>CM070549.1:46870501-47575501 GCA_036346405.1 Phyllostachys edulis | reverse complement strand
TTTCATTCGACCAAAAATAGACTTGGTCAAAAGGGTAATTTTTCTTGAGTTATAAAGACATACTCGTTTTTCTCGAACAGACAGAATTAAGAATCCCAATCGACTCTCATAGACCTGTCTGTTGGAGTAGTTCCCGAGGAGACGGTAATTGTTGAGTTCCCACGATCTTTAACTCAAACGTGTGGCTATAAAAACTTACCGCAGGGGTGATTTTAGGGTTCTTATTTTTCCCATTTGCTTCAACTGTTCTTCAAGCCCTTGCTCTCTCCGCCGCCAACCAAATTGTACGCTCTCTTGAAATCTTTCCAAACCCAAATCACTCGCACTTAGAGAAGATGGCCAGAACCGTTTCTAAGTGGGCGGAATCACAAATGGATTCGGTGAAGATGGAGACTTTGGTTGCCGCCGAGAAGATTCCAAAGAAGGAATTCGTGAAGTGGATTGAAGCTGCTGGACAACATTGGCCATCAGGGGAGATCGACCAGATTCTAGTCTTTCAAGCATACTGTGAGTGTGGCCTCCATTTGCCTGCTCACCCTTTTCTCACACTCGTACTCGAACGCTTTGGGGCGAAATTGGTGAACCTTGTTCCCAATTCCATTACAACGTTGAGCGTATTCGTGTACTTGTGTGAGGCTTATCTGGGGATTCTACCAGACCTCAAACTCTTTCAGTACTACTATGGGATGAGTAGACAGACTGGAATCATGGGGAGCAGCGGTCTAAAGCTCCACAATGGGAAGACGAAGGATTACATCTAGATGTTCACCAGGTCGTCGTGGCCGAGATGGAAAAAGAAGTGGTTCTCTTGGGAAACGACCAATGAAGACAGCCTCTCCTTCATAGGAAAAGCTGCGGAGAAGATCTCGTCTTGGGATTTGATTCCCAAGGATATCGACCGGATCACCCCTTACATTCAAGCCATAAAAGACTTGAAGGAAGAGGGGCTTATCGGATAGCACGTGGTGAAGGATTTCATCATGCGCCGCATTAGCCCTTTGAAGAAATGAGCACATCTCATATGGAGGTCTCAGGGGCTAAGGATTCAACTAGGGATTTCGAGAATGGTAAATAATTCTTCAACTCGGCCCTTTTTTGGTTGATTTCGAGCTCGGTTGTTAAACGTTTCATTTGCCTATGTAGCTCTCTCTCAAACAGAGATTGACACTCGAGTCAAACTTGTTTTCGAGAAAGCTCCGCCACCTGACGCGGTGGCTCCCCGAATCCTGGCGGTCGTATCCTCAAAGGAGGAGGAGGACTGCCTAAAGATAATCAATGATTGATTCCATCTTTGGAGCCTCGTAGTCGTAGAAAACGACTACTAAAGAATATTCTTTTTTCTGACCTTTGCAGAAAGTAGGTATGGCAGACCGTTAGGGCGACTAAGAGGTCGGACTGATGGTCATCGGCAAGGAGGCGGAGGAAGTCAAAACTCCTTCGGCCAAGAAGCATCGCCTGGTGAAGGACACCGCTAAGCAGGGTGAAAGCTCGAGCTCTACTCCTCCTCAGGCCCGGCCCGTCCGGCAATTCTTCTGCGAGCGTAATTCTTTGTGGAGAAAAGAGGGCGGTCAAAGTCTTTGAAAGCATAAAGCCCCCAAGACCAAGGTACCCTTCTACTATAATGACAAGACTTTTTCAATCTCTGCTTCTCATGGCTTTGTTAAGCGTCTAGAAAAGGAGAACTGGAAGAGCTTTGTATCTTTTGTGAAGGATACTCTTTGCTTGCCGTGAGCCATGGTTGAAGGAATCTTTGCTCCTTAGGTGGTTGAAGCAGGTTTCGATCAGCAAGAGGGGCAAGAAGCTCAAGGAGTGGTAGCTCTCGCTCAAGACCCACGACTAGACGTGGTCATGGTGGATCCCATTCCTCAACTCGAATTTTGACCATATGTGGTCGAAGAGAAGAAGTCGAAGAAATTTTCCTTAGGGAAGGTTTCTTCTGAATTCAGGATCAAGTCCAGGAAAGCAAGACAAGTAAAAAAAGTAACTAAAAGCGTAAGAACAGCAGTTACATTTTATTTTTTTACAATTTGACGTGCTCTCCTTTTGTGATTTTAGCCCTGCTCCTCCATCCCCCAAGGGTGCTTCTATCGAGAAGCCCGTTGTCATTTCTCTTACAGTCGTAGAGACAACCGATGTTTCTCCTGCAGTTGAAGAGACGACAATGGGAGGTGGTCGACGGATCGACCGCCATCCCGACGGTGGATGTAGTCGCTGCCGCTGAAGCAACTACGACCATCGAAGCGGTCATTGAGGCAGAAGCGAAGACATCGAATGACAAGGCAAAAGCACATGGCAAAGATGGTGGAGGAACCTCCAACCACCACGACGGGAAGAAGATCATCGAGGACGTCCCTCCCAGTCCTCAAGGAGGGGTGGTTGACACGACCATCATCATCATCGAAGAAGAAGAGTACTTCAACTTTTTCTCTGAGTTCTTTGGCCCTGCTTATATAGTGGGATCTTCTTCGTTCAGGTCTCGTGACTGAGTACCTCACCCTAAGGACATTCCTAGCAGGGGTAATGTCTTTGATGACGCAAACCTTCAAAAGGTGTGGTGGGACAAAGTCGAAGACATCGACGAACTGAAAGATCCCCAGAGGGTTTTCGCCAAATTTGCTCGATCGAGCATTAATGTAAGCATCTGATACCCAACCATTCATATGGTTGGTTTTTCTTGCTTCTCACTATCTTTCCTCATCTAGAGAGTCTTGGAACAAATTGTCATTGTGGGTGAATACCACAAACAACTTGTGCTGGTACGACAGAAAAAAACTGAACTCTGCGAAAAAGCAGAGAAGTGGTAAGTCATTGTCACTTGTAGTCTTTTACATTTCGACTACTTGCCCAGTTCTTATGTCTATCTTTAACATTTGCAGGTTTAAGAGTGACGAAAAGTTCTTGGCTGACGCACTCGACTATGAGAAAGTCGAGACGCATAGGCTAAGGGATGAAAAACTTGACCTAATGAAGAAGCTTTAGGAAGCTAACTCTACAACTCTTGATGTGCAAAGTGAGATAAACAATAAGTTCTACTCTTTAAAACTGTTTATTTCAGTGACTTTCTTTTCTTTTTCTAACTCTTTGTTCTTTGTAGAAAAAGAGGTCGAAATGGGAAAACTCTAAACCAAGGTCGAATCAAATGCCTCGGTTGTCAACGAGCTCTTCCGTATCGACAAAGAAAAAGACCAGAAGATCAGGTCGTGGGAAGAGCAGTGCAAAAAAGATTCTGCTTCTCACGATAATGAAGTCAAGAAGCTTGACTCTCGACTAGCAGGTAAGGAAATCTTTACCTACGACTAGTTCTGTTAACTAACCTTTTAGGAGGTATTTTTCTAACTAGTCTTACCCTATTGGCAGAGCAAGCAGTTAAAATAAAAACAACTTCAAGAAGCTTCGACTCGTAGTCAGGAGGAGACGAAGTCATTGAAGACCAACCTTTAAGACAACATCTCACTTCTAAATAATGTACTTGGTGGGCTTGGTGCTGAGGAGGTCACTTCTCTTGAAGACACCATGGCTACCTACTTGAGCGCTATTGGACTGCAAGTTGGAGCCTTAGAGGAGTTGATAACTACTCTGAAGGTCAACCAGGCTGATTCACTGAGAGAGGCGGTCGAAAGTGCAGTAAGCTATGCCTTGGCAAAACTTAAGGCACACGACCAAAACCTTAACCTTCAACCAATCGAGGACGACTTCGACTACTCCGAAGCAGAAGCAACTCGTCTAATCGAAGAAATGAAGCCAGTCAGTCAAAAGGTCGCAGAGGAGAAGCAGATTGGATCTCCTTCGTCAGTGTAGTTTGTAATAGAAAACTTGTAAAGACAAGTCTTTTGTTTATAAATATAAAGCTTTTTTTTCCTACAAACTATCTTGTCGAGTAGTTAGTAACTCGTAAGATAATGAACAACAAAAAGAAAGAAATTGAAATTAAGACTAAGAATTGAAGTTATATTGATAACTTTATCCTAGCCCCTGACTATTTGCTTAGTTTATTTATATAAACTAAGTAAATAGTGTATATAAGGGTTCACTTAAAAACAGTTTGTCCAACTTGTGTTGTCGATCTTGATTGTCATGTTCTGGTGGTAAGAGTTAGTAACAGATGACCACTAGAAAGTTCCTTCTAGTGGGCAAGACCACATGCAGAAGGGAAAGTCTTCGACTAGTGGAGTTACACTCTCCAACCATAGTAATCGAATCAAGAGCATCAACATGAGTGGGGTAAACTATTCGGAGTGCCTTAGAAATTCGTTCGACCTTTTCCAGTAAATTCAATTAGTTTGCACTGATAGCAAGAGTTAGAAACAGTACGACGCTAGGAAGTTCCTTCTAATGGGCAATACCACATGCAGAGATAAAAGACTTCGACTAGGTGTTGTGACTTTCTCCGACCAGCTTGAACGTATTGAGTGTACTAAAAGCAGTCGAACAAACTAAAAAAGTATACTCCGGTTAGAATTTTTTAAAAAAGTAATGAAGAAATAAACTAAGATTAAAAGAGCTGGCTTGAAAATATTTCAACCAGATTTGTTGAACCCAGGCTCTTTGTATTGGCAGCAAAAGTTAGGAACGAGTTGACCCTAGGAAGTTTCTTCTAGTGGGCAAGACCATGTGCAGAGAGGAAAGACTTCGACTAGGTGATGTTACCTTCCTTCGACCAATGTAAAGAAATACTAAGTGAAATGAATGAAAAATTATCAAAGCGCTACTCAAAGTAAGGCAATAAAGATTGAAAGAACCTGAAACTTTATTGAGAGAATGAAAGGTTACACATAAAATTTGCGTAACTGGTCGATATTCCAAGAATTAGATATGATTCGGCCATCTTCCATTGTTAGTCGTACCAAACCTGGTCGCGTAAGTTTGACCACGATGTAAGGACCTTCCCACTTGGGGGAAAGTTTATTCCGATTAGACTAGGATTGAATCTTCTTCAATACCAAGTCACCTACAGCAATGCTGCGAGGTTGGACCTTACGATTGTAGTATTTACGCAGGGCTTGTTGGTAGACTGCTAAACGGATTAAGGCTTGATTCCACTTCTCTTCGAGTAGGTTGATGTCATCCGCTCGAAGTTGTTCCTGGCTAGAGTCGTTGAAGTTTTCAACCCTTGTCGACCTGATCTTTAGTTCTGGTGGAATCATAGCTTCGGCTCCAAAAACTAGGAAAAAAGGTGTCTCACCTGTAGCCCGACTAGATGTCGTACGAACTGCTCATAATACTAAAGGTAATTCTTGTACCCAAACCCCCGAGCGCTTTTATAGGCTGGTCGAAGACTCGAGTTTTGATTCTGTGCATAATTTGGTCATTCGCTCGTTCGACTACCCCATTGCTTTGTGGGTGGGCAACAGAAGCATAACACAACTTGGTACCTAATTCTTCGCAAAATTCTTGAAATTTTGCACTCGAAAATTGCATACCATTGTCTGTAATTATTCGACTTAGAACACCAAATCGAGTAATCACGCTTCTCATCATGAAACTTTTAGTGGCTTCCGTTGTTATCCCAGTCACAGGTTCAGCTTCGATCCATTTTTTGAACGTATCAATAGCCACAAAAAGGAACTCAAAGCCCCGCGGTGCTTTTGGGAACAATCCTAGGATATCGAGACCCCTGGTCGCCAAAGGCCATGAAAGAAGAATAGTTTGTGATGCCTGAGCAGGTTGGTATATTTGTCTACCATAAAACTGGCATTGTACACACTTTTTTACCAACTCTTTGGCATCATGAAGTGCGGTCGGCCAGTAAAAATCTTGTCGAAAGGCTTTACCGACCAACGTTCTGTAAGAAGCATGAGTTCCACAGATGTCTCCATGTTTGTCATGAAGGCGGTTTAATCCTTCTCTTTGTGATATGTATCACATGAATACGCCTTAAGTACCTCTTTTATAGAGGACTCCTTCGACCAAACTATACATTTTGGCCTTATGGGATAAACGATCTGCATCGAGATCATCATCGAGTACTATACCCTCCCGAAGATACTCGTAGATGGGATTCATCCAGGTATCCTCGTATTCTAGAGAGGCTGTTGAAGGGATACGGGTAGGCTACGATAGCAACAATTCAAAATTTCTACCGCGTAAACCAGGAAGCCAAGCAAGAAGATGATCACAGATCGTTATCACTAGACGCGCAGAGCAGCGGAAGAAGCGTCGAAATAGCCTGGTCCTACGAAGAGCGAGTCGATGTACTGGTCGTAGTCGATCGTCCAACGTCAAGCACATTGATGCAGTGGTCGTAGTCGATCGTCCAGCGTCCTCGCGAGTCGATCGTCTCCTCCAGCACCTCTGCAGTTCCTTGTGAAGATCGCGGATCGTCCTCAAGCACAACAACGTAGAAGCGCCTCTATGGTATCCACATGTCCAGGGAAGGAACAACCGTACGCCGGTGTGCTAGCACCAAGTCGCACGGCAAGGCTCTCAAGAAGAGGGCGACTAGGGTTTCGGAAGAGCAACTCACGTCAACTCTTCTACTTCCCAACAGCCTCATGCATCTCCTTATATAGTGCCCATGACGGATCCTATCCGAATACACTTTATGAATTGTATCTGTACTGATTTGTTCCAACCCGTTAAGTGTGTGACCCGTTAGGTTCATGCGTAGTTCGGTTGTGACTCGGAAACCCTTTCCGACCATGAGTCGTAGCGGTTCCTAGTAGGACATAACGATTCTCGAATACACACAAATTATATCGGACGAAACTTAATACAATATGATCTACGACCAGGTCCTCATCACTTATGATCAGGTCCTATCTCTATACGACCAGTTTGTATTTGGTCATGACCAGCTTGTAACTTCTTACGACTTGGTTTCGACCACTCTGTGATTACGTTCGACCAGTCTACAACCAGCTCGTATCTCCATACGACTAGTCCATAACTGGTCGAACTAAGTGACCTACTCATGTATTCTCCCTTTGCCTCACGATATCTGGTTGAACTCCAGGTGAGATGTTTTGTCATCCATGGACTGTTCAATACTTTCTCGATCGAGTATCGGATAACCTTATGTGGTCGAACTCTTGACCACGATGCTATAGCCATGCACTTTCTTCATTCGACCACTTGAGGGCCCAGAGATATCTCTCCTCTTGTGTTAGGAGGGCAAATCCATATCAGGCCAGTCACATCCCTCGCATGTTTTATAACATACCGAGCTACCTTTATAACTACCTGAATTACTGAGTAGCGTTTGGCAACCCCTAAGATTGCTATTACACATGTAGGAAACCATTCTGATCTCAGGTCTAAGGATTATACATCATCATTGCTTAAGACCAACTAATGACACATAGAATCATAACAATCTTAGTAGTGTCTCAAGGTGGGTCTTATCCAACACCATGTTCTCTAACATGTGTCCACATTATCGATTCGATATCTCTATATCTATGACTGGTGAAACATGGTCATCAATCAATACATGTGCTGGTCGTAGAGTCACTAGTGTTCCGACCAGTGATTTTCGACCAGGGATATCTTTTAGAACGACATCATAAGTTAAAAGAGCTTCACTAACAAGTCACATACTCGTTAATCTTCATAACTGATTATTCATTCAAGGAACAAGATAATATATTATCAAATATTGTGAACATAATGAAATATAATCATCTCCATGATTGTCTCTAGGGCATATTTCTAACAGCTGTCTCAATAGGAGATGTCTCTGGTGTTTCGACAAAAGGCGACTTCTAGAGCTGCTCCAAAAAGACTCCTTTTGGTACTTGAGACCGGGACGAAACCATTCGAGCTAACTAGTCTGCGAGAAAATTATCCTTTCAAGGGATATATTGTAACTCGAAACCGAAAAAAAATACTTTTCAAGCTTTCTGATTTTCGATAAGTACTAAGATATGGTCGGATTAGAGCACTGGTATTATTTTTCGACCTTATTCATGCTAGTTGAGAGTCTCCTCTCACGAGTAGTCATCGAATCCCGAGCGCTTTCGTTGCTCATATGTCAGCCAACAAACCTTTGTATTTTGTCACGTTGTTAGTAGCAGGAAAGTGTAATTGAATATCATACTTTAAGGTCTCTCCTGTAGAAGATTTCAGGACCACCCCAGCCCCCGAGCCACTTAGCGTAAGTGACCCGTCAAAGTACATCGTTCACTGGTCGTGGGTATCATACTGGGGATCCTGAAAAGGTTCAGGATTTGTCCATTCGGTGACAAAGTATGCCAAGATCTGGGATATAACGGCCATTCGCGACACGAAATGGAGGTCGAACTCCCTAAGTTCTTATGACTATTTTGGCTTGCGTTCCGCTGCTTCCCTGTTCTGGAGGACCACTCCTAAGGGAAACTCAAACGACATAATTATCTTATGTGCCTGAAAATAATACCGCAGTTTCCTCAAAGATATGAGAAGGGCATATAGAAGTTTTTGGATCTGAGAGTAGCGCTCCTTAGGCCCGTGTAAAACTTTACTTATGTAGTAAACTGGTCGTTGAATATTTTCACGTTCAGCAACCAGTACTACGCTCACTGCCTACGGCGTGGCAACTAGATATATTAAGAGCGTCTCTTCTAATTTCGGAGAAACCAGAACATGAGCACTCATAAGATACCTCTTGACATCCTCAAAGGCAGTGTTTGCCTCTTTCGACCACTCGAAACCCTCGTGTTTCCTTAGAAGTTTGAAAAAAGGAAGTCTTTTCTCTCCCAGTCATGCGATGAAACGACTTAAAGTCGCCATGCATCCTGTAAGTTTTTGGACTTCTTTCTTCGTGGTCGGAGGACGCATTTATTCAATGGCCTTTATCTTTTCAGGATTTGCTTCGATTCCTCATGCAGAGATATGGAATCTAAGCAATTTTTCCGACGAGACTCTGAACACACACTTCTTGGGATTGAGTTTCAAACGGTATTTTTTGAGGTTGTCGAATGTTTCCTACTAGTCAAAAATATGATTAAGTCACTTGATGCTTTTTACGACTAGATCGTTAATATAGGTTTCCAAGTTTCGGCTTAGTTGAGGTGAAAAATTTGTTTGCATCAACCGTTGAAAAGAAGCGCTAGTATTTTTTAGACCAAATGACATTTTGACATAGCAAAATATTCCAAATGGTGTAATAAATGCAGTTTTTTTCATCTTCTAAACACATACTAATATGATAATAACCAGAGTATGCATCTAGAAAACTTAATACTTCACAACCAGCAGTAGAATCAACCAACTGATCGATACGAGGGAGAGGAAAATCATCTTTTGGACTAGCTTTATTAAAATCAGAAAAGTCTACACGCATACGCCACTTGCCATTAGACTTTCTAACCATTACAGGATTAGCTGATCACTCAGAGTAGTCGACTTCTCTTATGAAACCTGCTCCAAGTAGCTTGTCCAATTTTGATCTAATAACATCTCGACTCTAGGCATGTCATATGCTTGCCACGCGAAGACATCTGTGTTAGCTCGGAGGAAGATGACGAGGGTGTCTTCCTATTTGGGGTCGGAAGTATCCCCAATGCGAACAGTCTTCAAATGCTCCTCTGGATCTAGGGGAACTTCTTTGACCTGGTTGTTCGGCTTCGGTGTAGCTTTAGGCCTCGACTGCTTAGTCGAAGGTTGCACTTTGCTTGCTTCTCGAGTTGGTATCTGGCCAACCATCTCGAGAGATCGACGGTCACACGTAAGCACTATCTTTTTATCACAGCGGACTGTGCTCACTCCTTTGGGACCTAGCATCTTAAGACATTGATAACCATAATGCGTAGTTATTAGGAATCGAGTCAAAGTTGGTCGTCCGAGTATGGCATTGTATGCCGTGTCAAAATCGACCACATAAAAAAGAGATTTTCTCTATCTTGAAATTGCTTGGAAACCAAACGTTACAGGCAGATAAACTTGACCAATTGGTTTGGTTGAAGAACCTGGTATGATCACATAAAATGAGTATCGTACAGGTTTATTCTGCTCCGAGGTACTTGTATCTCGTCTAGGGCACTTGTAAATAAAATATTTAACGAACTGCCACCATCAACTAACACTCGATTTACTCGATAGTTGTTGATGGTGGGCTCGACCATGATCGAAAACCGACCTAGTAGAGTAGAAGGGATCGGACAGTCACCCCTCTCGAAGGAGATGGTGACTTCGACCACTTCGGTAATTTATTGACTAGAGGAGAGTCTATGGAGCTTACCTCTCATTCGACAGCCTTAAGCTGTCGCTTTGACTCGTATGCCAAAAATCTCCCATAAATGTGATCGATGGGATGCTTTGGATCTGGAACGGAATCTCCTCGTCGTCGTCCGACTGCTTTTGACCACTTGCTTGCCCTACCTCCTAGAGAGTAGGAAGCGGTCCCTTGCCGGTGTAATAGTCCTCGAGTTTTCATTGGAAAACTCGGCAATTGCAAAGGTCATATCCTTCCTTTTTATAGAAATGACACCATCTAAACTTGACATTCTTCCATTTGGGGCGTTTGCCCTTGCCTCAGTTGGAGTATGGCTTAGAACCTCGAGGCTCCTTATCGCTTACGGCCAAGACTTCCTTGGAACTGTTAGCTTGATGCTTCTGGCCTTTAGTCTTTGCCTTCTTATCCTTCTTTTTGCTACTTTCGCCTACTTCTTGAGGAATGTTGTCTTCCCGATCGATTATTTTGTTCCAGTTGACTGCTTTAGCAGCAGTCGCATGTCGATCGACTATCTCGAAGAGCTCGACGATAATAACATGAGGATTTAAAGCGATGTCCTCCGTGATCCTTCTACTTCGGACCCCCTGCTTAAACGCTCTGATAATAGAAGAATCAGAAACCTCAGGTATGGAATTGCGAACCTGACTGAAATGCCTGATGAACTGGCGTAGGGTCTCGTGGTCGTTCTGTCTCATCCTGTGCAAGTCGTCCTCTTTCCCGAGTCGATGGTAGGTGCCTTGGAAGTTGGCCAGTAGAAGATCACAGAGGTGTTGCCATGAATAGATTGACTCTAGTGGTTGGTTTAATAACCACGATCGAGCAGATCCTTCGAGCACAGTTGGAAGATAATTTATCATCACATGATCTCCTCCTCCTGCTGCTTGAACAGCGGTCGTATAGATCTGAAGAAATTCTATGGGATTCTGAGACCCATCAAATTTCTCCATGTTAACTGGTCGAAACTGCAACGCCCAGTGAACTGCTCGGAGGTCAGGCGAGAATGCTCGATATCCGGCAATGACATCATGATGCCACCTTTGCGAGAAGGAAGGGTTAACGTCCCCAGGAGATCGTACATGACGATACCCGGTTGTAGGTAGACCCGACCTATGATAGCTCTCGGTCCTACGAGGGTAATACTCCTCGTACTCCATCTGCTGTTGTAGATTCCTGGGCTGGAGTGGTGAAGGATCACCTCCCCTAAGAGCTTGTCGATCATCAGATGTTTGAAAAACTCTCCTCTGATTGGAGTTATGGTTAAGAGAACAACACGACCTGCTGTCGTTCCGGTCTGCACGAGGTGAATTGTTCGAATGACTGGCGTTCGATGGAGTCATTCCAGTACGACTTCTAGACTGGTGTCTGCGAGGTTGCTCGAGTCTAGCCATCGTGCTCTGAAGCCTTCGTGCGATCTCTTTAGTGAAGAGGTCATACCCTGGTGCTCATGCAAGTTCTTGAGTAGGGTTCTCGAGCAGGTCGTTGATATGCTGAAGTTCCCAAGCCTCCTCGAATTGATAATGAGTGCGCCAAGGCAGAGTTCTCTGGGTGGCCATTCTTCTTCTTCGGGCGCTCTCAGGATCTTCCACATCTGAGGTTGCTTGAGTTCGCCTTAATGGAGAGTGATCATTTCGAGGATTTATTTCACGCTCATCAGAGTGTTGATCTTGTTCATCGTCGGAGGTCTCCTCGCCATTGTCGCGAGAGGTCAGAGTGTGCGATCGTCTGGGAGCATCCTTAGTCCTGTCTCTAAGAGAGCGACTGTGATCTGAGGGGAGGACGAAAACCTCCTGGTTATGACCTCCACTTGAGCATGAGGCCTCTTGGCTTAAGGAGTAGTCGAATGACAGTGCCTTACGACCTAGAGCGGTCCCCTCCAAGAAACGGAATTCTGGGTAATAACTGTCTCCATCCGCAGGTGACCCCTGTGAGAGTATGGTCGAACCTGTAGAAAAAGTGTGCTCCCCCATATCCTCTGCGGGGGTAACCAAAGAGAGACGATCACCAGATGCTGATGGAGTCCCGAAATGATGGTTTCTAGGACTTGTCGTGCCAAGTCGGACAGACTCAGGCGGACTCAAACATTTGGAGAGAGAACCCTCGTCATGTTATGAGCCCGTCTTTGTGCAGTCCTGATTGTGGTCGGATAGACCCTTACCCTCTGAGGAAACTGGTCTCTCACTTGGTCGTACTATTGTGGGGGGGGGAAATGATCCCTACTCAACTCCATCGGTGGCATGGTCTCCTAGATCTGACGAATGATCTCTAGAGGCGGCATTACCATCGGATGAAATGATACTCGGCTCATAATTGAAGCCGACATCCATGTCGAGATCTGCGTATTCGACCAAGTCGAATAAGTTCTCTTCGTTCCACTCTCCTGCCATGGAAGCTTGAGAGTCGAGGGAATAAAGAGAACCTGTCGACGAAGAATCACCGGAAAGTCCCCACGGTCAGCGCCAACTGTTGGTGATCTAGAACCGATCTTACGTATGTTTGTTTGAATCGGCGGAACTCCTAAAGATAAAACAACGCAGAGAATGACACAAAGATTTTATATAGGTTCGACCCTTCTCCAAAGAGAATAACAACCCCACTCATGTGCTAGTGTATTGAGTGTACTATTTACAATCAAGAGGAAGACTAAAGCCTAATGTCTTGTGCTCTAGGTTGTTCTCTTGATCGATCCGTCTTGTTTTTTCTGCCTACTGACTTTAGCCTTTATATAGCATATGAAGAGGTAGCAGTTGCTCTATGCCAAGAGACGTTTCAACGTTCCAATGAGGAACCGCTTGGTGGAGGTTGTTGTTAGCGACGTGACACCCCTACAACGCCAGACAGTTATTGCCGGAGACAGGAAAATAACACATGCAATTATTTCAGAGAATAACTACGCATATTAACTACCTCATGCCTTAAGCACGACACATAAGACTCCTCAATCAATTAGACCCACAATTAAGCAAGCTTCATCAATCAGGAGGTTATCGTAGCCAAGCTGGTCGAGACCAAGTTGGTCGTGGAAGGCTCAACGACCACAGGGTGGTTGTAGAGAGACTTATGACTATGTCATGGTCGTAAAAAGACTTACGACCATGAGGCGGTCGTGGAAGAGCTTACGACCACATAGCTATGTTTCTCCCTTATAAACAATAAGGGGTATATTTAAGACCAGTATGGCGTATTAATATCTATAATAAGAATTACAGATAAATAGTAAAATGAGGATTATTATATTCTCGTCAATTTCCATGAAATTGCAATTCCATCATACAGGAATACATAGCATGTTTGTGACTTGGCTGTATACGGGTCCGACAGGTACCCAGCATCTGCATGGCCAGTCATAGTTAGGTATTGATTCTTTCTGTACAACATACCAAAGTCTTTACATCCTTGGAGGTATCAGAAGATGTCTTTTATTCCCTACTAATGCCTCATTGGTCGTAGCCGCTTCAGCAAAAATGACACCTTCCACCATTCAGACGGTGGACGACCCTTCGACCACCGTCACTGTCATTTCTCTGGCTGCCGGAGAAACATTAATGGGTTCCTCAATAGAAACGTCCTTGATAGTTAGAGGAGTCGGGCTAAGATCATAAAAAAGAAAACACGTTAGACGGTAAAAAGTAAAAGGTAAATGTTGTTCTTACACTTTTGTCTTTTTACATATCTTCGTGTGCCAGACTTGATCTTAAATTTGGAAGAAACCTTCCGTAAGTAAGATTTCTTCGACTTCTTCTCAACCACGTCTGGTCGAGACTCGAGTTGAAGAATGGGAACATCCACGACCACGTCTGGTCGTGGGTCCTGAATGAGCACCACCGCTCCTTGAGCCTCCTGGCTCTCCGGATGGTCGAGACAAGTCTAGACCACTTCAAGGGCAGCACTGCCCTCAACCATAGGCACTGCTGGTGCAACTGTTTCCTTCACAAAAGACATAAAACTCTTCCAGTTCTCCTTTTCGTCACTTGACAAAGCCACGGGAGGTAGAAACTGTGAAAGTATTATTGTCATAATAGAAGAGTACCTTGATCTTGGGGGCTCTGGGTTTGAGAGCATTGATGTTCGATTCGATCGCCCTTGACTCTTCTGCGGCATCTATGTTCGCAACAAATTTTGCAAAGGGTGTGGTTGAAGTAGCAGAACTCGAACTTGCGCCTCGCTTGTCGGCGACTTGCACGAGCCGGCGCTTTTTGGCCAGAGGAGTATCAAATTGCTCCACTGCAACACCAACAACCATCAGTTCGACTTGTTCGTCATCTCGACGGTTTTCTATGCCAACTTTCTGCAGAAATCAGAAAGAGAGATATTACAAAGCAGTTGTAAGTCTTTCTACGACCATCACCTAGTCCTAAGCTTTTCTACGACAACCCCCTGGTCGTAAGCTTTTTTATGACCAGTACCTAGTCATAAGTTTTTCCACGACTACAAGATCCTAAATATGAAATCAATTCTTAATTACCTTTAGGCGCTCCATCTTGTCCTCTGCGGACAGGACCATCAAGATTTGAGGAGCCACCACATTCGGTGGCGGGGATTTCTCACAAATGAGCTTGACCCAAGCGTCAATCTCCTCTTGTGAGAGGTCTACAGGAGCAAGTAAACTTTTAATAAGCCAAGTCCAAATTAACAGAAAGAATGGTAAGACTGGAAGTTTACTTAACCTTTTCGTAATCTCTGGTTGGGTCATACGGCCCCGAATACCTCTACATGGGATGAGCCCTCTTCTTCAGAGGGCTAATGTGCGCACGTGATAAAATCCTTCACCACGAGCTATCCAATGAGCCCCTCTTCCTTCAAGTCTTTGATGGCTTGAATGAAAGGGGCGATCCGACCGAGATCCTTGGAAGTCGAATCTCAAGAAGAGATCTTCTCGGCCGGATTTCCGACGAATGAGAAGCTGTCCTCACTGGTCATCTCCCAGTAGAACCACCTCTTCTTCCATCCCGGTCACGACGATCGGGTGAACATCTGAATGTACTCATTCGACTTCCCGTTGTGGAGCTTCAGACTACAGCTACCGGCGACTCCAGCTAGCCTGGTCATTCTATAGAAGTACTGGAACAACTCCAAATCGACCGGAATCCCCAGGTAGGCCTCGCACAGGTAAACGAACACATCTAACATTGTGATGGAATTGGGAACGAGGTTCACAAACTCCACCCCGAAGTGTTCGAGTACGAGAGTGAGAAAAGGGTGAGCAGGCAATCGAAGGCCACACTCACAGAACGCCTGGAAGATAGGGATTTGCTCAATCTCCCCTAACAGCCAATGCTGCCTAGCAGCCTCGATCCACTTCACGAACTTCCTCTTCGGGATCTTCTCGGCGGCGACCAAAGCCTTAATCTTGGTCGCATTCATCTCCGATTCGGCCCACTGAGAAGCGGCTCCGGCCATCTTTATCAAGGGTCGAAGATTTGGATTTGGAAAGATTTCAAGAGGACGCTCGATTTGGACGGCGGCGGAGAGCACGAGAGCTTGATGAATAGTGGGAGCGATTTGGGAAAGGTAAAACACCAAAGTCTCACCCACGGTAAGTATTTATAACCGTACACCTGAGTTAAAGACATGGCGATCCAACGGTTGCCACCGTTTCGGGAACTGCTCCAACAGACAGGTCTGTGAGAGTCGATTGAGATTCTTAAATTTGTCTGTTCGAGAAAATTGAGTCTGTCTTTACACCTCAAGCGAAATTACCTTCTTGACCAAGTCTTTTTTTCTACTCAAATGCAACAGCAATCAGAAAGGGTTTGCTTCTGACCACAGTACTGCGACCACTTGGTGATCGTAAGATCTCCTACGACCACCTTGTAAGTCGTAAGATTTTTCTACAACCTTCTTGACCAAGTCAATTTCTGGTAAAATAAAACACTGGTCGACGAGTTTTTCCTTCGACCACCATTCTACGACCACCTACTGGTCGTAAGATCATCTACAACTCTTTTTCCAAGTAAGTTATTTTCACTTAAAACTGGGGGGCTAGATAACGAGGATATAATAATCCTCATTTAATTTTTTATCTGTAATTCATATTATGGATAATAATGACGTCATATGGTTCTTAAGTATACCCCTTAATATTCATAAGGGAGAAGCTGGAGGTCGTAAGTTCTTCTACGACCACCCCATAGTCGTAAGTCCTTCTACGTCTATGCCTTGATCGTAAGTTCTTCTACAATCAGTCTGTGGTCGTAAGCTCTTCTACGACCACCACTTGGTCATAAACTCTTCTACGACCAGTCCCTAGTCGATGGGGCTTACAGACATGTGGGCCTAGTCGATCAGGGAATCTTTTGCACTATATCTAAAGATATGAGTAGTAAACTACAGTGTTGTTTTCTAGAATAATGGCACGATTTAACTCCCTATCATAACTGCCTCACGACATGGGAATGTTACTACTCTCACCATATTCTCCAGTAACGGCTCCATCATCTGAAGCATTAAGGCGCCCTTTGAACTGGAGAAACAGCGGCACGCTCCGAGTACTGTATAAAAGGCAGAATCATCAGAAGGAGAGGGGGGAGGAATCAGGAGCACAAGACGTCTCACTCAAGTCTCTCTTGATCTTGTAATCCAGCATACTCAATACATACACACAGGAGTAGAGTTGTTATTCTCCCCGAAGAATGCCCGAACCTGTATAAAAATCTCCGTGTCGCCTCTCTCTGCTTGATTTAAGTCTTAGAGACCTCCCGAATCAAACAATCTTTACGTAAATTCGGTTCTAAAACACCGACAAACCCCATCACCAGCATCCCAAGCTCCAACGCCAACCGTTGGTCTAGGGTCGCTACCGCTCACGCTCAAGGGAGGTCGTCTACCACAACCTCCTCCTCCTGCGACAAACTGAAGCTCCGACAAGGCAACGATAGCTGGAGATCGAGCAGATGTGAGCTTCTCCGTTACACCAAATCAAACTACCGGAATCCATCTAAGATATAACGATGGGAAGCCTACGTGTCACATTACTTATCTCGCAGAAACTAAAAGAAAACAATGAATAGCCTTACCATAAATGACAAATTTAGCTTTAGTCACTTTAATAGGTCAACCGGCAATCCCCTGGGCAAGCCATTACGATTGCCGATTACTGGGCGACCAACACAACGCGAAGCAAAGCGAAACCCATAGATAAAGGAATTTTTTTTAAAATTTTACTTTAATGTTAACCTCCGGTAAACTTTATTTTCAATTCTAACCTCTTTGATCACACCATCACCTGTAGCGTGACAAAATAACACTTCACGCCAGTTCGTATCTGGACAAACTCTTGTCACGTTACGACCAGTGACATGAAACTGTTGTTTTGTCACGTCACGACCAATGACATGATAAAAGTGTTATTTAACGGATTTATCCTATGACGTGATAATGTTGTCCGGTCATATTACGGATGGTGATGTGACCAAAGGATCAGAATTAGAAATAAACTTTGTCGATGTTAACTTTAAAATAAAAAAATTTAAAAAATAATTAATAAAAAAACTCTAGATAAAGGCAACGAACAAAAATGATCCCCTCTCGTACGATTCCCGATCCCGTCACGTCTCTCCTAAAGGCAGAAACACACCACCCCCTGTCGTCTCCTCTCCTCCCCTCTCCTCGTCTTCTACCCCCGTGCGATTACCCCACCCGAATCCCAACCCCCGAAGCCGCAGTCCACCGCAAGTCACCTCCTCCCCGCGAGACCCTCGTCCCACGCGGCTCCCGCAATCCGGTGGCCATCGCACCTGCGCCCGGCGATCGCCGGTGCCCATCAGGTCGGTGGTGGAGTTCTACCTATCCCTTTCTCTCCCCCCGCGCGTGTTTTTTTTTTTGGCGATTTTTTGGAATGGAAACCAAGCTTTGGCAAACCAATTTGGTTGGGTTTGGTTCGGGTGTTCGGTGTTAGCCGGGGAGAACTTTTGTGGTTGAATCGGTCGTGTGCTGTATGGTGGGTTTGGGTGCTGGTGGGTAGAGATTTTGCTAGAAGTTAGCTTGAACGTGCTGTTTAGCTGATGACTTTGAGGTGTAGGACACCGAATTGCTTTTCGTGGGATGACGCAGATGATGTGAAGGGAGATAGGTTCTATGCAATTAAGTTTCGGCCATTTAGTGGCTGTTGGTTTATCAATTCATCAATAGTATGAAGGAATTTACGGCTTCATAGTTTCGACACCATATAGTTGCTGCTTGGAGTTGGAGACATACTACCTTGTTGACATTTAGTACTTGAAGCTGAAAAAGTTTATCTGTTCCTAATTGCTTGCTGCTTGTATGTTCACCTTGTCTGTAATGGCTTTCCCTATTTACTTGCGCTAAGCTTGTTCACAACTTTGTCTTTGGCTTAGATTATTTGAAAATAAAACGCCTGAGTGTAGCATCTGTTCGGTTTCTTCTCTTTGTTGTACTTTTGAGTTTTGTTTATAGGAGATACTCATTTCGTTGTAATTTTATTTCACCAGAAATTTTGCTTCATCGGAAATCGGTGGTGATACGCAAAATGTGAATCTTTGATTTCCTTTTGGTTTTGTTTATAGGTGATTTCCTGTGGCATGGCAAGGATACCAATTGGCCTTGGCTTTTGTTTTCATGAATGATGTCCTTTCCTTTGAAGGACACAAATGCACAAACAAGATTTAAGTGGCCATGGAGAAGCGAATCACCATTATCAGCTCCACTACTCGTTGGTATTCCACCTGAAATAGAGTTGTCGGACTACCGAAGATTGCCAGGTTCTGGAAGTGAGAGCCCATCTGGACTTCTCCACGGTGAAGGCTTCAAGGAAGAACCGATTCCTGACTTGGATATTTTCTTCGAAAGGCTTTACGAATATTTCTGTGCAAAAGGACTAAGGTGTATCATTACCAAATGGATAATCGAGATCCTTAACGTACTGTTTATGGTATGTTGTATTGGGTTTTTCTTCTTATATGTTGATTGGAATGCCCTCGGCCATTTGAAATGCGGTGTGGAGGCACTTGAGTCTGGGGAGAAACCATGTGATCTGATGAAAGTCATTAAGCATAACCCACTAGTTCCCTTCACATTTCCTAAAATGATCACTATTGGCTCAATGGTTTTATTGACAACCTATGGACTTATCAACTTCCTCAAGTTCTTTGTGCAACTGAGAAGTACATTGAATGTTCGTGACTTCTACTATAGCAGGTAAGGTTTCAGCTTAATGCATGTTATTTTTTAGCTCGGAGCAATCAATGACTTTATTGATATTCCATTTTTCTTTGTGTAGCCTTAAGGTTACAGATCTCGAGATTCAAACCATATCATGGCCCAGAATAATTGAGAAGGTCGTCCTGCTACAAAAGTCTCAACAACTTTGTGTTGTTAGGGATCTCTCGGAGCATGATATTATCATGAGAATAACGAGGAAAGAAAATTACTTGATAGGGATGGTCAATAAAGGCATTATTTCATTTCCAATTCGTCCTTGGGTACCTGGAGCTGGTCCAACTGTCAAATCTCATGTGCATGATAGGAGGAACTATATGATACTTCCAAAAGCCCTAGAATGGACCTTAAATTGGTGCATCTTCCAAACTATGTTTGATAGGTAAGGAAGTTTGTACCTCGGTATTTGTAACTACTTGCTATGGATTTATTTGGCCAAGTATTTTACTATTTCGATACTATTTATTTGGCAAAAATAATTTCACTAAGTAGATGATCAAGCTATGTCTGTTTCTACATTCTGCTACTGCTTTTGAGAGAAGCTCTAGCTAGGGCAAGCAGGTCCTTAAGCAGGCCATATAAGCAGTTAAGCTGGTGCCTGAGAACTTAGCTGCACAAGCGGGAGCAAATAAGCCAGATATACTGTCCATACCAGTCTATATGACTGTTTTTTTTTCTTTTTCATAATATTGAACCCACGTGGTATAAAACAGAATTATCGACATGACACTACATATAATACAATGGCCACCGATTGCTACATATTTGGTTACTGATTGCGAAATATCTAACACAAGGTTTACTAATTTACTACTAATTTTATAGATGACCACATGCCATATTTCTTTTGTTAACTTAAATAGTCAATCCACATAGAAGGGGGTAGATATCTAGTGCAAAGCACAATTTGGTGCACATGTGCTAAAAGATTTGGTTTAGGCATCAATTGAACATAAAAAAAAATCCTGAAAAAAAGATGGATGTAGTCTATGGTGTGCTCACCCTTTAAAATTTGAATTTCAAAATCAAAGTATGTTAGAATAATCCCCTGACACTGCCTCCTTGCCGGTCGGTATCAGAACGCTCAGCAGCTCTACGTCCGACAGCTTTAAAGCACACTTTGTTGTCTGCCCCACCCCACTCCTTTGTTCGGATGCCATGTTGGCTGTCAAACGGAGTGGGACATTCCAGAGCCTAGGGGTTCTCCCCTCCCGCATGTGCCTGTTGGAGGCCCATTCAGAGCTTGTGAGAGCCTAGTTGTCTCACCCATCTCGCTTCAAAGACAACCACAGCTCTCTCTTGTAGCTTCTCCCGACAATATGAATAGCACCGGTCTTGTTGGCAGTGTCATTGTCATCTGGAAGATCGTAGTGGTCGCCTCAGACGCCTTAATCGCTTCCCTGACTAGACGACCTTACCTTGGTGGCGGTGGCTCGCGCGTCACTGCTTCCCTCGGGCGAGCCGTACGAGGTTGCCTTGCTCACCTACTCTGTCGGGTTAAGAGGCACTCCTACCCCCCTTCTTCCATTGCTCGATGTCCAAGAACGGTGGAAAATCCTTCCTACCAACTTCATCCCCGGCGTAGTAGGCGGATCGCGGCATTGCCACGGCGTGTCCCATGGACACCGTTCATAGACTAATGCTTGCCGAGACGCTAGGAGTAGAGTCTACAAGTTATGTAGGTTTTGTTACCAAGTTGCGGAACTCTTCGATAGGCCGCTTTCAACAATCACATCGCGCTGGCGACCCTCTTTCGGATGTCCGTCCGGAAGCCTTACCCGATGAGTTGGCCGTGATCGCCTCCCGTATAAATGAGTTTGCGGTGTCGGCTTGTTAGGTTGTACGTCCGTTCGGTCGGTCTTCTCGGTCATTCTTCCTCGGTCTTATGGATTGGTCCAATTGCAATCTTCTCTCTTGGAATGTTAGGGGACTCAACTTGAAAGCCAAGCGGGATGTAGTCAGGGATACAGTTACCTCTTCTCTCGCGGCGGTCGTTTGTCTTCAAGAAACGAAACTTGATGTTTTGGACATTCTTTTAGCTATGGAAATTCTGGGACCATCGTTCGATGGTTTCTTCTATTTGTCGGCATCAAATTCGCGAGGCGGCTTGCTTATAGCTTGGAATTCTGCCAAGGCATCCTGTTCGGCGCCTTGCTTTCATACTCACTCCATCTCAGCCAAGGTCGATTTGGGGCATGGACGGTCCTCATGGATTACGACAGTTTATGGTCCAACAGAGGATAGTCGCAAGGTGGGTTTCCTTCGGGAACTCAACGAAATTCAAGGGACATTCTCAGGACCTTGGATGCTACTTGGCGACTTCAACCTTATCCTTCAAGCTGAAGACAAAAACAATGGTCGCCTCAATAGACGGATGATGGACCGTTTTCGGCGGTTTGTAGACGAGTGCGACCTCAAGGAAGTGCATCTCAATGGCCGAGCATTCACTTGGTCGAATGCTAGGGAGCATCCCACGCTAGAACGCATAGACCGGGTCCTTGTCTCCACATACTGGGAAACGATCTTCCCTGACTGCTTGCACGTTCTTCCCTCTACGGCTTCGGACAACTGTCTATTGTTGCTTTCTACAGCCTTCAATTTTGGCACAAAAAATCCTTTCGATTTGAATCTTTCTGGACCAAACTTGAGGGCTTTCAGGACACAGCGCGCAACGCATGGGTGACCTCGCCGTCCATTGTGGATCCAATTCGAAGGCTTGACTCGCTACTTAAGTCCACCGGTCGCGCATTATAAAGTTGGAGCCAACTCCAAGTTGGCAACGTTCGGCAAAAAATCGGCTTAGCCCAACACCTGATTGGCATGTTCGACGTGGCTGAAGAGAGGAGGCTGCTCTCACCAGTCGTAAGATGGTTTTCGAAGGAGCTGAAGAAAAAAGATCTTTGGCCTTCGCTCGTTTGAACTCACGATCGCGCTCCAATGGTCGCGGATTCACTGGCTGCGCGAGGGAGATGCCAATACACACTTTCATCTGCATGCCAATCATCGTCGCCGCCGTTCCTTTATTACCCAACTCAAGGTCAATTCGTGGATTCAATCCTAGGGTGAAATTGCCGAGGCTTTTGCGACATTTTTTGAGAACCTCATTGGCAAGTTGGTCGCGAGATTATACTCTCTGGATTTCGACGTCCTAAATGTGCCAGTACATGATCTGTCTTCGTTAGACGCTGATTTCACCGAACATGAAGTGTGGGAGATCATTAAGAGCCTACCGGCAGAGAAGGCGCCAAGGCCAGACGGTTTCATAGCTCTGTTCTACCAAAAATGTTGGGCCATCATTAAAGAAGACGTCTTGGCCGCGATTCTTAAGTTAGGAAATATGGCCAACAACAACTTGCATCTCATGAATCAGGCCTTCATCACGTTGTTGCCGAAGAAACCGGAGCCACAGGGTGCGAGAGATTACATACCGATTAGCTTGTTGCATAGCTTTGCGAAGCTCTTCTCGAAAATCCTAGCCCGACGTTTGGCTCCGGAGTTGACCAAGTTAGTAGCTCCAAACCAGTTGGCCTTCATCGCTGCATGCTCAATTCAAGACAATTTCTTCCTCGTGAGACATTCGGCTTGATTGCTGCATTAACAAAAGAAGGCCGCGTTCCTGTTGAAGCTCGACGTCGCCCAAGTGTTCGACTCGGTTTCTTGGTCGTTCCTCCTCGAGATCCTCAGGCGTAAGGGCTTCGGTCCCAAGTGGTGTGGGTGGCTTTGCATCATGTTTTCGACTGCCTTCACCAGGATCTTGCTGAACGGCCAGCTTGGCCGCCCCATCTGGCACGGTCGCGGACTACGTCAAGGTGACCAATTGTCGTCGATGCTCTTTGTCTTAGTCATGGACATTCTCAATAGTCTGCTCTCGTTGGTTGAAACTTCCTCGCTGCTCCAACCACTTGGAGGAGCTAGAAGTGTGCCTCACTGCCTATCGCTCTATGCAAACAACGCGGCCGCCGTCTTCTTCCTGGTCCCTTCGGATTTGCTGGCAATCCGCATCATCATTCAGGTTTTCGGCGAAGCCACGGGGCTGGCAACAAACCTGGCCAAGAGTTCGTTTGCGCCTATCCATTGCTCATATCAACACCTTGCGCTTATTGCCGATGATCTCCACTGTACCCTGTCTACTTCCCCTTGCAAATATCTGGGGTTGCCGCTCTCTTTGCGGAAGCCTACCAAGACTGATTTTCAACCGCTTTTGGATAAGGTTCACAGTCGGTTGCAACATTGGCAGTCAGGAATGCTATCACAAGGAGGTCGCCTCATCCTTGTGAAGTCGGTCCTCACCGCTCTCCTAATCAACTCCTTCATGGGGCTAGCACCCCCCCCCCAGTGAGTGGTCACAGAAATCAACAAGCGTAGCCGGGCATTCTTGTGGAAAAGAACAGAGTTAGTGGCTGGCGGACCTTGTCTGGTTGCTTGGCTTACTGATGCGTCGCTCGACTTCGTTCGGGGGTGTCTAGGTTGCTTAACCTCGACTTCTCGACCCGCTCATCGATCGATGGCTCTGGCTGCAGTGGACTTGGCCGGAGAGGCCTTGGCAGGGACTCGCTTCGCTGGCCAGCTCCACAGAGCGCGACATGCTCCAAGCTTCGCTAGAAGTTCAGCTCCGAAACGGGGAACATGCTTTGTTCTGGACAGATCGCTGGCTCAACGGGTGAAGCATCGCGGCGGTCGCACCGCTTTTGGTCTCTGCGATCCCGGAGAAAATCTGGACCAAAAGATCGGTCGCACAAGCTATGCTCAATGACAGTTGGATCCGGAACATCACAGGACCCCTCGACGCTCTCCTCCTCCTGGAATATCTTTGCCTCTTGGAGTTGTTGCAGTTAGTGTGCTTATCTCCGATGTAGCAAGACTCCATTAGGTGGCGTTGGGACCCCTCGAGCCATTGCACGTCCTGCTTGGCTTACCAAGCTTTCTTCATTGGTTCCCAATCCTTCGCATGTGCCACGACCATTTGGAAAGCTTGGGCACCCCTCAAATGCAAGTGTTTTCTTTGGCTAGCGATTCGTCGGCGCTGCTGGACGGCGGACCGGCTCAAGCGACGTGGGTTGCCTAACCAAGGGACCTACGTTTTTTGTCGCTCTGCCCCTGAAACGATCGACCATCTTCTCTTAGGATGCATGGTCACGTCACAAGTCTGGGCGCATTTCCTTCCCCTGGATGGGCTTCGTCAAGCCATTTCCTTGGGCCATTCGTCGTTAGAGAACCATTGGCTAGCCGTTTGTCATGCCACCCCGAGGAGCCAGCGACATACTCTCGACTCTTGCATTATCCTCGTTTCTTGGTTGCTTTGGAAGGAGAGGAACGACTGTGTTCAATCAGCTTTCTGCTTCTGTCGATATCGCCAATGGTGCTTAGCGATAGTCGCGTTCTAGTCTACTCGGCCCTCATCAGCCTCTCTCGTTTTTGCGAGCGCTGTGAGTTCAGCTCGAGTGTTTTCTTCTGTTGTTGTTTCGGTTTTTTTAGCTCCTGTAGTTCTTCGTTTCCTTTATCGTTTCTAGTTTCTTTCCTTTTCTAGTTGTTTTGGTACTTCCTGTTGTTGTTTGTTACCTCGTCTTAATAGAATGACGCTCAATGTTTTTGCATGTTCTCGGAAAAAAAGAATAATAAAAAAGGTAGGTTTGCTGTGAATAATAACATTTGTCGTTTTCTTTTTTTCCTTTCCTTTTTGATTTTTCATTTGTCAGAATTTTCTCATTTTTGTTACTCTCAATGTGGAATGAATTTGAACTATACAAATAGAGTAATTTCAGAAAGTACATTTGCAGTTGCTTTCAGAATTTTTTAATATTGATTTGATACCCAAACCAAAAGCTTTTGCATTTGTGCACCAAATTGTGCTTTTGCACTAGATATCTCCCACCTAAAGATGTGTACTTCCCCAACTTCCAATGTGTACACCATCCACTGCAAAGCTTTCTGGCAAGAACTCACACATTTCTTTTGGATGGTCCCGTGAATTTTTTGGCTTACTAGATTTTCCTTTTTTGGTAACTTTAGTTCCTGTTTTTTAAACTTCTACTGAAAACTGATATCCTTTTCTTTTGCAGTAAATTCTGTGTCCGAAAAGATTTTCTAACAAGCCCAGATGTGTTGAAAAAGCGCCTTGTATTTGTGGGCATTGCAATGCTTATTCTGTCACCCTGCCTTGTGATCTTCCCATTGGTGTACCTCATTCTGAGACATGCCGAAGAAATTTATCATCACCCCAGTATAGCGTCATCTAGAAGATGGTCAAACTTGTCAAGATGGATTTTTAGGGAGTATAATGAGGTATCTCCTCTTGAAGAACTCATTATTCTTATGCAATCATTACTGCTACTATGAATGATTTAAATGAATCTTTGACCTCTCGGGCTCCCCTTGCTTTCTCAATGTCTGGCATTCACCAGCCTCATATTAGCTCTAGCTGCTTGCACTGTGTGCCTGCTGAGGCCTATAGATACTATGTAATTAGCCTTATTGTTTCTCTAAAACTCAACTGCTTACAATAATTTCAGGTAGATCATTTCTTCAGACATAGGATGAACAACAGTGCTGTGCATTCTTTGCATTACTTGAAGCAATTTCCAATTCCACTGATTTCTATCATTGCAAAATTCATATCTTTTGTTTCTGGTGGCTTGGCTGGTGCTCTAATAATCATTGGATTTCTGGGTGAATCCATTCTTGAGGGCCATGTAAGTCCTTTGTTCTGCATTATTTCATTTGGTATTACTTGCATCTTAATCACCTAGTAAAATCTCACATCCATAATTTTTGAAGATTTTCGGAAGAAATCTCTTCTGGTATACTATTGTGTTTGGAACAATAGCAGCCATAAGTCGAAAAGTAGTGGCTGATGAACTTCAAGTAATTGACCCAGAAGGGGCCATGTGCTTTGTTGTCCAGCAAACGCATTACATGCCTAAGAGGTGGCGTGGTAAAGAGAGCAGTGAACTGGTGCGAAGAGAATTTGAAACACTATTTCAGGTAATTTAGTTCACCTCTAGTGTCATTTTGTTTATGATAACAGAGTTGGCTGAGAGAATTGTACATATGCTATATTTAACCAAATAACCAAGGTATTCAAATGTGCTGTATGATGTACCATTTGGCTTTAGAATGTCACCATCATCCATTTTATTGGCATCTGTTGCCATTTGTTTTTGTGATTCCCCACCACTGCATTATTAAAAAATAAATCCTTCCTATGACAACTAAACTTCCTTTCTTTCATCATGGGACAGGTAATTTAATAGGATAATCTAAAAGTAGAGAAATAATATCATATCATTTTTGCCTATAGAATGCTTATGACAGCTAATGTTTTATAGTTGTTTTCATCTCTTTCAGTTAGAGTGCTATATCTGAAAAAATATAAGTTAGTTTTGGGTGTGTAGATTCACAGGACTCAGCAAAGTGCTTTGCTGGCTAGATATGTAATGTGCATTTAGATCTTGGTTGATTTTATTTTTATGGTTTATGTTTAATATTTAGGATATAAGTGTATTGACTATGTGGTTTGCTTTTTCAATTGTTGCTCTGAGAATCGACTTGATAAATTGTGCATGCAGTATACCATAGTAATGCTACTAGAAGAGATGACCTCCATTTTCATCACTCCTTACTTGCTCATTTTTGAGGTACCAAAGGTATTGTTCTGAACTAGCTCAACAAAAATGCGCTTCTAAAGTTCTGTGACAGTTGTGAATTCTTTTTGATTTACAGCGCGCTGACGATATTCTGCGCTTCATCTCAGACTTCACAATTTATGTAGATGGAGTGGGAGATGTATGCAGGTTCTCTGCTGGCATTTCTTCAGAAACTACTTTCTTACCATCTATTTTTGATGGGCCTTCGCAACACTTAACATTGCTTCTCTCTGTTTCAATAGCTTAAGCTTGTTTGACTTCAGAAGACATGGAAATAGAAACTATGGTTCACCATTTGATGCTCTTAAAAGCCTGAGGAGCTCCCAAGGGAAAATGGAGAAATCATTCTTAAGGTACATGTATTTTCTAGTTTCATGTACTTCATCTGCTTCTTGCTAGCTATATAGTATGGTCTATTACGAAGACTAGTTCTTCGCTCTGAAGTTATTTTCTTGTGCTGTGTTACCATGCTTGCAAATTATCCTTATTTAGTACTCCCCTGGTCTGAAATAGATGCCATTTTCGCTTTATGCGCATTGAACAGTGGAGATGCTAACGCCTTAGTTTTTTTACATAGTTAATGCCTTGTTTTTTTTTGGGTGCATGGTCTGCCCCTGTCAAATGTATACGGTATACCTATCAAAATTGTATATTTGATGGAAAATGTTTCCTAGAAGAATCAAAACCGCAAGTTTTTTCAACATTTTATTGGATTGGAGGGAGTACTACATAACAGAGTCCTTTTGTCCTAAAATATGACGAAAGTTGAGCATTCCCATTTTTACTGTTGCATATCATTTAACAACGCTGTTACTTCTGTTACACTCTCGTTGCCACTTTATAGATGTAGCAGTATATAGGGACTGGAAGTTAAACACCGATCATATGATATTCCAAGCAAGCGCCATCCCATTTTGCTTTAGTCCTCCATGTACACTGTACATTTCCAATCACAGGCCATGCATTTGGCTGCTGAAGCAACAACATATGAAGTCTAATTGCATTACATAATTGTTTACAGTTTTCAGACTGTCTATCCATCATGGGAGCCAAATGCTGATGGCAAACAATTCTTATCTAACCTCCAAAAGTTCAAAGAAAGGCAAATACGTCAACAAGCTCTTGCACAATATCAAGCAATGGAACCATCAGGCTTTGTGGCTAGCACTAGAGGTCAAAGGGATGATATCTTCCATCAAATGCTCCCAAGTGACATCCGTAACCATGCTGAGGCGATCCCACATGCTGTTTATAACTTGGGCCTCTTAGGATTGCTTGATACAGATCAAAGAACTCATCCATATATTCTGGACTGGTATTACATGTGTCATCCACCGCTCTCGGATAGAACCGAGGCTCCCCATGTTGACGACACATCCCCTGAGACTGATGAGAACACAAGTTCACCAGCAAGAAAAACACCTGAAATTGAAGAAGCGGGAAACTGGGACTCTGATTTGTATGGAAGAGTTCAAAGTCATATGGGAGCATCTAAATCAAGCGATTTGTTTCAGCATGCTCCCATGAAGCACCGTGATACAGAAGATCATTCTACTGGCCATTGGTGGGACCAGGCCCCTGCGTATTCTCATGTTCCGCAAGGCAGTTTTCTTGAGCCTCCAGAATTTGGAAACCAGTACATGACTGGCAGTCATTCCAGCCATCACAGTGGCGATATATTGCAGGGAAGCATGGGAGAGCTAGAGCGGAGCAATAGCAGAAGCAACAGCAGCTGGAGACATCCCCAAGCCTTGTCCAAGACAAGGTATATGGACGACTCTGACATTGAGGAAGGGCTGAGTCTTCATTTTGCTGATGTTTCTCAGAAGGATGAAGATGATCGATATGACGTTGCTGATACTTACGACGCCACGCCAGCCGGCCTTCCTGTAAGAATAATACCTAGAAGCAGTGACCCTGTGTAGACTGATAAACTCACAAGACTAGTTCGTGCTCGTGCACGGTTGTAATTGATTGTGTGAACCACGTCAGAAACAAAGGGCACACTTCACTCATGAACTGGCAAATGGCCACAAATTCTTTTGTACAGAACTACAGATCAGTTACCTCACTGTATATAGTCTTGTTCTGTCCTCTTAGGGTTTGTTTGGATAGAGATGGATTAGAACCAATCCCTTCAGATTGAAAAAGATTTTTAGTTCAAATTCCGAGTCAATCCGAAGGGATTGAGTCAGATCATAATGTATCCAAACAAATCCTCAGTGGTTGGGGAAGAACCATTCTTTCACAAAAACGAAGTGCATCTGTTATTACCACTTCACAAATTTTCTATGCTACGCAAATCAATGTATGCAGTGATTGACCATTCCTGGGTTTAGGATTAGGCATTAGATAAGCAGTATTATTATTCACCATTCGTGTAATTCGTATCACAACAAGCAAAACCATCTATGGACAATCCAGTACTTGGAACCGTGGAATAGAGAGATTGACTACCGTTTTTCCGGAGTAATTTCTACGCGATAGCTATATAGACACCTGGCACCTGACCGGAGCAGCAACTGAACCGGAAGGAATCCGATGCTTGATACCTTCGGCGCCAGGACGGGAAGGCAGTTGTCGCTACGCGCCGCTGCCGTGAGCCCATGAGGCATGTGAACTCTGCCTTGCTGGGCAGGCACTTTGACTTCGGGAGCTGTCGTTTTTTAAGGCACCGGAACTAAATTTTGGAATACTCTCCTCTTAGGGCCAGACAAGAGGCTAACAACTTCAGTTTCCTAGTCGAAATCGAAGCCAGGAAGAGCGTCGTCCTTCGAAAACGAGGCCGTCTTGACAGGTAGGAAAGTAGGTTTCGTACGCAACATGGTCGATCGAGACCAAGCCCCTGCTGCTGGAGAAGTAGAAGAAAGGCTGGACCAGTAGAGATCTGGGCCGACACAACGCAAGGGACCCCTCAACACTGCCACTCATTGCTAGATGCTCATGGTACGAACGGTTTTCCCCAATACTTGGTCTGGATAAATCGGGTGCAATTTGATCTGTAAAGAGCAAAATTATGCTTCAAACCAGTACAATCTTTTTTTAGTACAAGAAGCGTTTCTGCTTTAGATAATCTTCATAGTATGGAGTTCGAACATTCCCAATTTCCTTACTGCTGGTTGCTTATGATCCAATGCAAATTGGCTTTTCGCCCCCATTAATTGTCAACTTGGAGTTGATTATTCGGTTAAGATGGCGGCCGGAGCCGCCCATGTACCCAACCCATTTCCTACAAGGTTGTTTCCCGCACGTTTTGCTCCCCATGGACGCTACAACCACCCGTCGTTTTCGCGGATTCAAGTGACAAGGAACCCAGCGGCTCCAACCCAAATCAATGCAATTTTTAATTTCGGTACACGCTCCTACCTCTCTCCATCTCTCTCACACTCACAGAGGGGAAATAAAAAAAGGTTAGCCGGTCATTTTCCTCAGTTGATCTACCACAGGCACAGCTGCCCCGAAAGCAATCGCGATTGTAGCGTTCGTACCAAGCTTGGTTCGATCTACGGCAGTTGGCGGTAGGTCGGTAGTCGTTGGCTTCTTTTCGTTTCGTGGCGAGAACGTTCGAATCAGTTCGTTCTGCATGCATGACCCGGTTAATTTTAGGCGTCGGCATCTCCCCGCAAGAAAACCACCGCCTTTGTATGTCGGAGCCTTCGAGATCGAGGGGGGTGACGAAAATTCTCATGAAAGCGAGACACCAGCTAATTTATGCATACGTGGCCTGTAGGAGTATTTAGCTGCGGTGATGATAGCTGCAGTAATTTTTCCTCCGTTTCTTGTTCTGGGGACAAAGCCGTGGCCCGTGAGCCCATATGTCATGCATGGACACCTCATGGATCATCGGAGTTCCTCAAAATTAATTTTTAATGCAGTTGTAGCAAAGTCAAATGGTTTACTATGGGTTGATAGTGAAACTCTGCCGGCAAATACATTGAAAGAAATACTGTTTGGAAAGAAAATGTACTCGGATGGTTGATTTTTGTGGAGTGGTGGAACGTTCTTATGCAGGGTTTTTGACACGGTTGAGGACTAGTGCAAATTTCAAACCACATATGTCAAAATCAATCGTCATGTTTCGTTTATTAATATTTCGTGTGGCCTCACTTCAGACTTTTGATGCTGCTAGTTGGTGAATTATACTATTTCCTAATTTCTCTGGTTTGGCCATATGGCAGCACCTTGGGGATTTTGTGTATCAAGTGACGTCGTCACAGTTTGAGATCTCTAGTTGCTGTACGAAAGGGCAACATACTCAATTTCCACTAGGTTGGGTTTCAGAATAAGGATGTGGAATGAGTTGTGCTTATGATTCCTGAAGGGATTCAGGTCAGGGTATGTAATGTGTTGTTTTGCTTATGCTTCCTGAAGGACCAGCTCTGGATGGAAACATAGCTCCGTGGCATAGCATACCACAAGCGCTAGTGAAAGAGACCGAGGAAATTGACAATAGATGTATACTGAAATGCAAGTCAGACAATTAGTTAGGACCATAAAGTATTATACTAGATGTATACTGAAATGCAAGTCAGACAATTAGTTAGGACCATAACGTATTATACTATGTACAACCCTGTTTACATTTATCTGTCTATTTTCATGTGAAAGGAAGAAGATACATGACCCACCAAAGCGTCCTTGGCTCCAGCCTCCAAGCTGTTACCGGCCAACAACTTCTCAGTTCTAGTATGTACACGTAACCACTGAACCAAAAAATGGAAAATAAAAGGGTCTACTTAATTTACAAACTAACCCATGCACCATCCCATATTTACACAGGTATTCCATCGGGAACATCTTCCTGTCTTTACGAGCAGGATCTTATGAGGCCAAGGTTGTAGAGGTTCTTCTTCACAAGGCTCCCTAGCGAGAACAACCCTGCGCCGCCGCGGTGGCGGCGGCCGGCATCTCCCTCCGTCGAGCACAGGCGAGGCCACCGCTCCTCATTCACCCGTAGGCTCTCCTTGCCGATCCTCTGTATCACTTCATCGATCGTCTTGGGGTCGGCTGGACGACCGGCTACATCAGTGACATGGAAGACATTCACCGCCATGTCGCCCCTCGTCGTGATCTCGGCGTGCGTGACCGAGAGGCTGTTCTCCCGGAACACGCGTGTCACATAGGCGAGCAGCCCACTCCGGTCGGACATGCGCAGCTCGAGCCTCACACCCTGCTCCCACGCACAGAAGATCGCGTTAGACGGACACCGCTGGAATTTCAGCTCAACACATGGTGGTGAAGTGGAAAGTTGGGCAGAAAGAGACTCTTGCGCTTGGAATTCTGAAGGGAATTGTGTGCTTTTTCTCGGTGGCGTGGCGTGGCGTGGCATGGAGGTAAAGCAAAGGAGATATTCAGCAATCACGTACCTCGGATGCGCCCCTCTCGATTGCCGCTTGCAAGCATTGGATCACGCGCTGCCTCTCGGCCTCCGAGCTTATTGGCCGGCCGTCCAAGCGCCTGATGTAAAACTCCTGCGGCGAAGCCAAGGAGACGGAACTCAGATTAACCCCACTTAAGTCGGCTCAATTTCAGAGCATGCCCAGAGACGAATGGAAGTGGATGTAACAGGAGGCATGTAGATAAGCTTATATGATGTGAATTTAGTAGGAGACAAACATTCCGATAAGCTCTGGGTAACTCTTAGTTAATCGTATAAAAATGTAAGCTTATAAAAGATAAGAGTGATGCAAAAGGCTTAATCTCATTTCATAAGAGCAAATAACTATTCCATTTGACCTCCCAAGTCCCAGAAAATTCGAAAAAGGAAAATTCCAAGAACCGAGATCAGGATAGCTTGGAGTCAAATAATAATCACAATCAAATGAAACAAAACTAAGTAGACATCATTAAAAGAGAGGGGCAAAAAGTGAGGTAACAAATTGGAACAATGACAGAAGGCAATTCGCCTGACACAACCACCCAAAGAAACATCTACATTCCTGACAGGAAAGCCCAAACCAAGAACTCGAGATGAAGAGGGGAATTGCAAATACCAACCCCCAAATTAACACGATAACATTGAGAAATCAAGAGCTCCAAATGTGCATCACAGCCAGTTTCCCCCAAAAGAATCTTGAAAACCAATCGAGCAAGAAAGCGTAGAAGCCTCACCTGCTGCGCGTGATCGCCGTCGGTGTCAAACGTGCCGTGGTACACCACGTAATCCAAGTCCGTCAAGGTGCAGACCACGTCGAACAGTAGCTTCGGCCGGTCGCGGCAGCTCACGGTCACCATCGAGTAACCCCTCTCCCCCCACTCCTGCACCGCCACCGCCGTCGTCGTGGGCGCCTCCGCGGCGGCGCGGCTCTCGGCCTCCCGGTCCTCGTTGAGCAGCTGGTGGAGCCTCCGGTCCAGGTTGCCGACCCCCGCCGCGTCGGCCAGGACCGTCCTCACGCCGCGCGCGCCGCCCCGGAGGACGTGCCTGAGCCGGGACTCGATGCGCCTGACCCGGGCCGCGTCGTCGATCGGCGCGCCGGTCTCCTCGTCGCGGACGAACACCAGCGCGGCGACTCGGCCGCCGTGCGTCCACGCCTTGGCGTCGACGGTGCTGCACCGTAGGTCGTGCAGCACGGCGAACACCTCTGAGAGGAGCCCCGGGCGGTCCGTACCGATGAGCTCGAGCAGGGTAAGCCCCTCCGCGGCGGGCGGAGCGCACCCCACCGGCCTCGGCAATGCTTCGGCGGAGAGCGAGGACTCGAGGCGCGCGAGCAGCGCGTCGGCGTCGGCAACCTTGCGGCCCGCGGCGTCCGTGACGTGGAACACGTCCATGAACCACCGGCCGTCGTCGGACGAGATGTAGCCCTTGCGGACGCAGACGCCGTGCTCGGACAGCGCGGCCACCGATTCCAGCAGAACGCCGTGCTTCCGCGCGCTGTGCACCTGCACCAGCGTCGCCGTCGCGCACACCCGGTTGTCCACCGCCACCCTGCACCGCCGCGCGCACAACACTCACCAAATCGCTCGATCGATCTGAACGGACGCAAGAACAAGAACCATATGGAAATCCCACGCCTACTTACCTCGGGGTGTTCATGCGCCGCACGAAGAGCTCGTACACCTCGGAGGGATGGGACCGCTCCATCGCCGGAACCCGAGCACCGCACTGCCGTTCCTCTCCTCTCCCGTCCGCTTCAGTTTCGCCGCCTCCTGTTACGGTTTCGTTTGCTCCTCCCCTCTCTTTGTATCCCTGGGACGGTGAAGGTTTCGGTTCGGCGGACTCGAAGTTTGGGATGGGATGCAGCGATTCAAAATTGGGTGTGGAAACGGACAAACGGTGGGTTTTGGGTGGGCTGGCTGTCTGGCGCACTGTGGATGGCTGCGTGGGGCAGCGTCCGTCGTCTAAAATGGGCGGAGAAAGTCGCAATTTTTCGCGATTCCGGGCAAGGATTGGTGTGGTTTTGGTTTAGCTCTCGAGTCAAATGGCGGTCGTGGGAGAGGACCGGCCAAATGGAATTTTCTGTAGTCGGAGTTGGACTTGGACCAAACGTGGTTGGGGCGAAATGGTTTGGTAGTAGCTAGTGGGGGTGTTTTGTTAAGTGAAAATTAGTTCGGTAGCACTTCTACAGTTGGTATTCAAATAAATATAGTTCAAATTGAGCTCGACTGCGAAATTTCATTACAAACAATTAAAATTCTTAAAAATAACACTACAGTCACTCTGACAACTGTTAGTGGGTAAAAAGACTCATTTGCCCTCATTCTTTTTCTTTTTTCTTTGATTTGGCTACTACGAAACAAGTACTCGAAGGGGAAAGCAAGGTGTTGTCTTTACTCATAGGACGACTTGGTTCGCTTGTTTTGGCAATAGAACACATGTTCCCTGCAAGAGGGTGGTACAACCATACTCATGGGACCCTGGAACCTACAGTGCTCGCGAAGGTAGGGCTAGAGTTGACGACGGCGAGGATGGGCGCCGGTGTGAGGCTTCGGGTGGCGTCGGTGCAAGGCTTCTGGCAGCGGCGGCGCTAGATGATAGTGTTATTCTATTGGTTCTCAGGAGGATTTGGCATGCACATGAGCTTTGGGCGGCGACCAGGGATTGAGTGGTGCCAATCGATTTGGCGGAGGTTGTTGGTAGACATCCAGTGGCGGTAGACCAGAGCCAGGGAATATTTGCTCGTTTTATGGTTTCTCAGCGGCGGTGGGATGCAATTAGAAGGTCTAAGAGCCTTGCGAGGTCATGGGAGACTTGAAGCTCACCTCGGTTTGCATAGGGTGATGTCGTACAGGTTGGCAGTGGATGGGCACGTGGAAAATATGTTGGGCAACAACATGCGAACGGGGTAAAACGAGTATTAAAATTGTATTCTCTCACATAATACATTCTTGCTGTTAAAGATGGATAGAAAATGTGATGACAATGCAGTTTTTAAGATTTTCAGATGTTTGTGGTGTCATTTTGCCGCCTGAGCGTGGTTTTGGATGTTTTTTTAATACCAACGATTAGAGTGCTACTGATCTAATTTCACCTTTGTTAAGAGCAGAACAGCCTATATGAGAAAAGGAGGTTTGTGGGATCCGAATCCTCTGCTATATTGCATAGCATGGTTTAAACAGTGATTTCAGTCAATATAAATAATACTCCACAGCAGCACTATAGCAAAATATAGAAAACAGTGAAATATCTGTTATTGCAAAATATACTATAGCAATTCTATTGTTTTTTAGGCACTGTAGCACTTAGTTTAGGCCATTCGTTTTGAATGAAACGGTGGCGAGAATGATTCCCTGTGCTCGTCTCCGTTAGCCCTCGAGATGGTCCACTTCCGACGTTATCTTGTGGGGAAAAAAAATCTGTGGTATCTGTTGGGGAACTGACTGACTCACTGACATGCCGTGTGAAGGGGATCGCCCGCTACCGCTAGCTGCCTCGGCCCCTGACTGGCCCATGCGGCCATGCCTGGCTGCCACCACCCACCATTCACCACGTACGCACGGCGAAAAGATTCCTTTTTAGCGTTTAGATGCAACTTTGTTTAAGACACTCTGTTCTGCTATTTTTCTTGCTGCAGGACTGCCATCTCAACTCACAAATCATAACAGCACTTCTAATATTTAAAAATTAGAGTTAATGGTCGTTCGTTTTTCCCACATTTTTTGTATCCGTTGGATCAGCGAACGTAGTATCGACAGCCTAGATCACGTCACTGAGCACAGTTGACGACCTGACATAATGCGACTATAACTTTTTTAACCTGTAGCAAAGCATAGACATTGAACTAGGTATTATATACCAGCCAGTCACGAACCCAGGATTAAAACTTAGAAAGGGCTAATGAGACAAAGCTAATACGAGACATAGTACAAACATAGATCAAAACCATCTTTCTAAAACCACACATAAATAGAAGAGGAAAATGATGAATTGTAAAATGAAATAAAATTAGTACCTTGGTAATAGGTCGTGCGCCCTAAAAAACCATAGATAGTTGTATGTACATCAAAATTAGTGCCACCGCACGCTGAGCGCCGGTCGCATACTAACAACTACTTACTGTTTTACCCCTTTTTTTGGCTCATTTAGCCTCTTTTTGGAATGGAATAGAAAATCTAGCCCCTCCCCAATGAAATAGCAAAAAATGTCACCCCTACCGTGCAAAAATATCACTAAGAAGAGATCTCGCCAGACTCTCCGCAGAACAAAATAAAACGATCAGAGTAACAACAGTGTTCACGCACAGTTCAAAATGATGTTATGGCTAGGATTTGGGTAACTGGTTTCAAAATTTTACCGAGGTCACCTGTAGAACCTGTTTGGCCGAAATTTTTGAATCAATATTTAGATTTTTTGAAGTTAAAACGGAAAATGTACCTTTAAGTGCGCTACACTATAACCAGCCGGCCACATGCACACATGTGCTTAGACTTTGTTTCAAATTTATTTTATTTCGGGTAAAAATCATTTGAAACCGATTTTCTTTTTTTTTTTTTGCCGAATTTGAATTTTATAGGGGTGGCCGGTAAAACCAATTTCCCCGGCTGTCGGTCGGTTACCCAAACCCGGTCGTGGCACTGTAGAAACAGCGTTCACTGTTCCTACGTGTGTTTTTTAATTGAAAGCCCTGAACTTTCGATGGAATAACTAGGTTACATTCCAACAGCTATGCGGTGTCCATACCGCTTCACAAACATGGCAAGTTACAAACTCACCCTATTTCGAGGACTAGAAGCAAGGCCCTCTGCAAAAGCACCTACTCTATAAGAGCATCTACAACAATCCACCTCAGCTGTTACTAAGAGGTTGTCACATCAGCTTTTAGATGATGTGGAAGAGAGAAGATGAAGAGAGAAGGTGAAGCTGTTTCTAAATGAAGAAACTATCAGATTGTTAATATCAAGACATAAGAAACAACAAAAAACCCTATTAGAGGCTTAGTTGTTACCTAAACACTTATTTTGTGGGTCCCACTGCCTACCAACAAAAATCTATCGGATCTTGTGCAGCCTGTCTTATTGGCTTCTCCCGCAGATGATATGATAAATGAGCCAAAACATATAGACCACAAAGTTGTACCCTATTGTTGATCATCAAGAATCATGTACACCTTTAGCAATTAAAGTCTTAGATACAAGCTTAAGAAACAATCTATTGTAATGATTGTTTTTTTTTATTAGATTGAGTACTCTCTCTCCTCTTAGTAACAAGCTAAGAAATAAACTACTGTAGATGCTCTAACCGGGCGGGCTTAACACAACCAGCAAAAGAAAGAGAAAAAACCGCGGCCTTCAGCACCGACGCGGGTCAACCACCACGTTCCCAAAGGGGATGCGACCTGCCAAATGCCACACACAGCTTGCACGCACACACGGGCAAATGTTATGATGATGAGGTACAGCCGCACAGCATTAGCTTACGCGACTGGTCCACTTCCACCGAACCGTGGCCCCGTGTACATGTTCAGACGTGTCAGTGATGGCCCGATGCCACCGCCTCCCTTCTTGCTTGCGATCCAAGGCAACCATTACCTGGAAGCCGCGGCACAACCTTTTTCCTTCTCTTTAATTAATCTGTCAAGGCCAAAATCAGGGCGTAATTTACCCCGGTCATACAAATCCGTCAATGTTTGCGTTACATTGGTAGGGACGTTATGAATTCCAAGGATAAAAGAGAGTCTTGTACGAAGAATTCAAATCATCCAACAGTCTCCAAGGCAGACTGACCGCCTAAAAGCGAAAAAGGCCGGAGGATATATAACAAAGTTGTCAATACCATTTCGATACCGACCGGTATATACCATACTGCCACCAAAAACGATATATAAAAGCCTGTGTACCGTAACGACGGTCAATACCGGCTATACCGGACAGTAAAGAAACAATAAAAACAGATGCCCACATGTCTGAGCCTCCAGCAGACCAAGATCCATTTTTGCATGGCAACGATCTGAAGTAGTAATCTAGAAATGTAGATTGTATCAGCCATGAAGTTATGAATTGTATTGTATTTAACTACGTCTTGAGCTTATGAACTCATTAAATTATATATCATATTTTATACTGCTACGTATTTAGAGTAAGATTACAAATAAAATTTGTTATGCACATAATTAAACATATATATACTTATAAATATATACTATTATATTAAACTCCGAAACGGTACATCGGTCTAGACCGATACTAGAATCTATTATTCCTAGAGCCAAACCGGTATGGCTCCTATACAGTATTAACAAATTTCATATATACACTCGACATGCCTTGGGTTAAACCTTGCGGCTTTCTTAGCTGTGGAGGGAGGCCACATTGTCGCACAGAGCAGGCAGGAGAAATCTAGAAGGATATCATAATTAAAGCCGTTCAAGTAGTATCTAACTGCCGATCTCTCGAAAATGATGTTGTCCTTTCCGCGCATGCCTTTTTCTTGCAAAACTTTCTTCGGTCCTGCAGCTCCTTTTTTAAGATAGTTGTACAATGTTAATGAATCTTTCAATCAAGTAGATGAGAAACATTACATGTGGTCTTTTCTTGCGAAGTTATAAAGGTCCATTTTCCATTAATGATCATGATAGATTTGACAAGTGTTTCTTGTTTAGTGATGTTACAGGGGTGAATACCTCTCTTGGTCATGTAAACATTAGCTCCAAGCCTTTTGCTGGCGTGATAAAGTTCCCAATATAAGCTCTGAAAGTACCGCCGTTCGCATGTGAATTGCCCAGTGGATGTTGATAAGGTCGCCCAGGAACGGAAAGTGTGCCATCTAGTGCCGCACCCTGCGTTATTTATCGGACAATGACATGGATGAGAAAAATGATCAATGTGGCCGCTGGACTACCGGCTGGATGCGCGTGTGAGCCCCACATCGAAATGCTCTACTCCGTGATCCAACTTGCAGCCTCTAGATTGGGATTACAACTTCGGACATGGGCGCAAAAATTAATGCAATCCTGGTGTTCTCTGTACAGAAGCTGAGATGTGTGTGTGGACAGTGGAACGTGCATGCACATCAGCACAGGGCCAACGACCAAACGCAGCTAACGCGCGCGCGCACGATGCGGCAGGCAGATTGGTGTGGGCTCCGTGGCCCGCGGCACATCAGAAGGGAGGATCTACGTCTACATGATCCACTCGGTTGGCGAACTCCGCGATGAAATCGTGCGACAGCGGGTGACCTCTCCGGTCAAAGTGATAACGAGTTTTGGGGACAATGACAATGTTTCGTGATGAAATAGTAAAAATAGCTACCGAAACAAATTACCAAAAATAGCATCCGTATCGCACTCAAAAGCCATGAGAGGTAATTTACCGTGAATTAACTGAGGGCGCGCTCGACATCTATCGCGCTCCCAGTTCGTGGCGGGTAACCTGTCGAGCTTTGTGGGGCTACCACGTGGTCTACTGCGCACCTAGGGCGTGATAGACCACCTCCCGGGACATTTGAGCGTGGCATATGTGTCATTTTTGGCAATTCGTTCACCGGAGAGATATTTTTGCTATTTCGCTTCAGAACAGTGCCATTTTAGCCTATTGAAATGGTACCAGTCGTCGACCACCTCGTCCTCTCCACTGTGGTGGCCGGGTGGGTGCTTTAGTAATGCACACTAGTAGTACTCCATTTCATGAGAGTTCGGTAGTTTAACTACACTGACAAATTTATTGCGTTTAACCACTAGCTGGCGTTATTTTATTTTTGGATGTTGCTACCGTCTATGCGTTCGGATGCATCAGACGATTCCTAGCTACATACTCCTCATCCACTTCTCACCACTTGCTCCCTCTCTCTCATTCAAACGATCTGTCTCCTTGTTTCACCCCCAACATTGTACATTTCCTCGTTCTCACCAACTCTTCCCTCTGTTCCTCCTCCAGGCAGCTCTTCCTCCATTCTCCCTCATCATTCCACTTTCTCCTGCGAGTGGCTCCTCCATTCACCCCATCGGTAGCTCCTCCCCCTCCCCTCCCCTCCCCTTGCGACTCTACCTCTTCTACGGCTCCTCTCAGAACATTCGATGATTTGTCCTCCTCCTAATCGGAATCATAGGCTCGTAGCTCCATGTGCTCCGGCGACGTCCTGGCCATGGCCTCCATGAGCTTCATCTCCAACACTCGGTGAGCTTCATCGACGCCGGTCATGGCCTTCACGAGCTCCTACCAGTCATGAGTGCCCCCGAGAGCCTTGCGACGAGCTCCATCGCACCAGGGTGTGGCCTTCACAAGCGCCAACCCTACTCCGCCATTGTGGGCTCCTTGTCGGTGTCGTTGTGACCTACCTCGAGAAGCTCTGCGCCTCACCACCGTCAGGCGTCTCCTCCACTTATTAGGTAGGCATGTTGCAGACATTTTCTTGAATTGTTGCAACTTCTTTTATCTATTGTTGTAACAAGTGTTTTTATTTATTGCAGTGTATCTTTCCCAAATCTTATAGCAAACGTTTTTGTTGTAATTGTTTTGTTGATTTGTTGTACCAAATATTTTTTTGTTGTAGTTAGGGATGTGATTTGTTGCAGCGCTTTGCTGCTATGATTTATTGCTACCGAATGAGGTTTTGTTGCACGTTTAGTAATAATTGTTGTGCTCACTGTTATTTTTTTGTTGTGGTCTTTTGTTGGCACATGAACATTTATTTCATGTTTATTGTATCAGGTCAAAATTTGTTGCAAAGTTAGAAACTAGCACCGAATCGAACGGTTAAAATCATGTCTTAAATAAAATTGAGTGGGGTAGACGTACGACGCGAATACAGCGTTAGTTGCTCCGTTTATTTCTAGCCACCGTAGGCCAGGTACCCACCACGACGGGAATGAAATATCAGTGGAGACCAGAGAGCGACGTGCAGCGTGCGCACGTTGTGCCGCTGCCAGATTGGTCGCGGCCGGGGCGAGGTGGGGCAGCCTCGGGCTTCTCGTACGGACGCGCATGGGAGCCCCTGCATGTGCGGGGCTCTGAGAAATGGGCAACGCGTGTCGATCCCCCACGCGGTCACGTGAGCCGGAGCCAGAGATGCAGCGCGCCATGTGCCGGTCGGCCGGTTGGGCCTTGTTTTCGTGGGGAAACCGAGGAGATGGCAACGGTCAAACTGTGGGTGGCTGCCGTGGCGCTGCCTCGGCGGTTCGGCGTTTCGGGAGTCCGCGCATGTGGCGCCGGCGCGGCGTATCCCCTCGCGCCGAGCCCATGGCCATCCATGTGCGCTTGTAACTTAACGGTGCGGCGTTCGGATTTGCGTACATCAGTTACTGGAGGACAATGACACTCCCACAAATTCTCTTCTCACATCAATTGAAGAAGCAAAACTAAGTAGTACTAGTGGAGTACCAGTAGTATTTTAATTAAGGAATCAGATACGTGCCAGGTTACTAATGATTCTGAGATAAGCATATGCTGCAGGATCCTCCACAATCTATGAGGATAGCGATATGGAGCTATTTTTGGTTCAGTTCTGCAAGCCATGGACCCACCAATACAGTAGATTAGCGAAGTGAAGGTGACACCTTCCTTGGATGCTTTGTTTAGAGAAAGTAGCTTAATAGCAGTGTTAGCACGAGGTTCGATTCGTGTTAGCTTTCGGTTCCGCGGTAATGTCGGCCAGCTGGACGAACAATGCTACTTGACCCGCTTTCTCAGACTTCAGTTTAACCAAAGGATGGCTTCGTAGTCAAAGAATCAAGGAGAGTGATACGAGTCACCACACACAGTTGGTGATTGTTGAATGTTGATCACCAACCCGTCTCCTCTTATACTACTAGCACATATTGTCATCGTATCGTACTCTCATGCAAGATCTCCTTCTCTTGTATTTCTATATATTTGGCGTTCGCGTTTAGAATTTTGTGTCTGACGTGTTACACATGTACGTATATCTGCTCGATCACGAGCAACCGTGGTTAAGAGGTTCCTACTCCCTACTAGAATTCAAGTTGGGGCATGATATGCGGTAGATTCAGGCGAAATAGAACTTTTGTCGAATCAATTCTTTTGCAGTTGGATTCGCATTTCACAGGATGCGAATCTAGGCAAGAATGCAGGAGTAGCGACTAGCGAGCGCGAGTAGTAGTGAAGGATACGAAGGCTAACTTGATTCACGTTGGTTCGGGATGGTTGGGCCAATGCACCTGGGAATATGCATATTCCTTCGATCCGTTCTCTGAAGCAACTAGCAGCAGAGCCTGCACAATTGCTATCTGGCCTCGGAGCACTCTGCCTTTATTCATGACTAAGATGATAGTACGCGCTGCTGCGCCATTGATGTTGGGTTGTGTGAACCGTGGTCTTTTTTTTTATTTTTAGTTGTACAAAAAAAAACTGTTTGGCATACAAAAGTTGGGTTTTTCGGAGTATGTTTAGTTAGGGGTGGCAACCGTCTGGTTTGATCCACTGGATACTTGATCCGTCGGAGAAAAAAAGCCTACTTTGGATACATGACTCTCCGAAAAAGAAGCCAGGCACAAGTAGATGCAATCCATTCGACCCAAAGGATCACGTGGGTCGAACCACACCTTTGGGTCGAACCACTCGAGTCCTCAACTCCATTCTCTGCCTTTGGCTCAGAGCCACCTTAGACGTGTAGCCGCCTCGTCGGCGTCTCAGCCTCGGCGACGTGCCACCGCCTCCATCTCCACCCCGACATGCCGTCGCTGCTTTGACGAGGATTAAAACCTCTATGTATTAATTTAATACGTAGAAGACCATACGTCTTCATAGTCGTAACCCTTAAGGCTAATGACCTCACTGGTCGTGAGGATTCCAGAGGTTACACGATGGGTACCTTGGTCGGACAAGGCTTTATAGTTGCTCGGAAAAGTTATGAACTGACATTTCTTACCGTATGATGAATGAAACACGCGTTATATGTTTCAAACTGTGTGATGATATAATCCTAAGACACAGGTAATTAACTGCCCTACGGTTAAGCATCTCACAGATAACCGCAAGGTAGTTGGCACATTGTTAACTGCCTTACCGTTCTGACCAGTCGTAACGTTTCACCAGGGACGCCTTCTCCAGGAGTAACTGCCACCTCTTCGGTAGTTATTTAAGGGTGGAGCGCAGAAGACAAAGGGACGAGGACGGGGGAACAACAACAATGTATCACGAGACGACAAACACGAAGCCTAAGCAAAGGAATTAGAAGAAGGCATTCATCCTTAGACTGATTCTAAGCCCGATTACTTAGTTTAACATTCCTCACATTCGCAGTATTTAGGGTAGTCCCTAGTCGTCTTGTAAATCCAGTTCATATCAATAAAGAGCGGCCCCCATTTTATCCTAGGATACTTCACGTCATTTTTCTCTTTTATTTCATAAGATCGACAACTCGATCGTCGACAGCTGGCGCCGTCCGTTGGGAAGAAGACGCCAAGTTTCCTGAAGAAAACTCTCCGCTCATCAAATCCTCACTCATTCTCCGTAATCGCTGATGCGACTATGCCTGGGGTTTGGACTGAGTAGAATTGGTTCGACTTGGCGGACTACGCCAACCTCGACTTGGAAGGATGCATCTGTGCCATGGAAGAAAATGTCATGTCATCCTCATCTTCCTCCTCCGCCACACGCCGCCAACGTTAGCGAGGTCGACCGGATGGACGAGGATGCGCCACCACAACCAAGCAGTGCGGCCAGAGGAACCACCATTCCGATCACGAAATGTCAGGACCTCCTCAAGCCCGATCTTTCCGATCGGTGAAACAGTGACGAAATTTCAGACCACAATCCGAGAATCTCTATACTCGGCGAGATTATGGTGAAAGATATTCACCTACGGCTTGTGGCAATTCCAGGAGCGAGCCGACACTTGGTAACGATGTCAATGAAACCTCCATCGCTCAGAGGCCATGTGGGAATGATAAGGCTCCGCATACGATCGACGGTTCGCTGGACCAGGCTGAGTCCACCAAGAAGGCCTTAGGAGGTGCTCATCTCCGACCGCTCTCCGTCGTGGAAACTTCTAGCGGAAGTCTTGAAAAACTCTCCATTAGTTATGATGAAAGCTCATAGGAAGATCAATGCTGGAGGCACGAGGTCAATGCGATCGGAGATGCAAATCAAGATGCCCTGCACGGTCCTACACTCTCTACCACGCCATCACGTATTGTTAGAGATTATCCGGGCCATCAGGCGCCAACTTCCAGAGGCAACGGAGCTGATCGACATCAATCAGTTAACTCGTCTGGCATTGCCCCACCAAGAGTAACTGATAGGACAGAACAAATCCAAGGTCGGGGAAGGATCGACCACGACACCCACGACCAAGATGAACCCCCTGAGACCTTTGGTAACTGTACAAAACTTGCAACGCGTTCAAGATATGTTAAATAATTATGATCCTACTTTAGTAGAAACTTCAAGCTTTGTACAGCTTGTAGGCCCAGTATCCGAAATTCTCTAACATACTATACAACACACGGAAGCGTACCGGGAACAAAGGGTCTCAGGGAGTCAAACCATGACTTCATCCCAACGTTCCTCCCTCAGCAGAGGACAGCATGGTCATGCTAGGGAACAATCGATACCAAGACCTTCTCGACGATTCCGACCAAAGAATCACGAGGGACGAAGGCTATTCCAGGTAGCCACTCCCTCATCACGTCGAGAAGAACCACTGCTTGGACCTGACGATCTCCGACATCATCTGAATCAAGTAGGCGGTCGAGGGCATCATATCAATGTCCACGACCGGATCGGCACACTGGAGTTCCAGCGTTCCAATCTTAGGAATCGGTCTCCGACCGATTACAATCCAGCACCTTCCCAGAGAAGGCGCCATGAATCGAACACGGGTTGTCAAGCCTTCTCTGTAGGGCTCCAAGCTGTGCGTTGGCCTAACCGGTTCCGACCGACCAATTTGGACAAGTTCAACAGGACTCAAAACCCCTTGGAATTTCTCCAAATATATACCACCGTCATCAGAGCTGCTGGTGGCGATGAGAATGTGATGGCCAACTATCTGCCCACCGTGCTCGAATGGTCTGCCCGGTCGTGGTTATTAAACCTATCGGTCAGATCAATCTATACTTGGGAGCAACTCTGTGATCTTTTAATTGCAAACTTCCAGGGTACGTACGATCGCCCTGGAAAGGAGGATGATCTCCACCGAATCCGGCAGGGCTCTGATGGGACTTTACGTCAATACATCAAGAGGTTCAGCCAGGTTCGCAATTCTATACCCGAGGTCGCAGAGTCATCTGTTATTCAGGCTTTTAAAACAGGTCTGAGGAATCGGCGGTTTATGGAGGACATAGCAATGAACCCTCTAAGAACAACCGTTGAGCTTTTTGACATGGCCGACAAGTATGCCACCGCTAGTGAAGCAATCGAGTGGTGTGAAACCATTGATCGGAAAGACAAGATTCCCCAGCCCGGCCTGGACAAACCAGAGAAAAAGAATAAGAAGTCTCTCAAGAAGAAAAAGAACCGCAGACCCGACGATAAGGAAGTCCTAGCGATTCCTGAAAAGTTCATGAAGGGTAAGAAGGACTACACCGGTCGAAGCAAAACAAAAGCTCCGACCGAAGGATTCCAGAAAAACAAGAAGTGGTGTCCACTTCACCAGCAAGCAGGGCATGATCTACGCACCTTTTAAGTTTGGCAAAAGAAACTAGAGGATTATTATGCAGGTAAAGGACCATTTCCCGTAATACAGGAACCCGGAGAAACGAGTTCCAAAAAGGACAAGGATGGCGATGAAGAGATGGAGTACCAGGATCCTTAACACACGGTCAACATGATCTTTGGCGGGTCTTCTTCCTACGAATCAAAACGTCATCTGAAGGCCATAGAGCGGGAGGTCAACCTCGTCGAATCTTCGACCATCATTAAACCATCAAAGTGGTCGGACACGGCAATCTCCTTCAGCAAAGAAGACTGCTGTAGCGACCCAACCCTAGGGCACCCGAGAGGTCCTCTAAGAGCTCCAAGAAGGTCCACCAGGACCTCCCAGGAGGTCCTAAAAGGATCTCCCGGTCAGTCCACCAAGACCTCCTAGGAGGTCCAGCCGGACCTCTTGGAAGTCCAGGAGAACAAGCCCGAGGAGGTCTTGGAGGCAGAGAGCACCCCCAAAGATCTTCCACGGCCAGACAAGGGGAAGCCGTGGAGGTCTGAGGTCATCCCAAGACCACCCACGACCCCACCAGAGGAGGTCGGAGAGGACTGAGACCACCCCAGAACCACACACGCCCAAACCTCGAGGGTGGTCGTGGAGGACTGGCTTACTCCAAGGTTCCTCAGGCATACCGAGCTAGTCCCAAGGATCATGGCTAGCTCTTCACAAAGAACAATAGTGATAGTATTGCAACAACACCAAATTTTATTATGTGAGATTCTCGACGCTTATTAGGCTCATAATACTTAGTCATCCGATTGACCCTAGTATTATCAACCAAATAAACCCTTCTCGAGAGATGTATACTTCCTGCATGCAAGATACATACCTCACAACAAAAGAGTATATCAATTCCATACAACACGAGAACATAAGCAACAAACCGGTTAACATTAATATGGAATAGATATTACAAAAGAGAGGCCCTTAGGCCAAAAAGCAAGAATACAAAAGATAACAATGAAGCAAAAGTGCCATAAAGATGGCTATAACACAAAGCCAATTAGTGTGCCTTAACCCTAGGCATCTCGACCGACCGCCAAGCTAGTCGTCAAGAAATCGCAACACGTAGCACAAAAGAGAGGCTCTTGGAGCTCTCCTTCTTCCTCTCGCAACAAAAGCCACAAAAATTGCCACAACCTCGGCAGATGAGTACATAAAGTACTCCGCAAGACTTACGTGTGAGATAACAGAACTATAAATAGCTACATGCAAGCTTTATTTAAGTAGATGAGGCTTTGGACTCATTTTAGCATAAAGCTTACATTTATTTGCAATAACATAATAGATTGAAGGCAATTTGGCAAAGCATTTTTAAATGTTGAAGTAACAACGAGATAATAACATAGTAACAACAACAAGAACAAATCGAAAGTGACTAACCCAAGTCACCACAACAATAGCATGAACTCCCTGCTCATACCAACCATGTCAAGTTTTAATTAAAGGTTGTAGTCTAGTCTTGAACGACCTTACCAAGCATGTCCATAACCTAGGACGAGGCTATTCAATAGTTTTATCCTCGCAGGTGTACCACTGCACCCACACGCCGATCGCCTTTCCTTTACGCACACTTCCGGTGTGCCGCACGGCTAAGTCCTACGAGACCTTTCCAAAGGATGAATGCTAATTACGAGTGCACAACCCACGGGAGAAGGAGACATCACACAACCTTCCCTAAGCTAATGCTCCTCCCACACTATACATATACATTTGTTTTTGAAAACACACCAACCGAGCTCGCTCATAATTAACACCTCCTAGAGTACTTAGTCAAGAGGGTTCCATATGCCCTCAAGTGGTTAGTACGCTAAATCGCTGGCTTAGTGACCCAAGTACTCGGTCCTTAGGGACCTGCATACCACCACATCCAAAAACTGCACCATCCATCCAATATGCCCAAGTCTAAATCAATCTTTTATTTTCAGTTTTGATTTTACAATTAATCAAAGCACAAGTGCTGGACATATAAGAGTAATAATCATTTTGAGTGATCAAGACCATCGACTAAGTCGATGATCGCCCATTTCTACCGATAACTAAGCATGTCTAAGCAATTGCATCGAAACTACTAAGTGATAAGAGCTCATCCAACGAGCTCCCACCACAGCAAATAACCTAGGCTCAAGGTAGTAGAGGATGAACAATTCCTACAGATTATGCAACTATAGGCTTGCTAGCTTACATTTAACACAAAGTAGCATGCATACATAGAAGTAAAACAAAGTATTAAGCTTTAAAGTAATGGGACAATGATGGAAATGGTCAAACTGCTTGCCTTGTTGCTGGTGGTCAAATTGTGGCAGAGGGTCGCTCTCGATCACCACAAATGTCGAAACCTAACGGAAAAGCGATAAAGAACCGATAAGAACGATTTAAAGGCAACAAAGATAGCACAGCAAACGAACTCCAAATTCTCTGAAAATTTTACAGCAGCAAGACAATGATTTATCATGAATTTAGCAACAAGAACCAATTGATTTGGATTCTCAATGCAAAAGATATGATGAAATCAATTCTGCTCAGCCTATTAATTACCAAACTGCACTATTCACTAATTTAATTATGAGGCAACATTTTCTATAACAGCAGCGAAGCTGAAAATTTTACTGTAAAACCAGCACCTCATGAGATGAATAACACAATTGAGTTCATCTCATTTGGAGCTATATTGCACTTTCTATAAATTTTCAAACACAAGAACTTGAACAAAATTATAATGCACAAGTTCTCAATTTCCTAACAGCAACATGCTCAAAACTAATTTTCACAGTGAGTTCACTAAGAGAGGAAACCAACAAAGTTGGTCTCACCCACAAATAGCTTATAGAGCATTAGTTATATATTTTACAAGTTAAGCATTGATTTAAGTGCACATTTTAAAGTTGGTTTTAAAATCTAATGGCAAACTGTGCTCTGGAGCTGAACTCAACTTACAATCATTTTTGGATTAAAGTCAAGTTCAAGACAGAGCTAACACAATTTGAATGACCTCATTTGGAATTAAAATGAAAGAGATACGAAATTCTAAAGTCTATACCTTATTTCAGTTTAACTAAGACCTCACTGGAATTCCTAAAACTCACAAGGGTATGGGAGGACGTGAGCCACCGATCTTAAATCCAACGGCTCAAGATCTCCAGAGAACATCACACACGCCAAGACGTGAAAGTCCAGAGGTCCCGACCTCTTAGCAACTCACATGCGCGAGGCGAGGGGAGGTCGGGCAGAGATGAGAAATCCAACGGACCACAACATGGAAAGGAGGTCCTGAAGCGACCAGATCTAAAGGGAGGTCCTCAACGGTGAGATCTTCCAAAGGAAGATCTAAACTATCAAGATCTCCCCAAGGAAGATCTCAGATCGCCAAGACCTCACAGGGAGGTCCCGGACGGTCCAGATGTTCCAAGAGAGATCCTCGATGGTTCAGATTGTCCGGCGAGGACCTTGACGGTCAAGATCTACCCGGGAGGTCATGAACGGCCGAGATGGCTACGAGAGGTCCTAAGGGAGGTCTAACGCTATGCACCTCCGTGGAGGTCTGACGGCCATGATTACGCAAGGAGAGGTCTTGGACGCCCGCATCTCTCTGAGGAGGTCCGGACGCCCTGCACCAACGCGCACGAGCTTTGGACATGAGATAAATGCGCCGCGGACCACGAGGAGGTCCACGCACGAGGGTTTTAATGCGCAAAGGGGACAGGTTAATGGCGCTTAAGACACCAATGATTGCGATGATTGGGCATTTAAACGGTGAATTTATGTCCTAAAACGACAATGACACGCCGGACGCCCGACAAAATCCCGAGCGTGAAGAAGTGATCTCGCCGGCGATGTAGAGCTCGCCGGTGAGGTCCATATACCACCGAGTGCACAATAACGCTGCGCGCCCAAAGGACCTCCTCTCGACGGCGACGGCTTTGAACGCCGGCGAGCCAAGAGGGCAAAGATGACCAAGACGGCCAAACACGAAAATGCAAAAAGCAACTCACAAGCAACATTCAAGCTTGTGCAAGAAAAGCTCCGCAAAATCATTCATAAGGGTGCCAAATCTAAAGGACTAACAGGAGATACCGGAGGTCCTAAGGTGCCGGGAGGTCGTGGAGGTGATGACCGAGTTGGGGAAGACAACGGCTTTGCGACTCACGGCACCAGCCTCAAGCTCACTTTGTCCACCTCAAAAGCGCCCAAACAAAATAAGTTAGGGTTATTCCAGGAGGTTTGGGGAGCAAGAGTGAGCAAGGTTTGAAAGAGGGAGCCACTGGAACTCCTGAGCTACCGAGAAGCTCCAAGGACTTCAACAATGGCAGCCAAGATGAGGAAGTGAGTAAGGGAGGAGCTCAGCCACGCACAAGTACAAGACCGAGATCAATTGGGTGTAAAGGAAGCCAAGGAGGCTCCCAAGGATACTTTATAGCCCGAGAGAAGGTTTTGAATCGGGCTAAGCTCCTGTGAGCTTAGCCCACAAGTTGGTCCATGGGTGGACAAGACATAAAGGTTGACAAGGGGCGGTCAGTCTTGACTGAGATGGAAGTCGACCAGCATTAAATGCGGTCAAGAAAGAGTCATTGAAAGGACACAAGGGACAAGCCGACATTAACTCCACCGCCAGAGCACGCATGCGCGCCAGAGGAAGGAGAAGAACAGGAGGTCCTTATGACCGCTGGATAAGACCGGGAGGTCCTAACCATCGGATCTCATTTTCAACCGTTATGTTTTAAGTGGTCGGGAGGAGGTCCCACCACACGATCAAGGATGGGGAGGTCGTGGCCCTCCGATTTCCTTAATTGCGAAAAACGCACGTGAGGAAAAGGGACAGAGGTCCAAAGCGTTGATCTCCATCCAACGCAGTGCGGACCTCCAGTGAGGACTTAACTCGCACGCGATCAAAAGACATGAGGGAGGTCATGGCCTTTGGATTTAAATCCAAGGGCACACAATGACCGGGAGGTCTCGATATGATGCGCAACAGTAAGGGAGGTCAGACCGCTAGATTTAGATCTAAGGGTTCCGATCAAAAGAGGTGGAGGTCCCGAGCTTGCGCAACGCACAAGGGAGGTCATGGCCTTTAGATTTAGATCTAAGGGCTACGATCTCACGTCTTGCCGGGAGGTCTCGTGCGCATGAGACAAAGGGGGTCGTGGACCGAGATTTTAATCTAACGGTGCACAACAAAAGATGGGGAGGTTGTGAGTGCTTGATAACCTCGGGAGGTCGTGAGTCGTTGGATTTGATCCAACGGCCACGCACCTAGGTTAGGTGGGAGGTTTGTTTAGTTTAGGTTGAGAGGAGGAGGTCAGGGCCATGGATCTTGGATCCAAGGGCTATGACCTCAACAAGGCGGGAGGACCTTGCTGTGAGGTTTTTCCGAGGAGGTCGTGGCCTTTAGATGTCAATCCAACGGCTACGACCTCAAGTGAGTACAAAGGGAGGTCTGATAGTTAAGAGGAGGAGGAGGTCTGCTGAGGTGCGCTGGTTGAGGAGGTCCGAAGGGGGTTGGGCTGGACCAGTTTTGGGAACGTGGCTAGCCCAAGGAACAGTGCAGGGTTTTTGAAGTTGAACTTTTAAACAGCTGAGACTTTGTAGAATTATTTGAGATAGCAAATGAACTCCAAATTTGATGAAATTTTAACTGGAGCTAGCTGACAACATGATTAACATTACATAAATTTTCCAGAGGTTATTATGCAATGCATTTTTCTCAGGAAATTCATTAAGGTTGTTCAATGATTCATTTTACCTCCAAAAATTATCAAACTAGTTTTACAACTTGTGGTATTTTTCAGAGGGGTCCCACCTCAGTTTTAGGACCAAGGAAGATACTTTCCAATTGTTTGGCACAAGATTTGAGGTAATTGGAAAATGAATTTGACTTTTGGTCAACAAGAGCTTTGTGTTCTTGGTTTACACAACTCTTGGACAAGAATTACATGAGATTGTAAGGGTTTTCAAGTTGTGAGAAAAAATTTTAATTTCTACACATATAATTATACTTGAATAACCCTGATTATACATTTGGGATGTTACAATTAATATCAAGGAAGTTGTTTACAAGAGAGCTTACAATTCAGCAACAAAATATAATGAAAGATAAACACAAGGGCCACCCGATACACCACAGGCAATCGGCTGGAGGGCGCATCCTAGTCGGTCCAGGACCACTACGTCCACAACAAGCTCAACCCAAGGCTTCCAAACCCTGCTAAAGACAGCAGCAAGCAAGAGTGAGCGCAACAACCGTGCTCGCAAGTTACACCCGTTAGATAACAGAAATAACATGCATAAATGGATATCACAAAGGAAGGCTTAATATGGTTGATTTTGCATAAAGCCATGTTTATTTCCAATTACCAGTATTAAGTTCCAAAGCATCATACAATAAATAAAATTTATTTAGTAAATCTGTTTTCAGTTGGATATTCATTCATCACAAGTGGTGAAGGATACCCTCCTATCACAAGGCTCCCCGCCCACAACCCATGGGATAGAAATCCCAAAACAGTTTAATAAACATTTTCAGAAACCAAAACCAATATCTAACTTTGAGTGGCCGCTGCCAACATGTCCATGACCGTGGACACGGCTATTCGAATAGATTTAACTCTGCAGAGGTTGTACACTTTACCCACATGACATGATTCCTCTAGTTTGTTTGGCATGCGCGAGTGCCACCTCTCACTGCCGAAGGTAAGAGGTCTAGAGTTCATGACAAGGCCTTTACAATGCATTGTTCCACCACAGCCTTTCCTTGCTAAGGTTTCACTTTCCTATGGATCGCAATCCGACGGAAAGCCCCCTTTTGCACCAGTGGGAACAGTAGGTTATAAAAGACCATTGGTCCTAGAAGACCTCCCACACCTCCAAATGGATCAACTGCGGTGGAAGTTCTGCAAATTAGTTGGCCAGGTCCCACGCCCCACACTAGAGACATGTGGTTGCACGATTTTGGCATAGCCCATTATAGGCCTAGCATTGGCGGCTCAAAGACCGGTCCTCAACTAACTTGGGCGACAATCACATACCCCTGGACCCCCACCTTTTCCAGGATAGAGTCTGTGCACAAACCTTGCACCAGCCAAGCCAACCATTTCGCCCAAGTCCAAATCCATTTTCCATTTTCCTTTTCTTTGCTTCCCCAAGAATATTTTCATACGCCCATGACACCCCAATGTCATAGCCAAAACATTTAAATCAGTAGTTGGTCATGATGGTAAATATTTTCCCAAATCAAGTACTTTTGGTCTAAGCAAGTCTAAGCATTTGGTTTTACAATTGTTCCTGGTTCACACTATTGTATCAACCAGATTTTGCCTAATGGTGACAATAAGTTGGGTACAACATCAAAGTCAGCCATATGAAAGAGATAGACATAACTATGGATTTGAAGATAGGTATTGAAATAGCTTGATAGAAATAAGCATGCAGTACACTTTGAAACAGAACATAAGTAATTTAAGATACTGGGTGCAATATGGTCAAAAGTGTAACTTGCCTCTTGCTTGATAGCTTAAGAATCTATTCTTCCTCACAGCTCTGGCTCTCTGTGAACGTCAAGATCTACACGGGTACAAAGCAAAGCAAATAAAGATCCAAATAAGATCCAAATGAATTCCAACTAAAACTGAGCAAGAAGTAAATAGCAGAGGATGAAACTAAAAGAAAAACCAGAGAAGATTCTTGGGAGAAGGTCTGATGGGTGAAGGGCTCAGGCTCCAGGGGGGGTCCGAACCAGAGGGCTTGGAGAGCTTCTTAAAACAGAAAGAGCTGAGAGCAGAGGCCGAAATGAAGAACAAGGAGGTTGTGGCGTTCCTGGTGCTCTATTTAAAGGAGAGGGAATAGAAGCACCATAAACAAAGGATGTCCAAATTCAGTGTATTGGTACAAAGGCACACTGTGTGTGCCCTGTGCACGAAAGAGAATAAAGAAAGCAAGGGATGTGACAAAAAGTAGAAAAGAGGACAAGGGTAGATGGCAAGATTTAATGTGACTCATCCCACATCAAATGCACTTAAGAGCCAAGGAAACCAACAAAAGGGTGAACAAATTGGTCAAAGGGCCGGTCCAAGGAGGAGGTCCTCAAGACAAACAGGAGGTCTTTGAGGACAAAAGGTCCTAAAGGCCACAAGGAGGTCTAAGGACATGAGGTGCAAAAGACAAGAGAGGTCTAAACCACAAAGGTCTAAACACAAAGGGAGGTCCGCACTATAAGGGTCTCGAACACCATAGGGAAGTTGGAACCTAAAGGAAGTCCAAAACTCAACAGGGAGGTCCGGACATGGGGAGGTCCTGACTGTTGAGATCTCTGCAAGGGAGGTCTGGACGGTTGGGATCCAGACAAAGGGGAGGTCCTAGAGAACACGAAGAGGTCCTGAAGGACATGGAAAGATTCAACTAAACAAGGAGGAGGTCCCAAAGGACTCAAGTAGGTCCTGAAGGACAAAAGAGGTTCAAAGGATTGAAATGAAATTGCGGTCAAGATTTGGTCTAGGAGGTCCTTAGCGAGTGAGATCAACTCAGGGGAGGTCTCAATGGCTGGAATGAAATCAAGAGAGCTTTAACGATTAAGATCAAGGCAAGGGGAGGTCCAAAGGACACACAAGGGGGAGGTCTCATGGACAGGAGGTCCGAAAGACACCCACGAGATGGTCCTGAGGACAGGACCCACAAAAGGCTGGTCCTGACGGTCAGATCTCATAAGGAGGAGGTCTGACGGTTAAGAAAATAAGCAAAGGAGATCTGAGCGGCTCAGAGATGATGATCAAAGGAGGTCGCAGCGGTTTAGATCATCCCAAAAAGAGGTCTGGATGGCTCAGATACGATCAAAGAACACCTTAATGGTCTAGCCTATTCGGAGGAGGTCTGGTTCGGCTAGGATCTCCAAAGGACTAAGAGGTCCTGCAGACCGGGAGGTCTAAAGGATAAAAAGATCCTGATTAATGGGAAGGAGGTCCTAGAAAACGGTAATATCGCGAGTTGGGGCGGTAATACTGGATTGCACTAGGAGGACTTTTCCAAAGAGAAGGGTACAAGGATCAGTGCGAAAAAGGAGTCCAAGTGATCACCGAGAGGTTCACAAGAGCATAGAAGGAACTCAAGTGGTTATGAGGGGAGACCTAGACCCTGAGGAGGTCATAAACCAGAGAAGGAGATCTGGACCTAAAGAGGTCTGGACACTAGGTGAGACCAGAGGGGATCCGATTGAACACTAGGAGTTTCATTTAAGCACAGGGGTGGTTCAATCGAATGCAAAGAAGATCCAATTGGACGCTGGGAGGTTCAGGGAACACAGATGGCCTAGATAAACCAAAGAGAAGTTCAAATGGACACAACGAGGTCCAGATAAACTAAAGGAAGGTTCTATGGAGCCCGCAGGGGTTCAGGTGAACTATGAGGGATTCAAATGATCCCAGAGGGGAAAGAGGGTTGATGAAGAGAAAGATCCGTAAGGAGAATTCAAGTCAACAAAGAAATGGCTCGACCACAAAGAGGTTCAAGCCAACAAAGGGTAGTCTAGATACGAGGAAAAATCTAAACCTCGAGAGGAGGTTTAAACCGCAATTGAGATTAAGGAAGGTCCTGACCCAAAGAATGGGCTGGACCAGGAGGGTAAACTTAACAAAAGGTCTCAACAGAGAGAGATTTCCAGGGGAGAGGAAGGACCCGAAAAGACAAGGAGGAGATAACAACAACAGAGGTCAAACAAGAGAGACGGTCTGGACATACAAGAATATCCAAATGTAGGATAGAGGATAGGAAACCCTTATCAAGAAAAGGAGAGATAGCTCCAGGGAGCTAGAGCAACACCAGAAGAACTAAGCTTTGGATTAGTTGAAGTTTAGTTTAGTCATTTTAAACACTTCAAATTCTGAAATTCTCAGGTTAAGCTTTGAATTCTCATCAAAACCAAATGGTTCTTTTTATTTTGTAAATTTTCAAAAAGGTTCCGAAAATCAGGGTGTTACAACTGCCCCATCCCTTCGACTTGACCAGGTAGGTTCCCCATTGTTGTTGAACAAACTGTTAATAATTGTAGAGTTAATCGAGTCTTAATAGATGGAGGTAGCTATTTGAATATATTATTTGCGGGAGCTTTAGAAGAAATGCAGGTCCCCATGTCGAAGGTGAAACCAGTGAAATATGCCTTCCATGGCATAGTTCCTGGCTCCACTGCTAAACCGATAGGACAAGTTTTCCTACCGGTTACGTTTGGAAAGCCTGATAACTTCCGAACGGAAAAGATTCTGTTCGATGTGGTAAACTTTGAATCAAGATATAACGGAATCTTGGTCGACCAAGATTAGCAAAGTTCTTGATAGCCACGCATTACGGTTATCAAAGTTTGAAAATGTCGGGACCAAAGGAGTCATCACACCGAGGAGATCGAAAATGGCTTATGTGTGTGATCGAAATCGCTTGAACGGTCGATGAACTTCCGACCGAGAAGCTAATCCATCTACCATGCAGTCAAGCACTCGAGGTCAAGATGACACCCAAGCCTTCCGACTGCATAAAGGTAGTACCACTCGACAAAGGCGCTTCTCAGGCCGCCAAGTCGCCACTGGATCAGAAATACCGACTCATCTACTCGCAAGATTCGGTCGGGGCAAGACTCGACCCCAAATAGGAAGAGTCGCTCGCCTCCTTCCTCCGAGCAAATCAGACGGTTCGCCTAGCAAGCGTCCGATATGCCCGAGTCCCCGAGGTGATCGAGCATGCTAGCTCTCCACCAAAAACCGATCAAGCAGAAGCTGCGGCGTTTTGCACCTGATTGGAAGGAAGCAATCAAGTTGGAGATTGACAAACTCCTCAAGGCTGGGTTTATTCGTGAAGTCGACCACCCTCAATGGCTCGACAATCCTGTGATGGTTAAAAAGAATAATAGGAAATGACGAATGTGTATCGACTTTACAGATCTTAATAAAGCATGTCCGAGGGATGATTTTCCCCTTCCACGCATTGACCAACTTGTAGATTCCACTTTTGGGTGTGAGTTACTAAGTTTTTTATATACGTATTCAGGGTACCATCAGATTAATATGTGTAAAGAAGATGAAGAGAAAACTCCCTTCATCACCCTATATGACACTTACTGCTATGTTAAGATGTCATTTAGTCTCAAAAACGCTGGTGCAACTTTTCAAAGGTTGATGCAAAAAAAAACCTTTAGTCCACAAATAGGTCGGAATCTAGAAGCCTACGTTGATGATCTGGTTGTAAAGAGCACCAATGCTAGCGATCACGTTCCTGACTTACAAGAAACTTTCAACAACTTGAGAAGGTATAACCTCAAGTTAAATCCGGAAAAATGTGTGTTCGGAGTTTCTGCTAGAAAACAGATCATGCGCCCCTCGACCACGAAGAAGGAGGTTCAAAATCTAACCGGCAGTATGGCAGCACTAAGTCGTTTCATAGCAAGGTTAGGGCAAAAAGGATTACCTTTCTTTAAGCTTCTTCGAAAACATGGAAGTTTCGAGTGGACTAAAGAGGCAAATGATGACTTTGAAGAACTTAAAAAGTACCTTACGAAAACCCCGTTTTAGTCTCTTCGAGATCGGGGAAACATTGCTAATTTATGTGGTAGCAACACCACAAACAATTAGCGGTGTACTGGTCATAGAAAGGAATAACATCCAACGACCTGTTTATTACGTAAGCAAAGTCTTACATAGACCAAAGGAAAGATACCCACAGGTGCAAAAGTGGCTCTATGGTCTCCTTATGTCTTTAAGGAAGCTAAGGCACTACTTTTAGGCCCACAAAGTGGTCGTACCAACCGGGTATCCCCTTAGTCAAGTCCTTAGAAACAGGGAATCATCAGGACGAATAGCAAAATGGGCAGTTGAGCTAGGGGCGTTCGACCTCCATTTCATCTCAAAACAGCAATAAAGTCCCAGGCAATAGCAGAATTCATTGCCGAATGGACAAACCCTGAACCCACCCAAGGACCCGAGTACGAACACCACGATGAGTGGACAATGTACTTTGACGGCTCCTTGATGCTAAAAGGCTCGAGGGCTGGAGTTGTATTGATATCCCTCATCGGCGAACACATCAAGTCGCCATCCAAGAAATTTTTCTCGCCACAAACAACATGGCGTAATATGAAGGTTTATCGGGACTCGAGCGACCCATTTGCTCTGGATTCACAGACATTATTGAAAGGCGATTCTCAACTAGTAGCTTAATCAAGTGGGGAAAGGGTATCAATGCTCGAGTACCAAGATGTCATCTTATCTGGTGGAAGTACGGAAACTCTAAAAGCACTTCTTCGGTTTTCAGATCCAGCATATTCCTAGAAAGGAAAATTTTATAGCAGACTAGTTGGCACGGATGGCCTCCACGAGGACAACCGTCCCGCCCGGAGTTTTTCTCGAGTAACTCGATTCGCCTTCGGTGGTCGAGCCTTCCGAGATCATGCATGATTCCTTACAGGTCGTACATACCAATCATGAGAACATGGATGCTCCACAGGTCGTTGACGGTTGGCGCTGTCACGATCAAGGTAGAGACTGGATGACATTGATCTACAATTATCTTCAACATGACATAATTCCAGAAGATGATGTAGAGGCTGAGCGTATAGCACGAAAAGCCAAATCATACACTCTTATTGAACGTACCTTGTATAAACGAGGATCTCACGGAGTATTGATGAGATGCATATCTCAACCGGATGGCATTAAGTTGCTAACCGAAATCCATGAAGGAGTCTGTGGAGCACATCATTCCTACAGAACACTGGTCGGTAAAGCCTCCAGGCAAGGATACTACTGGCCAACTACCCTTCATAATGCAAAAGAGCTCGTGACGAAGTGCGTACAATGTTAGTTTCATAGCCAACAAGTACATCAGCCGGCGCAAGCTTTACAAACAATTCCTCTTTCTTGGCCTTTTGCAACCTGAGGACTGGACATTCTGGGACCTTTCCCAAGAGCACCCGAGGCTTTGAATTTCTTTTCGTCATGATTGACACATTTACAAAATGGATTGAAGCCGAGCCTGTTGTTAAAACTACAACTGAGGCCGCTAAGAGATTTTTGACAAAAAATGTGATCACACGACGGTGTACCCAACAGATAATCACGCATAACGGTGCCCAGCTTCTCAAGAGGTCAATTCCAAGAATTCTGCGATTTAACTTGGTATCAAGGTTCATTTTGCTTTTTGCTCATCCACGAGCAATGGAGCAGCTTGAGCGAGCCAATGGTATCATCATGCAGGATCAAACGCCGAGTATTCACCGCTTAATCAAACGTCAGAGCTTGGGTCCAAGAACTTTCGCTCAGATATGGTCCGCTCGAACCACGACTAGTCGTGCGACCGGTGAAACGCCATTTTTCTTGGTTTATGGTGTCAAGCCATGCTTCCTCTAGAACTAAAACTTGGCTCGCCGAACCGATTGTTTCAACAAAAGCGATCGTAATCTAACGGCGACTTACGACGATATCAATCTCCTTGAAGAACAATGAAACCAAGCCCCGCACGATCAAAAGATATCAACAAGCCATGCGAAGGTACCATAGTCGTAAGGTGCAACCTTGCGCCCTTCATCAGAGGTGATCCGTTCTCGTAAAATTCGAATAAGGCAAATTACAACAAACTTTCTCCCAAGTGGGAAGGTCCTTACACTCGTGGTCGGTTTACCGACTGTGTTCTCATGCGACTAGCCATGCTCTGACGGCAAGTTTTGTCAAATTCTTGGAACATTGATCAATTGCGAAATTGTATGTCTAATTCTTTTTTACATTATTTCAATTCTTTTCATTTCATTAATGCATTCATTCATTTCTTTTCGACGAGTGATATGGTTTATATATCTATACCTCTATTCTGGTCACCTATTATTGTTGTTTAAGATGGTCGGAGAAGACAATTTTTTCTCTCCGATATCCTTTATCAGGATCTCTGTTACTCTTTGGCAATGACATCTGTGTCATACGCTGTATAGGTTCTAGTCATGATCACTCCATGAATGATTCCACGCGCAACCATACGAGTAAACAGAGCATAGTATAAAAAACTACATGTAGTGCCTTATACTATTAAGATTATGAAGGTTATATTTCGTCATTTCAAAATTTTGTTCTACCTCGCTTATTATTTGCCGACACTGAAAGCCTCCTAGTCGAATCTCTCCTTTTTCAAGACGTGGTCCCCTTGCTCGAAGGAGCTTCCTAGCGACGGTTCTTTTCTTACGATCCTCGCCGCCAGTTGGACTTGAACCTGGGCACGTTTTGCGAAATGTTTTTCTATATCTTCTATTCTTAAACAGTATTTTCCTACCAGTTTTGGGTCGTATATATAAATACGATCACTTATCGTTTTTTTACATGCATTCTTGCATTCCTACTTTTTTTCAATACAACAAATCTTTTTTCCGACCATATACAAGTTTGTTTGGTATTTCGATTATGACAAACAAAAGATCTATAACTAGACGAAATCATACACTTGTTCCGACCAAAATGATTTCCTAGTATTGTTACGATCAATTCTGTCTTATGATCAGTATAAACCCTCCAAACAATGGTTTCGACTTTTTATTTCTCCTTCTTGGCTAACTGGTTGTCTAGTAAAGCTCTTCTACTACAAAGCAGTCGGGGGCTAGGGAGTATACGAGAATTTTAAAAAAAAAGTCAACGGGATAAGAAGATGATTGTTGATGACACAAAGGTAAGTTTTATTTACAATTCTTATAACAATGCTCTACTCTTGAACATCTCCAGACTAATTACTGCTTCATGGAGATCCAACATCCATGTCCTCTACAATTTTGTCTCCAAGTGGCCTAAGTTCTTCCATAAGCTTGGTCGTTTCATCAGGCAGGCAGTTGAAGTCATCCTCAACGGCTTGGAGATTAATAGAGGGGTCGGAAGCCTTCAATTTTGCCAGCGCAAAACTGACTCCAGTGGTAACGCCTTTTTTCATAGTCTGGGCATAATTCTCTCGAGTAGTTTTGAGCAGACCACCGAGATCTTCTAGAAGTTGGCTCAAGTAGTTCATTTTCTCTATTGGATCTCTTAAATCAGGCATGCTTGATCATGATCCTATATCAAAGATCATCTTGTTCAATGCATGAATCTTGTCATCAAGATTCTGCACAAGAGCTGCCTTCTTTCCCTACTCAAATTCCAGAGCCTTTTCGGTTCTGTTCAGCGCTTGTGTTTGCTCTACACGAGTAAAACAAGTGGTAAAGCACAACATGATCAGAGGAAGATAATAAGTCAAGTCTATGACCTATTACTTTCAATTATCTTGTTCAGTGCCTCATTCCTGGTCGATGCCTTTGCAATCGACCGGTCCTTAGCTTGATTCTCTTCTTCAAGAAGAGTTATTTTGGCTTTACCAGCCACGACTTCTTCTTTTATTTTTTTCCAAATCTATCGAATGCGATAAGGGAATAATTAAAGAAGAACAAAGTATTGAAGAAGGAAAAAGGTTAAGAGGAAGGTCCTTACTTTCCAGTTCGGAGTGCTTTTGCTCCAAGTCTTTAATTCGCTGGGTTAGTCCTCCGACCACAGCGAAGTTCTCGACCATATGCTACACAAATAGCATTCTCTCTTTAAAGTTTCCTATAAACTTTTAAGAAAGACTATGAAACTGGTCGTAGATACTTACTTGGATTGCCAAATCATTATAACCTTCAAATATCAAATCAGGACGCATTTTGATTTGGCGATCCGATATTTTTCCCCATGCCCTGTCAAGCTCCTTATCCTTAATAAATCGGAGGTGAAAAGGGAACTTGTCAGGTTGAGAGGGATTATCAACATTGGTCAGAACCTGTTGAGGGTCTTTAGGGGCATCTACCTTCGCAGAAGGGGTTAGAACCACCAATGGATCCAACTCGACCGTTGTCTTTGGCACCTGCTCGAGGGCTTCTTCGACCACTATAACCTCAGGAACTTTGTCCTGGGAAGTGCTTTGGTCAATAACTTCCACTAAAAGCGGGTCCTCAGAAGATTCTCGTCGAATCGATCAAACACCGTAAGACCTGCAGACAAAATAAAGAAGGGGAGTTCAAAACACCAAATCATCAAGAAACTATTAAAGTTATACACTCATGCGACCTCTTTTCATTTGTATATACCTAGTTAATTTCTTGGATTCGACTTTGAAATGCGGTAGAGTAAACTCTATACTGTCAGCCTTCCTTTTCTTCTCAACCAAATTCGCCGGTTTTGAGTCGGCAGGGTTGGTTAAGCCCCTTACATCCTCTGACAGGATATCAGAGGCAATATCCTCGACCAACTAATCAAAGATAGTATCCCTGATCATCGGATCAGATGGAGTGGTTTCATCAACCTCCAGATCAGTTGTTTCAGTAACAAATGTATGGTCGTGAACAACCAAACTGGATTCTATAGTTTTCGCAGCTACGCTCTGCGGACCTTCATTTTTCTCCACCTAAATCGAAAAATGATTTTGGTTAGGTGATGAAATTTTTTATCTAAAATATATATATATTCTTCTTTCATGCTCTATTACCTTGGGAGATTCATCTTCTTCCAGTGCATCAGAGCACGAATCGGTCGGAACTACGGTGAGATGTTGATCCTCACCTGATTGTACAATTCGCAATCCGACTGACTACAAAAATAGAGCAAGATCAATGAATTGGTCGGAGAATACACACACACACACATATACATGATAAAAAGAGGTTTGATTATCTACCTTAAGTCTTGCCAATCTCTCTTCAACAGATACTATTGCCAAGATGTCAGGGAATACAACCTTTTCACCAGGCTCCCCAGCGCAGATTATCCTGATCCGCTCTTTGATTTCCTCAGTAGAAAGTCCTTTAAAAAAAGGAAGGAAGGAAGGAGACAAGAGCAAATTTTAAGGTATTACGATAATCAAATAATGAGTCATACTGATCGGAGCTTTTCTCAAAGACTTGCCACCTCTTGAGATAGCTTCATCACGACCAATGGACCAGAGCAGGGAATGAGTCCAGAGCCTCAAAGGACTAATCTGACATTTGGTGAAGTCCCTCACCACATGCCAGGAATTCAAGCCCTTGACCCTTAGGTCACAGATGGCATTCACCCATCTTTCGACCACTCCTGCCTTCTCCACGGTCTTCCTCCACTTGGGATTCTCGTCACTTTAATTTCGGGCGAAGTAAAGGCCATCATCCTCGTGAATCGCTATGTAGAACTAGCTCTTTTTCCATGATGACCACGAGGATTTCGAGTACATTTGGATGTACTCATTGGCCTTCCTGTCATGAAGGCGCAGCGTGCATTCTCCAGGAGTCCCCATGGATTTCTCCGACATCGCCATCCGATAAAAATACTTGAAGAGCCCCAAATTTGGACGCACTCCCAGGTATGCCTCACATAGGTAGATAAAAATAGTAATATTGGCGATGGAATTAGGGGGCCAAATTCACCAATTCCACCTCATAATACTCTAAAATACGAAGAAAGAATTTGTGCACCGATACCCTCAGCCCGCACTCGATGTGAACGAGGAAAACTGGAATTTCCCCATCTTCGCGGCTCGGAAAGTGCTCCCCGGCCGCTGATCTCCATCCGATAAGATTCTTGTTTGGGAGCATTCCCATCTTCTCCAGCGCTTTAAGCTTCTTCTCATTCAGATCTGAAGCCATCCACTTTGTGATTTGATCCGACATAGTGAAATTTCTCAAAGGGATTAGTAGTGGTCGGAGGAGGCTTTGACGTCGAAAAGGCAATAAGAAATCGGAAAGATTTTCTTAGCAAGAAACTGAAGAGGATTTGAAGAAGATCTGGAAGCATAAAAACTCTAGAGCACAGCAATGGAGGTTTTATAGCTTCGGGTCTTTAACTACAATGGGGATTGATTAAAAAAAGTCCAACGAACGAAAAAATCTTAGGTTCCCAAGGCAGGTTCTCAACTTTAAAGTGAACACAGACCACTTCGTATATCACGATATTAAATGAGGTCTGCCCGACACGACTTCGTCGGAGGAAAAGTGTTCACATGACCTGTTCATTTAAGGCTAGCTGACGAGGATTAAAACCTCTGTGTATTGTTTTAATACACAACAAAAGACCATACGTCTTCATGGTCGTAACCCCTAAGGCTAACGACCTCACTGGTCGTAAGGATTCCAGAGGTTACATAAGGGTACCCTGGTCGGACAAGGTCCTGTACCTAGTCTCGACTGTAATCGCTTCTTAAACGTTATGAACTGATGTTTATAACTAATCCCGGATATATTCTTACCATGCGATGAATATAGCATGTGATGTATACTTCATACCACACGGTTAGATAATCCTAAAGACATTGACAACAACTACCAGACGGTTTGATGTCTCTCGCATCGAACCGTCACAAGCAGCTTAAACACATTGTTAATTGTGCACTAAACCTCGACTCAATGCAACGCTTCACTAGGGGCGCCTCCAGAGTAATTGCCACCCTTCGAAGTTACTTAAGCACGGCTACGTAAGACCGAGAGGCAGAGGCAGAGAGAGCGAAACATCAACACACGTTCTACAGATCAAGAGGCAAACTGAGACAAGCAAGATAGCAATCTTCACATCCAGTGTAATTAGGATTAGTCCCTAGTCGGGTCAAGAGCATCCCCCTTTTGTAAATCCAGTTCATATCAATAAAGAGCGGTCCTATTTTCTCCCAGGAATTATCGCGTTATTTTCCTCTTTCATTTTCATAAGATCGGCGATTCGATCGTCGACAATAAGGTTTTTTTGCTGCTAAGTATTATTATTTCAGCTGCTTCTTTAGCTGTTCGTTGTATAGATATGATTTCATCTATATCACAACTGTGTGGACTAGCTACTGATCATGAGACTAATTCAGAATGCATAGAGGGTCTCGAGGTTGCCTACTCGGGGTCCCGACATACTAATACTTTCTTTTTAAATACGTTATGTGGGGAGAATAAATCTTATTCTTGCACACCCATGTTTTTTTATTGGTCGGTGATGATGCTCCCGTCCGAGTTGGCCGACTGTCCGGTGACCGCATCAAAATCCCAAACGAATCTGCCCAAGCGGGAAACCTTGGGATGCTCGTGCGGCTCATGTCCGGATATGAAAGACTCCTCCATGAGATTCTCCCCCGCACCTTGGCCGCAAATATTTACGGAGGTTTTCAGATGTTTGGAATGATAAGTCCATTGACCAAAGTTCCTTCAAGATAGTAGTAGGTAGACTATTGCAGCCGCCATATGTCAATGATCTCACTTAGGGCGGACCTCCTTCTGCATGCTCAAAGGGCGCTGAGCTCCCTCCAAGATAGAGACCCCCAGCGACGGTGGGCAAGCGGGGCAGACGGCGAGGCGAGGCATGCAGCCAAGGCGGAGGAGGCCTGGCGTCGGAGAGGCACTCACGAGGGCTAGGGCCTTGAGGGTGGGGCAGGCGAGGAGCGGGTCGGCGAGCGCGAGGTGGCACCAATCGTGAAGGCAATAGAGGAAGACCTCCCGGGCGCGCTTGGCGGCGAGATCCCGGAACCAGGCCTTGGCAATGGGCATGCGACGGGGCCCAGGTAGGAGGCGAGCGTGCGCTGTCCAGGGTGCGGTCGAGGAGCCCGCGCGACGGGTGGAGGCAGGGAGCTGGAGGCCATCGAGAGGGCGGCGGTGCGGGCCGCCTCGACGGTTTCGAGGTGGGAGAGAATCACAGAGAGGAGCGCATCCGGGAGCCCGCTAATGTGATCCTCTCCACCGTTGGAGGGGAGGGGAGAGGGAAGGTGGAGCAGTTGTCATCGATCGACGTGCATCTGCGGATGCTGGTGCCAGCCAAGGTGTCGGAGGATGGTAACCCACCTTGTTCCTGCTCTCTGTCCTTTCTCTATGTGTTTCTTTTGGTTTTGAGTTTGGAGTGAAGTTCCAATCTTAGATTGGATCCAAGATTCCAAGTAATCCAATTTAGTCCTAAGACGTGACTCTGTGAGACTATGACTCTGTGAGAGTGAGACTATGAGTTCAACTGTTCTGTCTGTTCAAGTGTTCCGTGTCAAGACTTCAAGTTGAACATTGTGTCAACTGTTAATTGTCAATTTGTTGTACTGTCAATCTGTCATTGTGAGAAGGAAATGTGTTCATCGTAGTGTTCATTGTTCAACTATTCGTGTTAGCGAGTTGACAAGGCCGGCGGGGGCTTGTCAAGTCAAATGTCAACCAAGGCCGTCCGGCGTGGGGTGCGCAGCGAGCCGGCGAGGCAAGGCAACCAGAGGTCTTTGGTTAGCGCTTGCAACTCGTCCTACCTAAAATTTTATCCTGTGTCTGCCCCTGATCTCAGCTGGCATAGCTTTTCACCCAGAATCTGTCGAATGCTGATATAGGAGTACATCGGAGTGAGCATGCAATTGCATCACTGGCTGGTCTGACAGACTTCTCTTGTTTCTTCCCTTTCGGACGTTGTAGTCTAACTAAAGCCTTCACATGCTGCACACGAAACACAATTACACGTTGTGCGCGTTGTTTCATCCCTTTCGGACATCACAGCCTTTCACATGCTGCATACGGAACACAATTGTGTATGTCGTCAGCTTAAGACGACAAGCAAGTGAGCAACTTGAGTCTGATGATAATGCATTCACGGTTGCTCCAACAGCTCAATTTATTTCTACTAGATTTACAGATATGTTTTTTAAGCATGGCATTACAAAGAAGATGAATATCATTGCCAACACATTACAGACTTTGAGCTAACCGATCAACACCATAAATCTTCCATGTAATATGTGGTGCATCACATCAATTTGTGCCTGAAAAATGATGACTGAACCCAGCAGGTTTTCAAAAGCAAGTCAAAATAATCAATCATGGACAACAGTCACCCATTTCCACCCACAGAAACTGGACACCCGAATGCGTGCGCACATACTGGACTTATCTAAACATCAAGCTGTTATCTTCCCGCGAATCACGGAAGATTGGTAGTGGTGACTATTTCAGATGCAAGCTCAGCTTCCCAGTCTTTGCTCTCAGATGTAATCTCCTTCGATCAAAACCTTCGTCAAAGTCAGGATGCACCGTCCGATGTAATCCTACAGAAAACATGGTCAACAGTTACCGCACAAACATGTCGCAGTTGAAAAAACACCCAGCCAGTAATAAGATAAAACTTAAATAGAACTTACTCTACGAAAAGTGCCATGATCATATACTTCCAGCACAAGCATATCATGTAAGCCATCTTCGACAACGAAGTCAAAAGTTTGATTCCAAACTGGGTTCAAGCTTTCATTCACAACCTGCGGTCAGCCACATGATACGAGCAGTAAAGACATACTTCCACCGAGCAATTTCTGATTGTAAATTTGTAATACCTCAAGTATTTTTGCTCCTACTAATCCAGTCATAAACAAAATTAAACACATTATATAGCTAACTACAGGTCAACTTTCGGAAGCAATTGAAAATTTAACTAGTGTTCAGACAAATGCAGTATGATATTAGACTTGTTAAAACATAACCATGCATCACTAGTCTGTCCTATCTAATAAAGAAATTACCCTTGTCTTGTACTTTGTTTTTGCTTTCTTGAGAGAAAGTATGACATATAGGTCAGACTTTCCATTCATATCCATTGCTGGCAGATCTTCAGCAGATATAACAGTTACTGTGAGAACACCCCGCATAATAATTTCTTTCTTCTTCCATGAAGACAAACTGCTATAATCAGTGCTCCCTGTTCCATTTTCCGTACTTGTCTTTGTCCTCTCCAAGGAAGTCATCGAAAGCTGTTGTCTAAAAGGATTTGGAGCCTCATCCTTCTTGTCAAATGGACAGTACAGTAGCTCAAGGTGCACCTGTTGAGGCCATGTCACAAGCAAAAATGGCATCCAAACTAGAAAATTGTTAACTACCCTATTTTGCAATATACCCGATGAATGGTGATATGACGAGCTAAAGTTATTTTTCTGGGTCAAGGAAAGGAAAAACAAATAATGACGTTTCCAGGAAAATTCGGCTCACCTGACCCTGATCTTTCCTGTCCCTTTGAATCTCCAAATCTTTTACAAGCTTCAACCAGACATCCTTCACTTTGCCTGGTTGTGGATCCTTCAGCCTAACTTGAGCACAACCAATCAATTCAGATTCCTGGATACCATCATCATCGTAGATCTTCACTGTCAAACTCTGAGTATCAGCATCTTCAACAATAAACTCGAAGTGTTCATTCCAGATAGGGTTCAGATCGTTGTTCTGCAATGACAACATTTAGTAAAAATCCCAAAAAGCAAACCACACAAACAGGCAAGGGAATTAGTAATACTTATAATTGTTTTCCTTCTCTTGGTTTTGTCTGGTAAAGGGCAGACAGCCAGACACACAAAATGGCAAAAGGATCAGATTTTCCTATCAGATCTTTGTTTTTCAAATCTCTTGGTTGCACAAGCTTGACTTCCAATGCACCGACAGGCTTCAGTTCCAAATCACTGTTAGACAAAATCAGTTATGGTCCTTCAATTCCTATGTGATTTGATACACTGATTTACTCAAGAGAATAATACCAGTACGTACCACGGAATCAATCAATAACTACCTGTAGTCTACAGGAATTATAGGAATGGCTTTCCTTACTGGCCGTGTTGTTGAGTCTTCAATAGCATTTTTTGTAGTGTCCTGTAAAAAGGATGGTTTCACCAACCATCTCAACTATAGGAAATGCAACTCAAACATTCTACTATAAACACAAGTGTATGGCCAAACCTCAAGAGCATCTGAAATTCCAGGTATAGCAGAAATTTCGCCACCAATGAGTCTAAAATCCAGCTTTTTCTACCTTGTTTTAGGGGGGAAAATATGGGACTATTGAAGAAAAACAGCTTCAATAACACAAGAAGAAACATGACAAAGAACAAAGGAACCTTCTTTCGTGGAGAAAAACAAACAGCTCCAAAGCATGGTAGCTCATCAACCAGCGATCTGAAAATCAAGCGGAAAACTCCTGTGAAGCCAATGTCCTTCGCCTAGATGGCAAGAACACTCACAAGATTATGGAAAAGGTAATAAAATTCATTTAGGTGTATGAAATACATATCATCAATTCATCATAATAAAAAAAAATAAACTTTACAGTACCATTATCAATCAAAGGACACGGACCATCACACAAATCATGATGCCATGCACAAAGTTTCAACAAAAACTCTGTGATTGCTTCGCCCAAGGGCCAACTTTTTATTTAGCCTGCGCCACAAGGTATCTTCTCGCTACTAACATACACAAAAGTAATTAGATTTGTCACATGAAAATAATAGTAATAGATTTTTATCATCAAAAGTACTTTCATATCGTTATATTTTTATTAAATCTTACCAACATATAATTAGAAAAGTAGTTATCAAATGTGTTAATTAGAGACCATGTCGATGTCCAGAAAGATAGAGGTAGCAGTCTTAAGATGATTGACGAATATGATGGTCTTCATAATTTGTTGTCTGGCTTAAGAGACACATACATAATAGAGAAGGGAACCAGAAGGCTCTTAGTAACGCAGTGGTGGGCGTGTCTACTTTGATATAGGAGGTCGTGGTTCGAGCTTCTTTCGCCTAGTTTTAGCATTTTGATATTTAGGATTATTTTGGCACTCCAACAACGCTAAATATCTATATTTTTTTTAATACAGAGTTTTAGTAACGCAGTGGTGGGCGTTTCTTCTTTGATATAGGAGGTCGTGGTTCGAGCTTCTGTCGCCTAGTTTTAGCATTTTGATATTTAGGATTATTTTGGCACTCAAACAACGCTAAATATCTATATTTTTTAAATAAAGAGTTTTGCACTTTTCATTATCCCTTCATTAAAATTTAAATGCAATTTGGACATACTGTCAATAATTTTTCTAGGAAAACATCTTATTTATAATTTAATTGTTTATTGGCTGTATTTATTAACTATATATTACTTAGTTTGTATTATTATATTACCCATACGGCCATACAGAAGTCGAAAAGGTATGTTAATTGTCACAAGTAGGGAAAAAATTCCTGGCCAGTTACCGGCCGGGGTCCGGGATACAAAATCCCAGCCGATTTTTCCGGGTTTTGCAAGTTTAAATTCTAAATTTCGAATTTCGGCTGGTTTTTAATCAAATTCAAACAAATTTCATCCGAATTTTTCCCGGGAAAACCGGTAACCACCGTTCCCGGTGGCTGGCCGGGCTCCGGACCGGTTCTTTTATCCATGGTCACAAGTCACAACCTCACAGGTCTCAAAAAAAAACTTTTAACCATGTGATAACTGATAATAATTGTTACAGCTTACAAGTCCCAATAGAATTTTGGAGTACATGTTGGGAAACATCTCGCTAAAAATTTCACCCAGTAGATTAAAAAAGAAGTAAAAAAGGCACAAAGAAATCCTAGAGATCACAATAACTACACAGTTTCCGGATAAAACAAAAGGATTGGTACTAATCTGCCAAGCTTGCAGAAACCAGCAATCACTAACAATGGACCTGCATAAAACAAAACTTCTTGAGTAAGCCATGTGCCATATTTGCTCAGTTGATCTAGAGATGCAGTCGGTAAGCCATGTGCCATATTTGCTCAGTTGATCTAGAGATGCAGTCGGTAAGCCATGTGCCTATTTTCTAAGTATAAGAATGACAATACCGGATTCTGATTTTTTTGAAAGTAGGTGAATGAAAGAAGATGAGTCTAATAATTGGGCAAATTTGAGTCTTTTATAAGTGATTCCAGGGGCAGAGCCAGCTAGGGTGCCCGGTATGCACAGGCACCCTCAAAAGATTTCGAAATTATGTTTATACCCTTGCTAGCTATAGCTTCCAATTGAATTTCGACAATGTTGATCTAAACAAGACTCAAGCATGCCATGTTGCTTAACACCATACCTCAGAGAAGAAGGAATCAGCGGAGCACCTCGACCTTCTTCTTCCCCTTGAGGAAGACCTCCCTGTCGACCAGCTCGCGCATGTACCCATCAAATTCCACGGGAACCCCGCCATTGATCCTCTTCATCTCCAAGAACCACTCGCTGTCCCTCCCCCAGAGCTCCTCGAACTCGTCTAGGTAATGCACGTTGCTGCTGTACTTTGCCTTGAGCGCCTCCACGTTGATCCCCTCCCCGGCAACATACACCCGCCGCGCTCCGTCCTCCCTGATCCTCCGCTCGAGGTCCTCACCGCCGTTGCCACCAACATGGACCGAATCGAAGTCTGCCTGCATACTTGAGGTGATAGCATCGACAATGCGCATCAAGCTCGGTGCCCACCGTATTGCCCGGCGTGGCAGTGCCAGTAATTCCCCTCCCTCACACACACGGTACCAGTAATTCCCCGGCTCGACGTCCCCGAATTTCCTGACGACGAGGGTGTCCCTGGCCTTGGAGACCTTGATGGGGGCAACACTGGTGTCCTCGATGAGGCGGACCGCGAGCTGGCCCTGTGCTCCCCACCTGTCCCAATCTGCCCAGAAGCGCGTGTGCTCGACGATCCCGACCTCGGATTGGAGGTGGTCGACGTCGACGTAGAAGGCGAGGCGCTTGCCCTCCTCGGGCATGCCGGCGGCGAGGCAGAGGCTGAGATCGAGTACGAGGGTGCGGTTGAGGTAGCGGGCCTCGGCGAGGGCGCAGAGGAGGCTGCGCAGGTAATGCGGCATGGGCTTGCATCGGTCGCCGCCGCCGAGGTAGGCGAGGTACCTCCCTGCGGCGAACTGGGAGCGGGAGAGCGGCGGCGGGGGCGGAGGGGCGGTCGTGTTGGAGGCGGCGGGGCGGGGCTTGCGGGCGTTGGGGCCGGAGTGGTAGCCGCCGATGGAGGCGACGGAGTAGGCGCAGGTTACGGGGTGGCGGGCGACGAGGAAGCGGCGGTAGTCCTTGTAGGTGGCGGTGGGGGAAGCGGAGGAGTTGGAGCGGGCGCGCCAGGCCATGTCGCAGCAGGAGGAGGGGGGCTCGCCGGGGACGGGGCGGCCGAAGCGGGAGAAGTGGACGGTGGGGAAGGCGTCGATGGCGCTACGCATCATGAGGTGGAAGAGCTGCGGGTCGGCGCAGTCGAGCGGAGAGGAGGGGTCGCAGGAGCTCGAGCTGCTTGGCTGGCCCTGCTGGGAATGGGGTGGCGGGGAGAGGGAATCGAGGGGGAGGCGGAGGAGGGTGAGGAGGAGGAAGGCGATGAGGAAGACGGCAGCGGCGGCGTGGGCGGAGGAGGAGAGGGCGCCACGCCTCAGCAGCGGCCGGCTTGGGTCCATCGGAGGATCGACGACGACGATGAAGCCGGAGTTGGGGAGGTTGGGCCGACGGGGAGGGAGCTTGGTGTGGCGGCGCGAGTTGGGGCGTCGGGGCGGCCTTGATGCGCTGGGAGTAAGCTGGCCAAATAGGCCGAGCCTGTTAGATCGGTACGAGGCACGATACTTAAGATCTGGCCTAAGTATGGTTTAGCACGTATTGCTTATAGGCCGTACTCCGGTCGGCACCTCAAGACAATGGATCAGCCCCAGATGGTACAAACAAGACGGGTCGTGTCGATCCACAAACAGATAGCCTAGTATGGCCCGACCCACCAGAGGCGAAGGCGTCACGAGGAGGGCAACACTACGAGAGGACGAGGAGGCTGGCGGCAAGACAAAGTCAAGACGCGGAGGAGAGGAGGCAGGACGGCAAGACGGAATCACATGGCCTAGGCTCTCGCCATCAATCCTTCTTCTCCCCATCCGAGGAGGTCATGCAAGGCGGGCGACGAGGCGGCGAGGAAGGCCATGCAGCGGCGAGGCGAGGAGTCAGGCAGCACTATCAAGACGCGGGCAAGACGGTAAGAGAGGGGTTAGGGGAGAAGAAGGATCAAGTAAGCAAAGCCGAGCAGGGCGAAGCCGGTCGTGTCGTGCCTCAGGACGTGCTCCAAGACAAGAAAGCCAAAAATCCTACTGTTAGGGGTATTTTCAGCCGTTTTTTGACTGTTTGGGTCTTAAAAATAGCAAAAAAAATCAAAAATTTTCAATTTTTTTTCTATAAATAGCCACCATACCCCCTTCTCATTCAGCACCCCTTCATTCTCCATTCTATCTTTGAAATTGTGTTGTGCAAATTCAAATCCGTGTTGAGCTAATTTGGCAAAATTCAAAAAAATTGTGCCAAAATTTGGAAATTTCAATTTTCGTCAGCAAGTCACCGAAAGAGGTACAATACCATTTTTGTAATACTTTCATTATTACTTCTTGTTATGCTAAGATGAAAGTAGTAATAGTGTTAGTTTCGATTTTGTAGTTTTCGTTATGGATAATCCTTACGACAGCTTTGCTCTTGGTGATTACGGACTTTCATCGGAGGAAATTGCGTCCATGGAGGCGGAGGCGGCTGCGGCTGCCTCAAACTAATCGGAGGTTTACCAGAGGAGCAAGGTGGAGTTCCGTCATCAGTCTCCACAGTAACCGAAGCAAAGAGGTCGAGGCTGTCTACATCGAGAGTGTGGGAAAATTTCGACAGGGCAACCAAGCAAGACGCAGCGGGAAATGAGGTGCCATATGCTATTTGTAAAAATTGTCGCCATGAATTATCTGCAAAGTCTATAGGTGGAACAAGGCACTTGATTAGACATGCTACAAGATATCGAACCAAGCAAGGATTGATGATGAGGCAGACACAGCTGCAATACAACCCTAACGATACGGTATCTAGCTGGGACTACGATCCTCATGTAGCCCGCCAATCTCTCTGTCGTTTAATTGCTTTTGAGGATCTACCGTTAGGCTTTGGCGAGTATGCTTCTTTCCAAAATTACATTAGGACAGCATAATCCTATATTTTCTTCCGTTTCTAGACAAACAACAACTAGGGATCTAGTGAAATACTATAATAAACGTCGTAATAAAATAAATGAACTATTTAGTACGTACACATTTTCGGTGGCCCTGACCTCGGACATATGGAGTGGTCGGGTTAGGGAGGATTACCTTAGTGTAGTTGCGTATTATATTAATGACGACTGGGTAATGGAGAAAATGATTATAGCTTTGAAATTAATTGATGTAGCACACACGTGGGAGAATATTGTGAATTGTATTATCAAAGTCATGGAAGACTTTGGTCTTACAGATAAAATATTCGCAATTACTTTAGACAACGCCACTTCAAACTCTAGGGCTATGGACATTCTTACTCCAGTGTTGAGTGCATATGCCGATTCCTTCTTGCTATATCAACGATGCGCTTGTCATATTATCAACCTTATAGTCAAATGTGGTTTGAAGATGTTGAGTCTGTATATTACAGTTTTTCGTGGTGCGATTTATTTCTTGAATAATTCTAATGTAAGAATAGCACAATATAAGAACTTCTGCAGGGCGATGGGTGTACGTCCAATAAAGTTCGGTTTGGACATGGAGATAAGGTGGAACTCTACTTACCTCATGCTTAAGAATCTTTTACCATACAAGAGCACTTTTTCTATTTTTATTCAAACGCACTATCCTAGTACTGACGGTACTATACTATTAACTGAGCAACATTGGTTCGTTGCTGAGAAGATACTGTTGTTTTTAGAAAAAAATTATGAGGCAACTGTTGCTTTGTCTGTTGTCTACTATCCAACATCTCCTATCACTGTGCATACTATTTTATGGATTGCTACTCAATTGAAAATGTTTGAAAATGACTTAGTTTTATGTGATGTTGTTGTTTCCATGAAATCTAAATACCTTAAATACTGGAGATGAATTCCTTACCTATATGCATTTGTATTTCTTTTAAATACTAGGGCTAAAATTGATGCATTTGGTACTGTACTTGATCTTCTTAGTGATGCTACGGAGCTAGACTATACCGACTATTTTGCAGAAGTTCGTTCTCAGTTACACGAGGTTTACCAAAGGAATGAAAATACGTCCTGGCGAGTCCGTTCGCAACGACCTCCAGTAGCCCCCACCTCAAGTGGGAAGACAGATATATAGGGCGCGATCTTCGGTGCCTCTTCCTCCAGGTTCAAGTCCAGAGCTTCTTCTTCTTATTCCACACCAATGCCTGCTCTAATGGCCTGTGACTTGTAATGTGTTTACACACGAAAAACTTGGTATGAGCATCTGTTTGCTAGATAACAATCAACTGTCACACTTATCATCCAACTTTTTGTCAGTTATGCTCTATTTAGATTGATTTGTATTCCTAATGGTATCTTCCTCTTGAAGGTATGTCAACCATGCACTTTATCTACTCCAATTTTCTTGTGGGCTTTCACATCCAAATTCAGCTGCCACCTACATAAATGTGGCTATGATGGAAGAAGGTATGGGAAATGTTCATGTTGCTCTTAGGTACTTGCATGAAGCGCTGAAGTGCAACAAGAGATTGCTAGGAGCTGATCACATACAGGTGAAAGAAACTACTTTTTTTTTACCATGATTTCATAAGTTCATCTTAAGATTATTAACTCTTAAAACAATAATATAGGTGGATTTTTTTTCTTGGATTTGATTGATGTTCATCAAGTTACAATCTTTATGATATTAATTCCATACATATAGCTATATCTGTCTAACCCAAACTACATCCTTAGAAGCTCTCACTTGCACAAATGTTTCTTTAGAATGGCATATCAAGATCGAATGTTTGTCCCAGAACAATAATAAGGATATAAGAAACCTCTCGTATATTAGACATGGCCCATTAAACTATAACAAAGGCATGGCCAAACCAACTTCGATGTAGCTCTAAGGCCTCCATTGTTTCCCTCAAAGGTCGTGGCCTTAATGTTCATGTTTCTCTCAATAGAAATCTTCAGTATGTGTTCCAAGTTTCAAAACTAGATCTTTTATACATAGTATCCATATCACCGTCTCATCCTTTGTTTCAGAAAAGGTTTGTATCGTTGTATCTCTGTAACACCTTTTCATAGAACTATAGAAGTGACACATTTTTTTTTATATACTTCAATTTATTTGACATGCCTGTAAATTTGAATTATTTCAATGAAGTACACGATATGCACAAGATCCTGTGACTAAATTACCATGAATTAATGAGGCACTTTTTTAACCAATCAGACTGCTGCAAGCTATCATGCCATAGCCATAGCCCTCTCAATGATGGACGCATGCTCCCTAAGCATGCAACATGAACAAACCACCTTACAGATACTTAAGGAGAAACTAGGACAAGATGTCAAGATGACCTTCTGTAGGATCGTTAATGACAATCAGAGGGGGGTGAATGATTGTGAGAGATTTTTTTTGTACCTTAATCCACTCAAGATCTCACGTCAAGACGTAATGGCAAAGAAGCACACCTCGCCTCGAATTGATTAAGCCGCTAGCTCTTGATGGAGAAATCCTCACAAATCGCCGCAAATAATCGCCACATACCAACTTGACTCACTCAATGTCGGCAAGAAGACACGCGGTCAAGATTAAACGCCAGACGTCACACATACGCTAGTAGCAAACATATATTCAAATTTCAAATTGCCGACGACGCATGTACAAAGAAGCAGTAGAGTAGATGTCGAACCCAATGGATGCTAGTGCGTGGATGCACCACCAATTTCTCCACGCCCTCAAGAACAATTGCTTTTGCCGGATCGACCCAAAAGCAAAAGCACGACAGCACCTTTTCTCTAGATTAGCTCAACTCAAAAGGTGTTTTTTCTTCTCCTGATTTTAAGCTCGTGATGACACCCAACACCACCCTCAAATCAATGGTGTAGAAAGTATTGATAGATGAATAGCAACAAATCAATCAACAATTAATTCAATGCAAGAACTCAGGCAAAGAAAAGCATTGGTGATGCACTCAACAGAACCATCAAACACATCTCACGGACGACATCACTAAAACACAGTAAAGACGTCCTCGCCACAAGTAGCACCAAGATTTTGCCGGTCCACAAAAAAAATCTGCTAGCCGCTTTTTCTACAGGAGCCGCCAGCCCTAATCTCTTCTCGAGATAATGAAGCATACCCTTTTTTTTTTCCGAGCGATGCCCTCACCACTAGTACCTCAAACGGGCCGATATATGCATATATACACAAATTCAACTACTAATCCTAATCGGTTCCACGCTTAGGGCTTTCCTTATTATCTCACGTGAAGTCATATCACATCAAAACCAACTAGGACTCCAATACGTGTTCAAATTTAAAATTTAGTTTCCTAATTTTGGACAACCCAAATTATCATGTGTCGCAGCCTCCGGACCGCACCTCCATAGCTCCAACACCCATCATTCATCTTTGATCTCCACGCATCCCAACTCGAGCTCTACCATCTCCTCCAAAGATCCTCGACCCTCCGACCATGACTTCACACTAAGTCATTTCCGGTCACCGCCAGAGACCACGATCACCTCCGAAGTTACCCCCGCACATGCAAAGACCAAAACAACATATTTTCCCTAAGACAAGTTCTTTCCAACTTGACCGACATTAGTCCACACACACCACACGCCTCAAATAATATCAAGATTCAATATTGTCAATTATTCATCAACTAAAATATACTAGACCTAGCCACATGGTCTAACAATCTCCCCCTTGATGAATACATTGACAAAACTTCAAAGTTGTGAGTTGAATTTTGAAAGAAAAGAAATTTACAAAAAGAAAATTTCAAAGCTGCAAAGCTAACACTTCAAAACCACAGCTGAAAAACTCTCCCTCAACACAAGGAGCTGAAAAACTCCCCCTCGACACAAGAGAAGCAAATTTCTCCAATTTTTTTTCTTTTCAAATTCTCCCATTTTCTCCCCCTGTGGCAATGGAATCATCAATAACTTCAGAGAAGGAATAATTTTAAAACAAGGGAGCAAAGAGAATAAAAATCAAGAAGCTTTGTAGATTATCCAAGTCACTTCGCATTGATTTGGTAAATTAACCAAGCCATCTTTTTGAGTGGAGCTATCTAGATCATATAAAGTCATATACCATATAGCAATGTCAAAAACAAGTCTTTTGGAATGATTATGCAATTTAAATTCATGACAGGCATCTCAAGCAATGACTAAACCGATCATAAGCACCACAAAAAGGTATCACCAAGAAAAGTGAGAGCCTAACAGTGAGACACAAGTTAAATCTAGATGAGTTAGTAGTCTCATATAACACCTTATTGCTTCACTTTCAATTCTTATTTGCATGTGGCATGCTTGGAGCATACTTCTTTTCAAGGGTGGCATGCTTGAAGCATACTTCTTTTCCTTTTAGCACTTTTGTGTGCATATTTTTTCTTTTGAATATACATAGCTATGTATGGCATGCTTGAAGCATACTTCTTTTCATTTGAGCACTTTGGTGTGCATATTTTTGTTCTTTTGAATACACAGCTATGTATGGCATGCTTGAAGCATACATCTTTTCATTTTTCTTTTCTCAACCCTTTATTTTTTTATATATATAACATGCCAAATTGAGTGAGCATAACAGGATTGTAATGAGAAACATACTTGCTACAAATCTAAGATTTAAAAAGACTCACAAACAAGCTCATCCTTTTCCATGGACATCTCCAATTGATAACAATAATCAATCTAGTCAAAGTGTTCAGCCATGCCATGCTTTAGTTCTAATGTAGCAAGTTTATTAAAACCAGTCAAGATCAAGGCTACACAGCACATGAATAAATATGATAAAGAAAGCTCTACAATTCATTCGATTTTAATGGCTTGGACCTGATGATTTTTTTTTGACAATAATAATAATCAAAGCTTCTGAAATTTTAAACAACAAGCTCCCCCTCAGAATAATCCCGTAGGATGCAACACACCCAACTCACTTTGCAAATAAGATCTAGGAATCCAAGATCGAGATACACGATATGGAGGAACAAAGAAGAAAACTAGAACCGTAACCACGCAGCGTAAAGCGATCAAAACGCTAATTATGTGAATTAAATCGCAAACCAAGACGTGAAGCGATTTAAAGCCATCATAAAAGTCCTCTAAAACCTATCTTTCACATTAGTTCTAGGGACAATAAAAGAGGTTGCACGCTTTTGTCTTAAGGCATTAAATCTTTCCTTTTTCTTTCTTAACACGCCTAAAGCAAAATTCATGCAAGTGCCCATCTCTACCATTAATAGGTGCAATGAAATTTAACATAAGTAAATTTCTTTTGAGATGATGAGCCAAGACTCACAAAGATTAGCGTAAGAACTTTATGCAAAACCAGCAGATTTAAACACGCTTTGTTTTGGTTCAGATTTTACTTCAAATTTTACAGGTTCAAGAAGCTTAACAACCTTAAGAGGATGATTCTTGGCATGCTCAATAAAATTAAATCCTAAACCTTGACTTTTAACACTCACTTTTGACTTGTCTAGGATCATGTTCAAATTTTTCTTACCAAAGGAAAATCTCTAAAGTGTCCTTAAGATACTCATTTTCTTTAGCTAGAGGGACAAGTTGTGCACTTAATGATTCATTCACAGTTTTCTTAGAAACACACGACTGAGCCAATTTTTCTTTTTCAGCAAACTCATTTAGTTGTCTGGTCAAAGCTTCTATCTCTATTGTAAGTTTAGGACAGTTAGAACAAGAAGCTATCTGATGATAAAGCATATGTTGAATTGTTTCCTGAGAAGTATTGAGTCTAGCTTCTAGCAATTCACAATTAGAGCAAGTTTTAGTTTGAGCATTTGACATACTTGACTCTAAACAAGTAGAACTAGACTTGAGCTTTTCAATTTCATCATAAGCAAGTTTTAACTTTTCATCATAAGAGTCATGTGCTAGTCTTAACTCATCAAATTTAGTATGTATTGACCTAGCAGCTCCAATTCGTAAAATAAAACTTGGCACGACTCACAAGATTCATCATCGTGAATAGAAGCTTTAAGTCTATCAATTTCGAATTTAAGCTCTCAACAATAAGATCATGTTTCTTTATTTTCTTTTTATATTTTTGAGCTCATCTCACAACCTAAGCACAAAGACGAGATAAATCAGATAAGAAGGTTTTACCTCATCAGATCACCAGAGATCATCATAGTTAAGCTCCTCACCGCCGCCATAAAACACATCCCCGTGAAATCCACCTTCTTTGCCTTCTTGCCGTTGTCCTCATCGCCGCCTTAATCAACATCACTTAATTCAATCTCATCAAGTCCGAGAGTATCTTTTTGACCGCCTTTACGATAATTGTGCTTCTTGCTTGAGTCAATCTTGGATTTAGTGCGACGAGTTGATACTTTGTCATCTTTGACCTCCTTACTCCTCAGTTTGGGACAATTCATTTTCATGTGGTTTAGCTCACCACATTCATAGCATCCGATTGGACCACCTCTCCGCCTTTGATCCGATGTTGTTAATTGCCTTAGTCACCTGTTGGAGAAGAGTACAAGCCGCTTTTCCGAATCTCTCTAACTGTTTTTTCGTGGAAGAAGACAAAACAGACACAAGACAAGAGCTCGAAGAAGCAGCCTGCATGGGGTTAGTCATAAGAGCTAAAGATGAAGATTTATCACTTTTAGATGGCACAGCTTCCATCTCATAGGTTTTCAATCTAGAGTAAAGATCATCCATGGTTAAAGTATCTAGATCGATAGTTTGATTGATAGTTGTGACAACCATCAACCACTCAGAACCTAAAGATCTCAATATCTTAGTTGCATTATCTTCATCGATGGAATAACACCAACACCACGCAAACTACTCAAGATCTTTTCAAAACGAGCAAAAGATCATCAATAGATTCACCGTGTTTCATAGCAAAATCGTAATACTCTTTTGATAAAGATTTTTACGCACTTTCTTAATTTTAGTAGTTCCTCATGATAATCACAAAGAGTCTTCCATATTAAGTGAGCGTAAGTAATATGAGCTACACGATTAAATTCTTTATAGAGATTCCTTGAAATAACAAGTTACGAGCTTGAGCATTCAGATCAACATCTGCTTTATTTAAATTAGTAACAAGAGAGGTGAACCACATAAGGACTAGAAACCTTATTCCATACATCACTACCTTGAGCCTCAATATATGCTTGCATACGACACTTCCAAAAAGCAAAATCAGTACCATCTAGCATGGGGGGACGATTCACATACCTCTCTGACGCCATAGCAACTTGGCTCTGATACCACTTGTAGGATCGTTAATGACAATCAGAGGGGGGGTGAATGATTGTGAGAGATTTTTTTTGTACCTTAATCCACTCAAGATCTCACGTCAGACGTAATGGCAAAGAAGCACACCTCGCCTCGAATTGATTAAGCCGCTAGCTCTTGATGGAGAAATCCTCCAAATCGCCGCAATAATTGCCGCTACCAACTTGACTCACTCAATGCCGGGCAAGAGCACACGGTCAAGATTAAACGCCAGACGTCGGCCACATACGCCGTTAGCAAACATATATTCAAATTTCAAATTGCCGACGACGTGCATGTACAAAGAAGCAGTAGAGTAGACGCCGAACCCGGTGGATGCTAGTGCGTGGATGCACCACCAAATTTCTCCACGCCCTCAAGAACAATTGCTTTTGCCGGATCGACCCAAAAGCAAAAGCACGACAAAGACTTTTCTCTAGATTAGCTCAACTCAAAAGGTGGTTTTTCTTCTCTCGATTTTAAGCTCGTGATGACACCCAACACCACCCTCAAATCAATGGTGTAGAAAGTATTGATAGATGAATAGCAACAAATCAATCAACAATTAATTCAATGCAAGAACTCAGGCAAAGAAAAGCATTGGTGATGCACTCAACAGAACCATCAAACACATCTCACGGACGACATCACCAAAACACGTAGCACGCCCCTCGCCACAAGTAGCACCAAGATTTTGCCGGTCCACAAATCAAATCGCCAATGCTTTTCTCAGAGCCGCCGCCCTAATCTCTTCTCGAGATAATGAAGCAGCACTTTTTTTTCCGAGCGATGCCCTCACCACTAGTACCCTCAAACGGGGCCGATATATGCATATATACACAAATTTCAACTACTAATCCCAATCGGTTCCACGCTTAGGGCTCTCCTTATTATCTCACGTGAAGTCATATCACATCAAAACCAACTAGGACTCCAATACGTGTTCAAATTTAAAATTTAGTTTCCTAATTTTGGACAACCCAAAATTATCATGTGTCGCAGCCTCCAACCGCACCTCCGTAGCTCCAACACCCATCATCCATCTTTGATCTCCACGCCCCAACTCGAAGCTCGACTGCCTCCTCCAAAGATCCTCGACCCTCCGACCATGACTTCAAGACTAAGTCATTTCCGGCCACCGCCAGAGACCACGATCACCTCCGAGTTACCCCGCACATGCAAAGACCAAAACAACATATTTTCCCAAGACAAGTTCTTTCCAACTTGACCGACATTAGTCCACACACACCACACGCCTCAAATAATATCAAGACTCAATATTGTCAATTATTCATCAACTAAAATATACTAGACCTACCCACATGGTCTAACACCTTCGAACTCGTGTTCTTCTTCTCTAAATATACAAAAATGAAGGCCAAATATTCCAATATTCTCTTGCATTCTTAAGCATTATTTTCTTGTCGCAGGATGTCATTGCTAGCTAGAGTATTTCGAGTCAAAAGCATTAGAACAACAAGAGGCCGCCAAAGAGGCATCCCAAAACCCGATTCATCTATTGCAAGTAAAGGACATCTTAGGTATGAATAAATTGTGCATTGCCAATTGTAAACTGTTGTGATCTAGATTGAAACACCTATCTTTCCAGCGTATCAGATCTACTTGACTACATAAGCCTGGACCAGGAAAAAAAAGAGAGGGATATGCAAAAGAAGTGCAGGCGTGCAAAGGTGATTATAATATATGTTTAGTTTTAAGGTGATTATAAAAATAGTTAGAAGAGATATTAGCAAGTTGGGTACTAGCCATAAGTCACTGTTGGAACACGAATTTTATAAAATATATGCATATTATATTTTGCTTTTGGTAAACAATTCTCATGGATATATTGTTTATTGGAATTTATTTAGATAAGAGTATAAGACACGTAGTCGATTAGTACTAGGCATCTACCTGGAAAGGTTCCAGTTCCACCCATTAACTTACGAACCAATTATCAGTCCATTTTGTTCTTAAATAGGAATTGAACTTCCAGTTCCCTATATATCGACAGATACTTAATCCTTTATTTTCTTATATGATTCATGAATTGGGGCCGCCGTTTTATTTCTTGTGTAAACTCTTGCTTAAAGGTGCTGCTGCTGCTGCCTTAAGCATTATGTGAGCCTTTTATTTTGCCCCTATTACCTCGTACTTTCCAGAATAATATCAGAGTCCATCAAGGTGAATCAGTTGAAGAAAAGGAGAATTTTCAGCATGCCTCAGGATCTCCTCTTGAAGCAGACAAAAAGGATTTTCAAGAAGCAAAACTGGAAGCGCACCCTCCTGCAGTAGCACAAGAAAATTATGCTGTCCATGATGAGCTGAAGCAAGTAGATACTTTATCACCTGAAGAATATTCTGATCAAGGTTGGCAAGCAACTACTTTGAGAGGGAGATCTGCAAATGTACGGAAGAAAAGCAGTCGCAGAAGGCCAGCTCTCACTAAAATAATGGTTGATCGCATAGAAGATGGTCACACAGGTTCTGCTTATAGGAATGGTGTACAGCCACAAACAAAAGGAGATGAAGAGGAGTCTATAAACTCCTCTAGCCAACTCTCCTTTGGCAGCTTTTTCAAAACCGACAAGTTGAATGGGGATCCCAGCAATATTGAAGACAAGTTTTGCAATGCTGTCTAAAAGAGAACGGGACACAAAGCCTACAGGAATCGACAGGCCGACTAGCATAGCTTCCAAGTTGATATCATACAAAGATGTGGCAGTGTCGCCCCCTGGCACAGTATTGAAACCAATTTTGGAACAGAAGGAAGCAAAGAAGAAGGATAATGGACAATATACTGATCTAATACTGTCATCCGAAGAAGAAGATAGGAAGCTTACAGATGAAGAGAAGGAAAAGCCAAGAAATGAGAGCAGCAAAGAGGTTCTTTCAAGTCAGCCAGAGGAAGGAAGTCATGCAGAGAAAGCTCCTGACAGCAACAGCGACGAAAGCCCATCTGCACCTAAGAAAACAACTGGAAGCAAACTTTCAGCTTCAGCGCCTCCATTCAATCCTGGATCACTCTTATCGATGTCTCATCCTTACAGCACAGTAGCAATATATGATGCTAGTGTTGTTCTTCAGCCAATTCCTAGTCAAGCATTGGAGATTCTTCCTCGTGCCATTGATACTAGAGTACCTCGTGGTCCTCGGTCCACCTTGTACTCTCGTGCTGGGCATGCTTTCCGAAGGAAACAGGGTCACACACACAACCAGATCACTATTCTGAGGGGCAGCTACTACCCCGCAACCATGAATCCCCATGCTGCCGAGTTTGTGCCTGGAAAAACTTTGCAACAATCTGACGTGGCTAACAGAGAACCTGCTAATTCTGTAACTGATTCAGCAGATCAGCAGTTGGCATCACAGGCCTTAGATGAAGTGAAGGCTGATATGCCTGCCGCAGAAAGGGATGGTCAAGTTGAGAAAACAACTCCAGGTAAAGGGAAGAAAAACAGAGGGAAAGATGCGATGAGAAATTCATACAAAACAGAGCTTGCAAGGCAGATTTTGCTCAGTTTCATTGTCAAGTCAGTGCATGATAGTTTAGGTTCGACCGGAGCTGAATCGGACAGAAAACCAAGTGGATCAGATGAAGCTAGTAATGAACAGAGCAGCAACACAACCAAGAACGCGTCAGATTACAAAGAGTTTGATAAACAACTGAAGGCCACCGAGGTACCTAAAAGTGAGAAGGATACAGAGGGATTTACAGTCGTTTCAAAACGTAGAAGAAGCAAGCACTTTGTGAATCCCATAAATGGTCTCTACTCTCAGCAGTCAATTTGCACTTCTGTCAGCTAAGGTCACTGCACCTTTAGAGACCTGCAAAATTTTGGAAGATGGTATCGCTTTGCTTAGACGCTTGGTAGCAGAGTTTTGCCCTATCCAGATGAGCGAGCATGTAGTCAAACTGTACAAAGTTTTCCGCCGTGCCGTTTAAAATTTTGCAATTTGGGAGTAGCAGTAGTGCTGAATAAGATGTTCTTTTTTTCTTATATATGCTATGTATGACAGAATCATAGGATATAGCACCATATATTTAATTAGTTCATCCAACATTCCCATGGAGCTCCTCGTTATGCTTGGTGATTTGCACTTGTCAAGCTGTCAAGGATTTATGACTGCAAATGCTGTTGGAGCACACCAAACTGAATCTGTTCACTTATTCCAGGGAATCAACAACCAAGAGCTCAAATCTTACTCATGTGAGGCATGTATTTTCATGACTTTTCTGCTCAAACTAAAATCAGCTCAATGTGGTCTTTGGATGCCTTATCAGCAAAAATTTTTCTGGAGTTTACGGTTAGGCTGTTGCAGGCTTGCGGGAGATTTGATTATTTGCCACTGCCAAAGATTGGTAATTTATGATTTGCCACTCATGTATCTATGATATGTGGTTCTGAGATCCAGATATCGTATACACATGTAGCGGTAAATCATAAAATTCACTCTTTTGTAGTGGCAAATAATCAATTATACCTTTTTTTTTACTCCATACGAGGTCAACTCAGCTCGATGGCAGCAGTATGCATTCACACCTCCTGGCCAATAGCTAGCCTTCAACTCTCTTCCTCCTCATGCTGCTGCCCATGCCATGCCATTGCCATGCATGCATGCGACGCATTGATAACCTCCCGTCTTGCTTGCTTCATGCACCTCTGAATTCTGAATCAGCTGATCGATACCCCTGCTATGCTATGCTATGCTATGCTATGCTATGCTATGCTGCTGCACCGTTTGCTTTTTATTTATTACTCCCTCTATTTTTAAATACATGACGTTTGATCAAGCGTGCAGTTAAATTTATCTAACTTTGACTAATAATATATGAAAAACTATTTAGATTGATCATGAGTGAATAGTATCATTAGATTTGTCATAATAAATATTTTCATAATATAATAATTTTGTAATTTTTTACTAACAAAATCATATGAAAAGTAATGATCAAAGTTATATTAATTTGACTGCACGCTTGATCAAACGCCATGCATTTAAAAACGGAGGGAGTACTACTTAGTAGCAAGTCCATATTTATTTGGAGCCAGGTCGATCAGCAGGTCAGAGACCAGCATGGCATATGGCAGCATTAACATATGTGAACTCTTAATTAATAGTATTCCGGGGGAGTAGTAATTGTGCTGCAAGCTAGTCACGGGAATCCGGTTGAGAGGCAACGTCCCAACGAGCTACTCACTAGCGAGGCTGATCTGTACCGGAGACCCGTCAGATTGTGACAAGAAACGTAGTATTAATTGCAGGTTTCTTCGCCTTGCTATAATTGTGCCTCCTACGGTATGGCCGGCCAGCGCGCGCACGTCTGGACTGGATATTAGGCTGCTTTCAATAATAGTATCTTAGTACAGTTTCTTTAGTATATGAGAAGTGTTAGAAAATTATCTTTCTAATATATGGTTTTCTATGGTGTAGTATCTTAGGCTATTTTATTTAATTACATGCATGATCTTTACTAGTATTTGAGCATTATGGTCTATTTGTGGTATGTACTAAAACAATACATGTTTGTTGACACACACAAACGTAAATACACAGGATCGATCATAATAAATTTTATGCGTTGGATTTCGAGACCGAACCGCTATCCAGATTAGATACTAGAGTATCCTCTCTCTTCATTAACTACGGTGCCATATTATTATTTTACCTATATGACAGACTTAAGATATCAGCTAAGATAAAACATTGAGAGCAACCTTATGCTTGCGTACGTGCGAGAGAGATTTTGGGATCTCATTTATGCAAATTGGGGATGCTTCTCAGTAGTCCAGTAGATGTTCACCCAAAATAACTGTGCAAACCTAAAGCATGTGTAATTCATGCATGGTTTGGTGCAGACCGTTTCGCAACTGTTTGTGCTATTTTTGAATGGGTACAGTTTTCTTTAGGAGAAACGTTGCTCTGTTGGTATCTCTACTACTTAAAAGAAGAAGTTTACCGTCGTCTGCTTCTCCTCTTGCGATATGAGCCGTTGGATCGTTTTTCTCCGTGCAACATGAGCCCTTTGATCCTTTGCTCTCTCGCACCTCCTCCCACCTCCTTCCATTGAAACCGCCACCGACTCTCTCTCTCTCTCTCTCTCTCTCTCGCCACGAGCCCACGATCGCAAAACCGCCACTGGTCTCGCCCCATCCGCCTCAAGGCCTCCCGCCTCGCCTCGCCATCGCCCTCACACACCGATCCTGGCGTCCCTCCTCTCCGCTCCAATGACGGCCAAGCCCCAGATCCCACCCAAGCCCCTCCGCCAGCCAGCCTGGCGCCTCCTCTCTCCCTGCCTCTCCCGCTCTTCCCGACGATCGAAGCCGCCATCACGACTCGACGCCACCATGAGAAGGACACGGAGGATGGCGAGGAGCGAGAACAACGAGGCGACGGGCGTAACGGTCGGGCGGCCCGTGGCGCGCGGCGGGGGGAGGAGAGCCTCATGCGGGAGCGGAAGGTGAGGTCGCACCAACAAAGTGAGGGCGCGGTGGCGCAGAGAAAGGAGGCAGCTTGGTGGATCTTTCCACCGCCGCCGCTTCGAGAGAGTCGAGTCCACTTGGTATGCTTCTTCTTTCCTCTCTAGCCTCTCCACCGCAAGATTGGATCTTTGATTCCTTTTCCATCCCATTTTCTTGATCTGTGTTTTAGTACTTGTATGCTTCATAGATTCATCTTTTGTGCCGCTTTTGATGCTTTATGATTTGTTTTTTGTGGGAATTGTATTAGCGGAATGGTTGGTGTTGACGGGTGGTTGGTGGGACGAAGAATGCTTGGTGCCACAAGATCGCTGGTGTGGATCGTGTGATTTATCTATTTTTTCGCTCCTTTTCTTGTTGATTGTTCATTTGTTTGGATTGCTTGCCTTTCCTTCCTTGTGTTCTCATCAGTAGCATTGCGGTTCGTGGTTCTTTGTTTTGTGTGAAAACTTCCTCTTGGGGGATTTGGATTTTGAGTTCCGCCTCTTTCCGCTTGGATTCTTGATGATGAGATTTCTTCCGATTCTACTGGTTATTGTTTAGTTTGAGAAAATTCTTTTTTATTGCTTCTGCTGTTGTTTGCCTGAGTATTCGTAATTCACTTTTAACTTTGAAATTATTAGTTTTTCAATTACGCCCATCTCGTTGTCTAGAAAGGTATTTTCTTTTTCTTAGCATGAACTTAATAAGTTATTTTTCAGTATTTCTTTTCATAAGAAACCAAAGGAAGAGCCAAACATTGTATCGCCTTCAACCAATGGAACATCAATTCCAAAACCTAAAACCATTTATGAAAATGGAAGCACAAAGGAGACATAGGACAAAGTTGTTATTCGAAGGCCTTAGCAATCGCCGCTGCTCATGAAGAATGGACTCCATTATCTATCACGGCATTCAAACCTTGTTATGAAGTGCGCCATATGCTCCTTGCCTCTTTCATTTGGTAACTTGTAGGACTTGTTTCTTCTATTTACTTTTGTAGCACTAATGTGAATTTTGGTTGTCAGAAGATGGAGCAACCGTGTTGCAAGACAAAATGTATATATTTGGTGGAAACCATAATGGGTGTTATCTTAGTGACCTTCGTATGTTAAGCTAAATATAATAATCCAAAGAGCCATATGTATGCATCGCGCCCTTCGCATATATGAGCGTAAGTTGTTCCACTACTTGTCATCAAATCATCCTTAAATATTTGTGTTTTATTGTACACATCGCCTAGATTAAAGATCAATTTCTATTCATGATTCCTAAGCCCGAGCTGTGATATTGGTGCCATGTTGAAGTATGTGTTTCTTGTAACAATTCATGTCTTCCATGTGCTTATTCCCTTCTTTATTGCAAAGCTTACAATTAGGCTCATAGATTATTTAAAAGTTGAATATGTTGTCAGTTTGTCACTATGCAAGGAGATAGCAATGATTTTTCCTAAAATAGATTGCAAACAAAATAACAAGTTTTTTGGTGGTTTATGATTTAGGTATTTCTGCATGGAAAATGTTGAGTTAGTTAGGTAGATTTTGAGATGTCCAAGTTATTTAGATAATAGTTGAGAGAAAACAACTTCATCTACAAAGTGCATCGACAATTCAAATCTACCGCATATTCTGGTTACTATAGCATTTAGTAACACCGATGTAATGCATGTCTCTTTGTTACAATTTGTGTGGACGAAGGTTTTGGATCTAAAGAGTTTGACTTGGTTCAAGATTGATGCTAAATCACAAGCGTAATCTTCGATTCACTAAAACAAAGACAAGTCTCTCCGCAGTCGGCCATTCTTGGTAAACTTTGGAACAAATAGTTTAATGTTGCAAAGTCATTATATTTCGGATGGTAATCCTCCACTGCTATTTTTTAGATATCATGGGGGCAACAATTGTTTCTCTATTGCTGGGCATACAAAAGACCCATCCGACAAAGGACACATTTAATGTGATAAGGATGCCAAATATTCATATACTTACAAAACACATAAGATGATAAGAATGGATAGCAGTTGTCGCATGCTTTTGGTATCAGATATTGCCCAAGCATATGGCACAGGAAAAAGTCGGGTTCTCTTTTGTTTTGTTTGTTGTTTTGTTCTAGAATTTGGGCTGTCAATACTAAAAATAACCAATTCCAAATTTGCAATCATTACAGACTTGTATATATGTGCTATTCCCCAAAGTAAACATGAAATTGCTTTAAGGAAGAAATATCTACATGTAATTGTATGATAACTAAATTGAGAAAGCTTTATGCTGATGTGCAAAAAAATTCAGTTCTATTCTTTCAGTATAAATTGTTTTGTGTCTCTTTGCAGTATTTGACAATGTTTTATTTTCACTATCAGGGTACATGAAGGAAAGGAGTAGCATAGCTGTAATTGGCCTCAGCAGTACACACAACATCAAGGAGATGCGTGAAAACTTGTCGCTTTCCAAGGAACAATGGCCCTGCTATTTCGTAACTCACCGCCTAAATCATATTGAAGAGGCTACTATTCTTAGTACCTGCAATAGAATGGAAATTTATGTGGTGGCTTTATCATGCTATGTGGCCTGGGTGCGTGAGCAGGAACAGCACGAGGTTTATGTGGAAGTCGGTGCCGCAGGAGGTGAAGGACGCGGGCCGAGCTCGCCATTGTCTGGAGGATCGGCTGCCTCCGAACCACGAATACGCTGGTGTCTACACGGCCGTGCAGGAGTTCGAGTAGGGCCCTGAAATTGCTGACTTCGTGGCCACCTTCCTAGGTATTGCTCCTGTGTTTACTTTGTTTATAGTGTTTCCATTGTAACGACAGGTGATTTTAGTAGTGTTTAGATAAGAGATGGGTTCTTTGGTTTTAAAAATTGTAGCTTTAAACCCTTTTGCTTCTTATTGACAACATGATGCAGCACATGCAGATGCATAGGTGATGCACTGTGACACTGACACAAGCGGTCATTTGGTATTCTCCTGATATTGGGTTGCTGATGTAGCTCGTGATTGTCGTTGATGATGAATCAAGAGAAAATGAAGGGGGTCTTATAATGGCTCTCTTTGGTTACCCCAGAGGCTATGGCTTTTATAGTACTATCTCTATACTGGATCATCCTCTTTCGTCCTAGGTGAGCCGCTGATCTTTCTCGTGCACGCAATGCAACCGCTTCCACCACGCTTCTCTCCCTCCATCAAACGATGTCTTCCCTTTCCCTCGCCTCGCGTCGTTACCCCACCGCAACAAGACCGCTTACCCCAAATCTCTCCCTCTGAATCGCCGCCCAGATCCCAAGACGCCGGTGGCCTCACGCCGGCCGACCCCAAACCCTAGACTTCCACGCGACGCCCCTCCTAGAGATCTCGACAATGGGGACTTCAACGTGGCGCTTAGTGATCATGGCGGCGGCGGTGAGCGTGTTCATCCCGCTTATTAGCGCTTACCGTCATTAACTACCAAAGACTCGACAACGCCAACCAGCCTACTTCTCCAAGCTCGCCGTCGCCCTTGGCATCATCATCGCCGCCCACGCCGCCTCTCTCGCTAAGTCCTATCACCGTAAAATATGGTATTTCCTTTGGTCTTGTCCATCTATTTGTTCTCGTTGCATTTGGTACTTTACTATGTTATCATCGGAGATCAATGCGCTTTTATACCGAAAAGTGACCGTACATGTTTAACTTCGTAGTTCAGACGACATTGAAATATAACGAGGACCTTTGTTCCGCGCTATATGATATAGATCAACACATATTTAACTTCGTAGTTTTATATCGAAAAGTGACCGTACATGTTTAACTTCGATCGACATTGAAATATAACAAGAACCTTTGTTCCGCTGTAATATGATATAGATCAATACACAAGCCGTTGAAAACCGACACTAAAATTTGGAGTGAAGAACGGTTGGTGTTGGTATGAAGTGCAAATCGCAAAGGTAAATCAAAATCGAGTCATATTGAGATTGGGCAAGGTCAGATACTATCGATTGAGAATTCAGACTTGTAAACCAAGAAGAACCCACCATTTGTAGGGCTGGTCTCAAATAAAAACAACGCAGAAACATCGATGTTCCAAAATGCAACATTTCGACAACAGCTCATTCATCAATCGTCATCACCATAGAAGGGTGGGGCAAAACGGTTAACACAATGGCATTTGAATCCAACCTCCAAGACTTCACTTTTCTCAATGAATGAAGGCATGGTACTTGCTTCGCTTTTAGCACTACGATGCTATCTTGACAATGTCTACATATCAAGTGTACAAAAATCCCCACCATTTGCTCATTGAAGGGCAAGATGCTATTTTGGGTCCGGTTTATTAACTATCTACTAACCTCTCGCATTTGCTTTTGCAAAGAGCTCACACTTGGTGTCAGATAACTTTTGGCCTTTGCCATTTCACAACAAAGCGTTGTATTAACATTGACTGCTAACTTTGAATTGTATTGTATGTTTGTTGTGTTTCAGGAAGCATGTGGAAAGTATTTCTTTGGGGCAAAATAAAGGACCATTAGGTCTTCTATGCTGTCCTATGACATAGAAGTAGCTAAGAAGCTGTAGGCAGAATCTTTAGCACTGTTCCAAGAGCTGCAGCTTAGAGACTATAAATTGAGGACTAATTGAACTAACTTGAGGAGCCACTAGGACATGGTAATACAGTTTTCCCTGTAAATATAGACTATTTGGTCCTCTATCTTAGAAGTCTCGAGTAGCTTTTAATGTTGACCTAAAATGTGTCGTAGTAGATCATTTCCACCATACCAAAGTGCACTTGAACAATTTGAGCATTTGAATGGAACATTTGATTGCCAAATGTCACCGGGTCGCTTGTCCGTGATGTTGACGCTAATGAGTGCAAGGCAAAGGGATCTAAAGTTGCACAAGTTATAAAAGTTTGTAAACTCGGTTGTAATTAGTCGGATGTACAAAACTTGGTTGTAATGGAATGTATAAAGTTTTATAGCATGTACCACTTTTGGGATTTGTTGTATTGAATGGATAATTTTGTTGTAGTTGAATGGAGCAAACTAATTTTTTAGAACAAGGATCGTGTTAATGTGGTGTTAAATATATGTGCACAAATTATTGAATAGGTGTTCTCGCTTTGGATATCTCTTTGCTCCTCCGATGACGATATGTTCCAGCTTTGTCGAAATTCCCTAATGGTCTCATCGCATTTTTTTTTCTTTGTTTTTTACCCGTGGAGGTAATCATTGAAAAACATACAAGCAAAGATTAATGAGGCGATGTCGTCCTAAGCAATATATATTTTGATGTTTTGTGATAATAAATCGTAAATAACAAATTTACTTTGTAAACACAATATTTTTAATTAGATGTTATGATTCATGTTGACCGAAAGAATCAATACATCTTCATGTTCTTTTGTGACTAATTGCCTGTTTTCGCCATCTGAATATGTTTGACGTACTAAATTTATTTTGCATGGTTGTTTAATCAAACTTGTAGCAAGGAAACCTTTTGGCTCACGCAAGATATGAAAGTTTAAAATTATGAATGGTAATAAGGAGATTGGTGAGCTGCAACAACATATTCTATGAAAAAATTGATATTCCGTTGCAACGCACAGGCACATGACTAGTAACTAATATCTACGGGTTTCAGAGTCAAAGGAAATAGTTACTCCCAATGTTGATCCTAAACTCGATAATTTGGAGAGAGAAAAATAGTTGTTCCCTTCTCTACCACTCCATCCATTCCCGTTGCTATTTTCGCTATTTTTCGCCTTTTTTCTTTTTTCTTTTCTTTTTCTGGCGCAAACCACATGTATGAATTTCGACTTTTACCCCTCTTACACAAATTGGTTGAACTAGACCGAATACTAGTACCCAATCCCCATTGCACCTCACCACCAATCGTCATAGTTGCCTCCGGTCACCGCACCACCCGTCAGCCGCCCCCATCCCCCCATCCAACCACCTCCCCACCACTCGCCCCCCCCCCTTCCTACTACCTTGTCGCTGGCCCATGTCACCTCCTGACCACCTCGCAGTCGCACAACCCGACCATCGTCGCTAGCGCCATCATATGTTGAGCATTCTAAAACTGTTTCGGGCTTCAAAAATGGTCTTGCATTGCATTGCACACGTTGAAAATTCTCAAATTAGGATAATAAATGTTAGAATAGGAATTCTTTTGTTTTTCCTTATATGCTTTTTGTATTTTCTTATATGTGTATGACATATTCCCTTGTAATATCCTCTTTGTACTCCCTACATATATTGCTCATTGGGCCTTATGAATACATACACAATATTCAAAACATGGTATCAAAGCTAGGGCACTAACCTAGCCCCTTCCGCTGCCATCCCACCACCGCTGCCGCCGTCATCGAAGGCCGTCACCACACCAAGGCTGCCATCACTTGACCCCGCCCGCCGCCCGACGCCGGCCCATCACCCGACGCTGCCGCCTCCACGTACACCGCCAATGCCGCTTTATACCGCCGAGCCGTTGTCGTTCCATCGCCCAACCCCGCCACCTCCACGCACCGATCCAACTTGCGCTGTCGCCATCTCGCCCGACTTATGACGTCGGCACAGCACGCCATTCGTCGTTGCCGACGCAATTGCCTCCGACCGGGCGCCGTCACCCGCTGAGAATACGCAATAGATATAGTTTCTTTTAGAAATCGTATCATTTTCTTATAGAAACAGAAACTTCCGGCTTTCTAAAAGAATAAAAAAACATCGATCTAACTGCCATGCCGTCTAGCGCTGCCTGTTAGACTTCATTGCCTTAGTCGTAGCACCGTCCAGCGCCGCCTACCGATGGCTTCTGTTCCATCAGCTGCGACATCATTCTCAGGAACAAAAATCCATGGGACGAACTACAAGTTGTGGTCTTCACTCATGGAGAGCACGCTCGATGGTCTTTGCCTCTGGGGACATGTCACTGGTGCTCGATCTTGTCCACCGTCACCGGTTCAGACTCCTCCCAAACAGCCTACTTCTGCACCTCCTGCGAAGATGAGGCCGCCAAAAAAGAGACAGAGGCCATTGTCGCTGCTGTTGACACTGCCGATGAGGCCTTTCAGTATGCTATAGACACCTTTGATTGCTGGTGTGCTGATGAGGCCCGTGTTCAAGCCATCCTGGTGGTCAGCGTCGACGAATCCATCCAGTCAAACATTGTTGGTCTACGTTCCACTCGTCAGATCTGGGAGTACTTACGTGAGCGATATCAGTAGAGCAACGATGCTTAGTTCTTTTCACTTCAGCTTGAGTTGGAGACGCTTCGCCAGGAGAACTCCTCCGTCGACAACTTTTTCCTAGCTCTGGCTAGTCTCTGGCGCCAACTCGATGAGCTGGCTTCTCTGCTATGCCAGGAGTGTCATAAGGTGCAGAAGGCGGATCGTGACCTCCTTCACCTTTATAACTTCGTCTACCATCTTCACCCAGAGTTTGAGCCTCTTAGGCTCAATCACGAGCCGCCACTACGATCGACAACACCGAAGCTCTTCGACGCTTCAGGCCGAGGAGTTTCACGGGTCAAGATCACGCTTACGATTGTGCTTATACCCTTCTTCTTCGACTACACCAACAGTTTCTACTTCGACTACAGTCCCTCCTCAAGTGTCTATTTCCGCTCTTATTTTTGCACCAACTGGGGTTCAGTGCAATTATTACAAGAACTTCGGGCACGACTACTAGAGTTGTGCGGTGCAAAAAAAAAAGCGAAACAAGGCGCGTGGAGGTGGACGATCCAAGGGGGGCATGGAGGCCCTTCATTGGGGTAAAACGTGCAAACGAGGCATGAGGATCCTGTTTGAGGCCATAAAGAGCACGATGAAGACGACAAACATGCCCATTGGGAACAGAATACCCAGGTGGTGGCTACATGTAGACCTCCTCATGCAAAACACCATTAAGAAAGACATTCTTAACATCCAGCTACGAGATAAACCACCGGCGAACAGAAGCAACCGCAACAAGAGTGCGAACTGTGGTCATATGGGCAACAGGGGCCAAAAGTCTCATCGTAGTCACGACCGTACTCCTGCTGAAAGCTACGAGCCACAAGACAAGCCTTGTAGCGCTGGATAGTACCATCAAACTTGGTCTTAAATATTGTATACCCACTTGCACATCATTGGACAGGCATGCACACGTGTCGGTACAATATCACAAGTCTTCGTACGTCGAAGAGCATCAAGCTCCTCTACAATAGCTAGCTGCCACTCAGAATGAGGAGCAGTCTCACAATAAGAACTAGGCTCAGTGACAAAGAGAGCGTGAGCTATCGGAGCAAATCCAAGACGATCAGGAGGTCGAAGGGATGTCTGGTCACGAAGAACGTAATGGGTAGCATCTTTCAGGAGGATCAGATGTGGGTGTCAACAAGATACTAGGAGAGAAGACTGGTGAAGGACAAGGACGCCTGGAGTAGTGAACACTAGAGAAACGAGATGGTGGTGCTGCAGGAACAAAAGGCAAGGTTTCAGAGGCAAAGACCGAGGCGGAGGTATGTAGGAACCACTAGAGATGCACTGAGGAAGACTGTGATAGTGGAGAAATGGGTGAAGAGTCAGAAAAAGACAACCATGAAATTGACTCAACAGTGGAAACAAGGCAAGGAGCCAGATCTCGATAGAAGAAAGGTCAAGATTTGTCAAAGACAACGTCTCATGAAATCATGATCCGTCGAGTAGAAGGATCATAACAGTGATAACTCTTATGCTTGGAACTATAACCAAGAAACGTGCACTCAAATGACTGAGCCGATAGTTTGGTGCGCTCACGAGGCTGCAGCAGAACAAACATAAATACAGCCAAAAATACGAAGGTGAGTGTACTAGGGGGCTTAAGAGTAGATACGCTCTATAGGACTGACACCCTTAAGAGCAGTGGAAGGCTGCATATTGATGAGATATGCAGCTGTAGAAACAACCCCAACCCATACTGTGGTGGAACGTGAGAGGCAAGGAGAAGAGTGCGGGCAATCTTAATCAGATGACGATGTTTGCGCTCAGCAACCCCATTATGAGCATGGGCACCAGGACAAAAAGACTGGTAAAGAATGCCCTGCTCAGAAAGAAACTGTCTAAAAGTACCAGAACAGTACTCGCTAGCAGAATGATAGCGAAAAGTGTGGATAAAAGAATCAAACTGAGTATAAACTATCATTGCAAAGCTACGATAGATCGCAAGAAACTGACCACGATTAGACATAGAGAAAATCCATGTAAAACGGGAATAATCTTCAATGAAGATCACATAAAATTCATGAGGCACATTGGGCCTCATGAATACATACACAATGTTCGTAACAATAACAAGAATAACATGGTCTCGCATTGCACACATGACAAATTCTTGAATTTGGATCACACATACAAGTGCAAAATGCAGAATTCAGACAAATTTGCAAAGTTTGTTTACATCAAACTTTGGTGTTGACTTACACAAAGCTGTGCAAAACAACTGCATGCATACATCCATATGAACTCTCTACTTACAGCCCAAACAACAACAAAGCTGCAGCAAATCCCAAATAGCACATGCATGCATTAGGGGAGCGCCATTATTGAACCATGTTGACACCCAGGAGCACGACGAGGAAGGAGATGGCCTCTGCCGCCGTGGATGGAGGAGCCGGGAGGATGGGGTCACCTTCGCCATCGTTGGTCGCCGCCATTGTCCGAGATTGAGTAGCCAGGAGGATGGGGTCGCCACCACCGGTGCTGGGGAAGGAGGACGCAGAAGGATGGGGTTGCCGTTGCCCCATGCTTCTGGCTTCGAGTGCGCCTAGAGTTCATCCCATATCACTTAGGAGGGAACATGGGGAAGTGCAAAATCGTAAAAGTTAACGTCTGCGTCTGGGGGAATGGACGGAGAGGTAGAGAAGGGAAAGGGGCGGAATTTCAATGGTATTAAAGTGAACTGATGGATTTCGGTGGTACATAGCCAGTTTTTTCAGATAATTTTGTTAACTTTCACCTCAAGCATGTGTAACGTCTCTATATCCACTCTATTTGTCACACAAACCCTAATTGACACATCAAGTATCCGAATCATAACTACATGTATAGTTCATCTGCAGTGCGGCGGCATGGTGTCCTTGACTACTACTAAACTTTGGGCTTATACATTCCTTGATATGCAGTTGGGGGATTGGCATATTTGCCACACCAGTTTTTGTACAATTACCAAAATATCACTCTATATCTCAATGATATGTGGCTCTCAATGACATGTGGCCCCCAGGACCCACATATCATTGAGACATAGAGTGATATTTTGGTAATTGCACATAGACTTAATGGTAAATCTTCAATAATCCCAATAACTTGATGTTGGCATCCGATTCCTATTCAACTTTTGTGACCAAACATGATCCCAAGCTCAGTTTTTGGAGATATGTGTTGGGATTGAATTGCTCAATCCTTGCTCTTGGAAACCACTCACTGGTCTCTCTCGTATCTCTAGATAAACACACACACAGAGGGAGACAAATACACACAGAGAAGAAACTCATTGGGATTGAATAACTCAATCTCTATTGCTTCTCCGTCACAACATTAACAGGAAATAATCGGCTTAAATTACTCCACATACCCACTAACTCCACTAAGACCTATTCTTATGCCACAGCCTCCTGGAATCTCTCCATGATCCAAAAGACCCAGTCAACTTATTGACTTAGACTACCGCTTCATTCGGGTGTTTCGGCTGCTACAGTACTCTTACGAGTCACAGCTTCTTCGACCACTACAGCTCCTATGACCACAGCTACTGTAGCTTCCGACCACTGCAGCGCCGACTACTGTAGCGATCAACCACTGTAGCTTCCGATCACTATAGTTATCGACCACAGTAGCTCCTACGACCACGAACATTGTAGCTTCTACGACTACTGTAGCTACGACCACACTCATGTTGCAGCCCTTTGCACGTTGCAGATATTGGCACCTCCGTCCGACCGCTTCTCACAGCTCAGCTTGCACTCTGGCTCAAGCCTCCATACTTGCACATATCACACGTATTGCCGTGCACTTCTTCTGGTGCCACACACTACTACCATGCAAAGACCTATACAACACGATCACTACATGCAAAAGACCAAAGTAAATATGCAGATACAAACTTTGTCAATATTAGTATCTAACATTTTCCCCGTAATCTTGACTGACCACACTTCACGAGTCTTTATAGAAGAGCTGGATCATCATCACTATGAACTCCACAGAGTAGCGCTTTCTCCTCCTTTCCTTTCTCAAGACACTCGTATGTGAAGTGACCAAGCTCTTGGCAGTTATAGCACATCACCTTGGTTTTGTCGAACTTTCTTCGACCACCACCATCGCTAGTGCTCGCGGAGCCCTTGCCTTCGCTCGACGATCGAAGTCTCCCACTGCCTTGGTGAGAAGCACATGCTCCTCGTGCTCGTTCTCGCTATGATCCGCCTCGTATGCTTTATGCCAATCGCCTCCTTGAATGGCATGGTATCAACGTCGAAGAATTGCTCAATTGCAGCAACAACCTGCAAATACTTGTTAGAAACCGAATCGAGCAACTTCTTCACGAGTGCAGTATCCTCCAGGGTGGCACCAAGACCACTAAACTTGCTCGCTAGCCCACTAATCTTGCCAGCAAACTCGTCGATGGAGTCACTTTGCTTCATGCGCAGGGCCTCGAATTCGCTTTTCAAGGTCTGCAGCTGCACCTTCTTCACTCGATCGACGCCGAGATACCTTGTCTTCAAGCTCTCCCATGCCTCCTTGGCTGTCTTCTTCTTGGCAACCTGGTGGAGCACATCTTTGGGAATGGCCTGAAAGATGCATGCAAGTGCCATCTTGTCCTTCCTCCTTTCCACGACCACTCCGGCTACGGGTTTGATCATCTCCCAGATGTCCTACGCCTCCATAGAAGCCTCCATCTAGATCGTCTAGGTGGAGTAGTTGGAGGAGGTGAGCATCGGGTACTAGAGAGAGATGCCTCCCTCCCTCATCGACTGCACCACCGTTGCCGTCGTTTGCTCGGTGGTGGACATCATGTTGAAGCCAAGGTACTTAGGCATACACCGAACCGAGAACTCAGGCTCTAATACCAAATGTTAGGATTGAATCGCTCAATCCTCTCTCTCTTGGAAACCACTCACCGGTCTCTCTCGTATCTCTGGATAAACACACGCAGAGGGAGACAAATACAAACAGAGAAGAAACTCCTTGGTATTGAATCACTCAATCTCTATTGCTTCTCCATCACAACTTTAACAAGAAATATTCAGCTTAAATAAGCCTCATGCACATAAGGTCACACGACCTGTACTCCACGCACCCACTAACTCCACTAAGACATATTCTTATGCCACGACCTCCTGGAATCTCTCCACGATCCAAAAGACTCGGCCAACTTATTGACTCAGACTACCGCTTCATTCGGGTGTTCCAGCTGCTACAGTACTCTTACGAGTAAAAAGCTTCTTCGACCACTGTAGCTCCTACAACCACGACCATTGTAGCTTTCGACCACTGTAGCGATCGACACTATAGCTTTCGATCACTGTAGCTATCGACCACAGTAGCTCCTATGACCACAACCACTGTAGCTACGACCACACTCATGTCATGCGCCTTTGCATCGCTAGTGATATTACGCCCGTCCGACCGCTTTCACGGCCAAAGATGCACTCGTTCAAGCCTCCATACTTGTACGTATCACACGTATTGTTGTGTGTTCCTTCTGGTGCCACACACTACTACCATGCAAAGACCTATACAACATGATCACTACATGCACAAGACCAAAGTAAATATGCAGATACAAACTTTGTCAAGATTAGTATCTAACAATATGTTCAAAACTTACGCAGAACTTGCTTTGAAAGAACATATGCACCTTTTGGGCAAATAATGCTGCTTTTTTTATAGCCATCCAGAAGTTGACTGAGTACATGACAAGATCATGGAAACCTAGCTACTACAACTACTTGTGCATGCACAAATTAAGACTTGCATGAGTAGATAAAGTAACTAGATCGAAATGTAGAGATCAAGAGTTAAGTTGTTGGGATTTTAATCTTGTACAAGATTATGGGTAAGGTGAAAAAAGAAGTCGAGAGAAGGCGTTAGGGAGTCCAAAGAAGTAGTCATGAGTTGAGTTGTCGTGCGAGTTGAGAAAAGCAATACAAAAGACAAAAAGAGGAGTAGTTGCTCCCGAAACCAATCGTGTGTTCTTCGACGTATTTTTTGGTTTCGAGTACTCGTCATCGACCACTGTTCATATTGAGTACTATTTATTTCGAGTACTGTTCATTGATTACTATTTATCGAGTACGACGTGGTCGTAGAAGGCTACTGCGTGGTCGTGGGAGGCTTCGACTGCATGTGGTCGTAGAAAGGTGGTTTCGACTGCATCCTTGTCGAGGAGCTTGGACTGGTCGGAGAGTTTCGACTACCTGGTCGTAGGTGGTACGACTACACGTGGTATCAGAGTGGGTGTTTGGAAATCAAGTCTTCGAATCCAGATAAGGAAGTAGAAGATGGCTCCCAACGGATCTTCGTCGACAACGAAAGATGGTCAGATTTCGCTTCCATACTCGGTTCTCACTTTAGAGAATTGCCTGGCTTAGGCTATGAAGATGAGGATCAATATGCGTGCCCAGGGGGTCTGGGACGCAGTAGCTGATCCGGTCGATCTAAAGGGAAAGATCGATCCTAAAGAAAAGAACGTGGATGTCGACGTGAAGGTTGATCAAACTGCGTTGGTGCTCATCTACGCTGTCATACCTGACTCGATGCTCAATCAGCTAGTCGGAAAAGACACAGCACGAGAAGCTTGGATCGCTCTTCGCACCATTCACGAAGAAGTGGATCGAGTGGAAAAAGTACGGCTACAAACTCTCCGAGGGGAGTATGAGGCGCTGCATATGGGTGAAACTCAATCAGTAGATGAGTTTGCAAGAAAGTTAACAACTGTGGTCAATGAGTTGTGATCTCTTGTGATAAACTGGAGGAAATTGAGGTGGTCGAGAAATACTTGCGAGCACTACCCGAGAGGTACGTGCCCATGGTCACAACCCTTTTGTACTCCAGTGATTTTGAGAGCATGAAGCTAGAAGAGGTAACTGGATCTCTCAAAGCACATGATGGACTTCTGAGAGGGTGTAAGGCAAGGATAGATCAAGCATTACTTGTGGAAAGTGATGTGAAGGAAGGAAACAAACAAATGAAGGAACTCGATTGGGTTCAAGGAGGTGGCCGGAGCTCTGGAAACTGGCGTGGACATGGTTGCGGTGCTGGAGCCAGCGGTTTTGGCAGAGGGGGATGTGAAAACTGGGCTAGGCAAGACGGTGGTGACAAATCCCTTGACAAGTCACATATCAAGTGTTTTGAATGTGACAAATATGGCCACTACGCGTCGGAGTGCCGCAGCCACATAAAGTGCTTTAATTGTGACGAGTATGGACACTATGCTTCGGAGTGTCCAAACAAGAAGAAGAACGACGAGGTAAACCTCACCCGAGCTAGTGAAGACGATAAAGAGTCTGCCCTGCTTCTCTCCTTATGTGTCAAAGAGGCGGCGGACATGGTGATGTTGAACGAGGAGAACATAGTTCCTAAACTACGCATTGAGGGAGGCAACCACGATCGCACTGATCAGTGGTACTTGGACAATGGAGCAAGCAATCACATGACAGAAGATCGCTCCATATTCTATGAGCTCGTCGAGAAGATTATGGGCAAAGTCAAGTTTGATAATGGCTCCACGGTGCAGATAAAAGGCAAAGGATCAATGATATTACAATGCAAGAACGACAATCAAGAGATGCTGACTAAAATTTACTTTATACCGAGTTTGTGCATCAACATACTCAGTCTCGGACAGTTAGCGGAAGAAGGGTGCAGGGTGGAGGTGAAGGATGAGTTCTTGTGTGTCTAAAACAAGAACAAAGATCTGTTGATGAAAGTGAAAAGATTTCCGAACCGATTGTACAAGATTTTTCTGAAAACTTATAAATCGGTTAGTGGGAAGGAGAGCCTGGAGGAGCCAGAGTGGAACTTGGGTATTAGCCAAAACTGTTGGACCAAAAAGGCGACTAGAGGGGGGGTGAATAGGGGCACGATCTCTTTTTCATCTTGATCGAATTCAATACGATTTTCACTCCAATAGCTATAAAAGCTATGAAGATCAATATACAAGCACAGTGGAAGACTTGTATTGAATCCAATCAAAACCCCGAAGCAAATAGACAAAAAACATAAAAACTCAAAACCTAAATGAGTTGGGCGGTCTGACCTCCAACTCGAAATCGGTCTGACCTCTCAATACATGGCGGTCAGACCTCCATGCCAATGAACAGTGAAATCAGTCCGAAAACCAAAACTCAAATCGATCTAACTTTTGATCAGTAAGGCCAAACCTTACCAAATTTGAGACACACCTTCTCTAAGATATTGGGAACCTATTCCAATCAAAGATCGTGTAGAACCATGCCAAAGTTCCTATCTTTTTTAGTTTGAACGAAGGGTGCTCAAAAACCGAGTCAAAATCGAAATATGATCTAAAGACTTGCTCGTGGGTGATTGATGATCAAGATGATCCTAGATGGGTTCCCACATGTCACAGTAAGTTAGATCAAGGCAAGAAACCAAGCAAAAACTCGCGGATCAAAGAAAAACTCAAAATCACCAAATGGAGAGAAGGAAAGCAAATAGACTCATCTTGAGGAATCTTTACTTGGATTGATTTTGATATGGTATTGGTTTAAAGCCACTCCATCAAGGAGGACAAAGACTCAATACATGAGCATGAAATCAAATCCAACTCTCTAGAACTCTAACCTCCAACTATCCTCTCCTTAAGCAAACTAGGGTTTCATAACAAAATGAAAGGGTTAAAGGGGGTGCAGCCACCTCTCTCCTCTATTTATAGTGGAGGCTTAGACCTTCTAGAAGCATTAACCCTAATGGGCTCCCGCTAAGGCCTACACACAAATGGGTCACACACGCACGTATTTTAAAGCGCCGTCTCCATCTCCTCTTGACCTAATCCGCTTCATCATGCGCCGTCTTGCGCCGTGGGTTGGCAAAAGGTCCCAAGGTGATATTTGGTAAAATTACCAAAATACCCCTTCTCGATCTTTTTGCAAAGACCGAGTCCCATCTTCGTGAAGTACTTCCATGCTTCGCCACGTGTAGGTTGATCCAACGGCTCTCATCATGTCGGCAAGTCTCTTCCATCTGGCTCCCACCGAAACCACTATGGCACTTGCACCGACCCCCGCGCCGCTTTAACCAACCCGTCGCACTGAACTGCCCGTTCGGTCACCTTTATCCCTTTTGCGCCATGCTTGACTTCATTGACCTCACCCGACATCCCTAATTGTTCTGGATCTCAGCTTTCCAAGCTTAGTCCCGATCATCCTCGCCGTTGACCGTCATTGACCTCCAAGCAACCTGCCCAACAATAGACAAAGAAATCGATTCCGGGAACAAATTCTTCACAACTTGATCCACGTTAGTCAAAACATGCATCATGCAACACATATGCACTGAAATCCATGAACTTGACCTAACCCAAAACTCATCGCCACTTTTGGCCGATGAACAGAACAAAATCGGTCTCGATCACACCTTGGCTTGCCTCGACCGCCTCGGCTCGGCTCGACCGCCCGCCTGGCCCGACCACCACCTATTGGACTGGCCCGACCGCCCACCGAGACTTAGCCAAAATTCCTTCTAGAACCAAACCCATCGAATTTTCAAACCAAAAGAACTTTTGCCTGGAAGCTCCAAAAAAATATGAGACCAAGTGTAGTGGAATCTCCTCTCTTGCCTACACCCTCTATTTTTTGGCCTAGCTCCAAAACTCAAAATCACTTCAAGGCCGGTCTGACCGATTTCCAAGAGCCAGTCTGACCGCCACTTGCCTGACAGCAGTTTGAACTTCGCCGAAAACGCGTGATTCGATAAAACTTCAACGCCATTGCTAATTGTATCATCATCCTAAGATCATGAGTATATCCCCATGATATCCACAAAAACCAAGGACATGGTGGGATCCAAGGGGCACTGCAGGGGGTAGTTAGTCTCACGCGCATGGAGGGCGAGGCACCCACACAGATGGGGGTGGTGGACCTCATGGGTATGCTGGCGAAGAGGGCGGCTGGTCGGAATATCAAGGGCCAAACCTGAAAATAAAACCAAAGAAAGAATTGAAGAAATATGACGTGTATGCTAAGGAAGATGGCGCAGAGAGCACGTGGTCGGGAGGACCATATGACCTGTGGACAGGTGGCGCAGGAGACGCAGCAAGTGCTGGCGCGGTTGTCGCGTCCGATCTACAGTCTCACACGTTTGTGGCAAGAAATTCTGGAGTACATGTTGGTGTATTTTTCTGTGATTTTGTGGAGGGAACGTGGTCAACAGAATGCACGAGCTCAGGAGTTAGATGCAGTGTAGCCTCAGTTGAGATGTACGCGGGAAAGTGAGCAGACTTGGTCCAAGAGAGAGGAGCGAGAGGCTCAGGTAATGCCGAAGCCTAGGCGGTCGTCGTAGGGCACGACTTCGTTGCGGTAGGGGTGGTCGTGGGAGCAGGTGCTCCATCCCAGGCGGTTGTGCAAGGAAGGATGAGTTCAATCCAGGTGTGAGGCGTGGTAAGTGTTGGTTTGTGCATGGCTCAGGATGTAGCAAGTAGAGGCGGCAGGGTGATATCGGTCCAGGAAGGAACATCACATGGGAGTACAGGTAAAAGAGGAAGACTTGGAAGTTCAAATGCATGAGAATATCAGGATGACCAAGATGGAGTGATTACTATTTTTAATCTTGTTACAAGATTAGGGAGTGTGTTGGGATTTTAAAAAGTTTGAGTCCGAGTCTTTTACGAGAACGAGTCCGAGTAGGATACTCACGTTGAGTCTGTGTCTTAGTCAATGCATGTAAAAGTATATAAGCAGGGGGAGATAGTAGTCTTGTAAGATGAAAAATGAAGTCGAGAGAAGGCGTCAGAGAGTCAAGAGAAGTAGTCGTGAGTTGAGTTGTCGTGGGAGTTGAGAAAAGCAACATAAAAGACAAAAAGAGGAGCAGTTGCTCCCGAAACCAATTGTGTGTTCTTCGGCGTATTTTTTGGTTTCGAGTACTCGTCATCGACCACTGTTCATATCGAGTACTGTTCATCCTGAGTACTGTTCATCACGACCACTATTTATTCCGAGTACTGCTCATCACGAGCACTATTCATTCCGAGTATTATTCACCGATTATTGTTTATCAAGTAGTCGTGGTCGTAGAAGGCTACTGCGTGGTCGTGGGAGGCTTCGACTGCACACGATCATAGAAAGGTGGTTTCGACTACATCCTGGTCAAGGAGCTTGGACTGGTCGAAGAGGTCCGACTACCTGGTCGTATGTGGTATGACTACATAAGTGACCAAAACCTAATCAAGAACTACTAACAAGGGTTGCATGGATCATCTAATACAAATAGGCGCGCGGTACAGAGAATTAAGTGTAGCATCGCCAGAATTAATGGAGGTGGCCGAGTAACGGCTTATTAAGAGGCGAAGGAGGAGCTCCTAGGGGAGTGGACAGGGAACAACAGCAGCAGCTTCAGCCTCTCGCCATCGCTCCTCGGCGACGAGTGCAGGTAGAACCCCTTGGAGGCGATGGCCTTTTCCTCCCTCTCCTCCTCCTCCTTGCTTATTACCACCCCGCACGACGGCGACGGCAACAGCGAGGAGGAGGAAGCCAGGACGTAGGCGTCCATGGGCGAGACCAGCAAGTGCATGAGGCTGTGGTGGTGGTGGAACTGTTGGAATAATCTTGACAGAATGTGTGCACGAGATATGACGCTATGCACGGAGTGGAGTAGTGCGGTAGATGGGCTCGTGTGTTGCACGTTGCTCAGCATACGTACGTGCGAAACCCAGGCTGGATTTGTTAGTTTGAGCTAGTTTGTTTGCATGAAGTTGCATGCATACTGTAGGACCGAATAGGTGACTAGAGGGGGGGTGAATAGGAGCACGAATCCTTTTTCACATAGTTTGAATTCAACACGATTTTCACTTCAATAGCTATGAAGATCAATCAGCAAGTACATAGTGAGACTTGTATTGAATCCAATCTACTCCAAAGCAAAAATTAAAACACAAGGCTTAAAAGCTACGGGCGGTCAGATCGGCGGCAAATAAGCGGTCAGACCGGTAGGCGGTCTGACTGACGTTATAGAAACTAGTCGACCGACCGACGATGAACGTAATGCATGTACCCGAAACCAAACTCAAATCGATCTAACTTTTGATCTACATGACCAAACTCCACCAAACTTGAGACACACCTTCTGTAAGATATTAGGAACCTATTCCAATCAAAGATCGCAGAGATCCATGCCAAAGTTCCTATCTTTTTCAGTTTGAACGAAGGGTGCTCCAAAACCGAGTCAAAATCAAAATATGATCTAACGTCTTGCTCGTGGGTGATTGATGATCAAGATAATCCTAGATGTGTTCCCACATGTCACAGCAGGCTAGATCACAGTAAGAAACAAATAGAAAACTCGTGGATCAAATAGAGACACAAAATCACAAAAGAAGGAGGAAGAACACAAAGAGACTCATCTTTGAGAAATCATGCATGGATTGATTTGAGATTGAAGAGGGTTTACAGCCACTCCATCAGGAGGAGAAGAGCTCAAACCAAGAGCACACCATCAACTCATCTCTCTAGAACCCTAAGCCTCTCCTTTCCTCTCTAAGTCCCTAAAACAAATCTAGGGTTTTCCAAATGAAGTGCTTAAGAGTGCTGGACAGCAGCCACCCCTATTTATAGTGGAGGCCTAGCTTCTAGAAGAATAAATCCTAATGGGCTCCCGTTAAGCCCAACACAAACGGGTTACACACGCACATATTTTAAAGCGTTGTCTTCAACTCCTCTTGACCTAAACCACTTCTCCATGCGTCGTCTCGTGCCGTGGTTTAGCCAAGAGGTTACCAAGGTGGTATTTGGTGAAATTACCAAAATACCCCTTCTCGATCCTTCTCCGAAGACGAGTCCAATCTTGGTGAAGTAAACGCCTGCTTCGCCACATGTAGGTTGATCCAACGGCTCTCATCATGTCAGCAAGTCTCTCCCGTCCAGCTCCCACCAAAACCACCATGACACTTGCACCGACCCCCACGCCGTTTGATCCAACCCGTCACACCGAACTGCCCGTTCGGTCACCTTTGTCCAATTTGCGTCATGCTTGAATCCATTGACCTCACCCGGCATCCTTGATCGTTCTGAATCTCAGCTCTCCAAGCTTAGTTCCGATCATTCTCGCTGTTGACCGTCATTGACCTCCAAGCGTCCTACACAACAATAGACAAAGAAATCGATTCCGAGAACAAGTTCTTCACAACTTGACCCACGTTAGTGAAAACATGCATCATGTAACACATATGCACTCAAACCCACGAACTTGACCTAATCCAAAGTCAAAACTCCAAAATGGCCGATGAACAAAGATAAAATCGGCCGATCGCCATTCAATGGTTTGCTCGATCAGAGGTCGGTCTCGACCGCCATTGAACGCGGCTCGACCACACTTGACCTCGACAAATTTTCAACTTCTGACGAAAACGCGTGATTTGACAAACCAAAAATGCCATGGCCAATTGTAACATCATCCTAAGATCATGAGCATATCCCCATGATATCCACACATACAGAGTATGTGTGGCCTGTGTGTGAGTCCAAAGGAGGTACACATTAAATGATGCATGTAACAAAAAGCAGATGCATGCATCCATTTAGTTGAGTGAACGTGTGGCAGTAGAGGTTGCATGCAGTGTGAGTGTAGGATCGTGCAGTTGCACAATGAGTGCGTGTGTTTACCTGGCTGTGTATTTAAGTTATCGTAACCAGTTGAGAGGAGAGTTGAACAAACAGAGAAAAGCCAAGCAGTTGCGACTGGGAACCAAAGAAACTTGTGTTCTTCCAAGAGACTTGGTGTGCGTGTGTTTCAAAAACAAAGGAAGCCATGAGTGAGTCTTCTCTAGGAGAAGAGCTGGGCCAATAATTGGCATCAGAGCAAGGTGCGAGGAGAAGCCATGTGGCGCGGCCGGGCAGCGCGCGGCTCGGTCGGGCGACGATGGTTCTCGGCGGTGATGACCGAGCGATGGGCTCCCGTGGTGGTGGGGCACGACAGCTAGCGGGGTGAGCGGCGGCGGCGCTACCAGCACAGCGTTATCGAGGGTGCCGGCCAAGGTACAGGTGTCAGAGATGGAGGTGAACCGGGCGTGGTAGGAGCACAAGTGTATCAAGGCCTCCAAGGCCTCCGCGTTGCAGCTGCACGAGATACGCTCGGCAACCTTGTTGCCCTAGTGTGTGGCTGGCTGCAGTGGCTGTACGCCACATCTGGTAGCTACCGTGAGGTATTGTGGATGATAAAGAATGAGAGCACATGAAAAAGCTCCGGGCCTGCCGAGTGCCAAAAGTTGTGTGTGTGCTCATGACGTTCTTCTGTTTCCTCCAATGTGAATTAGTTGTGTGTGTGTCCAAGAGCTTAGTAGTACAAGAGAATAGAAGTGTGTTCTCTCCATGTACTCCCTTCTAGCTAGCTGTTGTACATGCGTGTATTCTCGTGTTAGTTGTGTCCACGAGAAAGCGTGAGTTCTTGTAGGTGTGTCCAAGAACTCACTTATGTAAGCTTCGGTCCGAGTCTCCGTTGCTGATGGTACTGGCAAAAAAGAAAAATTGGAGCTGAGGTAGAGGTCAAAGTCGCCGGCAAGGTGTGTCACCGGCGGTGAAGAAGTGAAAGACGCTGGCAAGTTGTGTCATCGGCGGTATGGTCAGCAAGAAGAAGGCAAAACTCCTTGGAGATGCGTCAAGAGATCGGACTGCGGCTTGTGAAGTACGTGAAGTCAAGATTAGGGGGAGAATGTTGGAATAATCTTGACAGAATGTGTGTGCACGAGATATGACGCTATGCACAGAGTGGAGTAGTGCGCTAGATGGGCTCATGTGTTGCACGTTGCTCAGCATACGTACGTGCGAAACCCGGGCTGGGTTCGTTAGTTTGAGCTAGTTTGTTTGCATGAAGTTGCATGCATGTAGAGTATGTCTGGCCTGTGTGTGAGTCCAAAGGAGGTGCGCATTAAATGCTGCATGTAACAAAAAGCAGATGCATGCATCCATTTAGTTGAGTGAATGTGTGGCAGTAGAGGTTGCATGTAGTGTGAGTGTAGGATCATGCAGTTGCACGATGAAGTGTGTGTTTACTTGGCTATCTATTTAAGTTATTGTAACCAGTTGAGAGGAGAGTTGAATAAACAGAGAAAAGCCAAGCAGTTGCGGCTGGGAACCAAAGAAACTTGTGTTCTTCCAAGAGACTTGGTGTGCATGTGTTTAAAAAACAAAGGAAGCCATGAGTGAGTCTTCTCTAGGAAGAGCTGGGCCAACATGAACGATCATGCGCAAGAAGTTCCAGCTTGGCTTGGCCAAGGCCGCCTCTCTCTCATTTCGTCACAAGGGCTGGTGGCGGTGCCCACACGACGGAGACCTGCTTCTCTTCTGCGAGCGCCCTGCCGGGCGCGCCAGTCAACTTCTGCAGGAGCACGCGGAACGTCGGTGGGTCGGCCTGCACGAACATCGTGTTCGTCTCCATGCAGCTCGTGGCAAAAGAGCTCAAGACCCTTGGCGCGTGAGATGCCATGAGCTACAGTGGCAGAACTAGAAATTAAATAATGAGAGTGCACACTTCACACTCACAATTTTATAGTTTATACAATGATTTTATAACATCATAAATCCAACACGTAGGTTCTAAATTTGACAAAAGCGTAATACAAATAGTTCAAATAAAGTCTTACATGAATAGAAAATTACAAAATATACAACTATGCAAAGAAATTTATAATACTACTTTACGCGTTTTCATGCCTTGAAAATGTTTCATTACATCATCTTCATTAACCTTTAACTATCAAGACAACTACACAAACATGGCATACCATATGGTGTAATCTCTAATAGTCTATCAACTATCAACTGTCGAGACAGCTAGACAAACATACCAAGAAAAGATCAAAAGAGGTTCCAAGATCCAACTCCAAGTCTGAAGTCTCCAACAACAACTTCCAAGTCCAACTGTCCTTTGTCCAAGTCAATACAGTACTCAACTACTCAATATTAATGAAGACAAGCAAGCTGTCAAGGCGTCAAAGGCTTAAGGCTCAAAGCCATTCTGCATTGGTCAAAGCCAATCTCCGCCTCGTGAGGCGACAACGACCAGCGGCAGCACCAAAGCGGTCAGCAGAGTGGCGACTAGCGGACCAGCTCCAACTAGCCGAGCGCCAACAAGACCTAAGATCGATCTCTCGCCGATCACAGGCTGCTGCCGGCCGGGCCGGCGACGACATCGCCTGGCGCTGCTCCTCACATGACACGAGCCTCGGAGCCTCCTCCAGCACAGACCGCCGACGGCAGACCGGTGATGTCCTGTCGCCTGCTCCGGTGCGCGGTGCTCCCGGCGACCCGGCCTCTTCCCACACGGCTGCACCTGTTGTCCTGCTTCCCTTCTGGTAATCCGATTCCCAAATCGGGGTCTAGGGAGTGCTAGTGGGGAGGAGAGATTAGGGTTGAGGTCCTTGAGGATTGGGGAATGGGAGATCAGAAGACTAGGAGAGCTTGGAGAGGACTTGGACTCTTAGACCGGCTAGGCTGATGATTTAGCAGTTGGGCTGGCTGAAATATGAAGTAGCGAAGATATGAACTCTGACGCGTTTTTGAAATTTTGGGGTGCCGGTAGATACCCGGCACCCCTTCTGCTCCGCCCCTGAGCTATCTTTCTATCTAATATCTATGGAGATCGACGACGATGCAGATAAAAAGGAGCTAGCTAGCTAAGGAAGAAGAAGCAAGAAAGGAGAGGTGGTGTTCATGCGAAGGTGTGAAGATGAGAATGGAAGAGCGAGCTAGCCTTCTAAGGGACAAAAAGGCTGCATTAAAGGGGTGTAGGGATCGATCGATCGACCGTCGCAGGACAGTAGTCTTTTCTGCTTCAAACCTTTGCCACTCTTTATTGCCGTGTACATGCTACGACGACGACTCACAACTTGCCATCCATCCAACCCAGCCAGTTCATACCTGCATGCATGATGCATCTTTTCGATCCGTGCCCTGCCCGGTTACCTCTTCCACTGGTCCATGAGGTGTAGTGCAGGTACGTACCAAGAACACGATACGGCGAGGGGTTCATATGGTGTCTCTTCCTCTCTCCTCAGACTTCACTCTTCGATCACAGATGCACCTAGCTAGATGCCGAGAGAGAGAGAGAGGTGCAATACCGCCATTATAGACCACTTGGTATGCGTCTTGAGGCAAGATCTTGTCGAGCTCTTGATGGGTCGGTTGTTTAGCTTAAATGATGCGCCACCAGTTGTCTGAAGTGAGAATCGCCGATAGGTATCCCCCGTCATCGCATAAGAAAAGGGGCCTGCATATTAACACTAGTATTTGTTACTCTGTCAATGTCAATGAGCGAGCGTACAATGCTGGCATAGCGCGTGCTGGGTGTATGTACATTACCATCACCGGAATTGCTAAAAAATGTCGCATGTTTTTTTAGAGAAAATAGTCGAATTTCTGACCTTACATTTTTGCTTGGAGATTCGTGCTTCGGCCGACGACGTCATCCTCTCCTGTGGATGGCGGCATGTGAAGTTAGGGCAGAGTCACGGATTAGGATTTGGATTCACCGGACCCACTATAGAGGAGGAAGGGCGGCGGAGGCACCACGGTGGCGGCGACGGTGGCGGAGGCGGGCGGTGAGGCGGTGCCCGCCGACCCTGGCTGGAGGAGGCGGTGGGTGGTGGAGGTCACAAGGTGGTTTCGTCGGATTAGGGCTAAGGTTCACGGCCTAGCTATAGAGGGAGGAGGCGGCGGAGGCACAACGGTGGGCGGTGGTGGCGGAGGGCGGCGAGGCGGCACCGGCGCGCCGGCTGGCTGGAGGAGGGCGGTGGGTGGTGGAGGTCAGCGGGGCGATGGGAATCGATGGGCGGTGGCGGCGCTGGAATCCCTCAATCGATGGAAGAGGTGGGGACGGATAGATTAGTACTAGACATGAGGAGAAGGGAAGCCGTTAGATTTTGATCCAACGGACGAAAAATCGACTGTTTTTTAGGTTAAAAACAACTCCATCACAAGCACCGTTCAATGTAAGCAAAGCATCTACAATTGTTGACGCAACGCAATTTTTTCTCCCCTTGGGTGTACGATGTTCCTGCGTAGAAGATCCATAACGGGTCAGTAAAGCGGGCTGCGTGAGGGAAAGAAGGCGGCGTTGCTTGGGGCGTGGATTAGTTGCGCCGTGTCAAAGGCGAGACGATCTGTGGAGGAAGCTCTCAGCCACATGGGGCTCCCTCGTGTGGGCCGTGCCCCGATCTCGTGTTCCGTGGACTTGCGCATGGGAGCTGACCTGTCAGGATGGACGTTGAAATAACCCAAAAACTCAGGTTTTCAAAAAAAATTGAAGTTTTTTGTTTGAATTTGAAATTCTTTCCCTTTTTGGAAAGTTCAGCCCAAAACCCGCTTTCCCTTTCCTCCTTTCCGCTTTCGCCACCCAGAGACGGCTTCTTCCCTGGGCGCCTTTCCCCTGCTTCTTCCTCTGCGTCACGCCCGGTCGTCACCACGCCACCACCTCCCTCCGTCACCAGGCCAGCTCGCCGCGCCACCTCCTCGTCACCATCAATGCACCGCGCCACCTCGCCCCGCCCAGCACCGCCCAACCGCACACGTCACTGCATTGCCGCACCGCCTCCCTGCTCCCACCGCCGTCCCCATGGCTATAAAAGCTGTCCAAGGGCACGCCTCCATCACCACCTCTCACCCCCACCACCTCCCCTTGCCTTCCATCACCGGAGTCGACCGGATTTCGATCTCCCCCCCCCTCCCGCATGTAAGGTGATTCCGCCCTCCTCGTCCCTTCCTCTCCTATCCGGCACCCCAACACCACCTCCTCCCCTCCCCAACACCCTCCCCCACCACCTCCGGCCTCAACTCCACCAGAGCTTCACCGACGGCGCCATTCCCCTTCACCGCCACCACTGCAACCCCACCAAGCCCTTAGCCCGCACAAAAAACCTAGAGAGGGATGCACTTCCCTCAGTGGAGCCTTCCTTCGCCGCACACACCGAAGAGGCGCTCTAGCCTTTTGGTCGAGCGCGCTCGGGCCATAAAGGCCTAGCCATATCGGGCCTTCGCTCCATGGAGCCAAAATGGGCTCGGTCTAGTACTGTAGCCAAACACTGTCCATCCAAACCAGCCTTATACTGTTCATTGCACAGTAATTTCTTTACTGTTCACCCGAAAAACCAGAAAATACTATTCATAATACGAAAAATGCACAGTAAATCCTAGTGACTGTTCATTAACAAAAACATTAAGCCATACTTACTGTTCACTAATTTTTCATACATGAATAGTAAGTAGTACTATTCACTATCCGAAACTTTTTCGCCGAAACCCTAATTTGACATATTATATCCATTCCGACCGTTTCGAGCCCGTAAATCCATTTCTCCACCCTGTTCAGTCCAATTAAGCTCCAAATAAATTCCTACCCTCCCATCCCACCTTCCTTTATGTTTCTTCTCTGATTTTATTTACTTGCATGTTGTTCCCAGCTTATTCCTTGTCGAGCCGGATTTTATTTGGTTTATTTTATTTCTTTTCGCGCTAGGTCATGACTTTGACGACCAGACTCTAGAAGACGCCGGACAAGACCAGTGTCTAGAAGAATTTGTGCAAGAAGGTAAGTCGCATTCCTTTATCATGTTGAACCCACATTTCATGTATTTATATTATTACTTTCATTATTATATTTGTGCCAATTACTTTAAATATTCAAATAATACTTTTGGATGCCATGATAAATAGATAAATCCCATTACCCCACATACAAACCCACCTAGCACTTGTAGGCCATATTCACCTTGACAAGTTTAAAATCCTTTGTAAGCCATATTTACCTTGACAAGCGTGCCTGTGGTTTGAAGTTCTTTTGTTTTGCATTATATTATCTTTGGGCTTGGATACCCGTGTTAGGTTAAAACTAGTTGTTAAGCCTTAATCTTATGTAATAAAATATTGGTTTTTGTTGTAATCGAAAGCTTGCTTGAGACACTACTTACTTCGCAACTGCACATCCTAAACGGTTGTAAAGAGTTTAACAGTCCCACACTACTACAGGAAGCCTCATCACGCATTTGTTGGAATCACATCACGAACATTTTCGAACCGTCTATATTTGTTGGTCTGTGATAACAGGCAGTTATCACAGACGGTTCAAAACCGTCTGTGATACGCACTATCACAGACGGTTTTTTGTTGAAACCGTCTGTGAAGGCTATTATCACAGACGGTTTTCATCAAAAACCGTCTGTGATCCGAGAATATCACCGACGGTTTAATTTACAAACCGTCTGTGATGACATTTTCACAGACGGTTCTTGTTCAGAACCGTCTGTGATGAGTTTTCACAGACGGTTCTTGTTTAGAACCGTCTGTGATAGCCTTTTCTGTGGCAAAAACCGAAAACTTCGGAGGCCGTTTAGAGGCCCTAAACGACCTTTTTTGGGGTTTTCACTTTTTTGAGACCTCGCGAAGAGAATCTGACCTTGACTTACGGATTTTTGGATTGAGCTTTTCGTTAGCTTTCCAACGAGCCAAAGAACGTCGCAATCGAAGTTCGTATGCAAAAGTTATGATGATTTTACCGAACGGTGCGCGATCTACCATCTATATTTTTGCCCAAACCAAATAACTCAACATGAACTACACACATCACAAGAGCATCACCCATATCACAAGAGCATCAACTCAAGAATCCACATCACAAAGCAAAGGGGGGGAGAGAGAGTGAGGTCGTGGGAGGCGAGGCCGGGCGACGGGGGAGGAGGCCGGGCGACGAGGTCGTGGGAGGCCAAGTGATTTACGAGGTCGGGCGAAAGGGGGAGGCCGGGTGATGGTTCGATGATGCCGGTGACAATGAGGCCGGACGAGTTGGAGGAGGCCGGCGACAAGCTCTCGTGAGGCCGCGCAAGGTGTAAGGAGGAGAAACTACAGAGGAGGAGATGGAGGTATGAGTCAGTGAGGAGGAGAGACCGCAGAGGAGGAGATGGAGGTTATATAAAGCGAGTTTCGGCAGCTCGCCCATTATGTTCAAATTTTTGTTTCCCGCCCAACAATCAGAGACGGTTCTTGTTAAGAACCGTCTGTGATAGCACCTATCACAGACGGTTTTTTAATAGAATCATCTGTGATCATTCACAGATGGTTCTATTAAAGAACCGCTCAGGACACAGTGGCCTCCGAGCGGCAGCTTGGCAGAGGCGGCGCTGCGCGAGAGGATAGCAGATATCACAAACGGTTCTTACCAGAACCGTCGTGATAACTAATTATCACTGCAGCGGTTCTTATTCGTAACCGTTTATAGATATCGCCGCATTTCGGTTCTTATTGAGAACCGCTGCGATTGGTCGATTATCACGCACGGTTTGTGAATAGAACCGTCAGGATAATACACAAACGGTTCTATTAATGAACCGCTCAGTGATAGTCATGACTATCACAGACGGTTCTAAAAAATACCGTCTGTGATAGTTGGCCCGCGTCACCCGCAGGTCCGGATCGATTTAATACGCATTTTCCCAGCGAACTGCTCGCGATGGGCGCCTACTATACCGCTTTGTAGTAGTGCCAGATTTTGGGAGCGTTCCATACGTTGCTGCTCGCCTCCACGTGGAATGGCCCCCGCCGTCCAGTTGTCACGTAACGTGCGTTCACGGGGGGTTTCTCCACTTACGGGGACTGCTTTGTGGGAACAACCGATGTGTCGACCATGCATGCTGCATGCGGCCAACCTGCGAGCCTTGTGCCTCAGTTGAGTGTCGTCAGAACTCAGATGGTTTCCGGCCAGCATTTTTTCCATTATTGTCGCATGGTCAACTGGCTAGATTACGACTTCGGTTACGTTGCATGTGATCTGTAGCAGAAGTTGTTTAATCACTCAAGTGATCTGAGGTTGTTTTCTTGCTATCTTGTATAGTTGTATGGGAAGATTAATTTATTGGAAGTTCATTGCTCATTGCAGCAATGCGGTTAATATCCGTGACAGGCCTCGGTGGGGCTACATTGATTGACTAGAGGGAGCCGTCCACGACTTCTCCCAGGAGGCAACGTCAGAGAATCCACGCATAGGTTTGCCCGGCAGGTGCACGAGTGCATCCCGCAGCCTCGGCGCCGTGCAGCGCAACGTACGTGCGGTCGTTTCGTGTCATCCGGGACACGGCATCCTGCCTCGGTGCCTCCTCCCGTTGATACCCGCGCGCATGCGTTGCTGCCTACCGGCCAGCCGCCGGCAAGACGAGCGCGGCGGGTCTACACCTCGATCGAAGGCAGGTTCGCGCGCGAACAGTGCAGTGCCGCGCACGATCGAACGGCAGCCGCGGGTCGGGGTTTGGCATGCTTCTTTCAGCCGTTGCTGGTTTTCTGCCATCAAGTACCGCGGCCTAAGCTCCGAATTTGTCCCCAGATGTCAGCGTTTCCTTTGTCAAAATTTGCTATTCTTTCTCATGTAGGGCAGGGACCATCGATCAAGGCAAAAATTGATATACGCCGCTTAGAAACACGACATTTCGAGAAATACCACTCAGTATATTAAAATTAGAAAAATGTATCATTCTAGTTTCTTCCTCTTTTAAAATTTATCATTATCTCTACTTTTCTCTTATTTTCCATCTATTTACTAGTGAGCTACCTATTTTTGATCCTCTCTAATTCAATTCATCCCTTCTGAACGAAAGCAGAAGGCGCTCCGCGACAACCACGATGTCGTTATCGGTGCGTTTCTGCTCAATCCTTCCTCCTCCCACCCAGAGTAGAAGAAAATCCCATCTCGGTCTCTTGATCTCCCCACCTACGCGACCGAATCAAACGCAGGCGGAATCAGAATCCTCTCGCCGGAGGAGTCGGATTGCGCCTTGGAGGTCGCTTCCATCTGTTGATCAAGAAATCCCAAAACTTTCCCTCTCCCAAATCCGTGCGGGATTGGTGAACCGGCCGAATTGGGCCAAGAAATGTTGATTCCCTCCCCGGAGCCCCCGTCTCTTGCCTGAATTCCAAGAAAGCCGCTGCCTTTCGGCCAGTGGGATAGGGGATTGGGTGTGCGTGGTCGGAGCCGTGGGCGGAGAAGGCCACGGCTTTGTGTGGTTTGTTTCGTGCTCTTGGACACTGCCCGTTGTGAGAGATTGAGAATTTGGTGTTTTGGCAAGAACTGTGTGAGTTTGGTGGTTGCCTTGTTTGGTGCCATGGTAGAACTGCAGATTTAATCTGAACGGCGTGAGGCAAAAAAAAGGGGAAAAAGTTTTGGAGTTGAGAAAATTGTGGGGAACTTGCGAGGAAGATGAGTTCCGGGTCAGCGGTGACGGGCGGCAGCAGCGCCGGCGCGGAGGACGCGGTGGTGGTGCTGGGGCAGAAGCTGCTGGTGCACGTGGCGGAGAACGGCCACAGCTTCGAGTTTGAGTGCGGCAGCAGCACGGCCGTCGAGGCCATCCAGCGCTCCATCGAGCAACACTGCGGTATCCCACCAGCCGATCAACAACTCCTCTGCGGCAACACCTCGCTCGACGGCGCCCACCCCCTCGCCTACTACAAGTTCCCCCGAGACGACTGCGAGGTCTTCCTTTACAACAAGGCCCACCTCCATGCCGACTCCCCGCGCCCGGCGCCGGAGTCCATCGACGTTCCTGAGCCATCTATTCCGCGGCCGCCCCGACAACAGGACACCCCGGCATCGGAGTCGTCTGCCGACCCGGCGTTGAAGGCGTTGGTGTCTGACGAAATCAGAAGGATGGAAGGGATGAATTGAAAAGGGGAGGGGCAAAATAGGTAGTTCACTAGTGAATAGATGAAAAATAAGAGAAAAGAAAAGAAAATGAGAGAGAAGTATAGATAATAGCAAATTTTAAAGGAGAAAGAAACTAGAGTGGTATATTTTTAATTTTAACATATTGAGTGATATTTCTCGAAGTGTCAAATTTCTAAGTGGCGTATATCAAATTTTGTCTAAATTAATGGGTATATGTGTCTGATTGTCCATGTATGGCTTCATTAGTCTGTAGTTGGAGCCTTGGAGGGAGCTGTCCTAGTTTTCCTTTTGGTTTTCCCATTTTGCCGAGTCGTGGTACTTTGAAGAGGCTAGCAGTAGCGGTCAAGCGGCCCAAGGGTGAGACATACGTGGATTCTGAAGAGGCTAGCGGTCCAGCGGCCCAAGGATTGATTCTCAAGAGAAGCGCGGACCACTACACTGGCAGGAAATGAATTTAACGAATAGATTCGTTCGGTTGGGCATGGAATATTTATCAGACTGAGGGTTTGTTTGGAAACTCTAATCCCAGCCGGGATCCTGACCAAATCCCGTGGATCAAAACCCTCGGGGGAATCTAGCCCTGCCCAGATAGGATGCGCGTTTGGAAGGCCCGAGGGCTCGAAATTTCCCCGTCCACCCCGGTCCAATCCACGGGGGAAAAATCATCGCCTGCCCACACGAGAAAAAAATTCCCCGTCGCCTCACGAAGCATCGCCCGTGACCTCCATTGTCTCGCGCCGCCGCCGCCGCCGCCCACCATCGCTGCCACTCAAACTCCAATGACGGCATTTGTTAGTATCCTCCTCCTCTTGATACTTCTCTTGTTGCTCCTAGAGTTTCTCACAGATCTTCTCGCCTGACTACGGTGAGTTGGGAGGATGATGGTCGTGGCGAATCGGAAGAGGCACAACTGTGGGTGAGGAAGGAGCCACCTTCGATTGCTTCTTTCGCAGCTTTAGCCCCTGTAGGTTGCACCCGAGCACCCCCATCGACCCAGCCTCTGCCTTTTCCCTTGCTTTTGCGAATTTTGTGCTCAAATATGGCATTCCATTCTTTGGTAGATTCAAATAGGACATGTCGGTTTCATGTTCTTCTCATCACGAGCGTTAATTGATTGTTTAATTGGGCGTTGAGGTGGAGGAACATACAACAAGTTTTAGGTTGTGGTAGATAATTCCACCGGTAGATCAAGTTGTTTAGGTTAGGTTTGGTTGTAGATAGTGATGAACTCACTCACCACCTCTATCTGAACCTTAGCTTTCTAATGCAAAGCATTGATGATAAATATTTTGATTTTAGTTGGTTTAGATGGTTGGTTTCAACATGCTCATAATTGTCTTGACACAGAAAAAAGCTGAAGCAAAAAGAAGAAATTCTCAACCAATCTTTTACGTTCTCTTAATCGACCAAATTAGTAATTTCAGATAGAAACTAGTTTTTGGGGCATCCTCTATGTTGTCATAACCTTGACATCCGTAAAGTATCTAAATATTCTCGTAAAAATGTCAAACTCTCATTTCATGAATACATACCTACCTTAGTAGAGATGGTAGGTAAATGATACTTTTGATCATTGACAATTTCACATAGACAAACAATCACATCTTAGTAGAGAATGGGCAAAACTAACAGCACTATCACATAGATGACAATCACACCTAATACACTAGAAATTTCAAAGTTCAACCCACCAACATTTTTGTTGCTCATTTTATTGATAGTGTAGACCCTCCCAGATGAGCTTACATCTCGCACTCTCTCTCGGTTGTTCAATAAATAGACTAGTGATTCTTCGACAATGGTTTCTATTTTTAGCTTTGTTCTGCTTTGCATTGTGAAGTTATATCGATGGTTTGTCCTTTTGTTTGTCTCTCTCTTTGTACATAATAGAATGGTTATGTCTTGTTACAATTTACAAATCTGCTATGCTTTTATTATTGTTATGAAGACCTATTTGATTGGATTTTATCCCAATCTTTCATGCTTTCTGACCTTGGAGTTCTCCGATGTTCTCTATTCCTCTAGTTAGGTCACCATCTTGATGATACTTGGGTGACATATGTTGGAAATGGAGCTGAAAATAGATCGTCCAATGTACTTTGCTGGCAACAATTAGCCTCTTGACACTCCAAGTGGTCGTTTTGGTCATTCATGCACTATAGTTGGTGATGCATTAGTCTTGTTTGGTGGGATTAATGATCGTGGGCAGCTTTTGAATGACACATGGATAGGCCAAATCATTTGTGAAGAACCTCGCAGGATGAGGATCTCATGGAGATCAATTGGAGGTAGGCCCACTTGCACCATCTTGTGGTTCCAATGGATATTAATTGTGTTCGGTTCTAGTTAATCTGTCACGACCATATAAATCAAGCCGCTTTTTAAAATGACTATTTGTATTCCCAATTGTGCGCACGCACTCACTATTTGCCTCTAATGTTGTGTATTGATTTTCTTTCAAAGAATTTATAATTTTGTGTTGGAAGGAATGCCTCAAGGTGATAGAGTCGATGAAGAGTCAAGATATTTTGTTTGGAGAACAATATGGATTTACATTTTGATATTTTAAGTCTTCACTTCATTGATCTAGTTCGTTCGAGAAAATGGTGAGTACTTGCAAAAATTATATTTGGAGGAAAATTGTGTTAGAAGGTTTGATTAATATGGATGTTTTGACCGACAACCTGAAGCTCTTGAGTTTGGCGAGAAAAAGTTGACACCGTTTGGGAAGGTTCCCAAGTATGTTGAGAAACTAGAGGTACTTTTTCCTTAAGCCTCTAGGCCTTAGAATGCAATTTATCATGTTTTTATTTTAGACAAACATTAGGCCTCCTTTTGAGTCCATACAGATCTGATATAAGGAATGTTGTTGTCCAAGATGCATGAGAAATGAATGTACCATCTTGTTATGAAGGATGTGTTGGCAAAACAAGACTCATGTATGAAGGAGATGGGTTGAAATATGTGTAACGAACTATGATCATCTTGTATTTGGCCATCTTTCTTATTCCTTGTTTGGATCAAATTACCCATGTATGAATGCTTGTATTCTTTCATTTGAATGTGTGGATGTTTGGATGTGATATGAATGGTGCAAATCTAGTCTATTTTTTCTCGAATTTTTCATATTTTGACGAATTTGAATTTTTTATTTGTATTTATGAGTTTTAGAATTATTTGTGATGTTTTCGAACTCATTGTTTTCCCCTGATTTTCCTCAGAATTTTTCTGATTTTTTTTGAATACCCGGGATTTTTATCCCTTTGTCTTCCAAACGGTGGTAGGGAATATTTCCCGGAAGGAAACATTCTCCCAAGGGGTTGAGAGGGATTCTACATGCCCTTCAAAATCCTCTTTGGGATTTTCTTCCCAGGGATTTCCCCCCCTAACATCCAAACAAGCCCTGAGAGTTGCAAGACTTCATCGGCCAAAAAGAAAATTGCATTGCGACTTGCAAGTAAGAGTGCAATCGAAGCGGGTTTGGTCGGATAGCGTTTATCTTATATCATATTTCTTTTTTTCTCGGGATCAGAATTGGACACGAATAGCGTCTGATACACATTTCTCTATCTCGTAGTCGCTCCGCGAGCCTTTGGTCGATCGGTTGGATAGATATTATCCGGTTTTTTTGCACTCCTACACAGGATATTACATAGTAGAAGTGTAATCAGAGCGAACACAAATAAACTAATCGCTGAGATGTCGAAGGAAAAAAAACACTCAGTATCCCCTTGTATGCTCAAATGCAACAACCCACCTATCTGTTATTCTATTCCTAAGTGACGTCACAACAGACTTTCCTCGTACCACTTGATATACGGATACATACGTCCAAATATCACTCATCCTATATCATATTCCGCATTTTTTTCTTGGAGTTGGAGTCGGACACGGATAGTATCGGATAACCATTTATCTCTTCCTTATTCACTCCGCAATCTTTCAATTGATCGGTCAAAAATTATGTGCTCTGTTTGCACCTATACTTGCAAGAGGCCCTTCGCTAGCTAGCATGGATAGAGATTACAAGAGCCCAACGGCCGGCCAAATCAAATAGATAAGCCCTGGTCATGGTTGAGCGCGACAACACGCACTACCCGGCCACGCGGCACACTCTCATGGCTTCTGGCTCTGGGACTCCTCCCTCGTCCTCGCCTCCGCCTAGCTCCAACTCCAAGGCGTTACCGTCCTCGAGCTCGGCGCCGGCCTCCCAGGCATCGCCGCCCGCCGTGTGCTCACGGGAGTGCGGCCGCTCCTGCCAGGTCTCAGGGCCAACGCGGAGGCCAACGGGTTCACCACCGCACAGGCGGACGTGAGAGAGCTTCGCTAAGGGGTCCAGCTCAAGCCCTAGCTCTAGGTGGACGTCGTGCTTATGTTGGACGTGTTCTACAACCCGGAGGACATGCCGGCGATGGCGACCACATTGCGGGGGCTATGGCGGGACGGGGACGGCGGCACAGTGGGATGGGCGGCGAACCAAGTGCAAGACGGCGTAGGGGCGAATCCACCGTGGATGCTTGTGGGTGCTCAAGCACCCCCTCCTCCCACCACCGTACCCCTAGTACCCACTAAGACTGGCGGTGAGCCTTTGGCGGCCGTAGTCGGTGAGAGCTAGCGACGGAGGTTGAAGAAAGGCTGAGGCAGAGGTCGGGAAGTTGAATAAACATGTGGCTTAAGGCCCAATTGGGCGTCGGGCCGTCGGCAGATGATGGATTAAGGGCTTAAGGCGTAGCCGGCCCAAATACAATCAACTCTGTCTCTCAGGTCTCAGCTGCACCCCACACACACGCAGACATGCACAGAGCCCCAGCGGCCAGCCCCTAGATTTGAGAATCGAGAGAGAGACTGAGAGACCGAGAAGCGAGAGGACTCACTGAGCCACTGAGGTCTGAGGGGGAGGCGGTCGTCGGTCGGTGACTCAGCGGCCCGCAATGGGAGGGGCAGCGATCCATGATCGGCGACTTGGCGCGACAGCGTGGAGGATTCGCCATCTGCGTCTCGGCCACTCGAGCACTCGTCAGCTCAGCTGCGAGGTCGGAGGAAGGTCAAGGCAATCGGCACCACAGCGTGGAGCAAAGGGGGAGGCCGGAGGTGGTCGCCGGTCGGCGACTCAGTGGCCGGGCGTGGGTGGGGCGAGGCCACGATTAGTGGCTGGCAACTGGTCCCTGGCGGCTGACTTAGTAAGGAGGACTGAGGAGACAGAGGCAGTAACTCGGTCTCAAGACTCTCAGTGAATTGATTCTAGATTTCCGGTGCCAATTCGGTTGGGGATGTGAGGGTGATGCAGTGAGCCAGTGAGGTACTGAGGTTGTTTCTCTCCCAGTCTCTCAGAACCCCAATTTTTTTATCTGTTGCAAATGTCTGTAGGTAGACTTCAAGATTGATGGATTGATATTTGATGCAAATGTTTAATTGGTGGTTGTTGACTTGTTGTTTAATTTGTGATTGATGAATTAATGCAAATAGTTTAATTGACATACTGATTGTTGTTTAATTTTTTCTTAGATTTATAAAAAAATGGAAAAGCAAACTTTGCACAAATATTTATCAAATAATGTAACATTTCGGGGCACATTATCCACTAGCGAGGTACTAAATTTATTGTATTGTATATTTTCAATTTATTCTCTTTCTATTTATGTATGAAATTGGTATTCCAATGGCAACAGACTAGTAGATATAATTTTGATATGTTTATATTGTGTTATAGCCTCAACGGTAAAATTTTTCCTCTATCTTCGTCCAGATTCGTCACTGGGACGGCGTGCAGGACTGCATGAGCATGAGCGTGCTGCGGGAGCAAAGCTTCGAGGTGACCGAGGTTGACAGGGTCACCAGGCCGCTACTGCGCAACCCCGTGCAGACCGCCGCTTTCGCCATCGATCGCGTCGAACGCCGACAGCCACAGGGTGGTTGACTTCACTTCGTTACGCCGAGCTCCTAACCAAACCACCATCACCTTTGGCCTTTCCTTTTTCGTTAGTCATGTTCCACTTCCTTCCGAACTGCAAATTCAGCTCGGTTCCGTCCAAATGTTGTACAACATGTAAATTCAAGGATAAAATGCATGCATGAAAGACCGTGAACACCGTAGAAAACTACAGTACTACACATTGACAAGTATTTTGCAGCAAGAGAATTTACAGTTGCGAAGGATTGCTACACCATAATGTTTCTTGATGTGCTAGCTTTCAATCTTTCTATTTCATCACACCAAAATGCTCAATTCCTGTGTGTAAAGGGACAAAGGTAAAAAGGAACTACAGTAGCATTTTCCCAATACTTATGTGACGAGGATTAAAATCTCTATGTATTATACTAACACATAATAAAAGATCATATGTTTTCGTGGTCGTAACCCCTAAGGCTAACGACCTCAGTGGTCGTAAGGATTCCAAAGGTTACATAAGAAGTATCCTGGTCAGATGAGGTCCTGTACCAAATCCCCGACCAGATGACTGCTCGTAGAAGCTATGAACTGGCATTCAAATATAACTCCAAATATATTCCTTACCATGTAATGAATGGAACACATATCATATTTAATCCATATCACGCGACGTTTCATGGTCCTAGGACACTGACAACAACCACCATACGGTTGAGTATCTCACAGGCACACAACCACCGAACGGTTGATACTTTATCAACCGCTGTCTCGCTCCGACCAGTCGCGATATTTCCAACAGGTGTCTCTTCAAGGAAGCAACTGCCACCTCTTTGACGATTATTTTAAGATGGAGCGCGAATGAGTCGGCATCAGTTTGAAGCACAGCAATCGGTATTGGATTCATGGTTCAAGTCCGATTTTGCAATATAGCAAGCATTACACTCAGTGTACTTAAGATTAGTCTACTGCCTTGTCGAGAGCACCCCCTGTAATAGCCAGTTCATAGCAATAAAAGAGCAGTTCCATTTTTTCCCAAGAACTTTTTGTCATTTTTCTTTATTTATTTCGTAAGATTGGCGACTCGATCGTCGACGGCTGACGCCATCCGTGGGGTTTCATAAATAATTGTAATATTTAGACTGTTGTAAATAAAAACTTACCTTTTATCATCAATGAAGTCTTTGTTTTGTCTTTCTAAATTCGTTGAGCACTCATATATTTTTTAGCCCCCGATTGCTTGTATTATTAGAAGAACTTTACTAAAAAAGCAGTAGACCAAGATAATAAGTAATAGCTACGACCACGGTACATAGTATATGTTGATTATGTTATAAAAAATGATCTAAGTATCACTATGAAATCAATGTAGTCGGAACCAGCACGTGATTTCGACCAATTTTAGACCTTTTCCATAATCGAAATACTGTGAAGTACCTTGTGTGGTTGGAAGATGGATAAGACTTGTATTGAAGATAAGGAATTATGCAAAAATAAAATGTATGCAAAAAATGACAAGTGAATTTATTTATATATCTTATTCGAAACTGGTCATAAAGGCTGCTAAGAATTAGAAACTAATAGAAAAACTTCGCGAAACGTGTTCGTGCTCAAGTTCCGACTGGCAGCGAGGATCATAAGAAATGGATCATCGCTAGGAATCTTCTTCCAGTGGGCAGGACTACGTGCAGAGAAGGAAAGACTTCGATTAGGAGGTCTTCCGTGTCCCGACCAGTAGCCAAAACAAGAGTAAAATAGAATGCTGAAGGTAAGAAATGTAGTATACGAAATCTTAAGCATGTAAAGTACTATATGTAGTTGCTTGTGTGATGCTCCTGTTGCTCATATATTTCTTTAAGGAAAGAGTGTTGGTCGCACGTGAGAACCATTGTCTGAATGGTCACGACTAAGACCCTCACGGCGTTTGACTTGTATGTCGTAGCCATAGAGTAATAGAGATCTTTAAAAAAAAGGGTATCGGAGAGAATTTGGTCTTCTCCGACCAATTAGACAACAATAGTATGCAAACGAGACGATGAGACAGACATATAAACAATATTGTTTGTCGCAAAGTAAAGGAAATGCATCTTTATTAAAAAAAATTGAAAAAAATAGATAATACAATTACACAAAGAACTTACGCAATTGGTCAATATTCCAAGAATTAGACAAAAACACACCTGTCTGACATAGCTAGTCATACCGAACTAGGTCTGGTGACTTCGACCATAGTGTATAGAACTTCCCATTTGGGAGAAAGTTTATTGCGATTAGCCTGGTTCTAAATTTTGCGTAGAACCAGATCACCTACAGCTAGGCTATGAGGTTGCACCTTATGACTATGGTACCTTCGCATGGCTTGTTGTTAAACCATCAATCGTATTAGGGCTTGGTTTCGTCATTCTTCAAGGAAATTGATGTCGTCGAGTCTTCGTTGTATCTGATCATTCTCATTGAAACAATCAGTTCGAGCAAAGCCCATTTTCAGTTTTGGAGGAACCATGGCTTCAACACCATAAACCAGAAAAAATATAGTTTCACCGGTCGCACAACTAGTTGTGGTTCGAACAGCCCATAACACAGAAGTAAGTTCTTGAACCCAAGCTCCCGACTATTTGATTAACTGGTCGAACACTCGGCGTTTCACTCCTTACATTATGATACCATTGGCCCGCTCAACTGCTCCATTGCTCTGAGGGTGAGTGACAGAAGTGAAATGTATCTTGATACCTACATCCTCGCCGAATTCCTGAAAATTTCCGCTAGAGAACTGGGTACCGTTGTATGTGATTATACGACTGGGTATGCCAAATCGTGTGATCACGTTTTTTGTAAGGAATCTCTTAGCGGCTTCAGTCATTGTTTTAATAACTGGCTCAGCTTCTATCCATTTTGTAAACGTGTCAATCATGATGAAAATGAATTCGAAGCGCCCGGGTGCTCTTGGGAAAGGTCCTAGAATGTCTAGCCCCTGAGTTGTAAAAGGCCAAAAAAGAGGTATAGTTTACAAAGCTTGTGCCGCCTGATGTACTTGTCGACTATGAAATTGACATTGTACGCACTTCATCACGAGCTCTTTTGCATCATGAAGAGCAATTGGCCAGTAGTATCCTTGCTTGAAAACTTTACCGACCAGTGTTCTGTAGGAATGATGTGCTCCACAAACTCCTCCATGAATGTCGGATGGCAACTTAATGCCATCTGTTTAAGATATGCATCTCATCAACGCTCTGTGAGATCCTTGTTTATACAAGGTACTTTCGATCAGAGTGTATGATTTGGCTTTTTGAGCTATACGATCAACCTCTACACCATCTTCATGAATAATGCCCTGCTGAGATAATTGTAGACCGACGTCATCCAATCTCTACCATGATCATGTTGTACAACCTGTGGAGTATCCATGTTCAGTCAGGATCAATTTGTACAACCTCTAGTGGAACATCTATGTCCTCAAAAAGCTCAACCACCGAGGGTGAATTGAGTTGCTCGAGAAAAACTCCGGGCGGGACAGATGATCTTGTGGAGGCCATCCATGCCAACTAGTCTACCGGAAAGTTTTCTTTTCTAGGAATGTGTTGGATCAAAAAATCGAAGACGTGTTTTTCAAGTTTTCGTACTTTCGCCAAATAAGATGACATCTTGGTACTTGAGCATTGATACCCTTTCCCGACTTGATTCGCTACTAGTTGATAATTGCCTTTTACTAGTAATCTGCGAATCCTGAGCGCACGAGCTGCTCAGAGTCCTGCCAGTAAACTCTCATATTCTGCGACATTGTTTGTAGCAGGAAAGTTTAGCTGGATGGTGTACTTGATGTGTTCTCCGGTAGGGGATATCAAGACAACTCCAGCCCCCAAGCCTTTGAGCATTAAGGAACAGTAAAAGTACATTGTCCACTCGTTGTGGTGTTCGTACTCGGGCCCTTGGGTGGGTTCAGGGTTTATCCATTCGATAATGAATTCTGCTATTGCCTGGGACTTGATTGTTGTTCGTGAGATGAAATGGAGGTCGAATGCCCCAAGCTCGACTGCCTATTTTGCTATTCGTCCTGATGATTACATATTTTCAAGGACTTGATCTAGGGGATATCTAGTTGGTACGACCACTTTGTGGGCCTGAAAGTAATGTCTTAGTTTCCTTGAAGTCATAAGGAGAACATAGAGCAACTTTGTACCTATGGGTGTCTTTCCTTTGGTCCATGAAACACTTTGCTTACGTAATATACCGGTCGTTTGATGTTGTCTCATTCTAGGACCAGTACACCGCTGACTTTTTGCGGCGTTGCAGCTACGTAAATCAGCATTGTTTCTCCCGATCTCGGAGAGACTAAGATCGGGGCACTCGTAAGGTACTTCTTAAGTTCTTCAAAGGTATCGTCTGCCTCTTTAGCCCATTCGAAACTTCCGTGTTTCCGAAGTAGTTTGAAGAAAGGTAATCATTTTTCTCCTAACTGTGCTATGAAACGACTTAGCGCTATCATACAGTCGGTTAGTTTTTAGACTTCTTTCTTTGTGGTTGGAGGGCTCATCTGATCGATGGTCGAAATTTTTGTTGGGTTTGCTTCAATCCCTCTAACCGAAACTAGGAACCCAAGAAACTTTCCAGAAGAAACTTCGAACACACACTTCTCTAAATTTAACATAAGGTTATACCTTCTTAAGTCATTGAAAGTCTCGTGTAGGTCGAAAATATGATCGCCAGTGTTGATGCTTTTCACGACCAAGTCATCAACATAGGCTTTTAGATTTCGACCTATCTGAGGATTAAAGGTTTTCTGTATCAACCTTTGAAAAGTTACACCTGCATTTTTTTAGACAAAATGGTATCTTAACATAGCAGTAAGTGCCATATGGAGTGATGAAAGAAGTTTTCTCTTCATCGTCTTTACTCATATTAATCTGGTGGTACCCTGAGTATACATCTAAAAAACTTAACGACTCACACCCGGAAGTAGAGTCTACAAGTTGATCAATACGTGGAAGGGGAAATCATCCTTCGGACAAGCTTTATTAAGATCTGTGGAGTCAATACACATTCGTCATTTCCTATTGCTTTTTCTAACCATTACAGAGTTGGTGATCCACTTTGGGTGGTCGACTTCACGGATAAACCCAGCCTTGAGGAGCTAGTCGATCTCCGACTAGATTATCTCCTTCCGATCAGGTGCAAAACATTTTAGCTTCTGTTTGACCGGTTTCTTGTTAGACTGGAGAGCTAGCATGTGCTCGATCACCTCCTTGGTGACTCGAGGCATGTCGAACGCCTGCCGGGCGAATACATCCTGATTTGCTTGGAGGAAGGAGACGAGCGACTTTTATTATTTGAGGTTGAGTTCTGCCCCGACCAGTATCTTTTGGGCAAACGCATTAGCATTTCTTGACCCAGGCGGTGTGTTGACGCTTTCCAGAGGAGCGCCTTTGTCGAGTGGTTCCTCCTTAGTCTGGTCGGAAGGCTTTGCCGCCATCTTAGGTCTCGAGTGCTTGACCTTCATTGTAGGCGGATTAGTTTCCCTAGTCGGAAGTTCATCGATCAGTTCTAAGGACTTCCGATCACATGCATAAGCCATTTTTTGATCTCCTCGAACCGTGATGCTCCTTTCGGTCCTGGCATTTTTACACTCTGATAACCGTAATGCGTGGCTATCAGAAATTTTGCTAAAGCCAGACGACCAAGGATTCCATTGTATGCGGTTTCGAAATCTACCACATCAAATGGAACATTTTCTATTCGAAAGCTGTCGGTAGGGACAACTGTCCTATCGGTTTAGCGGTAGAACCAAGAACTATGTCGTGGATGGCATATTTCATGGGTTTTACCTTTGACCTGGGGATCTGCATCTCCCCCAATGCTCCCGTAAATAAAATATTTAAAGAATTATCTCTATCTATTAAGACTCGATTAACTTTACAATTATTAATAGTAGGTTCAACCACAATAGAAAACCTACCTGGCCGAGTCGACGGGATGGGGCAGTCTTCTTTGCTGAAGGATATTACAGTTTCCAACCTCCTAATGGCTTAACGGTGATCAGAGACTCGGCAAGGTTGACCTCCTGCTCCACGGCCTTCAGATGATGTCTTGATTCGTATGAGAAGGATCCTCCAAAGATCATGTCCATCGTGTGTTGTGGCTCCTGGTATTCCATCTCTTCGTCGCCATCTTTGTTCTTTTTGGAGCTTGGTTCTTCGAGTTCTGTTATGGAGGGGAAATGTCCTTTACCCGAGTAGTAATTCTCTAGTTTATTTTGCCAGGCCCGGCAGGTGCACAAATCATGCCCTGCTACCTGGTGAAGTGCACACCATTTCTTACTTTTCTTGAAGTCACTGGTCGGAGCCTTAGCTTTGTTCTGACCAGTGAAATCTTTCTTGCCCTTGGTAAACTTTTCTGGAATCGCGAGAATTTCTTTGCTGCCGGGCTTGCGATTCTTCTTGTTTTTGATAGACTTTTTGCTTTTCTTCTTTTGCTTCTCCAGACCTGACTGGGGATTTTTATCTTTTCGATCGATAGCTTCATACCATTCGACCGCTTCACTAGCGACTGCATATTTGTCTGCCATGTCGAAAAGTTCGATGGTTGTTCATGGAGGATTTATTGCAATATCCTCTGTAAACTGGCGATTCCTCAGTCCTGCTTTAAAAGTCTAGATGACAGAAGATTCTACAATCTCTGGGATGGAATTTCAAACCTGATTGGATCTCTTGATATATTGTCGAAGAGTTTCATTGATTTTATGCTTCATCAGATGAAGATCATCCTTCTTCCCGGGACGGTCGTACGTCCTTTGAAAATTGGCAATCAGAGTATCGCAAAACTGCTCCCAAGTATAGATAGATCCGACCGGTAGATTAAGCAACCACGACCGGACAGACCCTTCAATGACCGTGGGCAAGTAATTTGTCATCATGTTATCGTTACCACCAGCAGTCTTGATGACGGTAGAATAAATTTGAAGAAATTCCAATGGGTTCTGAGTTTCATTAAACTTCTCTATGTTGGCTGGTTGAAACCTATCTGACCAACAAACAGCTTGGAGACCTATCGAAAACGCTCTGCATACTGTAATGAAGTCGTGGCTCCTTCTCTAAAGAGGAGTCATATTATAATCAGTCGGGGATCGGTTCCTTAGATTTGCATATCTAGGATTCGGTGTCCCAACCCAGTCGTGGATGTTATGATAACGTCTTTGACCACCCACTTGGTTCTGATGACGCCTGAGATCGTCTAAATTAAGTGGTCGTTCCTCTTGACGACAAGGAGGAGTGGCTGCTGCGAAGAGTCATCTTCCCTTGTGATTTCCTGGTTGAAACCTTAGGGGGGGGGGTCTTGATGTTGATCGATCCTCTACTCGACCATGTTGTCCCCTACCGAGGGAGGAGCGCTGGGACAAAGTCATCATGTGACTTTGCGAATTCCTCTGCTCTCGGTGCATTTCTGTACGCTGCATGATTTGTTGGAGGATCTCCGACACCTAACCTGCAAGCTGAATATAATCTGGAGTTCCTACTAAAGCAGGGTCTGGATTATTCAGAATATCCCGAACTCGTTGCAGGTTTTGTATCGTTACCGAAGGTCGTGGAAGATTCCCGCTAACAGTGGGCGTTCGATGAGTTCAGTTTTCCCTCGACCTACCGGTCGGCCCTGCCTGATTCCTTACTCGTGGTGGGGTAGGAACGGGTGAATTAACTTATGCACGTCCATCAACTCGGTTGCCTCTGATAGTTGGTACTTGAGTGCTTGTACCGTTTCCACCAGTAAGTGGTGGCGAGTTAACCCATGGAGAATCGTGCATGGCATCCGGATTGGTATATTTGATTGTGTTAACTTCGTGGTGCCAACAGTGATCTTTCGATGAACTCCTGTCATAGCTAAAGGATAGTCTTCCAGTGTTTTTGCAAGGAGCCTCCACGGTGGGGAGCGATCAAAGATTACCGTCTCCGATGGGCTTTGTGGTAGACTCAGCCTGATCCGGCGGACTGCCAATCGTATGCTGAGTTTCACCATACCCACTTGGCCTACGATCGGTAATAACTTCATCGATACTCTTACCAGATGCCCCCCGGAATACGTAGAAGCCGTTGGCGAATACTGGTCGCCCATGACAATATTGATAGTACATGAACTCTCTTATTGTAGCGTTGGGCTTTCATTGCCTCTTCTGCCGGTCGAATCGACCGGGCTTGTAGGGACGTTCGGACGTTCTGAACCAGTTGGAACGAGCGGTTCTTTTGAGAGTGTCATTGTTGGTGGTGGTGTATCTTTATCCATCTGGTCGATTTTGCTAATGTTTGCGACTAGCGAGCCGGCGAAGGAGGAAGATAACGACATCTCTTTTTCTTCCTTAGCGCTGATGCATGCGTCCATGTCGAGGTTGGAGTAGTCCGCCAGATCGAACCAGTTTTCCTCATCCCAAGTCTCTGCCATGTTCGCATGAGCGATGATGGAGCAAAAGAAGTGGATGAGGAATGCTTGAGCGAAGTAATCTTCAAGAACTCAACGCCTTCTTACCCACGGACGGCGCCAACTGTCAACAATCGAGTCGCCAATCTTACGAAATAAATAGAGAAAAATGGCAAAGAGTTCTTGGGAGAGAATAGGACTGCTCTTTATTGCTATGAACTGGCTATTACAAGGGGTACCCTTGACAAGATAGTGGACTAATCCTAATTACACTGAGTGTAATGCTTGCTATGTTGCTGAATCAGACTTGAAATATCAACCTAATGTTGATTGTTGTGCTTCAATCTAATGCAGTTCGATCTCCTCGTTCCTTCGCGCTCCATCTTTAAATAACCGTCGAAGAGGCGACAGTTGTTTCTAGAGAAGGTGCCTGTTGGAAGTGACGCGACTGGTTGGAGCGAGGCAACGGTTGATGAAACATCAATTGTTCGGTGGTTGAATGTCTACGAGACACTTCAATCGCATGGTAGTTGTTATTAGTGTCTTAGAACCATGAAACGTCGCGTGGTATGAAAAAAATATAACATGTGTTCCATTCATCATACGGTAAGGAATATACTCGGAGTTAGATCCGGATGCTAGTTCATTGCTTCTTACGAGCAGTCATCTGGTCGGGGACTGGGTACAAGACCTCATCCAACCAGGATACTTATTATGTAACCTCTGGAATTCTTATGACCACAGGGGTCGTTAGCCTTAGGGGTTACGACCATGAAGACATATGTTCTTTTATTATGTATTAAAGTAATACATAGAGAACTTAATCCTCGTCAATAACTAAGTCCGATAACTTGAGAGCTCAATTAGGCCTATTAACTTAGGCATGCTTGGTGCAAGTTCAAGAACCTTACATTGGTAGTCTAGGATCACTTTATCCAAGTTTAGATATCTGAATGCGGGCTTGGTAAGTTCATTCTCAACTAGTAGAACATCAGTACACGTTTAGCAACATACGGTGCAATTTATCCGTGTTCTACTTTGTCCATCGACTATCTAAGCAATAAGCATTAGTGAATCAAACATCAAAGATCAAACCACAGGATACTTCATGACCTCAACAGAAATAGCACAGGCTCATGTAACATTCTAATTTTCTGAGCTTCAAAAATCCTTTAAATAGTTAGTAGGGAGAAAATTCACCATTTGAATTTAATTCAAAGGCTTAACTTGGACTTTTAGTACCAAAACAATTTAATATGATCAAATTCAACATCAATAATGGTCAAAACTATTTTATTTGGATTCGATGCACTTTGATGCATTTTCTAGAATTTTTCGAAGCTCATTTGCTATTTTCTATTGCCAATTGGAATTTCTGCTATTTTCTAAAATAGAAAAACTAATTAAAATCTCATAATAGTGTTTGGGCCGAAACTCCAAGCCTTCGACCCGTTTCCTTCCGCTTTCGGCCCATCTTCGCGCGCGGCTCAGCTCACTTGCACGCACGTGCCCACACCTGCTGACATGTGGGCCCTGCCATCGCCTTCGTCTCCGCATTGTCGTCGTCCTCGCGCGAGCCAGTGCCTTCGCCGCCATTGCTAAGCTTCAAGCCCGTAACGACAATGGAGAAATCTCAACTTAACCGCCCTGGATTTTGTTACCAAATACTATCTCTAGCTATCTCATGTCCATATCTGCAATCAAACGTCCTCAAAACGGACTCTATCTCCTTCTAATTCGGGATTTCTTTTCGTGTTCAACTCGAACTCGAATTGGGGATTTCTTATTCTGTGCTGCCCCGGCCCTATAAAAGGCACCCCCCCCAAGTTCGCAATCGTATCCGCAACCCAAAGCCGCCGCCCTCTTCCACTCCGAATCACTAGCGCCGCCGCGATTGGGAGAATTAGGGTTTCGGCTGAAACTCGAGTTCTTCGAATTGCACCGCCTCCCTTGTCGCCGCGTCACCGTCGACTACACTGCCGGGTCTGTCGTCGTAGCCGCTACCTCCAGAGCCCTTCCCCGAAGCCAATACCCCACCGAAGCCCTCATCCGACAATATCTGAAGGACTCCACCGTCAAAAGCTTGCCGCCGGCCAACTCCAACGACCTCTGGTGCTCAAACTGGTACCAACGCGTACGCAATACACCCCTCTACACGATGTGACCACTCACCCTCGCCGGCGAGCCGCCGTTCGCCGTTGTCGGACGAATCCGAAAGCTCGCCGTCGATGTCGACGTGGACGTCCGCGTGTATGTCCAACTCAGCCAGCCACCTCAACCTTTGGTCCAACGTGGTACCCGCATGGCGTTCCAATCACCGCTGCATCAGCATTTGCGTGTCCGGTCTACCAGCCCTAGATCTATTGGTTCAGTAGACTTGGTCTACCGTGAACCAAGTCACTGAAATGTGGATCCCACATGTCAGTTATTCTTTTTATTTCTTTTATTTCGGAAATTCCTTCGCTGACGTCAGCGTTGCGCATTAATCCGGATTTTTCTATTGAAGAATAATTCGGGTTAATTCAATAAATCCAAATTAGGGTTTTTCTTTAGATTCAAACTTCCAAAGCTCATATCTTTTGCATCCGAACTCCGATTGAGCCCATTCAAATGTCTAAATTCACATAAATTCAAGATCTATTTATCTGATATTTTTATTTAATTTTTGGAGCTTGTTTTGCCTCTGTTATTTATTTGTTTTGTTTATTTGCTTCGTTTGCGAGTAGACGTGGATACTTCGGGAAGCTTTGAAGAAGAAGGAGTACCTCAAGAGCAAGATCAGTACCTAGACATATTTCAAGGCAAGTTATACCTTTGATCATATTGAACCCAGTTTTCAAAAGTTATGTTGATTCAAATTACTGCATTTACTTTGAGTAGTTATTTAAATACCTTTGGGTGTATTTATTAATCCAATTTGTTATATCAATCTTGTCTATTTTATGTCATAATCTTTTGTCACCCTAGATTGGTTCCTTAATTAGTTGGTTTTATCGTAGTACCAACGTGGGTTGGTTAGAAACGATTGGATTGCTTAGCCATGCTACGAGTTATCATTTCGTGTAAGTTGCAATTATGAACTTTACTAAGTGATTATGGAACTATGTGATAAAACTGTGTGTATTGTGTGGTATTACTCGTTGATGACATATGTTGCATTTAACCAACAGGGTGGGAAAGGATTTAGACGGAAGAAAGTGGTATTGTGTGCTTTGGTGGAACTGTGTGCACGGGATTAATACACTGTGTGCATAGGAAATAATAGCTAGAAATTGGAAGTCTTGCCTTGGTCAATTAAGGACTTAACTTTATTGTACGACCACATGCCTGGTATGGGACGGGCCTAACTCAGTAAGTTACGGATTCTTGACATTGATTTCTCAGGTAGTAGGTTAGACTGTGTTGCATGGGTGGAGGTGTGTTCTACCAAGTAGTTACATCGCGGGGCAGTTCACCGTTTCCCTGTCCAACGGTGTGTGTCGGACTTGCTTCCTGTGTGGGGTAGTCTGGCAGTGAAGCACATCGGGAGTGTCAATGCTTGATATGAAGTTTCTGAAACGTTTTGTTATGATTAGTGCTAACTACACTAGTTGTATCGTGTAGGTAAAGTGTATAAACTCTGCAGAGTGTTAAATTAATCTATTCAAATAGCTATGTCCACGGTCATAGATATGCTCGGGGATTTCACACGAGGGGTAGTTTTCATAAAACACTTGAGAAGGGAGTTGTGTGATCTAAGTCATATGGCTGTGCGAATAACTTGTTTATGCTATGTGTCTTTATGAAATCAAACTGTTAAAATTTATATTGTTTATTGGTTGTACTTCATGTTTCAATCTATTATTCATATTCAAAATGCAAATGTTGCATTTCTGCAAAAAAAAAAAAAAACCACAGAAGTCATTCCTTTGGAATAAGCCAATCATGTATAATTGCATTCTGTGGTATGACTTGCGAGTACGGTTGTATACTCATGCTTGCTATAATCATTCAACAGAAGTGGAGGAGTCTTCGCCTGCTTTCGAGGAGAAGTTCTACGAAGGTACCTGATCGTTAGGGTCTTGATCCCAGTCGGTTGCATGTGATAAATTGATGGGATTCCGCTGAAGTTATCTATTTTGTTGCGTATTTCTTTATTGCTAGCCCTACGTGGCTTAATAAGTGTAACTCGACCATAAGGTCAAAATGATTATTTGTTTATCAAATTACTCATTTATACTATTAATCGTCTTGTGTGGATCGATATTCATCTATGTTGATATTATGTGCACTAGCATGGTTCTAATCTAGTGCATTATACATAAAAAGTCCAGAATTTCATTTTTGATCCCGACAGCTCATTACTTCACAAACAAGGAATGCGACAGAGAAAGGGGCCAAACGATGACAAATTGAACACAGACAGCCACAGGTCATCTTAGTCCGCTACACACCTTCAACACTTCGAATAGTGAACGAACATAGTAGCAAACACCAAAACACACTCGTGCGGAGGGCGACACAAAGCTACTGCTACTGAAATCGCAACATTATTGTTTTAGGGGAAAATCACAACGTTATCTGAACACACGGACAGAGACGCATGGACCATCTGACGCTTACGGCGAGGGCCGACTTCGGTGCTTCCTGGCATAATCAAACGCCGAGCGGTAATCTCCCGGTAAACCCCGCTCCAAAGCAGCCCGCGAAGCAGACAGTATGGCAACCGAAGCCGACACCATCGGCGTTCTCAGGCCGGTGCAGGACGTCGAATGACGCGGGTAATTCGTCCTTGTCACCGGTAGCTACAGAGGCAAAGCACATGACCAGGAAAACGACTGCGATGACACCTGATTTGGCTGTGATGGTGGTCGTACTAGTCTCTTGATCGGGTCTTCTGAAAAAGCTTCCTTTCGCTTTCACTTGGGCCCGATCACCTGACTCACTGCAGAGCAAACTTGGGGAAATCTGCGCCATATACAGATAAACTGGTCCATCCTCCGTAGCATGCAATAGCTACATGGCCATGATCCTGTGGTCCTGGTGATGCAAGTTTCCTTCTGATCACAAGAAATGTCATAGAGCACACTTGTGGCCCTGTAGATAGATCATCTCATCGGTTTGAGTGCTAGAGGTGCACTTAACAGAGGATAGCTTCAGTGTATTCAGACACCACTCGTACTGTTGGTGTAGCTAAAAACGGTTGAATGAATGGTCTCAATTGCACCCAGTTAAATAAACTGCACACATAGGCTGCCGACAAACGATATGTTAACCCCTCAACAAAATGTGACCTGTTAACCCACGTACAGACATCAAAGCATTCAAATCAGTTGCCAGTGGGAAACAGGAACGCAGCCCATGTAGTGAGTTAACATTGCGGATCAATAATGGACTTGAAGCAAAAGGAACAGCAGCCTGTCGATTCCTCGCATCACTTCAAATTTGTGAAGGCCCTTTCAAGAACAGCATACATCAATGGCCAAAATCACTATTATCCCACTGCAAACAAGCAGAAGAAATTGCTTCAGTGTGATTAGTCAGATGTTCACGGTCACACGGAACAGATAAGGCATCTCTCATCCAGTAGTAATTAATTACCTACTATTTCACGGTGTGGTACCTCGTATTGCATCCCCGGAGGTTACCCCTGTTCAGTTCTTCTGTAGCACCACCATCATTTTAGGTCTTCATTCGATTCTGTTTCCATGATTTTTGCGGCATCACTAGATACAACATTTTCTATTGAAATTCTGGTGATAAGACTTGCTCATTCCATACCTCGACCCAAACAAGAAGATGAGGAATGAGTTAATCATACAACCAGCCCATTCCCCAAACCGAACATGAGAAAATTGATACAATCAGATTAGCCAATGCATGGTAGCAATCTCATCAACATTTCGCAAGAGGGGCCTAAACTACTCAAAGAACACACCATAAGCCCTTTCCAAAAACATAACTTTGATGTGCCCCCAACAAATGATTCTTGAATATAACCAATCAATCTTGGAGAAAAACTCTAACCCGTTTCTTACTTCATTTAGTCAAATGAGTATTAAAATATTAACTCACTCAATAACATACACCCTAATTACTTCATATCAGTCTGTAAATAGTGATTCCATAAGTGGTAGCAGGTTACTGAGTTAATGAGGATTACAACATTTCAGGTAGGCTGACTTCATATTACCACAAAAACAATGTCTCCAGAAGGCAGAAGCCAAGTTTCAGATACTGTAAAGGCTCATTACCTGGAATAAATTTCATCTTTCTGAGTGGTAGGTTGCTGACTATGATGTAGGAAGATTTCTCAAAATCCAGTGCAAGTGCCATATGCTGCCAATATAAGCACATTGTAAGTACAAGCAAAGCATAAAACATATCACATAAAACTATTTCCAGATGTACGTTTAGCAACCTCATGCCAAGTATACTCAACACTCAATAGTCAACATAATACTTTAGTTACCTAAAAAATTAAGCTTGAAGTATGGTGTTGAATTTCCTCCGTAAAACTGACGCCTTCAGTTCAATTTTACAAACCAAAAAAAAAAGTAAGAAAACAAAGCAGGGATTAGCATTCTGCTCATTCCAGATCACGCTAGTTCCCTTCGTACCATTGGATTTGGCTGGGTTTCTAGTACTAAGAGTCTAAGACAGCTTAGAATCTGGCCTGCTTCTTGATTGTCATTTGGCCCAGATCATGAACAGTGATACTAGCCTGCTGGCTCGCACATAGAGCCCTATATATTGAGTGCCATAGAATGAAAAAAGAAATATAATGAAATTAGGTTCTTCTAACCTCAAACTGATGATGTGCCATCTGATGCCAATGCGTGCCAATAAGCAGAAAAGGCGGCACATCTCATGGTTTGCTGACGGACCTATATGTTTTAAGGTCACAAACAAATGGTTAGTTTAAGAATGGTACTGGTACTTCACCAGCAACAAACACGTGTATAGCCAAGGAAATGATGGTGTACAACTCACCCCGAATTCCCAATCCAGCAAAACCCAATTAAGTGAGAAAAAAACTAACCACATCATCTTCATAATCTACTACGTTTGTAACATTATATGCTTCAGACATTTGACCAAGGCAAAACTTCTAGCTCATTAGACGGGAGAAATTTGCAGAAGTATTAATTCTTCAAGGCCACATCATTTACATATTTGATATTTACTAAGATTTCACATTTCAAAGGAGTAAATGAATTATGCAGAAAACCTCACCTGGATCATTTATCATAAAGTAACACATTGAATGTAAAGGGAAAATGCCCCTGGAGCATTTGGCACTCTTATTCATTTTGCTGAGCATGATCAATAATGTTTAGCTCTCCATAATTTTCATGTCAATACAGCAGCACATATGACATGAAAAATCCTTGTACTTGGTAAAAGAACATTAAAACCCTTCAGATCTGTACAATATTTTAGTAAGACACTAACTTTGTATCTTGCAAATTAATGATGCTTCAAGTGGCCATAAGATGATAAACTTGCATTGTTATAACAAACACCAACCGGTTAGCCACAGTTTAATGCACAAGGAAGCAACATCCATCTTACATAGAAAAGCTGGGATAAAATAAAACAATACAAGAGTAACTATGGAATTTCAGTATGTGCATGCATAATGCATAAGCAACACCATATCATTATCTTATACATAAGTGTAAAATTAACAAGGCTGGATTAAAAAACAGGGGCAGTTTTCTTGATTATTGCATCAATAATATATTAAGATGTACCAGAGCAAACAAGAGGAAAATGAACAATTAAGTATGAACAGGGAAGCTTTTGTAGTTAACAGTTATTAGTTAATACTGGATGCAACTGAGCAGTAACAATGAGAATGATGCAAACTTGCATAGTAATATACAACCTGCCCTGTTACTGTGCCAAGAGTGTTGTGTTAAATTCCGTGCGGTGCACACACACGCACGCACACGCATGAACACACACACACGCACACGCATGAACACACACACACACACAGAGAGTAAATTCATGCTACAAAATATCAAATTACTATGATTAAATAACTAATCAAGAACAGAATTAAAGTTCTAATGCCTTGAAACATGCAACCAACACAGGCACTATACATAAGTCAAAAAAAGGTTAAATTGATAAATCAGCCTGTATATCAGGGCAGATAGGTTACTTTGATTGAAGCTCCACCTACAGACACTACATTAAATTGGTGTGAGCTGATGATCTCCTAGTATACAGAATTTACAAGACATTCATGGTATCATGGACGAATCACAAATCTCACACAAGTCCATGTCTGAAACTGGCATCTCCTGCATCACCACTGGAATCCAAACCTACCGGCGAATCATACCACTTGGCTCCAGGGTAGAATCCTTCTACATGAATACCTACCAAACTTGCGTCAGTTACCATGGTCTCATCATGCATCAATGGCTTAATAATCTTGGAATCCTCCACGCCATCGTCATCCCCACAGTTAAGAATACTCTTTTCATCAAAGTCACCAACATCCTCCTTCAGCATCCATTTGTCACACTTTGGGCTATCACCCATTAGCATCTTCCTGTCCTCGCACTCTGCGGCCATTCTATCCCACGAGACAATAGGCCCAAGGCTTGAGCCAAAATCAGTATCATCATCATCAAGCATATCATCATCCTTGCAGAAAGTGCCATCGTGATGATCTAAATGGTGGGACACATCAGCAGCCCCCCATCCCCCGACCTCATTGCCTAACATCAATGTCTCCTCTGGCTGGTAGACATTGCCATCCAAATTAAACTTCCTAATCCTGTGCAAAACCTCAGATAGCTCACTGGACAGCGAACCCAACAGCTCTGGGTGAATCTTAGCCACCTTCCCTTCTAGCAAGACCACCTCTGCTCTGAGATCCCGGACTTGCTGCAAGACTGCCTGATGCGAATCGTCAATATCAACATCTACATCCCCCTTAATCGTAAAGCTAGGATCGCCTTCCTCACTGACACCATAAATGTCTGGATCAAACTCAAGAGCCCCCTTATGCCCAACTAACCTGTGAACAATTCGGGCATTGCCATCAAGCGGACCTGGCTCATGCCCAGAGTGCACCGCATAAAGCTTGAACACTGCAGAGCCCTCCTCCTGGTACACAAAACTCTTATCTTTCTCATTATAATTGGATATTGGCACAATTGCCCGAATACGGAACCCACAACCGCACCTCTTTGACTGGTATGGCTCCCGCTTCAGCACCCGCACCTTCTTCCCCTCAGGGGCACTGGCTGAAGAGGATGCAACATTCCCACCACTTGAAGTTGGCACCCCAGCACGGTGGCACGCATAATCCTTCACCTCGGCCATGAATGGCTTATACCTTATATACTTCTGCCTGATACAGAGGACCACCTTATGCTTGGCAGCCAACTGCTGTAGCCGGCGTGGCACATCTTGTGCAGGCACATTCAGTGTCTCGGTGTATTCAAACCTGCGGCGGCGCTTCCCTCGTCCGGGTGATGAGATGGCAGAATCAGGTTGTCCAGCAGGTGCAGCCTTACATACCGGGCACGCAGCAACACATACACGGACGAATGACTCCGGAATACCGTAGAATTTGGCCCCCACGGTCCACGACTGCTTGATGCGGTCGACGGTGTCCTTGAGCCCGAGGTGGCGGAGCAGGTCTGGGTCGGCGTGCGTCTCCGAGACTATGTCCCGCCACTGACCGACGTGCGAGACGCGCTGCGCGGTGTTGGACTTGAAGTGGAGGTAACGCCCGTCAGCCGACGCGGCGAGCTTTTCCTGGATGCGCTTCCACGCGGTGAGGTAGGCGGTGTCCTCGTTCCGGTCCTTCCACACCGCTCGCCACGAGGCGAGCACGGAGAGCGACGTGGCGGCGCGAACCTCGTCGACGGCAGCGGGGCGGCCCGCGAGGACGCACCGCAGCATGAGCGCGTGCGAGGCGGCGGTGAAGGTGTAGAACTGCGAGGAGATGTGCGGCGTCGGGTCGATGGGCGGCAGGGCAAGGGGGGAGGCGGCCGAGCCCTGGCTAGGGTTCAGGCCCGGGATTTGGATCAGCGCCTCGTCGTCGGCGTCGGCGTGGAGGAGGTAGCTGCACGGGCTAGGGTTTGGGTCCGGCGGGTGGGGGGATTTGGGGAAGGAGCAGGCGGAGGAGGGGAGGAGGGGATTCATGGGGGAGACGGTGGGGGAAGGCGATGAGGAGGTCTTGGGCATCTCCGGATTTTTTTTTTCCTGATTTCTGGGGGAAATTCCTTTCCTCTTCCAATTTCACGGTACCTGTGTGTGCATCTATATCTCTGCGTCCGGTCTCCTCCGGTCGTCTTTCTCGGGCTTTCAGACCTGTCCACACGGGCGGCCTGGCAGCAGGCCACAAGTTGTGCTCAGCGGCTAACCCAGACATGATACGCTGAACTCACAGGAGGTGTTGAACAGTTAGCCCGTTAGGTCTAGACTTTATCTATCATCTTTAGGACCCACCAAATAATGTGTGAGATGGGCCCAAGCTGCCGGTTAGTCCAGTTGTTTGAGCTTTGGTTGGGATATGCAAGGACTCAGGGCTTGTTTGGTTCGAGACTGAGAGCTGAGAAAAAATAATGCCTGAGAATAGCTTGAGAAACAGATGATTTTTGACTGGTCAGGTAAACCTAAAGATTAGTATTTGATTGATGATATATGTCTGGATATAAAAAAAGAAGAGAGAAAGAACTAAAGAAAGAACGCAGAGAGTTGCCTCCCGAGCGATCATTTTTCCCTTTGCCACTGCACAGACCGAACTGCGTCAAGCGAGTGCTGCCACCACCCGGCAGCTACGTCGGCCAGGCAAATCTCGTGCGGCTTCGAACCAAGCAAGCCTTCAGTGCATCTATCTTTGTCTCCTCGGCTCCTTGCTGCTTGCTGCGTTGCTCGCTCCTATGTTCTCCGCCTACGGATGGTACTGGACTCAGAAAAAAAAATCTGTGGGAAGGCTCTCTCCCAAATTATGCCACATGTTACTCATCAATTCTAAAGCAACTCTAGATTATTTTTCCCTTTCTCCTCCACAAAGCATCATTCCATCACTGAGGCCACCATTGGTACTGCAATGGTGTAGAAGTCCCCAAAATGATGGACTCAATGCTGCTGGTGGTAAGACCCTTGGCAGGAACTGTGGAGAAGGATCTCTCTTGGCGGCGGCCAATGCGATGGAGGAGGCAAGGTCCGGAACACAGGAAACGCAAAGCAACGAAGAGGTCGCAGTCGGAGCAGATGGGCGTCGCAGTCCAATCCTTGAGCTGCGCCCGCCGACCGCCGAGTGGCCTCGGCCTCGGTGAAGATGGGAGAGCGAGGGTGGAAAAGCCATGCGAAGGAGAAGAAACTTTGAGATTGGCATTGGTGATGGATACGTGGCATAATTTTGGAGAGGCCCTTCAAGGATGAGATTGCGGAAGACCAAACAGAAGGGGTGCGATATTAGAATCACCATCAGATACAAGGATGAGTATTTCTTCAACGGGCTGGGCCACTTCATTGTGGGCTTCAACGACTTATACGACCTATTCAACCTCACTGTCCTCGACGCCTCGCTTCTACGATATTGGACACTGTAAGTGTGTATAATCAAGTTCTACATTCACGTAATACCGATAAATATCACAACTCATTGCTTATGTACAGATACATGATGCAAAAGTCCGGGATTGGTCCGAACCGTTGGATTTCCTCGACCCACAAGTGGTCTCTATGCAAACCATCGAAGCAGACGTATCCTTCGTCGAGAAATACATAACGACGTCATTGCTTCGTCAGAACAACAAGGACTACATAGTGGTGCCCTTCAACCAGGAGTAAGTGCTTCACTACTTGCTATATAAAATTCATTTGTACTTTATACGCAGCACGAACTTAGGTTTAATAACTATAGCGACATATATGAGTAGGTACCACTGGATCCTTTTAGTCATTGTACCAAAGAGGAACAAGGTGATATACCTGTTGGAAATATGCCCTAGAGGCAATCGTAGAGATGATTATATTTCCTTATGTTCATAATATTGGATAAAATGTTATCTTGTTCCAAGAATAATATTGTTAATATTGATTATCAAGTATGTGACTTGATTGTGAAACTCTATATTTCTGCGATAATTATTCTTATACGATCCCTGGTCGGAAACATATGAGGACACATATGAATAGACTAGCATATATATTGGTTGATGACTATGTTTCACGGGTCATGGATATGGAGATATCAAACCAATGATATGGACACATGTTAGAGAACATGATGTTGGATTAGACCCACCTTGAGACACTATTGAGATTGTTATGATTCTATGTGTCGTTAGTTGGTCTCAAGCAATGTTGATGTATAATCCTTAGACCTGAGATCAGCATGGTTTCCTACATATGTAATAGCACTCTTAGGGGTTGCCAAACACTACACCGTAACTGGGTAGTTATAAAGGTAGCTTTCGGGTATGCTATGAAACATTCAAAGGAATGTGACTGATCGGATATGGGATTTGCCCCTCCTAACATAACAGGAGAGATGTCTCTGGGCCCCTCGTTGTGGTCGGATAAAGAAAGTGCATGGTCATGCCACTAGTAGTCGAAGTGTTCGACCACGTGAAGTAATCCGACACTCGATCGAGAAAGTATTGAGCGATCCATGGATGACACAACATCTCACCGAGTTCAACCGGACATCATGAGGCAAAGGAGAATACACGAGTAGGTCGCTTAGTTCGACGATTCTGAATGGGTCATATGGAGATCTGGTGGTCGTAGACTGGTCGAACGTAATCACAGGGTGGTCGTAACCTGGTCGTAAGGAATTACGAACTGGTCGTGACCAAATACGAACTGGTCGTATAGATATAGGACTTGGTCGTAGATCATATTGCATTAAGGTTCGTCCGATATAATTTGTGTGTATTCGAAAATAGTTATGTTCTGCTAGGAGCCGCTACGACTCGTGATCGGAAAGGGTTTCCAAGTCACAACCGATTACGCATGAACCTATAGGGTCACACACTTAACAGGCTGGAACAAACCAGTACGAATATGATTCGACAAACGTGTTCGGATAGGATCCGTCACGAGTACTATATAAGGAGATGCATGAAGTCATTGGGAGGGGCGTGAATCACCACCAAAACCCTAGCCGCCATCTTCCCGAGAGCTCTCTGCGCGACTTGGTGCTAGCACACCGCGCATGGTTGTTCCTTCCCGGACGTGTGGATACCGTAGAGCGCTCATCGCGATCAAGGCGCTTGAGGACGATCCGCGATCTTCACAAGGAACCGCAGAGGTTCTTTGGAGAGACGATCGACTCGTGAGGACGCTGGACGATCGACTACGACCACTACATCGACGCGCTCTACATTGGACCAGGCTGCTCCAACCCTTCTTCCGCTGCTCTGCGCGTCTGGTGGTAACGATCTATGATCATCTACTTGTTTGACTTCCTGGTTTGCATGGTAGAAATTTTGATTTGTAGCTATCATAGGCTAACCCGTGGCCCAACAATACCTTGATTCCCTAATCAGCAAAAAGCACGACTTCAACATTCTGAAAGGAATACTTGACAATTATGCTCATTTCCTCCATACATAACTCTATTGTAGTCTTTCTTCGTTCGAAATGGCCAAGGATAACTTTTTGGAATTATGTAGGTCGTTCATCGCCTATGTTGCCCAAGAAGGATTATACAATGGATTGAATGCTACACTAACACACAGAACGCGATTTTCGATACGCGCTACAACACAATAATCCTATATCATACTTCGTAATAATGCGTATCGAACTGACTATACCTATATATGTAATTCTATTTTTGCAGTGCTACCAGCAAAAAAATGATGAACTATGTGGATTCTATGTTTGCCATCATATGCGGCAAATCATTAGTGCTAAGATGAAGGATATCGAGGTTTGTCAATCTCAAAATAATTATTTTCTAATTATAAATTTAAATATATATGCTTACCACTTTACTTTTGCTAGCGAAAGGACATGAACATAGATTTAGATGCACTCGTTACGAAGGAGATCGCGGACGTTCGAGGGAAGCTCTGCACCTTCATCAAGACAAACACCATTAACCCCACCGGAGACTTTCACTCCGTCGCCGACGCAAAGTTTCACCCCGTCGACACCTCTCAATCACCTGTAAACAATTGATTCAATTGTAATCCAATTGTAACTATAGCGATAATACTTGAACAAATTCTTTTATAATTTATTTTGAGTAATGATCACTTTGAGTTGTCAACAATTGATTATCTGTGATGTATCTGTTTTCTGCATGCTTGTTTTCAGAGGACATGGCTAGCAATTCCTGAGGCTAGCCAAAAATAAAAAAAAGTTACTTATAAAGAACTATCACAGACGGTTTTTGTTGAAACCGTCTGTGAAGGTATGTCGGTTCTATTTACAAACCGTAAAATAGTTAGATATCAAGACCTATCACAGACGGTTTTTTGTTGAAACCGTTTTTGAAGGCATAGTATCACAGACGGTTTCTATTAAAAACCGTCTGTGATAGGTAGGATATCACAGACGGTTCTATTTACAAACCGTCTGTGATATCCTCAAATCACAGATGGTTTGCAAATAGAACTGTCTGTGATATCCCACCTATCATAGATGGTTTTTAATGGAAATCGTATGTGATACTATGCCTTCATAGACGGTTCCAACAAAAAACCGTATGTGTTATGCCATATCACAGACGGTTTTTGAACCATCTATGATAATTGACTGTTATCGCAGATATACAAATTCAGACAGTTCAAAAACCGTCTGTGATGACGGTTCTGAACCGTCTATGATGAGGCTATGTGTAGTAGTGTATAAGCGCGAAACAAGAGAAAATAAATAACAAAAATAATAAAAAAACAATAAAATTAGTACAAATAGAATTATATTGAATTTAGGAACAAGAATCGATTGATTCAGAGTTCGTATGGAAGAGAACGAGCATCCAGAAGTTTGTTGGAAATGGAAATTGCTGAAAAAAATAAGAGAGGAGAAAGAATATTTGGTGGAATATTCCTTTCTGAAATTAAATGATTAAATCAAAAGGAGTGACATGTGGGGTCCCATTTCCACTGAGAGAGAGAGAGAGAGATAGAGAGGGAGAAGACGAGAAGTGGGGATCACTGTCAGTGAGAGAAGAAGAAAGCAAGGAGAAAAACTGAGGAGGAAACAGGGGAGCGGGCGACATTTCTAGATGTCGGTGCTAGCGGCAAGAGACGACACGGGAGGGCCAGGCGATAGGAAAAATGAAACCCCGGCGGGGTTCCCGTCCTTCGGGTGGCGGTGGCACGACTGAAGTGGCACCAGGGCGGCGTCGGCGGTGCCCAGAGGGAGGCGGCGCGCACATAGGCATGGGTGGGTTGGCGTGGCCTGAGGGCAGCCAAGACGACGGGGCGATGGCTACCAGCGGTGGTTAAGACAGGGCGACGGAGGTGGTCAGCTATGATGGCACAACAGAGGAAAGGGGTGGGGGGATAGATGGAGGGGGTCGAGGAGGTGCTACGAGCTAGAGGAATTGAGGAGAAGCTCATCGAGGGCGACAAAAATAGGTGATAGCGTCGGCTCGGACGGAGAGTAAGAAGGGCCTGATTATGGCGAACAACTGCAACAAAATCGAAATGAAAAGAGGGTAAATATTCCTCAGCCTCAGGAACATGACGTGACGTGCACAGACAAGCAAGGGGCTCATTAGATCGACAGGAACACAAGAAGGGGTGGCGGCTGGACTTCGGGAAGAAGGTGGCGACGCGGTGCGTTCCGACCGAATGGCGGCGAGGTAGGGGTTGCGGTTTGGAGCAAAACGAAAAGGAGGGCGAGAGGGACTCAGTGCTCTCTTTATACGGCGAGGGAAGGTAGCAGAGAGGGTACTAGTGCTTGGCGGAATCAACGGACCTAGTGGCGGACGGTTTTGAAAACGAGCAGAGACGGCAAGGAGCAACGATGGCGCTTGAATGCGCGCGGCAACGACGACCTTGATGGCAGTGGTGATGACGGGCGACGATGGTGGCACAAATGGCGCGAGCGGCACGGCCTGGGCACTGGCATGGTGCGGCTCTGTGCAGTGAGGGTGACACAAGCGAGCCGCGAACGCAGTGCTTTCAGTGCGACGGCAAGATCATAGCTCGATCGCGCACGAGATAGAGCAAGGAGAGCAAGCAGAGAGGAAAAGGAAGGAAAGAACAAAGATAAAAATGGGGAGGATGATTCACATTACAAAATTTGAATATTGTTTTTTGGAGACGAGATTTGAGTTGAGACGAAGAAATTTGGATTTGAATTTGCATTTTGTTCGATAATTGATTTGAATAGAGAGATGATGATTTTGAATTGAGAATTTGAGTTTGAGATTTGAAGATGGAATTCAGAATTGAATTTAAATTTTAGGGGTTTGCATTGGAATTGAACTACACCAAATAAAAGGCAACACTTTAAATTAATTAATTTCAAATTATTATTTTTTACAATAGGGCAAACTGGGATGTTACAGCGGTGACGGCTTGAATGAGGAGGGGAGGGCGGTGGCTTGGTGGAGGAGGAGAAGGGGAGGGCGACGTCGGTGGAGGATGGCAACGGCTCTAAGGAGGAGGAAAAGGGGAGGGCGGCGGCTTGGGGGAGGAAGAGGAGGGTAGGCGGCGCTCGTCAGGCGAGGCGGGCGTGGGAGAGAGAGGAGAGAGAGAGGCGGGGGTGGGGCGGCACGGGAGACAGGAGGAGGGAGGAGGATGCAGGGCGGGCGGCACTAGGGTTAAGGATCGGACGGGGGAGGCCGGTGGGATGAGTTTTTGTTCCGTGACAAAAGTGGATAATTACCTCTCAGCTCTAGAGGCGAAGTTAGAACGAGGGTTGCGGGAAGCAACGAAAAACTCTCCGTGAATGACTTTCGGCTTCCGACTTCCGTACGTTGCAATAGCGTTTAGCTTCAGAAAAAACTGGTGAAACTGCTTGTTCAGAACGAGCTTCCTACTGTTTCGCGCAAAAGTTGAAGCCGAAACTGTTTGTTCATAATCTTCTTTGCGAGGAAGTGCTATTCTATCCTTGCGTCCTCCACTCCTGCCCACTCCCTACCCAAGCGAGTAATCCCCATAAACCCCCGAAAACCTCCGCCCGCCATGGCGACCGCCGCCCAGGCCGCCTTCCTCTCATTCGTCTCCTCCCCCCACCACACCGCTCCCTCCTCCTCCTCCCTCTCCTTCCTGGCAACCCCTGTCCTGCCCGCCTCCCTCCGGACCGCTGCCGCGGGGGGCCCACTCCTCGCCTCCCGCTGCCGGAGCCGCCGTGTCGCCGCCGTCGTCGCTCAGCTTCCCACTACGTAAGCACAACTAATGATATTCGCCCCCCTCAGCAATGTTTCCTCATAAAACATTCCTAACTTAAGCCGTTTCTTTCCTTAAGACTATCTCTTGGGATTTAGCACCTAGTATAACTACTTTGCTTGCGCGATTTGATTATTATATTTTTGGATCCTGTGATGAACTTGCTTCTGGAATTGTTGTTTCCTAGGAATCCAGAGGTTGCTTCTGGGGAGAAGAAAATCCGGTGAGCTACAATTATATCTGATACTTCGGCATCATTTGTCTATATTTGGAGCTGACATGGGGATTGCACTGCACGCAGGTGGTCATCAAGGGCGGTGCGGTCATTTGCGTTGGCGGAGCTGGAGGCACGGAAGATGAGGTACCCAACCACAGGCACTGAGGGGCTCCTTATGGGCATCCTCGTCGAGGGTGAGGCGAAGGATCTTAGAATTTCCACCCGAACATTTGCTTATTTGCTATCTTTGGTGGTCATATCAGTAACTTAAGTGTGGCAAAATAGTTGCGACTTGTGATTGCAAACGGGACTGATGAATTGGAAAAGATAAATGAAGAATGGTGTAGGAGTTAGAACTTAGAAGGGGCGTGAAGATTTCTCTTCTGAAAGATACTAGAAGTGGGTCTGATACTCTAATGATTGTCTGTTTGTCTAGTAAGAATTCTTTATGCATCACTGATTAGATAGGAACTATTTGTGTTCATGAACATGCGTAGTGTATGGTATGTACTTAGCTAAATATGTTTCTTTGAAACTATGAAAAGTTTTTTTTGTGCACTACATCTACATCCATGGTGAAAATATGGAAAGGGGAGTCAAATGTAGGAAATCATGAATAATGATACAAAAGTAATTAAACACAAAATGAGTTTTTTAGCGGCTTACACATCGACTAAGTTATGTAGTTCTCAAGTGCTTATGTCATCTATCTATGTATATGCATGATAACCACTAGTTACTAGTGTCTAACGATGGAAAACCTTATGAAGCCAAAAGTTTATGACAATGTGCCATGCATGTCTCATGGTATGATAGTAACGATCTGAAGCAGTTTGTTGGTTGGTTGTTCCCTTAGAACACAAGAAGGCAAAAGAATATGTGGCAACTGTTTGAAAAAAATAAAATAAAAGAGGGCTTCCATGTAGAATAGTTGAGTAAGCAAACCCTTTTTTGGTTAATGACACGGGAGAAATTTGGGCCTCCTTTGGCTGACTTATAGAGATACTTTGGATTGAAAAGAAGTCCAAGATCTTCTATAAATAAGGTTAGCCTGTAATAGTTTATAGGTGCTAATGAATCCTGCAATTCCATCCTAGACCTTTGATGGGTGTTTGGTGGTTCACATGTGATTTGTTTCAAGTTGATTAGTAATTAGTTGAACTCTGACAAATTATTATGTGATCCAACACAATGTGTGCATGCTTACATAGAAGTCTCTCAACTGTCAGCGGTTCTAGTTGACATCTAAAGTCGATGACATAATTTACCATAATATTGTCAACTGTTGAGCTAACATTTGTTGTTGTTTTAGTTTCATACATTGTTATGCATATTACAATGCACTGAACAACAACTTTGTTGCTTTCAGGAACTAGCGACGCAGCAAAACTTATGCGTGCTAATGGAATTACGCTGCTCACAGTGCGTGAGGAGGCTGCGAATGTACTTGGGAAGTCAGAAATGTTTTATTTCAGTCCTATGCATCCACCATTGACAGAAGCTGCACAACGAGCCCTTGATTGGGCTGTAAATGAGAAACTGAAATCAGGTAATTTCTTTCAAAATATTGACTTCCATTATTGTTCATTGCTCATTTGGGTTGAAGAGATACTCAATTGGTTGTTTGTACTATGTAGTATTGGTACTTGATTGCACAACATGTTTTATTCTTACTATTCTGGTAGGCTTCGTGTCATGAACCTTAGTTCATAACGGGGTAAACACTGCCGGAAAGAAGGTCGGTCGGTGTCGGCTTAGTGGGATGAGAGATTAGACTATAGACTGCGATGATAGAACCTTGGGAGGGAGACTAGATTAATTCATCTTTTTTGCTTAATGCCAACGATTACAATATGTCTCCTTATATAGAGATTTCTTTTAACAATTATGGATAAGATCAATCTAAATGATGACCTTCCTAGCTAATAGATAACCTTCCCAATTAACTAATCCATATATAAGGAAACTAATAAACTATTTAGGGAAATAGATATTCTTATCGAGGAAGGTAATCCCTAATGGTCATACGCGGTATTGCTACGGTCGTGTGGTTCTGTTCATGCTACATCATTTCACATGCAGCCCCCTAATGGGCCGTGGCTCCCCTGGACCCACACCCATGACACTTCACCCCTCCCGAACGAGCAGCTCGTCCTCGAGCTGCATGGCGGCGGCCATGGCTGCAACCCGAGGTGTCCCCATGTCGATGAGAGGTGGTGGCGCCGGCGGAGCGTCGCAGGGAAGAGGATCAACAACGCTCCAATGGACAACAGTGAGGATTGCGGTCCCTTGGCGTGGCTTGACGTTGTAGGAGACGCCGATGGCATGGACAAGCAGTGCGGGGCAGCATTGATGCTCTTCCCACTGGTGGTTGGGAGAACGCGACGCTGGTCGTGGTCCTGGCACTCGCCACAGCCCGCACCTATGAAGGCACGACGTCGGTCGGCCGTGTGGAGAAGACGGCCGCAGGGAAACAACCTTCTTCCTCGGTGAGGGCACCGTTTGTGCAACCACGGGCTGCGAGGTTGATGATGCGTAAGTCGTTGGCGAAATCTGAGACGCCTTTGGCGGTACAGATCGCACAACAATAGTTGCCCGTGCCTTCTTCTCCTTTTCCATCAACTTGGCCACCATAGCCGCCATGTTTGCTAAGATGGCTTTCATGTCGTCTACGCCGACACTCATCTCGTCGAGAGTGGCCCTCATGGCCTTGAAATTCTCGGCAGTAGAAGTCATGGTGTTGGCTTAGATACCAAAAGTCACGAATCTTAGTTCATAACAGGGTAAACACATCCGGGAAGAAGGCCAGGCGGCGTCGGCTTAGTGGGATGAGAGATTAGACTATAGACTGGGATGATAGAATCTTGGGAGGGAGACTAGATAAATTTATCTTTCTTGCTTAATGCCAACGATTACAATAGGCCTCCTTATATAGAGAGCTCATCTAACAATTATGGGTAAGATCAATCTAAATGATGACTTTCCTAACTAATAGATGATCTTCCTAACAAATAGATAATATTCCTAACTAATAGATAATCTTCCCAATTAACTAATCCCTATATAAGGAAACTAATCAACTATTTAGAGAAAGATATATTCTTACTGAGGAAGGTAACCCCTTCCTAATCCTAATGCTACAGTACCCTAGTACTGCTCACGCACGGTATTGATGCAGTCGTGTGGTACTGTTCACGTTGCATCACTTCGTGCGCAGCCCCCTAATGGGCCGTGGTTCCCCTGGGCCCACGTCCATGACACTTCAATAATGAGCATATTTTTTTTCATGTTTGGAGAACTAGAAGTGTTAGCGTATTGTTTTCCATAATTGCTAGCTTGCTAAAGATAAATAAGTGTGCCATACCATCTATTCAATTTCATATTACATTCATGTTTAATGATTTCATCTTGGATTTAATTGGGAAAATGGTAGTTTCAGCATTCAATTCATGCAGCATAATCTTCATTGTTTTGGTTTAACTACTAGTATATGCTCGAATTTTATTCTTCTTTCATATTAGTTTACATATTGATAGCCATATAACCAAGGAAGAAAAACCTTTGGTTATCGTGGTAACTAGATTTACTACGTGATAACAGATTTACCGATGGTAACAGATTCTGGGTGGTAGCAGAACGGAAAAACCGGCCGGTTTTTCCGGGTTTTGTAAATTCAAATTCCAATTTTCGAATTTCGGCAGGTTTTTAAGCAAATTCAAGCGAAATTCGTCCGGATTTTTTCTGGGAAATCCGGTAACTGGCCGGTTTTTTTTTCTAGCCCACGACCGGGATTTGGTCCAGTACCGGCTTTTGGATCCTTGCATATAACTAATAATACTCGTTCCTCAATACAAATGTACATGATCTGTAGATCCCTGATGAGACCCACCAACAAGTGGTTCTGCTTTGATGTGTTATATCTCTGTCATAGTGTCATGTACTCATGTGTAAAATTTACTTCATTTCCCTCATGATTGGTTGCGTGAAAGATGCAATTTTGTTTGCCATTTTATGTGCTTGCTAGGTTCGCTTGTTTGTGCAACAGAGTTTAATTTGTGTTTTCTTAAAAAAATTCTAGAGTTACAGTTTCATTTTTGTTCTCATTTCTCACTAGAGGCAGCTGAGTTGGGCTCCCAACCCAAACCAAAACTGACAACATTTATTCAGTTCTTTGGAGAACATGTTCCAAAGCCATAGTCGCCAGGATTGAGGTTGCTGCTGCGATCCATGACCCCGGATCGCTCGTCCCAAATCATGGGTCACCATCGATCTGGTCAGGATCAAATTCGGCCAGAATCACGGATTCTCGGCGATAGAATCGGATTAGAAATCCCGGCCGGTTTTCTCGTTTTTTTCAAATTCAAATTCTAAATTTTGAATTTTGGATGGTTTTTAATCAAATTTTAGTGAATTTCATCTTGGAAACCGTGTATCGCCGATTCTGCATGCAGGCTGAGGCCGGATCCATCACGGTTCGGTTACATGACCCTTGATCTGGGTCACCGCCGCGACATCACCGGATTGCAAGCGGAGAGGAGGGGGGGGGGTGGAGGAGAGAGTGAGCTAACTCAAGCCACCGCCGCCGCTTCACGTCATCTCCATCGCCGTCGCTATCACCACGAGCGGAGAGGATGGTAGATGATAGCCGCGAGCGAAGAGGACGACCGATGGCGACTCCGGCGACGGCAACCGGCGGTAGCTCACCCTCCATCCCTCCTGCCACCTGTGCGTGTGTGGCGGCGGCAGCCATCTGCGCTCCCTTGTCTCTTTGTGTGTGTGGTTGTCTTGTGTGTGTGAGAAGCCCTAGTGGCAGGGGGAAAGGGGAAAGGATTGGGTTGGCCTGGTTATAGTGGGCTGGGCCGACCCACTCCCTTCTCCTTGTCCTTTTCCTTTTATTTTTCCCCAAGTATATTTATGGTACTATCTAACTAGTGACTATAATAATATATCTTTGTTTAATTGGGTCATCAACCTGGATTCACTGGGATCATGTTCCGCGTTCCAAACTAGCGTTTCGAAGAACACTACCCCCCTTCGACCCACGTTTTTAGCCACCCGCGGCCCCGTTCCTCGACCCGGTCGACCCGAATTCTTGGTGACTATGTTCCAAACATTTAAATGATCTTCCATTCTGATTAGAAGGGCATAATTCCCAATCCTGGTAATGGGGAACATATAATGTTTTTTTTTTCTATAGGTGAAGTGATTTCTAGCTGTTGGAGGAGTGCATGTACCTTTTAATGGTGGTTTAGACTTTAGAGACTTATTTGACATTGGGCTCTTGGCTTGTGGAGTCAATTTCTGGATATCTTGTTTGGGTATTCGTTTTCTCAATGGGTTATATTATAAATCAACTATGATTTTCTCAAATGTTTGGCAAGTGAGGGAATTGCCTTACAACAACCTCAAGAAACCTATAAGTTATGGAGTCTCCAATGAATAGGATTTGTTATGGTTGGACCATTGATCTGTATGACAAATTTAAGGATAATGCATCTGGATGACCATGTTGCCAAGAATTCTATTCTTATCTTAGTAATATTCTCTGTATCTCCTTAAGTCCTAAAATAGCCTTATGTCGACTTTATGTTGTCATACCTCACAAACAGAGAGAACATAAGCCAATGTTGCCAAGTTTTGGCTGCCAATATTTGGTCGTGTTGACCAGAAATGCTGTGAATTTGGTTTTATGCCAAAATTTTGCTAAGTTTCTGTTCACATTAGCATCTCTTCTTCACAATTCTTGAGCAAATCAAAGGTGGCAAGTTTCTACCAAATTTTGAAACAAATTGGTAGTGCAAATGTTGGCACAAAGCATACACACCATCAAAGCAGGACTGAAATAGGCTAGTTTTCACCAAGCATAGGAACATGTTCTCAAGCATCAGACCAAGCCGAATATGTTATTCAATTGTTGTAACAATCTCTAAGAGCATAGCAAGTGCCGTAAAACCTACTTAATTCTTTCTCTTTAAAAAAATCTGTCTTTTCTAGCTTGATAAAGGACTTACCAACTCCATTTCTGCAATGGCTTGAGAAAGCTATTTCAGCAAATCTTGTACGGCAGATATTGTTGTAGCTAGAAGCATTACAACTGCTTGTATTTTGCATACAACCTAGATCTAGCTCAGCTTTTGTTGGCTTTTCAGCTCAGCATAGCTCCGTTTGATGCCATTTTGCAAAAAAGAATGATTACCGTTGTAATGTTTGAACCGGACCATGTTAGTTCCTTTTTTTTGTAGAGGTGAGTTAAAAGCCATCCTGGTGTTAGCAACTCTGCCTGCAACAGAGTTATACAAAGTGCTCTGATAGGATTGCTCCTGCATTTGACTATGCAGAACGACCAGCTCAGAGTCCATAGCACAAGCATGACCTACTTAGATTTGATAATTCCAGCTCCACATTCATGAGACCAGATGTAATGTCCCAGTCAAACGGCCGAATCCTAATTCCCTAAACAACCCATTTTGGCTGGTGGAGAAAGGTTTCGGAGGATCATATGAAGAATCGGGATGAGGAAAAGGAAGAACATAGATGGGGAAAGCAGAACCAGATTTCTCATTCCATAGTTTTGTCGTTTACACTGTAGCTGTAATTTAAACACTTCATTAACTTACACTGGTTAGTGGACCCCTTGGTCCATGCACCAGACACGCACACCTTCACGCCTGAGGCCCCTCCTATCATTCTCCCGCCAAGCTGTCGTGTGATCCCGCAGTCGTTATCACCATCTTCCTTGGCGCCTGTGTTTCCCCTTCTATGTCCATCGCCATGTCTGCTGGTAATGGAGATGTGACATTCGCCCCCCCCCCACTAGTTGCAACCGGTTCCCAAAGCGCTGTGGCAGGAAAACGAGCGCGCAAGACTGAATAGTCTTCCCATGTAGTACAATCTTTCGATAGTGTTGACCATTGAACCAAAATCTGTTGTGTTGCTGAACTGCCCTTTTTGACCAACCGTCGATCCAGAATGGCCACTGGTGTAGGTGTGCCGGCAGCCAAATTAGTGAGAGGAGACATGTCCTTGAAGACTGGAGAATAATTTGGAGTAAATGGCTTCAATTGCGAGATGTGAAACACAGGGTGGATTGCACAATCAGGCGGCAACTGGAGCTTGTAAGCTACTGTGCCAATGCGCTCCAAGATGGAAAAGGGACCAAAATACTTAAACGCAAGCTTTGGAAATGGCGGATTGATCACAGAAGTCTGAGCATAAGGCTGTAATTTCAGGAGAACCTGTTCCCCAACTTGAAAGTGCCGGTCATGTCTGTTCTTGTCAGCCTGGGTTTTCATGCGGTTTTGCGCCCGCGTCAATTGAGTCCTCAATAACTCAGTGTATGCTTGACGATCTTTTACTAGCTCCTCGGCTTCCTGAGAGATTGACACTGAAAGGTTAGGCATGGCGCCAAAATTCGGTTCCACGCCATATAAGGCCTTGAACGGAGAACAGCCCAGTGAAGAATGAAAACTTGAATTGTACCAAAACTCATCCATGGCTAACCACGATTTCCACTTCTTCGGACAATGATGGACGACACAACGGAGATACATCTCGAGGCATTGGTTCACATGGTTAGACACAATGAAATGAGGAACGCCGTGTAACTTTACCACATTATCTAGAAATAACTTGGCCACCTGAACCGCTGTGAAAGGATGTCGTAATGGAATGAAGTGCGCATACTTAGTTACCGATCGACCACAACCAAGATCACATCATACGTCTATGATTTCGGCAACCCTTCGATAAAGTCCATGGTGACGTCTTGCCATGCGCCCTCTGGCACTAGAAGAGGTTGCAAAGTACCAGCAGAAGGCAAGTGTTCATGCTTCGCTTGTTGACAAATCTGACACTGTTTAACAAATTCCGCCACCCCAGCCTTGAGGCCCACCCAATAGAACAACTGTTTAATGCGATGATAGGTAGCCAACATACCCGAATGTCCCCCTATTGCTGTGTCATGGAAATTACTGATCAGCTTGGTGTGCAAAGCCAAATTGGATCCGATCCAGATCCTGCCGTTATACTTGATCAACCCATGCTCCAATGAAAATCCTTTACTTTCGGGACTAGTAACAGCCAAGGCCGTAAGCAGTGCTTGTGCTTCGGCATCAGTCGTATAAGAATTGAGGACGACCTGTGCCCAATCCAGTCGACAACTAGACAGAGTCTGTAAGTAAAGCAAATGACTTACTCAAGAAAGGGCATCAGCAGCCCCATTGTCGACACCCTTCTTATACTGAAGCTTAAACTGTAATCCCACCAATTTGGACATAGCCTTGCGTTGAAGTTCAGTGCCGAGCTGTTGATCATCTAGATTATAGAGGCTTTTGTGATCCGTAAGAAGCAGAAATGGACCGCGCTGCAAATATGATCGCCGCTTATCCACCGACATAATCACAGCAAGAAACTCTTTTTCACAGATTGACAATTGTTGATTTTGAGGACCCAAGGCGCGACTGAGGTATGCAATCGGATGACCCTGTTGCATTAGCACGGCCCCAATTCCGGTCACGCAGGCGTCGGTTTCAACTACAAAAGGCAAGGCAAAGTCCGGAAGAGCAAGGACTGGAGTACTTACCATGGCTTGCTTCAAAGTGTCAAATGCGGCTGTCGCTTGGTCGTTCTAGAGAAAATTCTTCTTCTTCAATAGATTGGTAAGTGGCTTGGCAATAATGCCGTAATGCTTAACAAATTTGCGGTAATAGCCCGTGAGACCCAAAAAACCTCGCAACTCAATGATAGTGGTGGGTTGAGGCCACTGTTCCATAACCCTGGTTTTGTCGGGATCAGTCATCACTCCATCTTGCGAAATGATATGTCCCAAATATTCTAGCTGAGGTTGTGCAAACGAGCATTTGGACCACTTGGCAAAGAGCACCTCCAGCACCAATTGCAAATGGGTCAAATGATCCGACAAAGTGCGACTGTAGACCAGTATATCGTCCAAGAAAACAATCACACACTTGCGCACATGTGGAGCGAAAATTGTGTTCATCAAACACTGAAAAGTGGCCGGGGCATTTGTGAGGCCAAAGGGCGTTACCCGAAATTGGAATTGACCTTGATGCGTTTTGAATGCCGTCTTCTCCTCATCGGCTTCTTTCATCCGTATCTGATGATATCCGGAACGAATGTCCAACTTGGAAAAGAATTTCGTGCCCGCCAATTCATCCAACAATTCATCTACAATTGGCAATGGAAACTTACTTTTAACTGTAGTTTTGTTCAAACGGCGATAGTCTACGCAGAATCTCCAACTCCCGTCCTTCTTTTGTACCAGCAAGACTGGAGAAGCATATGAACTCATACTAGGGATGATCATTCCCGATTCCAACATTTGCGTGACTTGTCATTCAATTTCATCTTTCTGTAGTGGTGAGTATCGATATGGTCGAGAGTTTACAGGCGCGGTGTCGGGTTCCAAGGTAATGGCATGATCAAACTGTCGATGTGGAGGTAAACACTGTGGATCCTCGAACACATCAGAGTATTGCTGCAAACCTCAACTGGTATGTCTGTGGTGTGTTCCTGCGTATACTGTGTTTGATGTTTCAACACGGCCAAAGCCCATATCTCATTGCCAGTGTTCCATTTATGGAATTGTTCCAGGGATAGTTCTGACAATGTTGCTGGACAGGTTGTCTGAACTCCTTGTAGACACACCCGCTGGCCTTCATACTCAAATGCCAATGTCTTGTTGAACCAATGACAGTCCATCGAACTCAGAGGTTGAAGCCAGTCCATACCCAATACTGCATCATATGCCCCCAAATCAATCACCCTCATGTCAGTTCTGAATGTTATACCTTGAATCCACCAAGTGAGTTCAGGTACTACACTGTCACAATGTAATTTTTTGCCATTGGCCACCTTGATTGTTACATCAGGTCGTGACTGAGTTTTGAGATGCACTCGGTGGACAAACTGCCTGTTGACGAAACTATGTGTAATGCCCGAATCCACCAAGATGAGCATGTCTTGATTCTTGATGAGAGCATGAAGACGTACTGAATGAACTTCCTCTGTGCCTGCCAATGCATGAATAGACAGTTTGAAGCACTCTTCTTGCGAGTCTGCAGTTTCCATGGCCCGCAATGTGTCATCTGGCAAAACCTCCCCGACTTCAATGGTCAACAGCTGCATGGATTTCTTACACTGATGTTCTTTAGAATACTTATCCACACATTTGAAGCATAATCCATTGGCACGACGATAATCCGCGAGCTTGGCGCTCACGCGAAATTCTTCACCATACAATAAACGCTTGCCCTCCGTGCGTCTTGGGCCATTCTTGGAGAGGCACCATGGCGTGTAAGGTTCTTTGGTGGTTGGGTCACATTGGGGACCCGATGTCGAGGTCGGCTCGATTCCAACTCCTCCTGAATGTGCGATAACACCGCCGCCCGAGTAACACTCAATGGAGATTGTAAGCGCACTGCACCGCGGATCTCATCTTTTAGGCCTAGCAAAAACCGAGTGACAAAGAACCGGCTATTCCGATTAGCATCGAGAGAAAGCAGATGGTACATGCTGGCCTCAAAAGCGATGCGGTATTCGGCCACCGTGCCAGTTTGCTTCAGTCGTAAGAGTTTGTTCATTTGAGCATCATATTCATCAGAGCCAAATTCCTCCTCAATAGCTTGACAAAAAGAATCCCAACCTGGAAGGACATTAAGCCTCTTGTAAGCCTGCAACCACAAAGCTGTGTGACCGTCCATATACAGAGTTGCTATTGATACCCACTGCAAACCTGGGACGCGATACATATCAAAATAGGTGTGACAACGATCCAACCACAACCGAGGATTTTCTCCGAAGAATTTGGGGAAATCGAGTTTCGGTGGTTTCATGTATCCACCAGATTCGGCTAGGGAGACTAGTGTGGTGACCGCTCCGTAAGATGACTGCGGTTAGTGTAGCAATGGAGGTCCTTGGTTTGTGAGCACGCTAGGTGGATTCACCGTAGTGACATGGCTGGCCCCGATGGGACGATTGAGCGGTGGCGGCTGCAGATGCAGTGGTGGTGGTGGGGGAGCAGGCGGTTGACGAAGAATCTCCGATTGGGTCATTGGGTGCGCTTCACTTCATCCAAGCTGTCCTGTTGAATCCCCACTTGTTATCCAAGATTCTTCACTTCTCCTGACAATCTATCAATCTTCTCCGCTTGAACATCAAAGCGAGCTAGAATTTCTGACAAGGTTGCCTGAATCTGTCCAGCCTGTTCTTCCATCGCCAAGATCACTTGACGAGTTTGCAACGATGGCTTCGTGGGCGCCGTGGTGTTTGCCTTCGTCGGTCCAACCTTAGATCGGGATTACGGAACCGAGTTGGTATCCAACCTCTCTAGGGATTTTACAGACTGAAACGAAAACAGAAATGAAAATTGAGGGTTCTGATACCAAATTGTAATGCCCCAGTCAAACGGCCGAATCCTAATTCCCTAAACAACCCATTTTGGCTGGTGGAGAAAGGTTTTGGAGGATCATATGAAGAATCGGGATGAGGAAAAGGAAGAACAGAGATGGGGAAAGCAGAACCAGATTTCTCATTCCATAGTTTTGTCGTTTACACTGTAGCTGTAATTTAAACACTTCATTAACTTACACTGGTCAGTGGACCCCTTGGTCCATGCACCAGACACACGCACACCTTCACGCCTGAGGCCCCTCTTGTCATTCTCCCGCCAAGCTGTCGTGTGATCCCGCAGTCGTTATCAACATCTTCCTTGGTGCCTGCGCTTCTCCTTCTATGTCCATCGCCATGTCTGCTGGTAATGGAGATGTGACACCAGATCTTCAAACGCAGGACTGGGAGCAGGCCACCTGGCTTGTACAGTTGTACTGTTCTTCTATGTTTTAATTTAGGGCGATGTTAAGCTTGCAATTGTAATTGACTGCGAATTAAATTTAAGATGGTATTTTATCTAGCCTGCTGTGAGAATTGAAGGGGTGGAGATGTTCATTTTTTGTTAAGAGTATGGTCTCTACGCAGGCGTGCCATTTGTGATCTGTGTTTCTGAGAAGGATCTGGAATTGAAGTCATGTACTTTTGGTATCGTGCAGTTTGGTAGGCATCAACTACAGTAGTAGTTTTAAATTGAATCAGAACCCGCGCACGAAATGACTGTCCCTAAGTCCAACTGTGGCTGCAGTAGTCTAGAAAAAAACTTTCCTTCTTTGAATAAGTTTGTTGCTACGTGTTGGGTCTAAGACTACTCTTAAGGTTAGAGGCAAGGTCGTGAATTTTGACTAGAGTTTTCTGTATATATGACCATTGTAGTTCAAGGGAGTCTGGATTTTTATGGCCACTCTCTTCGTAGGTAGGCCACTCTCTTCGTAGGTACACTTGTCTTGTTGGCTTTACCTTTAGTTAACTTTATGCTACTGAATGCTGATTCATGCTAATGAGCCTGATATGAAGTGTGATGTATTTTTTTTTTTCTGTTTGCCCATCTAAAATGTAATCAATTATTCCTATGGTTATTTTGTTTCATGAGTTGAATTCTGACTTTAGGTGAAGCTGGAGAGGTAACGGCCAATCATTTGTTCCTGGGGATATGGTCAGATAAAGAGTCAGCTGGTCATAAGATACTGGCTTCCCTTGGTTTTGATGATGAGAAAGCCAGTTTGCTGGCTAAAACGGTAATTCTAATTTCCTTGCAGAGGTAGATACTTCACGGAGTGCATGGACCATTTCATGGTTTCTCAAATCTTCCATTAACCCTTTGCAGGCTAGCGAAGAGGCTGCAATGAGTCCTAGATAGCAAAGCGAGCAACTAGTTTATCATTGAACTTCTATGAGGTTAATGTGTGCACTTGGCAACCTCTAGGCACTTCTTGGCTGCACTTGGCAAAGCTAAGTTCAAGAGATTACTTCTATAAGTTTTAGGGCTTATCAAAACCTTTTAGGTCGAATCCAATATGTGGGCTTATCAAAACATTGCCATGTATTTCCAAAATGAACACTTCTGTTCCTTGCTCAGCTAGATTTGTGGACTGCTCTTCAAAGATCCTTTCAAAGATCCAGATTCTGAGTCCACTGCTTCCTTCAGAGTTTGTGTTCACTTTGCATCCTGACAAATGATAAGCATTTCATGGAAAGTTACTGCTATTTGCATCAATCTGAAAGGTCGATATGGGACATATCCTCTGGATCTCTATGAGACTATGACAAACCGTATGGAAATATTTTTAAAAGATATTATGATATGATATTTGGCCAACATTTGCGCCTAAAACCACAGTTTTCTCAGCATTCTAAGCAGGGGACTAGGCAGGCTTCGCACACTTCACCAAATGTGCAACACGAGGTTGGTACTTGATTGTTTTTAAAATATTAATATTAATTTAAAAGATAATTACAAAAACAAATAGTAATTTTTTTTTACAAAAATTGATGCTTGGCTCCTATCGCCGTTCAAACTGGCGATAGGAATATATTTACTGTTAGTCGTCGTTTCAAATGCCTATCACTATTTTAACTGGCAATTTGCATTGAATAGTGGGCAAATTGCCAGTTGAAATGACAACATGAAACCGTGGGTTCCTGTTGCCAGTTGTGCCAGGAACTGGCTATTTAAACTCCGAAAATTCGATGGAAAAATCATTTTAATTCTGGAAAAAAGAGAGATGTAGTGAAACCCTGTCGGTTCGTAGCGGAGGAGAGAGAGACGGAGCAGCAGATCTGATCACTCATTTTGCAGGTAAATGTTCTTGCAACTTTGTACCTAAATTTGAAACCTTGTAGGTTAGCAAATAAAAATAGCGATATAGAATTCAATAGATTAGATAATTTTAGTTGTATTGCTGTTTGATGCGGTACATCATTTTATCTGTATTGTTGTTTGATGTAGTAGATCATTTTAGCTGTGTATAGTTTAGTTCGTCGTATATATATTATTTATGTTACAATACTCGTACGGTTTAGAACACATTCGCAAAAATACCAAGAATTCTTTGTAGGTTTTATTTTTTTACATGATAAATATTTTGTTAATACCAAAAATACTTTTTAAACCAGGAAAATAGGAAGACACATCTAAAAATAACAAGATACATATTAAAAATTTGTAAAAATTACCATGACTAAATAAAATATGTAGAGCTTAATCAAAATAATCCCAACTTAATTTTGGTTTCCATTTGTGCACGATAAATATTTTGTTAATGCCGAAAATACATTTTAAACTTGAAAAATAGCAAGACACCTCTAAAAATTCTCTAAGAAATCCATACTATGTACATAGGGTATGTAGACCTGAATTAAAATACTGTGAACTTAATTTTGTTTCTATTTATACACGGTAACTATTTTGTAAATACTGGAGACACTTTGCAAACAAGGAAAGTAGCAAGTACCTATAAAAATTGCAGAGTAGCTAAATAGGGTATGTAGAGCTTAATCAAAATAATCCCAAATTAATTTTGGTTTTCATTTGTGCACGTTAAATATTGTATGCATATTAGTTTCCTATGTGTCACTAATCGTGCAGTAATTGAATTAATTAGATATGTCGCTTGTTATTACTTTTTGTATATGTTTCATAGTATTTACAATGTATGCACTAAATTTTCAAGTATAGCGGACCTAGGATACGCTGCGCAGTGGCCGTACGAGTTGCTTGACCCGGTCATTGACGTGCATCACTGTAGCCGCCTCAATACCATCCTCCCCTAGGAGGGCGAGGCGACGATTGAGCTTGGTGCATTGTGGCTGCGCATGCCCATGAGAGTATGGATGGTGGACCCATGTTGGGTTCTAAGGTACGTGTAGTTGTGATCTTCCTGTGCTCAGTTGCAGTCTGACTACTTTGGGTGGACTCACGTTTGTTCTTAATCCTTTCAACGCAGTTTGAGAGCGGCTGGCCTCCTTCCACTAGCGAGGATGGTGGAGGCGACGTGGGAGGACGATCAAGACCGCGCGAGTGGTCGTTGTACGTTGAGGCGCTTTCCGTACGACCGGTGCCTCCTAACGGCACTGGTTGACCGGTGGAGGTCGGAGACGTATACGTTTCACCTCCCGTGCGGGGAGATGACGTCGACGCTTTAGAACGTGACCTTCTTGACTGGGTTGCCCTACGCGGGCTTCCCCCTAGCGGCGCACGACATCCTAGCCACATGGCGCCTGAGTTCTCGTGAGGTTCAGAAGTCTTTGCGCCAAGCAATGACTCTGAGTTTGGCAACACACGGGCCGTCGCTGCATTAAATCTTCTAGTTCTACGTAAGTTTTTGTAACTCTTGTCCTTCTACTTCAATTGTTTTGTGCAATTTACTAATGTGTATCTGTCTTGCAGCCGGAGCGTATGACGGAGGACGCAGGCGAGTACACGGTGAGGAGGCACTTTGAGGTCTACTTGCTATAGCAGCTCGGGTGGGTGATGTTCCTAGGGTCCCACGACGACAGCGTCGACAAGCACTTCATTCGATGCGTCTGTGGTGGCGGTGGGAGGTGGAGAGATCGACCCTATGCCTAGGGCTGGCGGTGTTGTCTTGTGACGTCTGCGCATACTGTCACGGCGATGTCTTGCTAGGTTGGGGATAGCTCCATCCTCTCCGGATGCCCGCTGCTTCTTCAGTTGTGGTCCTTCGAGTGTTTCCAGATCGGACGACCACAGCTGGACCTAGGCGCCTACACAGTCGCCATGTACGCCACCACCGCCGACGTGGACCGGCCGACTATGGGTACAGTTTGGTGTTGGCGATGGGAAAGTTTTCTGAACATTTGTTCTTTTCTGTAATGTAATTCAATTTCTTGTGCTAAGTTTCTGTTGTTTCATTCGACAGGTCACCTTCACTTTGATCACTACGCATGCGTCCTACCCGGACTACGTTGCGATGTTCGATTAGTTGACGGATGACCGCGTCATCTGGACATCGTACACTCCCGAGGTGTCTGCAGCGCACCGAGCCTGTCGAGCTTGCGCGCGAAACACAATCTTGGTACACGCGGAGGTGCTTGGTACACGATGTCTTCGTCGAGGAGTACCACGTGCACAGGTGATGCGCTAGTTCGGTCTGCAATTGGATGTCCCAGCCCCCTAGGGGTAGCGGGTGGCGCCGAACGTCCATGGGTAAGTTCACGTTTTATTTCTGTCGTACCATTTGCCTTACGTACCTACAAAATAATTGTTTTGCCTTCCACAGGTACACTAGGAAGGGAGTCCCTATTACGACTTCCTGGAAGGACAGGGTCTTCCCTTGGGTTCAGGGGTGGCTTCGTGCCTTGGAGGACGTCATCCAGGAGGATGCTCCCTACGACCGTGGGACGTACGACGAGTACATCGAGTGGTACTCCAGTCGGACGAGACTTCACTGCGTTAGGGTAGTGGACGACCCACCACAACACGAGGCCGCGACATCCGACACATACCCCACCCAGTCGGACTCCGCATTCCATCGCGTTGTACGTTTTGAAAGGTTCGTACATATTATTCGCTTTGAAAGTTTTTGGTTTCTAACTTGTTAATTACGTGTACAAGTCGATCTACATTGGGAAATACATGAGTTGGCGACCTCTGTGCGTCGTATGACGCTCGGAGAGCGCCTTAGCATGATGACACATGAGATCAGAGGGGTTATGGACCAGTTCATCGAGAAGACGAGGCGAGGCATCGAGCTGACGCCCTCTTGTAGGCCGAGGGAGGTGGAGGACCCACCTGTGCATGGACGGGGTTGAGCCACGGTGCGTCACGCCCCACGGCTCCTCACCCGGATGTGGCGGCGGGTCCTCGTGGCACCGTGCTAGGAGTACCTAGGCACAGTTCGCAGTTCAGCATAAAACACTCACATCTAGTTGTTTTGTTTGAACTCCACTAGTTACTAATGCCAATTTTTTATGACAGGTCCTGAGTTTCACCCGTACACGCGACACAAGTACGCAGAGCTGTTCGCTATCTTCATGCGACGAGGTATGTCTATCTTGTTTGCATGCACACCGTACTATTTCATCATTTGTGCCATGTTTACATGCATAACGTACTGTTTCACAGCTCATACACCTTTTTGGGAGGAGGAGATGGTGTCGCACGATGAGTCACACTCAGGGGACTTCGATTTCGACTAGGGTGGCGGTGGGCCTTCGCCGCGGCGAGTAGCAGATCTCTATGGGGCTTCACAGTGCAGTCTTGCCCGAGCAGGCAGTGAAACCACAGCATCCTCTCGCGACACCCCCTCAAGCTACTTGTGTTGGTAGGGTGTCTCGACTGCTTGAGCCTTTGACCTACTCGTACTAACGCCCACAGCAGCCCCGGACGAGGCTAGGAGCCACACGTGGTGTACACCCCAAGAGGGCCTACGAGTAGATATTTATTGTTGTAAATATCAGTCCTGTCGTGTAAACATAAATTTATGTAGAACTTACATTATGCTACTCTTGTGTCTTGGTACTATTTGTTATTGTGTTCTGATACTATTTATTCTTGTGTCTACAGGGAACCACGTGAGGGAGTCAGTATCGCGACACCCCACCTTTTCAGACCTTTTCAGACTGCATCGGGTCACATCACACACTTCCACTTTTGTACACCGAGATGACAACACACTGCGACGCTACCTTTTCAGACCGACTCTGTCACGCCACACCCTTTTTTCAGACCGAAAAGACCACACTCTGTCACTTTTACAGACCGAGTTGACAACACACTGTGACGCTACCTTTTCAGACCGAAAAGGCCACACTTCGCCACACCACCTTTTCAAACCGAAAATAACGCACCACGACAGGCCACGAACTGCCACTTTTGGAAACGGAGATGACAAAACACTACAACGCTATCTTTGCAGACCGAAAATACCACACTCCACCACGCCACCTCTTCAAACCAAAAAGACCAATTATAAAAGGAGGGAGAAGAGAACCGGAGAAGAGAGCTGGAGGAGAACACTACACCGCCACACCCAACACTTCATCAAAGTTTGGTTCACACAACTAAGAGGAACGAGATGTCATACTCGTCGGCAAACTTCTACGCAAAGATGTTGCGGAAGCGCAAGTGGCTTGCCGAGAGGGCTAAACTCTACCCGGATTGTTCTATGAAGGATGCGCCGGTACCACAGGAGTTTCCACGCTCGCAATGTGTGCGCGAAGAACCGGCTAAGTGTCACATCCCTATTTTAATAAATAGAATTATTATGCATCTCATGAGCATGCATATTGTTTTTGAAGCATTTGCACTAATTATTGCACTTAGAAAATCTTATTCAAAGGATTAAACTATAACCTAAACCAACTCCTCCAAAGAAAAATAGAATTAAGTCCTTATAAAGACATCTGAGAAATAATTTATTCAAATACTATAATATTTATCATGAATAAATATAATTTTTCCCAAATTTTTGGAATTTATCCTAACCCACAGAAAATTCAAACTCTATTCAATAACCTATTCTAGGTTTGAATTTCAAACTAAGCGAACAATACTTGAACATTGAGGTTTAAAATTTTATATGAGTAGTAGATCATCCCAGGAGCCTCTCTGATTAATTTCAGAATTTTAGGATTTTATTTGCTATTTTTAGTGCACTGGTCAAAGTAGGAGGTTGTGAATTGAACCTTAGTCAGACTTTGCACTATTCGTTTGACCGAACCCAACCGTTTGACTTGATTGAACCAGACTTCCTAAATGCACCCGCGCCGTACCTGGGTCTGGCTCGCCCGCGCTGTGCCTCTACCATCCTGGACCCACCTGTCAGGTGTGTCTTCTCCACCTGCGCGCGCAGCACACAGAGCTCTTGTGCCATGCGGCCGGGACAACCTGAGCTGCGCCGGCGAACACTGTCAATCCGCCGCCCATTTTGCCCTATCCAGTGCTTCGTTGTTTCATCTCGTTGCCATCTCCGTCATCGCCCGAGGATAATACCCCCTCTCCCTCCATTTCGCCCATTCTTCCTCTCAGGGCTGAGGAAGAAGGTGTTTGTGAGCACTATTCTCGGGTAACCTTCGAGCTCCGGTGATCTTCCTCTTCTCCGCTCGTCACCGTATCCATTTTGGCTAACCTCAGCTCATGCATTGGCTTGTAGCTCTTGGAACGCCGCCGTGCTCTCGGTAGCTCTGGAGAGCGCACTAAAAGCCACTGAGTGACATCACTGTGCAAACTTCGTCTCCGGTGAGTCCTACCCACACTCATGCGCGTCATCTTGTGTCCTAGTGCTTAAGGATGAGATCCCCTCAAACCTTTTCGCTAATGCATCGCAGGAGCCCGCGGATTTCAAATTTCCCCTATTTCGGCCGAAGAACACTATTCTTCGTCTCCATCTTCGGCCGTAATGCATTTTCCAATTACTTGCTATTAGAGCATCTTCTTAAGTTGCATGAGCTATCCCTACACTTCATCTTCTTTCGTTTTGTTCCAGTTGACCCCTCCTCGTTGAACCTCACCGCCGTCGTAACCTTCATCATCGGCAAGCCCCCTCAATGTTTCTCCGACCACCTCATCTACTCAGGTAGCCTCCTTATACCTCGTAGAAGCTTTGGCACCCGCGTAGTGGCACAATGCAAAGCTCTATGTTGCATGCATGTTTTGCCCGTAGCTCACCGTCGCCCTCCTCCGACTTGCTGCTGTTCTAGGCTGGCTCAGTCGTCGCCACCAGTTCAAGAAGGTGTGCACTGTTATTGTGCATCTATTCCAGGTCTTGGCCAGCGTCGCTATGGCGTGTAGCGCCGGCAAGCCGCCAGGAAATCTCGTGGCCAGGAGCTCCCTGTTGTCGAGGCATCTGACAAATCCCTGTAGCAGATAGATTAGGATAAAACCTGGTTAATTAAAGCTAATGATTGCTTAGGTTAAGAAATGGTTGAATTAAAAGGCTAATGTTTCACTTACACGTGGGTTCCGCGAACAGAAATCAAAAGAGTTTTATGAAAATGCCGTAGAGTATGACATGTGGGCGCAAGTCACTTAAGTGCCCTGTGCGCTATGTTGTGCACCGGTGGACTGGGTTCATAAGTTTGTGTTTATAACCGTTGGGCCCCACGTGTCAATTCGTTTTAATTCGGGAATGTAAATGAAAAATGCACTATGCACTGGACCCGACTGTTAGTGACTGTGGCTAGCACAGTGCTCGGTATAAAAAGTATTAATTACTTTAGGAAATCCCGAAATTAGTTATTGTTCCACTGAAAAATATAATTAACTTCAAAATTTCATAACTAATACATTTTAACTCCAAAATAAGTAAAACCAATTTTGATAATTTTTATTTTAGATGAACTTTAATATGAAATAGGTTTCAAACATGTCATTGTCACAGAAAATATAGTTTTGGAAATTGATCCAAAACTGATTTATTTTTGCACTAGAAAATACTATTAACTTTGAAAATTCATAACTAATTCATATGAACTCCAAACGAGATGAACCAAATTATTTTGGTATTATAATTTTATTCTCTATTTATCTATGTAATCCTTTTATGCTCCACTACTCTGCAAAATTTCACGAAAGAATTTAATTCGAATGAACATTAACAGAGGTGAATTTTCAGCAGTTTCTGAAAATCTAATTTTCAAACTGCTATAACTCTCACATACTAGATCCAAATGGAATGAAGCTTTCACCTAAATTCATATAAAATCATGAACTAGACACTATAGAAAATTCATGCATTTTTGAGCAATTTGAATTTTATGATATTTCTTGGTGTTTATTCAATGTCGTTAATTCTATAGAGTCCGAAGTGCTCGACGTAGACTCCTACACTATCGGGAGCGAACAACTTGAATTCCAGTAAGGCAAGCATCATTTGAATTTTTTTTTGCATCATATTGCGCCAAGTTTTGTTAAGTTAGTGTTTTAAAATGCAATAATATTGCTTGCATGCTAATTTGATACATCGATATGTTATGAGTTAGTTAGTTATGTCCTATACTTGCTGGATATCCTTGATAATTCCTTTATAAACACGCTTAAGGTAGATGTTTGTGATGATATGAATATTAGGTGTTGAATGCTTAGCCATTGCGGGTCTAGGAGACGAATTAGATCAACCAACGAGATTAGCTCGTCAATTGTGGGAGACACACAACTTTTCTTACCTTTATTTTTATTCAGATCTTTGTATCTGATTCTTGAGTTAAACTTTGTTGATTTTAAATGGTTTTTGGGTCTGGACAAGTGGTTGGTAGTGTGGGTGCTGTTATGCACGAAACTCGGGTACCGTGGTAGTCTTGTCCGAACCATTAAGGACCGAGCCATGGGTTGTCATTCCAAGTAACTATCGTGCTATCACACGCGGGATATGGGTACCGTTCGGTTAAGTAAGGGGAGATTTTTATTGAGTTAAGTCACAGGTGGTGTGAGGACACTTGTGTTGATCATTTGTTCGTAGGATCCGATGCAATTTTCTATAATGTGCATGGGAGCACTGTTTTTCTTTTATTTACATTGCATCAGTGTTTCCGACACAACTTGTGAGCCCGCTTAGCAAGTGCTATTCGTAGCTTGTACTAAGTATGAGGTTCATCTCGCAAGGGGGACTCATCTCAATAGGGCTTTCTTGCTAAATAATACCGAATCTCGATTTCCCTGGCCGGCATACCCTATGAAGTGTGTCATTATCCGGAGGCTTACGGGCTAATCGAGCCGTGTGGGTAAAGTAGTACACCTCTGCAGAGTTAAATCTATTCGAATAGCTGTGTCCATGGTTATGGACACCACTTGGTTTGGGAGACGTCATCGTTAGACTTGTAATTAAAATTTGACATGGTTACAATTTGGTATCGGCATGAATGGGACATGCATGCATGTTAGTTTATCAAAGTGGGCTGCCACTTTGATATTGATTGACCTATATAATTATCTATGTCTTGTGTACTTCTTTTCTTAAACAATGGTTTACAAAATGGCAATTTCAAACTAGATGGTCTAGGAATGAAAACTGTCACGTTTCTGCAAAACTAAGCCACTAATGCCATTCCTTTGATATCCTCTGTGCATTAATACTTTTAATTTGTGTAAGACTTGCGAGTACAATTGTACTCAACCCGGCTCAGCAAATTCAGGTGAGGAAAACTTCGCGCCCGATGAGCTCGTTAGCGCTAATTTAGGCGACGCTGACGAGTAGTGATGTTCTTTAACTCCTAGTCGGTTGCCATGGGTTATGGGGCACACCATTGCAGGAACTTTTGTTTATTTTGCTTACTTCCGCTGCTACTTAATGTTCTTATTTGAATTTGGCCGATCGACCCTGTTGTAATAGTTGTAGACTTTAACTATTATGTTGTATGCCACTATGTAATATCAATGTATGACTTGTGATTGACGTTGTTAAGGGTATGTGTGTGTTGGTCGTTGATCTTGGGAGCCAACAAGGTTACATACCCACTGTTTTTTAATTCCCTTTGAACTTGTTTAAGTGTGGACTTGGACCGTTTAGAGAACTGGTCATCTTGTAGTGCTTGCAGAGGAGCAGTACGCATGATCATGGGAGCTCTAGTTTTAGTCGGATCCTCTCACTTAGATAAAGTTATTTTGGAATTCATCCACCTGAGGCCCAGAGTTATTTCCATAAGAACGGGAAGGTCTCGGTCTTGCGGAAATAACCCGAGGGTTGTCACACTAAGATCATCCAGTCCACACACCCGACGACGGCCGCCCGGGCATACTACACGTGTGGGAACGTCCTCGTAAGTGAGTCTTGCACACACATAGATTTTTCACATCTTATGTTCCATTCCACAAATCTCTAACTACATCCGCGCATAATGGCAGCCGGAGATGCGATGCAACTTCTTCCAATGGATCGACGGCCTGGACATGTACGATAGGGCGTTCATCGAGCAAAAGTACATGTTGAACTATGCGATGCAAGCCAAAACCTTCAAACACGCAGGAAACCTCACGTACTCGACTCTACTGAAAAGGAAGCGGAGGAGCCCAGGAGAGTAGGGTGGTGGTGGAGGACCCCCGAACAAGAAGCTGAGTACGACCGGGCGGAGCGCGCGACGCACAAGGGGAAGGCTCCCGCTAGTGAGACCAGTGGTCATCCTTGCACTCCTCGTTGCCCGGGCGCAGTCTGGATCGAAGAGGTAAGTTATGTTCAGTATGCATCCTGATTATTAATTTGGCCCTACACTGTGATATCCTAACTTCATTCAATTGTCCAGCTCGTCTTGCAGAACATGGCTGACTTCGAGACTGGCCACCACCGCGGGTAGTCCAGAGACAAAGGGAAGGGACCGATGGGCCGCCCGGGCTGACTAATTTTGTTCCAATCAACCTTTCTTTCGGATTCCAAAAAGACGCACATGTAACATATATGTATTTCGGTTTGTTGATTTGTGCATGTTGGCGTTTCTAATGTACGTAACCAAACCTGGTGCGCCATGTATTTCACAATTAAATTATGAAGTCTTTCGAACTTAAATAACTTTTTCCAAATATTTTGACTATTAAATATTACGTAATCTTTTCCCTAAGGAATCGGTTCCACGAACAATACAATTGGGACAGCAACACGCATGGCAACCATAAACCCAAATATTTTTTTCATTTCGCTCCGAAGGGGGCTATTTGTGTTATTGCGCCGCTGAACTCGGGTTCTCTATTTCACATTTCATTATCTTTTCCAATTTTAGATTACGAACTACGTGGGCACTTCAATGTATTACCAAAAAATTGAGTGAAATACACTAAATATTCAAGTTGAATTCTTTAGACATAATTTTTTTAAAAAATATTAAATATAGGACTCTGTCACCAGTTCAATTGGCGACTGGGATGCCATCGTCAGTTGAACTGGTGATAGGGTTCTGTCGCCAATTGAACTGACGAAATTGTCATGTCGCTAGTTAAATTGGCAACATGACTTTTCTCACTGTTCCAATTGGTCAGTCCAAACGGCGACATGCATCTTTTTTTTTTTGTAAAAAAAAATCAACTATTTTTTGCAATTACCTTTTAAATTAAAATTGTTTTAAAAAAATCGTTGGTACTTGGCACTATGCTTTGATTCCAAGGACATCTGCCTTTAAATCTTTACATTGTTTATTAATTTTCACCTTGCCTTGTGCATATTAAATTTCTGCTTATTGGCACATTGTATTTGTGGACAGAGAAATGCCATGCCTTGACACGAAGCATGTACATACTGAAAGCTGACGCCATGTTGGTGTGGTCAGGTGGCCTCCGCATTCCTGAGCTTAGGTTTCGGCTGTGAAGTCCTCGTCAGGTATCAATTCTATCTGTGCCACCGAAAGGGCATTTCCTATTGGATCAGAACTCGAGGATGAATGGAACGGTACGTAGGATAGGTAGGAAAGCAATGGGATTAATTAGAATTCTTGCGTGCCAGCAACTGCACAAACACTTGAATCAAATTTATGGTTCACTGTTTATACTGTTCGCCCACTTTTTGGCATATCTTTTTGAAATATATTGAATCTACCGCTCACGTTGCTGGCGTTACATGTTTCAGAAAATAGGAAGGAACACCTTGTTTGTACTTCTGTGGGAGAAATGTAAAGAATTTCAAGCCTCATGCATGGTTACTAGCTAGGATTAAACTAACAAGTCTTCAAGTTAACAAATGAACAAGCAAAAATTTATGTGCATCTCCGTGTTGACTCTTTTCCTGTCAAGTTCAAGCGTGTACTAGCATAATGGCAGGCTATAAACAATTGGAAATTTCACCTCTCGGAGGCATTTCACCGATCGTTTTACACTTTTCTCCCCTTTCTTCAGTTCCTTAGAATGTTTGCATCAAAAAGCATGTGCCCCGGTTTGTTTATTTATAGATTGGAGTTCCCTTAGGTCCTAATCCAGATCTCTTTGGGAGCTGTGGCCAGTGAACACCCTTCCAAGTCTCCACACTAAACAAATCACTGTCATTTCTCTAGTTCTCTGCCAGTCTATGAGTCAAGGCATGCATCCATGAGTAGTCGTATAGATATCATAGCTCAAGTCTAAAGAATAAAGATCATACTCTTTCTAAGATGGTTTGACTGCTAGCACCGCACAGGATGAACTAGGTACAGTATATGACAGTACTAGTGCTTAGCCTTTCCTAATCTCTCCGTAAGTTTCTCACGTGCCATCTATGATCTATTGAACAAGCAGGAGTACTGTACTGCTGGAACTTTAATGTCACTGCCAATATAATAGAGTGGAACTGTGGAAGTCCGGTTTTGGTCCGGCGACCGGCAATATGTCCCATGTGCTGAATCCAGTGGCTCTCTTCGTCCAAACGTTCAGTTATCTCAGTTTCATGATAGATTGTACTACTACTAGTAGCAGTACCAACTTAGCTTGATATAGTTTGCCTTACTCATTTCTCAATGACATGAGTTTGGTTTCAGTGAAGTTAACGAGATGTGGTGTGTAGACTCTTGTTAAAATGTTAAGGGCACATTTGAAACACGTGAATTTTAAGGATTTTCATAGGAAATAGATCAATGCCAACAGGAATTGGAAAAAATTCCCGCGTTTCAAATATGTCATAGTTGTTCTTTAATCCACTCTTAAATAGTTCAGTCACTTGTGGAATTTGAATAACTTAATCATTCATGATTTAATTTTTCCAAAACTATTTGCAATGACATACCAAAATCACATTGCATTATCAAATTTTGCGACCATTCCACTAAAACATGGAAAAGATTAAGCACATACGCATAAAATTAACAACTGGACATCTCCATAATCTAACTACTAGTAGTACTAGTAACAAATTTGTTCATATTGGACATACTCCTCCTAGGCGATCTATGCTCTGATACGGGCTCCCTTTTTTTTGCATTAGTTGTCGGCAAAACAGATGGTCTCCCTGCTGTATTCTGAGCTGACATCCTGTCACTGAAACCCATTACCTCCCGCAGGATTTCTGGGAGGACGTACTCCCAACTTACTGAAAGCAATAGAGAAATAGGAGGAGGTGAGGGCCCACGCCTCAGACCTCAGCTAAGCTTTGGTGACTCCTATGCGCTGACCACACGAATGGAAAGAGAGAACTTAAAGCAATTAAGTGTGCTCTTTTTTTTTTGCGAAGAATTAATTGTACTCCTACCTAGGTCAGCTCGCCTAGTAGTTCTGCTAATATAGTGTCATGGAATGCAGATATGCAACATGTGTATATTGCGTATGCCACATGCATAAGTACTTCTTGCAATATATATACTGGCTCTTTTGTTAAATAGATGTATTTTTAAAACAATGATGCAATCTCCAACATACACATTTGATCATTATTATTTTTCAATTATATATAAGTAAAATAAAAGAAGTAATTTTGAAGATAAATCTACTAATTATATCATTTCTATGTGAAAATTTAAATACTTTGTGTATTAGTGCTCAAGGTTTTAAAAGTTTGGTTGCATGCTTTCTAAAGTAAAATTTATTAACACAGAGAGGAGTACTCCATCTTATTGTTCATGCAATACTGATTAAAACACTGATCAACTCTCATGAGAATCCCTACAAATTTTTTGGAGAACTGATCATGTAGTCTTCTGTATGTTCTACCATCTACCATTTCTGATGGCGACTAGGATAGTCTTCTGTGTGTTCTACCATCTACCATTGATGTCTTCTAGCATAGTCAAAAGACACCTGTAATTGCTACACCAATAAATTAGCTTCAGTGTGTAATACTACTATATATAGGTGTATTATTGCAACAAACTATAATCGTTGAAAATAAACCTGTTCCTTGCAGTATTCTACGTGCCATTTCTAATTAAAAGAGTTAGTTACGCAGCTTTCACGGAAGGATTAAAAACGGAGAGGTGATCAATAGATCTAAAACCCAACAATACCATCATTTTTCAGGCAATCTGCGGTCGATCTTGCCATTGTTTGCGGGTCTAGCGTATCGTGTGTGCACCACTAGACGTACACACTTCAAATTTCCAAGTACTGCATTAATTATCGAACTACCGTACGTATAAACACAGCGTATACAACTTGCACAGTGTACTCTCAATCATACTCTACGGATACGGGATATCTTATACGTATTGTATAACGATTTAAATCGCGGAAGCCGGCGATAGGAACATATATAGAGAGAGGTCTCACCAGCTGATCATCTCGATAGTGACTATATATCGTGATCAAATGACCAAACAAATTAATACACATTTGACGGGTTCTTGTCACGATTGATCTTTGGCTCGGATCTGGACACCTATTCTTCTTTTAGCTAGTTATTATCATTTTTTTTATTTCGACAAAATACTTATAGCTCCCCTGCAAACGAACGAAAGCAACGTTACAGGCATGCACAGCTTTAGCATCCTAGCTCCCCGTTTTCCTGGGGGTTGCATCCAGCAGTTTCCCCACAATCTACGACTTAAAGATAAGTAACTGCTACCTTTAACCTTTTCTAAGCAAAAACATTGAGAACATATATGTACAAGCAGCTACCAGCAATGCAAGATAAGTGTGCGCTTTTCAGTGTAAGCAGCTGTAGTACCTGTTTAATTAGATCACTTCACATGTAAATGCAGCCCAGCCCTAGCTACTTTAAAATAGTGTGATTAGTCAACAAATCACTGTTTGAGTGTGCCATCTTCTGCCTTCCACGCGTCTCTGTGAATCTCAATGCACTTATACAGTTGTAGACGCGGTTTCTTCCTCTACTCTCACAGGTACAGATCATCCCTAGCGATCACAAAATATATGCAGCTAGCTACTAGCATATATTGTTTCTGTTTCATCCAGCACAGTACATCAAGCAAAAAGGTCTGGGAGATGGTTGCGGAGTTGCAAAGCTTTTCAAGCAGGAGAGGCCGGCCACCTGTGACTGGGTGTTGATCAAAATATTTTAGCAGATTGAAAAATGATCCTGTATATATAGAACCCGGGTCTTATGCATGATGTGAGGTTGGACCGACCGTATCTGGAGTATGACATGAGCTGCTAGCTTAAGATGGATGCATGAATCATGGTACAAGCATGCAGGGGCGCGGGTGCACCTGCATGCCGCGCGCGGTGGTGATTCCCTTCATGGTTCGTTTACGCGGAAATTGTTTGGTAGCAAACTAGAAACTTATGCAGCGCCGCCATTCCTCGTGACACAGCCACAGGTACGGTGCTTGTCGTTTTGGTTAAACATTTTGTAACGGATGGTTAACTGATGGCTTCCAAACAAACAAAAGAAGAAGAAGAAGAAGAAGAAGAAGAAGAAAGAAGCTGATGATGACAGTAAAGCCCCAAGCGCGTGGCCACCACATTATTTTTCTCTTGCAAATTTCCAATCGCTGGGCTTGCACGTTAATCTAATCGTCAATCATTACCGTTACAGGAATCATTAGCTTAATTGCCATGTTCGAGCGGTGAATCCTGGTGCGAGTAAGTAATTAAGCCGAACATCGATCATCTCTATCCTGTGAAAGACAAAAACCAAATGCATACATGTGTTGCTCTCGAACGATCAGATCACACGTACACGTAGGTATGCTGAATGCATGCACAGTGCGCGCTGCGTGCCGCCTCAGCCCTCTGAAAAAGTCTTTGACCAAAACGTCAAGCCGGCCGCGGCTGATGGCAAGTGAAATCCAAGCGATGGAAGCTAGAAGCGTATGGAAGGGAAGAATGTCATATTAGGTTCACGTGGGAGACTATATCTAGCTAGACGCGGCCACGTACTGTAGCAGTGGAATGTGTGTGAGAGAGACCCTTGAGGAGTACTTGAGCTACCAACGCCATACCAGCACTGGGTAGATGTTCTTAGAGAGAGAAATTATTAGCTAGCTAGAGAGAGAGAGAGAGAGACTCTCTCTCTCTCTCTCTGTATGTTTGTGTGTGTGATGGATGGATCGATGCAATTTGGGAGAGACACTGTGGTTCTCGCATCGCATGCATGTTTGCTTCACGCAATCTTCTAACCCTTAAGAGAGCGAAAGAGCAGAAAGAGAGGTGTGTAGAGAGCGAAAGAGACGCCGGCCGGCCGGGTGGTACTACCAGCTGCTGCTAGGCTTCCATGCCGTGGCTTTAAAGTCTCATCAACACCACGAAAACAAAACAACACATAGTATATGTTGTAAGACTAGTACTAGGGAAAGTGTAGATTAAAAAAAGAATAGAAGAAACGGAAAAAGAAAATCGAAATGGAACTGTAACCCCTATGACCTTCCACCTATAGGACAAATACCAAAAGGAAGAGATCAGAGAGGGACCTTTCCATGTTACACATACGCCCTTCGTCCTCCACTCCTACCATATTTGCAGCCCTCCTCCTCCTCCTCCTTCTCCTTCTCCTCTCTCTCTCTCTATACATTTATATATACCTAAACAAGAACGCACTTGTTTTATCCCTATAACTAGTAAGCACCTAGAGCAGATATAAGAAGCAGCCCGGTTAAAAACTCTTTAGAAAGAGGGAGATCGAGGGGAGAGAAATGAGCTCGGGAGGCAGCACTAGCACGCTTGGCGGCGGCGGTGCCGGGGGGCCGAGCGGCAGCGGCAGTGGCGGAGGCGGCGGCGGGCCGTGCGGCGCGTGCAAGTTCCTGCGGCGCAAGTGCGTGAGCGGGTGCATCTTCGCGCCCTACTTCGACTCGGAGGAGGGCGCGGCGCACTTCGCGGCGGTGCACAAGGTGTTCGGCGCCAGCAACGTGTCCAAGCTGCTCCTCCAGATCCCGGCGCACAAGCGCCTCGACGCCGTCATCACCATCTGCTACGAGGCCCAGGCCCGCCTCCGCGACCCCGTCTACGGCTGCGTCGCCCACATCTTCGCGCTCCAACAGCAGGTAGTACCACTACCATACGATCGAGTTGATCGACCGATCAGCTTGTTTCTTTGGAAACCTAGCTAGCTTGCATATATGGTATAGCATAGGCTTGAAAATTTGGGTTTTCTGCATGCGTATGGATCTGGATCTTGTCTTCTGGGATAAGATTCTGGAGTAAGCGTGTTTCTTTCTCGAGAAAGGTCAGTCTTTCGATCGGCCGGGAGGAAATTAACACGGCCAAGCCAAGCAACGGCGCCAGTGCGAAAAGGAGCACGCCAAGCGTTAAACCAGGAGACTGCTGCTTCCCTGTACTTGCGCTGAATGATACGCACGTCTTATCCGTCGCATCCGCGTAAGCCGTCCGATCTTTCAATCCATAGATCGTACATTCATCCATCAAGCCACGCATACAACCGGCATGCATATGTGTAATCTTGGGCTCTGAACAAAGCAAGAAGTACTAGTGCTTGCTTGGTTTTCGATCTGACTCCTGAAAAGAAAAGCCCTAGCACCAATCTCGATCTAGTCCTAGAAAATCCAAACTCGCGTTCTTTTTTTTTGTTACCAATCTTATGATCTTTTGACACCTTTCAACTCAATTCGTTGTGATGTCTCGTATTATTATATGCATGTATTGTGATCTTCGTATGATTGTGTGCTTTGAAGTTTGCACATAACAATTTTCTGTAGTACTGATGGATGGATGTCACGTCCTCTGATCACTTATTCTCAGGTGGCGAATCTCCAGGCGGAGCTGACCTACCTGCAAGCCCACCTGGCGACGCTGGAGCTGCCGTCTCCGCAGCTGCCGGCCCCGCCAATGCCGACGCCGGCCCCGTTCTCCATCTCGGACCTCCCGTTGTCGACGAACATCCCGACCACCGTCGACCTGTCCGCGCTCTTCGATCCGCCGGCGCAGCAGCAGTGGGCGCTCCAGCAGCAGCACCCCCAGCACCAGCTCCGTCAACCGTCATACGGCGCACCGGCCAGCAGGGCCACCTCCGGCATGGCAGAGAGCCCGGCAGGCGGCGGAGACCTGCAGGCGCTGGCGAGGGAGCTCCTGGCCCGCCACGGCCGGTCCGCCGTGAAGCCCGAGCAGCCGCCGCCGCCGCACTCAAGATGATCGAGCCTCAAACTGCATGCATGAACCGATCAATCGAAGGAGGAATCGACGTGTTATGGAGGAGGTGTGTGTGGCATGGGCAGAGTGCGCGCGCGGCAATAACGAGAGAGATAGGGATCGGTGATGGATGCATGGATGATGGCGAGCAGGGAGTAGGTAAGCAGCATTGGCCGGTTTTCGCGTATCCACCTAGCTTGTTGTTAACCAAGGGTGCAAGGGGTGCCCACTTGTTCGATATATAATTTGGATTTGCTCCGAGAGAGGAAACTGGGGAAGATCGAGTACGTACCTAGTGTCAGTAGTGGTAGTAGTTTGACATGTAGCAGTATTACCTTTGTCACCGTTCCATTAATTGCAAGATTTTAATTAAGAAGCTTATATTCCTAGTATCTCTCTGTTGATCAAACTATCCACTTAATACTAGTAGTGTCAATATGCATCAGAACTAATCTTTCTTAAATTGTTAATTTTGCAGCAAAAAAAAATCAACAACTAGAGATTGTGCGTTATGATGGCACTAACTCAACTCTAGCTAGATAGGGGACATGTGTGGCTACATGATTGGCCCTACATTTGAGTTGATGAGAGGGAAACGGCGTATGGTTCTGATCAGTCGGTCAGGGATGTTTGACTATGACCATAGTTATATGTCGTCTGCCGTATGTTGCTTGCAGGCATACAAATAAATGTCCTTGTATTCTGGGGCCGGTTTTCCATCGTGTTGGAAAGTGGAATTTGTGCGAGTCTTCAAATTTTACTCACTATTTTTTAATCGTAGGTTGCAAGTAGCAGACCTAGGTTTTTTCGAATGGGTGTTCGAAGTTAATAAAATATTGTTTAATATAAAACATAAAGGTGCACAGTGGCAAAAAGAAAAATACAAATTATTCGTACTAATGAAAACATATCAAATAATTTAGTCAAAATACAAAATAATCAAGTAAATTACAATTTAACTCGATTTCCTTTCATGCCTTTTAAATCGACATACTTCTTCTTCATCATCTTTTAAGCTTTGAGATCTATAGTTCACAAAAAAGACAACCAAAATTATTGATTTGGATATTTGAGTTTGCTCTTTGTTGGTTTGGGAATTGAGGATATGGTAATTCGGATTGAACTCACCTCTGTGTTGTTGGGAATTTGGGTACCGTGGCCACGCGCTGCCTTCTTGCCGGGAGCAATGCGAGGCGTCGCGTCACCACCGCTGGCCGCAGGCCTGCGAGGATACCCGGTCACCCTCCCCGCTCGACGATCGCCCCATCTCACACCGTCGTTAGACGTCCCAACGGCAACGCACTACTACAAAACAGGCTATAGTAGACGCCCCATCACAGACGGTTCCTTTGGAACCGTCTGTGTTGGGTCAGTTCGGACCTGCGGGTGGCGCGGGCCGACTATCACAGACGGTATTTTTTAGAACCGTATGTGATAGTCATCTATCACAGACGGTTCATTAATAGAACCGTCAGGAATTATCCTGACGGTTCTATTCACAAACCGTGCAGCGATAATCGACCAATCACGAGCGATTCTCAATAAGAACCGTGCGTGATAATACTGACGGTTACGAATAAGAACCGCTGCGTGATAATTAATTATCACTGAGCGGTTCTAATTAAGAACCGTTTGTGATATCTGCTATCCTCTACCGCTTGCCGCGCCTCTGCCAAGCCGCTCTGGAGGCTACAGTGTCGCAGAGCGGTTCTTTAATAGAACTGCGTGAATGATCCTGAGCAGTTCTATTAAAAACCATTTGTGATAGGTGCTATTACAGGCGGTTCTTAACAAGAACCGTCTCGATTGTTAGGCGAAATGAAAATTTAAACATAATGGGCGGTGCAAAACTTGCTTTATATAACCTCCATCTCCTCCTCTGCGGTCTCTCCTCCTCACACTCATACCTCCATCTCCTCCTCTGCGTTTCTCCTCCTCACACCTTGCGCCCGGCCTCACGCGAGGCTTGTCGCCTGCCTCCTCCAACTCGTCCCGGCCTCATCGTCACCGCCTCATCCGAACCATCACCCCGCCTCCTCCACTCGCCCGACCTCGTCATCACTTGCCTCCCGACCTCATCACAGGCGGTTGAACAAGAACCGTCTGTGATAATAGCCTTTCCTGAGCGGTTTTGATGAAAACCGTGCATGATATTCTCGGATCACGAGCGGTTTTTGATGAAAACCGTCAGATAATAACTTCCTGAGCGGTTTCAACAAAAACCGTTTGTGATAGTGCGTATCACGAGCGGTTTTGAACCGTGCAGGATAACTTACTGTTATCACAGACCAACAAATATAGGCGGTTGAAAACTGTGCGTGATGACGGTTCCGAACCGTCTGTGATGAGGCTTCCTGTAGTAGTGACGGCCCGCCCGGAGGCCAATGCCCGGCCTTGCTCCTCTGACCTCCGCCCTACAGCTGTGTTTGGCTTCATCGTGACTGCGCCACCATGTTGAGAGAGATAGGGAGAGATGTGATTGTTAGGGTTAGAGAGAGAGAGAGATAAGGGGGAATGACCTTGTTGTGGCTGGCCCAAATGATCCAATGCCCAAATGGCAAAAGCTGAATTGATGTGGATCAAACCTCCAGCTGAGATTCAATCTGTTAGTTGCCTGATCTTCCGTGGTGGAACAACAAACTAACAAACAAATTTGGCTGAATTGAATTGCAAGAAAATCAGCACACCTACAAACCAATCTAATAGATTGAATTGCAAGTATTGTAGTAGCATCAGTGAACAGTGCCCACGAATGAACAGTACCACGCACAAACAGTGCCCAACTCTTGATCTCTCTCCCCCAATCCTTCTCTCTCAATCTCTCTCAACTCATCTCAAGAACACACGATATGTGCCAAAACAGTTTTTCTGAATTTCATAATCTAAATCATAACTTGTCTTGTCTACTTTACATGGTGCGGCCATGGGGCTCAAATAGCCTCCCACACAAGCATAATTGCTTTCAGATGAACAATATCATGTGAATAGTATCCGAAACCAACTCAACCTCCTAAACTCACATAACTCAAACTCTCCTATTTTCGGAATCTATGTGAGAACCCGCAAATTAAACTAATCTAAACATCGATATGCCGTATTTAACAATAAAATAAAATTCTTTTAAACAAGTACAAATCATAAGCTCAATTGATAACGAACATATCGCCAAACAATTTTATATAAGATAATATTATAAAAATTTCATCAACAGAATGTACCATATGAATTATTACATCATCGTCATATAACGCAGAGTCAATTTCAAGAATCCTTTGCAATCACAGGTAAAACATTAAAAACAAACTCATAATTGAATTGCAATAATTATTTACATCAGATTGACATACAAAAATCCATTACAAGTATAAGTGAAATATTAATACAAACTCGGGATTAATTACAAGATTTCGTTGCAAGCCGAAATAAAACAATAATACAATCCCTGAATCAATTACAAGAATGTATTACATTAGATAACAATATAAATTACAACTTTGAATAAATTACAAAAAGAATAGAATAAAATCTTGCATGTATTCCGCCAAAGCCTTACTTCCTTGTCCGTGTTTCACCAACCAGTCAAACCCCTTTCCTCAGCCAATCTGAACCCTTGCCGTTGCTCCATCGCCCGCCAAAAACAACGAGACAAATAGCAGACCAAAAGCAATAGAGTAGAGTTAGAGTAAAATGGATTGCCGTCAGATTTCCTGAAGATCACTGAGGTTCCCAAACCAACCTAGGTTAGTCGGCACTATCTCACTTCCATAGGTTTCATCACCCGGTGTTTATTAGAATTCGACACCCACGTTATACCGATGCAACATCCCAATTTCCAGGGCTTTCTAAAAAAAATTCGACCACCCACTCGGTTTCGACCAGTGCCACTCAGTTTCGACCATACCCTCTGACCAGACCCGCCTCTCACCCTCCCCCTACTCGCCTTCACCTCCCTCTTGTTGCTCGCCCATGTCGCCATGTCGCTAGTGCTCGCGTGTGTCACCATCCCGCCCATTTAATTGCTTGTCTTTTGCCACACCCACCCCCTCTGTTCTTTCTCCTCCCCACTTGCTCATGTCTCATCCCCATCGAAACTTCCATGTCCCGGCCGAGCCGCCACCACGGCCTTGCCGCAAAGCTTCTCCCCTACTCCTCGTGCCCTATAAAGAGGAGCACCAGGGAGCCCTCGCCCTCCTCTTGTTTTCCCCACCCATCTCTCCCTCTCTCGCTCTTGTTGCTGTGGTTTGCCCGAAGCCCTGAACTCCAAGTTCAAGCCGCCGCGCACCTCCTCTTGATCCTCGTCGCACCAGTGTAACCCCTCTTCTACCCGCATCAATTCGTGTCCCAGAGCTACTTGAAGAAATCTCCTCACCCAATTTTAGTTTTGTTTCACAGAAGACGTCGTATTTCCCCTTCTCCTTCAATCTCGGCCGACCCCTTCATCACTGTCCTCGTTTGCCTTCAACCGTGAGCTTCCCCACCGCCGTTCATCGTCCATTGACCTCCTCCGAACTCTCTCTCAGTCTTGGTGAGCTCCCCGTGCCCTGTTCTCCCTCATGCTCCTTTCGACCATATCCTGTAGTCGAAACCTCCTTTCGACCACGTCTTGTAATCGAAACCTCCTTTCGAGAGACCGTTCTCCTTCATTCGAACTCCGATTAGAATGTTTCAAATTTCTAAAATCATCTAAAATCAAGATCTAGCTTTCTAAACTAAAATTATTTAATTTGTAGTTCATTTGAATTTTTTTGAATTTGGCTCGTTTTCACGTGTAGATTTCAACGTCTCTAGGGAAACTGATCTTTTTGAAGAGTTCGATCCTCAAGCATACGAGCAAGGCAAGTTACATCCTTTGATCATATTTGAGCCCAATATTTAAAATTATTTAAATTCCTATTATTGCATGCTTATTTATATTCTAGTAATTTAAATTCCTATTTTAAATTACTAGTTAATTCCATTACCATTTGTACAGCTAATGAGATTGAAGTCGTCCTTCCCTTTGTCACCTTAGTGGAAAAATCTGGTTGATACACTAGTATGACTAGAACATGTTGAAAAACAGTATGCTTAGACAAAGCTTAGACCGAAAGTGTTTAATTTTGGGAATTTAGCAAAAAATTCAACTATGATTTGAAATGATTCTATAGTATTGTCTTTACCATAGAAATTTATAAAATGATTTGACTTGTTAATCAAAATGAAAATTGGTTGGGACTTGGGCGAAATGGATGTTTGGATGGGTGCATGTTCATGTACGAGATCGATTCATTTCTATGATCGAGGCCTACGGTCTTATTGGAAGTCGCCTAGGTCAGTTAAGGACCGGTCTTCGGGCACATTTTGCTAAGCTCTACTGTACTACCACATGTTCTGAGTGGACAGGACCTGGCTAACTAATTTGTAACATTCCACTGTGGTCGTGCCATCCGGTTGCGTGTGTATCTTTGTGACCTACTTTCATGTATTTCCACATGGCGCAAGAGGGGGCTTAAATTCGACGAGTTTCTATCCAAAGGAAGAGAAACCTTAGCGAGGTGGGACTACAGTGGGATGGTGCATTGTAAAGGTCTTGTGATAATCTCTTAGTCGCACACCTTCAAAAGTGTGTGAACAGACATTACGAGTGATTATCTCTTGTGGGTAAAGCTGTACAACCTCTGCAGAGTGTTAAGAACTATTTGAATAGTCGTATCCACGGTCAAGGACATGCTAAGCAAAGCTACTCAAAGTTAGAATTTTGTTTTGATTTTAAAAGACTTTATCAATTGTTTTTTGATAGTTTATCCAACTGGGAAATTGGGCAGTTTGCCATGTGATAGGAAGGTATCCTTCATCACTCGTTGATGAATGTTATCTTACTATAAAACTTGAGATTTTAAAAATAAATTTTAGTTATAGAGTAAACTGTTTTAGAACTTAGTATGAATATTTAAATGAAAAATATCGCTTTATGCAAATTGAGCCATATAAGCCTCCCATTGCAAAATCCTTGCATGCATTATAATATGTTATTGGGTGTAACTTGCGGAGCGCAGTTGTTGTGCTCGCTCTTGCTTAATACCATTGTTGAGCAGGAGAGGAGTACTACGAGGAGAATGAGAACCTGGATGACTAGGCTACGCCCCCAGACGATTGCCTGTGGCGAATCGTGTGGTCTACCTTATTGCTTTTGCTTCCACTGTATTTTGCTTATTGACTTTATGCCCCTTTTGTAACAAACTTTAATTGTTTTCTTGTATGACGTTTTATGGTAGTGCTATCCACTCTTATTTGAATGTGTGCACTGGCTATTTTTGGGCTAGTGTATAAATCACAGAGAATCTGGGATCCTTCGCTCCCAGGTTCAACAACCGACTTACCTCAGCCGTAGAAAATCCAAAGCACAATGTTCTTTTAACTAATGGACCAAAGCCAAATAGTGATCTGTGAGAGAGAATTGGACAAGGAGAGGGCATAAGTGTCATGCACAGGGCAGGAGAGAGCACAGCCGAAAGGCCTCTGCCTTAAGTCCCTCTCTACCAATTGAAGCCTTCACAGCCAGCACAAGCCAAAGCAAAACAAAGCACCACAAGCCAACCTCAGTGTCTCACCTCACAACCAAAGGCATCACAAGAGCAAGCACTCACAAGCACCCACACCACTGCCACCACCAGAAGCAACCAAGCCGCACACCATCTTCATCACTTGCAAACACCCACAAAGAAGTAGTAGAAGGAGAAGAGAAGCAAAGGAGTTGAGGAAGACAAAGGGAGCGGGAACAACGTCAACGACGGCTTCGAACCAACAAAGACCACCAGGACAACACTAAGCCAACAAGGAGAACCAGAGGGAGCTAACAAGAGCAAGGAAAGCACTGTGACCACCACACGGCTAGCATCACCAAACCGACACTACCACCCCATCTACAACCCAACCCAAACAAGGTCCCACATTCATTATTTTTGCCCAAGCCGAACCATGCACATAGAGTGCTCATACCACAATAGCCCACAATATCACCATCCATCAATCCATCAAGAGCAAGGGGGAAAGGAGTAGAGGAGAGTATACCTCAGTGCGACGCGGCAACCACGGCAGCCCCCACCATTACGTTCCTCATGCATGAGCAAACCTTAACCCACTTCCAGTGCACTCCGCCATGCATGAACAAAAGCCAACACCACATTCCATCACCTTCCTCTTGCATTAGCAAACCTCAACCCACATCAGTAAACAAGTCAAGCACAAACCTTAAAATCAAAGCAACAAAAAAGAAGTAACAAAAGGGGGGATTGAGTCTAGGAAGGAAGAAGCAACAACCAGGCCTCAAACCACAGCCGGGCCAACGCACAGTCGCATGGGAGAGGCGAGCAAGTAGTAGACCAAATCGAGCGGGCACGAGAGTGGCGAACAGGGCGAAGGCCGGAGGCGCCATGAGCCAGAGGCGGGCGGCCGGCGATGGGAGGAGCTACAGTTGAGAGGCGCCATGATGGGCCTGATGAGGACATCAACCCTAAGGATGCAAACACTACTTCGACCTGCTGCACTGCATCCTCTACTTCAACCACATCTTCTCCGATAGGACTTTCGGCTATTGCACTGCTATATTCCCCAATTGGACCGAGCTACTTCTACTCCTACGAGCCGAGCTACGACTATATGACATGGTGTTGCATCTACATGCTATGGTGTCGCATCTACATGTCATGGTGCTGCGTCACCAATTGTTGGCCTGTGGGCTTTGTAATGAATGGGCTTATTTGGTTCATATGGTCGGCCACCTAGGGTTTTTGGTACTATTCATGTGGTACTGTTCACACGACTCGCGGCTGCTCCTCCATTCTCCTATACATAGTGGCCGCCACCCCTCTAGTTTCCTTGGGTTTTGTTGAATTAAAGTTTAGCCTTTGCTACTTTGCACTTTGTCCTCTTGTACGACGAGTACAGCAGCGACATTGTTCTTCGAAACCGCACTTATCAATACAAAACTATTTCCTATTCGCAATTTCAGATTGCTTATTATCTTGTTCTTGCTTGTTCTTCGATTGCTTGCAAGAATTGAACCTCGTGTTCAGGTCAACCGTGTTCTTGGCACGGTTGATAACGATTGCTTGGTGTTCTGGTCGTGACCGGTTAGAAGCCTGCACCGTCAAAGTCGTTCTCCTACAAATCGAAGTTATCGTCCTATCGGAAGATCGGGACCCATTGTCTCATCAAGTAGTATCAGAGCTGCAGTTGATTGGTGAGATTTTTTTCTTTTACCTACAGTCCACAAAAATCCAAACAGAAAATAGGGTTAGTTCATCATCGTCCAAACCAATATGTGCTTTGCAATTTATCTTTTCGGTTTTGCATGGTTGAATTTTTTGTTGTATTGTCGTGTCAAATTGTTGAGTCCTACTTCTAGTTATTGTCTAGTTGGTCGTTGTCTAGATTGCATCAGTGTGCTTTGTTCCTGCCACGGCAACCATCATACTCTGCCGCAGCAATTTTCGCCGCCACCAAGCTTTGCCACGGCAACCCCATCCCCTACCGCCTCCTCAACAGATCGCTGCCGCGGCAACTTCACCTCCTTGCTGCCTCTACAGATCACTACCACGACAACTTCACCTCCTTGCTGCCTCCACAAATCGCTGTCATGGCAACCCCATCCGCTGCCAGTCCCTACCACGCCCACCGGAGCCACCTCTGCGTTCGTGCTGCCACGACCACCAGAGTCGTTGCCACGACTGTCAGAGCCGCTGCTGCCTCTGCCCTCGCGCTACTGCGGTCACCAGAGCCGCTATCACGACCACTAGAGCCGTTGCCGCCCTACCTTCATGCTGCTGCCTCTGCGCTCGTACTCTGCGCCACTAAATTGTTCTTATGCCTTCATCATTGCTTGTGCAAACAAAGAACCCTAGACCTAATTTGTTTCGGTTTGTTCAAGAGAAGACAGAAGATTGGGTTTCAGTTTGAAGAAGAGAGAGAGAGAGAGAGAGAGAGAGAGGAAAAGATAGAAGAAAGGAGAGAAGAAAACAAAAAAAAGGAGAGAAAAAAAAGAGAAGGGCAAAAATCGGTGTCCGCCTTCCGAATTTTGAAAAGCGATCAAACTTTCGACAAAATCAGTGAAAACTGGTGGAGTCCTTCTGGATATAGCCACAAGCTTCCACAAAAAATTGAGCAAATTTGGCCCACGGGATTGAAAGATATAACGGTTTCAATTTTGCACCCAAGACGAATTCGAGTCCGTTTCCGAGACACCTTCAGTAAAACAGACATAACTTTTGCATACGGTGTCCGAATCCGACGTTCTCGGATTCGTTGGAAAGCTAGCGATGAGGCGCATCCAATAAAAATAATCTTATTGTTCTAGTCTCCATATAAGACTCCCAAAATCAGCCATCTTCAGCCCCAAATTCGCATCGCAAGTTTTCGGTTTCTGATTTGGCCATTTCTTTCGGTCTTCCCTCCGGAATTTGGGGTTCATCTCAACTGCAAAGTTATAGATCTCGTCAAAACCTTTCAAACAAGCATATATGAGACATATAAAACTTTGCCTTTTTATCTCTTGAGACTAGCTGTTGTTTCTGCTTAAAGTAGAGGGCTGTTACATTGCACGTTATTGCGTCTTTGTGCTCTACATTGTGTGAACAATCTTGTGCCCCTACATAGAAGTCTAAGTAGTTGGCTAGCGTCTCCCCTAGCACTTGGTGTGAGGTTTTTCTTAGCTTACATCAGGTCACATTGATCTTTGTGTTTGCTTACATACACTTCTCTTGATAGGCATTGATTAGCTAGCTTTGATTAGGCGAGGATCAACAACTTTGACTAGTACTTTGAACAATTTTTCAACTTGTATTTACTGATTTGATTATTGCTAATCATTGCTACCATATTGAATCCTATCCTAGCTCCACCTTCTACCGTCGTACAGGTCCAGTTCCTTACAATCATTGGGCTATTCACTAGTGAGAGTATCACGAACCAGCCACCGGTTGTACCACCTCCTTGCTGCATTGATAAGAACTTGGTAAGACGTTGTGAGAGAGTGACTTGATTCGACCTGACTAGCTCCTAGTAGTTGATAGGGACATATACATTGTGCTTTGTTCTTTGTTTTCTACTAACAATGGCAGGGTCACGTGGATCTACACATGAAGGGAACAACAACGAGTACCCTCTTGCGTATGAGGGTGAAGTTCCTCTCACACCTCGCACGAGAGAGATCGTGCGACGCTTTGAGCACTCGCTCAGTGAGAGTGTTCGTGATGCCTTGGATAAGATCAATGACAATTTCGTGGTTCTCTACACAAGCGTTGAGCTCCTCGAACGGCGCCCACTTGCTGGAACCACGACCCATGATGAGCCAAGGGCGGAGGACCCTCCTGCTCACCGCACACCACCTGTTGCTCGCTCTTGGGCAGATGAGGTGGAAGAATAAGACGTGAACAACTACACTGCTGATACGAAAACAGATGGAATTAATGTTCACAATGATCATAACCATCGTCGGCTTCATCACAATCGTCAAGGTATGGGAAGAAATCAATGTGAGGTACGTGACCATAATGATGTTTTTTGGTAAAATTAAATTCACTATACCTTCTTTTGCTGGAAAATATGATCCTGATGCTTATCTCACATGGGAGCTTACCGTAGAACAAAAATTTGTTTGTCATGAATTCCCTTAAGATAAGAAAGTTAGGGCTGCTACTAGTGAGTTTATTGATTTTGCCTCTATTTGGTGGAGTGCGTATGGTTGTACTCATCAGAACATACCTAGAACATGGAATGCTTTGAAGAGAGCAATGAGACATAGATTTGTGCCTTCATATTATTCTCGTTTTTTGTTTAATAAATTGCAACGCTTAAGACAAGGTAGTAGTTCTGTAGAGGATTGTTATCGAGAATTGCAAACTGGTTTGTTGCGTTGTGGTTTAAATGAAACTGAAGATGCTAAGATGGCTAGATTTTTGGGAGGTTTAAACCGTAAAATTCAGGACATACTTGATTACAAACAATACAATTATATCACTCGCTTGTTTCATCTTGCTTGCAAAGCAAAAAGAGAAGTGCATGGTCAACAATCTCGCTCTAGGGGCAATTTTGGAGGATCTTTTGCAGGTCGGTCAAGTCCGCAACAACACATGCCACCTTCTTCCACTTCTGGCCAAGATGCACCCTTCTCAAGCCATGCAGCCTCTACCGCTCCTTCCACTCCTACACATGTCCTTGATGTAAGCAAATCAGCAAAGATACAAGTCCCTACAAAAAGTGCTTCTTCCGTTGCTTCTATAGGGAGATCTCGAGATGTACAATGTCACCGCTGCAAAGGATTTGGGCACTTGATGAGCAATTGCCCAAGTCAGCGAGCTTTACTTATCAAGGACAATGGTGAGTACACTTCAGCTAGCGATATTGAGGAAGAATATGTTTTGGTTACAGCTAACAATGCAGGTGACGAAATTGAGGAAAAACAATTAGGCCATGAGACATCTGACAAGTACCAAAGCCTAGTTGTCCAGCGTGAGCTAAGTGCTCAAATGGAGCTTGCTGAACAAAATCAACGCCACAGCTTGTTTCAATCAAAATTCGTCATCAACGAACATTCATGTAGAGTCATCATCGATGGTGGCAGTTGCAACAACCTTGCTAGCACAGACATGGTCGAGAAGCTTGGCTTGACCACAACTCAACACTCTCATCCTTACTACATTGAATGGCTAAATTCTTATGGTAAGTTGAAGGTGACTAAACTTGTGCGCATATATTTTTCTATTGGATCATATCATAACTATGTTGATTGCAATGTCGTACCTATGCAAGTATGCTCGTTATTATTAGGTAGACCTTGGCAATATGATAGATATACTGAACATCATGGTAGATCTAATCATTATACTTTTACTTATAAAGAAAAGAAAATCACTTTGCTTCCAATGTCTCCTGTTGCCATATTAAAGGATGAATTAGAAAGAACCGAGAGAACAAGTAAGGAGAAGACAAAAGTTGATCATAAGATTATAGCTCCAAGTGAAATTAAATTGAAAGCTCTCATTATGTTAGCTACAAAATCTGATTGCATTGATATGGAAAAACATGAATCTGAATGCTGTACTATGATCTGCAAAGAATCTTCGTGTCCATTAGAAGAAATACGTGTTTCTTTGCCTCCTGTTGCTACTAACCTTTTGCAAGGAAAGCGGTGACTTGGAGAAAACGATTGAGTCGAGGATGACTCAAATTCAAGAAAGGGAGGATGATGAGGGCATCAACCCTAAGGATGCAACAACTACTTCGACCCGCTGCACTATATCCTCTACTTCAACCACGTCTTCTCTGATAGGACTTTCGGCTATTGCACTGCCATATTCCCCAATTGGACCGAGCTACTTTTACTCCTACGAGCCGAGCTATGACTACATGTCATGGTGCCACGTCTACATGCCATGGTGTCGCGTCTACATGCCATGGTGCCGTGTTTCTACATGCCATGGTGCGGCGTCACTAATTGTTGGCCCACAGGCTTTGTAATGAATGGGCGGATTTGGCCCATATGGCCAGCCACCTAGGGTTTTCGGTACTGTTTACGTGGTACTGTTCATGCATGAATAGTATCACGACCGCCCCTCCCTTCTCTTATACATAGTGGTCACCACCTCTCTAGTTTCCTTGAGTTTTGTTGGATTAAAGTTTAGCCTTTGCTACTTTATACTTTGTCCTCTTGTACAACGAGTACAACAGCGACATTGTTCTTAGAAACCCCACTTATCAACATGAAACTATTTCCTATTCGCAATTTCAGATTGCTTATTATCTTGTTCTTACTTGTTCTTTGATTGCTCGTAGGAATTGAACCTCGTGTTCAGGTCAACCGCGTTCTTGGCACGGTTGATAACGACTCAGAGTGTGGTTTAGCGATTGCTTGGTGTTCTAGTCGTAACCAATTAGAAGCATGCATCGTCAAAGTCGTTCTCCTCCAAATCGAAGTTATCATCCTATCCGAAGATCGGGACCCATTGTCTCATCAGGGCCGAGGGAGCCGAGAATTGGACCAAGTGCACAGGCCGGGCCTTAAGGAGGCAAGCAGCAAGGGAACGGAGGCGCAGGGCCTAGCCCGGCGACAGCAGCACCAGGGGGAAGCGGCGCCCGGGGAGAGAGAGAGGTTGGAGGAGGAGGCACCATGGGCACATTTCGGCCGGAGGTTCCACCAGGAGAAGAATGGGGAGGAAATGAAGAAGAAGATGGTGGCCTAGGTGTGTTCAGCCGAATGGATAGGGAAGAGAGAGAATAGGTGGGAAAGGAAAAGGGATTAGGGGAACAAGGAGAGGGATTAAGAAAAAGGAAAATAATTAGGAAAAAAATTAGAAATTAAGTAAAAGGGTAATTTCTAGTGAATATTAATAATGGTAGTAGGTGTAGAGGTAGATTTGAACACCAGTAATATTAGGTGTCAGCATTGTATAATTATTGGACCACATAAATTTGTGAAGCCATGTTAGAAATAAATAGCCGTAGAATAGGACTAGTAGAAAATAAAAGCGAAAAAATGTGTAAAATTAATCTGAGACTATAAAGCGATTTTAATCGCCGATTAGAACTCACAAAAATTAGACAAGTTACTGGTTGCGTTAGAAATAATTTGTTCGAGATTGACTAATTAAATTAAACACCTGAGTACAATCAATTAGAAATTTTTTGCATGCGTAAAATTAAATAAACCTAGTTGCATACAAGTACGTGTAGTATTTCATTTTCGTACGATCACACGTAGGAATATGCAACCAGCGAATCCAGAGTTGGTAGACCGTAGAACAACTATAGTTGGGGAGTGCTAACCTATCGAAGATCCAAAAAATGATATCAAAATTAAAATCCGCAAAAAGGAAAATCATCTGACTAATGTGTGCGTAATAGCACCAAAAGCAAATGTATTTATTTATTAATTATTTGTGCTGTCATATACCTGCAGAGGACGAAACAACACAGGTAGGAGTAGTTGATACCGATTTCGCGAACATTGATCTTTTCTATGATTACGAAGGCAAGCTTATCTCTTGAACATAAACATAGTTATATTAAATGTAAACTGTACATTGATGTATCATATATGTACATGCATCAAAACTATGTCTCAATATCAAATTGGATAAAAGAGATAAAGAAAAAAGAGATGAGGAATGATGAATGAGATGAGAAAAGAGGCTTATTAGGATGGTAAAGGGGCCCTTGGCAAGGAATGAGAAAAGTGAAGAGAGAATAGAAAAGGGAAGAGGCGGGACCCTTTTACATATGGATAATATACAAGGACCAACAAAGCTCTTACTCGGATAAGAGGTTGTATTTAAGTGCCAACCATCTTCCCGTTTCGACGAGCAGAAAATGCTACCTTGTTACGTGATTATCCTCTCCATATCAGGTAAGTAATATTGCATGGGTTGAGTAGGGATGATGAACTCGGGGGGCCGATAGGAAAAGTCCGAAAGCCGGGGGAATCCAAGGCATTATAGTATTGCAAACGGTGGAGTGTTGAGGTGCAGAAGAGAGAGCCGCCCCAACCAACATTACAGGAACTCGGTGGATGATGATGTCAGGACTGACAAAAAGTAATGGGTGGAGACTTAATCACGTAATCTAGAAAATGTTCTGTATTATGAACTTGAACCCGTATACAAGGAAATGCAGGGGACCTAGCTCAGAGAGAGAGCTCAGAGTAGCTATGGGTAAAGTGGTAGAAAGCCTGCACATTTGTAAGATCGAGGAGGCCGACTAGAGGGGGGGGTGAATAGGCGGTTTTAAAAACTTCTTTGGCTAAAACCGAGTTTTATGCGGAATTGTAAATCAATTCTGTATTGTACAATTAAAGCCTAAATCAACTAGTCTTTATTAAGTGCACCAACAACAAGTGACTAGATAAAGATAGCAATCATACAAATACAAGTAAGCAATGTAATTCTATGAATGTAAATTGTACAAAGTAAAACACAAGAGAACAAACCACAATTGACACGATGATGTTTTACCGCGGTATTCGGAGACTTGCCGGTCTCCCCTAATCCACGTTGAGGTAAGCCCAAATTAATTGGACCGGCTCCACGAATTAAGCCAAACACCTCCGAGGTAAGTCCAACCACTTGGACTGGTTCCAACACGAACCAACACCTCGATCCACTAGGGGTTGCTCTTCCTCCACTCCGGAGATGGCGAGCACCAAGCCACTCACAAATGTCGGGCCTTCTCACAAGCTTCTTGAGAGGATCACCGGACCACGACGCCTCTACGCCGTCTAGGTGCCGGCAAACACCAAGAGTAACACGTCAAAGACTCTCACTCGAACTAATTAAGTGTCTAAGCTCAAGTGGATACACAACCTACTACCTAATGCAACACATGCATTTAGGGTTTGCTCTCTAAGCTCACTAAGTGCAACACATGCACAAATGAGAGGAGAGTGCTTGCTCTTAGCTCAAGAGAATAGAATGGGTGCTCAGCTATACTCCCACAATCGGCCAAGGTGAGTATTTATAGCCTACACACAAAAACTAGCCGTTAGGGGAAAAGCTGCTGAAAAAATCAGCATGAGTGGTAGTATCACCGTTCAACGGCCGGTACTATCGCACCTCCACTGACACACAGTAACGGCTATAACAGAGCCTCTAAAATAGCCGTTGGAAGTTCTGCTCTCTGGTAGTTCCGATCCACAATGGCGGTACGACCGCTTCCACTTTAGGTCCAAAAGGGCACTCTCTGGAAATAACGTACCGCTCACTAAATCGGTTACATCGGGTTGCGGTAGTTCCACCAAGTAAATACGGTACTACTGTGATGCGGTAGTTCCGCCAAACAACCTCCGGTACTACCGCACCCCAAGAGGGCAACACATGCTCAAAAGGTGTCTTACTGGAAAATACGTACCGCCAGCTTATCTTCGGTCCGACCGGGTTGTGGTAGTTCCGCATCACAACCCCGGTCATACCGCTGAGCGGTAGTACCGCCAACAACACGTCGTTACTACCGATCTTCCTGAGAAAAACAGCAGTTGACTTTCGCTTCAACTCAAATTGCAAAACACATTTGCCAATTTGATGCGCGATGCAAACAAAGGTTAAAAGCAAGATTCTCAACAAGTTGTAAAACACATTTGCCAACTTTTAGAATCAACGCCACAAGGAATAAGGTACATGGACTTAAACCATTTGCGAAACACATTTGCAAACTAAAGTTACATGCTACAAGGATTATGCATGAGCCTCGACTATTTGCAAAACACATTCGCAAATATTGGCAACATGCTAACGAGAGCTAGAGCAAGCACAATGAGCTATCAACACATGACTAACTCAAGCTACTAGTTAAGACCCCTCTTAATAGTACGACAAATCTACACTAGCAATCCGATCTCCAACCAAACACCAAGACCGGTAAAAGACTAGGAACACATCCTTAGCCCTAACTAGTCATACCTTTGTCTTGCACATCCCCTTGAAGCTTGATGACGCACATCTTCACTTCAAGTCCAGGTTCTTGACTTGGTATGCATCAACCCATGATGCATTCTTTGCTTGACCTCCATCAACACATGATGGATCTTCCACTCTAGATCTTGACTTGAACATCATCAACACATGATAATTTCCTTCATCCCGAGTCTTGACTTGATGACGATCAACTTATGATGTCATCCAAAGTCTTCATCACTATGGAACATAACCTATTCATCCAACTCATGGAAAATGTTAGTTCCACAATGTGATTGTCATTAATTACCACAACATACCATTAACTCATAATGGTGGGACAAGATACTTCAATCTTTCCCTCTTTTGTAATTGATGACAACCATCACAATTGCAAATAATTGAATATTAAGTCATATGAGTATATGTGAACTACACAAGTTTATGTACACTCATATGATATGTTTCAAAGTAAAGATCCTTAATATATGTGGATAAAGGAATATGGATCAATACTGATGAAACCACAAAACATAGAATGAACTCCCCCTAAATGTGTGCATACACAAATGTGTAATAAAGAACATATGCACATATTCAAGTTAAACTTTTGATGGAGTTCAACCTATATTTTGGATCTAAGGGATGCAGCAAGATATAAGAAATGATGTCGAATGCATACCTCCATGATTTTCACCTTTTTATCCAATTGAGACTAAGCAATAGGTATAATAATAGAAGTGTTAGTCTCACAAATAGATTTGTCATTAATCACTAAAATACTCCATTAACTCATAATGGTGGGTCTAGATTTTTCAGCAGTGCTAAATAAAAATAATGAATTCATGCCTGTCTCCTGGAACGGAGGCTATGGTGACCACTAGGGGTTTATCTTCTTACCGAGTGACAAGTAGTCTTTTCAGTACTAAAACTTGCCACTTAAAGTTTTGATGAGTTATTTATTTTTAGAAAAGAGATGATCTAGAAATCGTGATAACGAATAGAGATGATTCATCTAGTGCATTTTTGCTATTAATGCTTACTGAGTACACTAGTACTTAATCTTGCTATTATTCTCCTTTGTTAGATCCTAGTCCAGCCGGGAACTATCCCGAGTGGGACGAAGGGCACGTGGGTGCCGATGAGACCGCAGGAGACGAGGGCGCTTACTACGAAGAGTAGGGCGAGGTGAACACCCTATTCGACACGTGGGACGAGTTGGCGACTAATGGAGCAGGGCAGGCAAGTGAGGGGACTTAGTCCTATTTTGCAATTGTAAATTACTACTTGTAATAAAGAACCATAGCCTTGCGTGGCTAGCTATAATAAAGAGTATAATTTCTATCTTATTGCTCTGCTGCGCTAACTTTGGTAAGGCTTACTATTGGTCAGAGCGGTGTCCTACCAAGCAGACTTATAGTAATCCGTATGCCTAAGTGTGATTACCCTCCGGGATAATGACACGGGCGCCACAATCTACCACGTGTGAACAGTACATGTGAATAGTATCCGAAACCAACTCAATCAATCTAGTATCCTATTCAGACTCTTTGCAAAATAGGAAATTACATGCAATTTTCGGACAGACCGTGCAACATCCAATGAAATTACTATAACTTTTTATAAAAAGCTCCAAATCAAGATCAGTTGGAAACTAGACTTGATAAGCTTTCTAAATGTAAACTTTGTGTTCATTAGAAACCTTAAAATTTGTGCAGAAACATTGATGAATATGACAGACAGAACACCGAGTACGCACATGCAATTGTTTTTCCGTTGCCCCTCCGGGTTCCCATGCAATATCCATGCCTCGTATGTGCGCCGGTCTACGCACGTGTAGCTCCTCCTCACGCGCACCATGCCCACATTCATGTGCTGCATGTGCACGCTTAGCTTCATATGCTTCTCCTCCATCTTTCTTCTTTGTGATTCCTATAATTAACTCAAGCGAAATAAATTCCACACAAGAATTAATTTCAGAAACTAAAATAGTGGGGCTGGCCGCATCATCCTCCCTTCCTGCAAGCGAAAACGTCCTTGGTTTCAAGCTCATATCCAAGCCTTCATCTACAATTTGTACGGAGCCGAAAAAATTTCAGCATAATCGGTCTCCTCTAGACGTGTGGCTTCTTCTTGTTCTTTTTTGTTAGATAGTTGCATCTTCCACCTGTCTTCAAAAATTAGCGTGACTATGGCACGTAGCACGAGCTGTCTACTCTTCCAAATGAAAGAGCAACTTTATGTGTGCACGTTAGCACCGTTTTCACGACACCATGGCCTACCCAATAACATATGACAAGACATCATAGGCACTGGGATAACGTCGCACGCCACCTCACATGAGTAGGCGCCCAATGAAAAGAACAATTTCACTTGGGTATTGATCTTGACGACATGGTCGTACCATAGAAGCCGGTACGGTTGAGGATGTAGCGTTGTTTCTAGCTTCAATTTCTCAATGAGCTCGACACTAGCAGCATTGATCGAGGTGTCGTCGTCGATCGACAAGTCAGCGCCTTTCTCCCCCACTTTGTAGCGAGAGTGAAAAAGCCATCTATTGTCGTAGCCTGCCTCCTCCATCAGCATGTTGAGACTCAACGCACTGCAGCTCTCCTCCCAAGGCTTCTTAGAAGCACTATCTCCACCATGAACTCCCATGGTTCTTAACTCCACCAGCGAGCAACGAAAGCTCTGATACCACCTGATATGGATCAAACCTTCAGATGAGATTCAATCCGTTAGTTGCCCTATCTTTCGCGGTGGAACAACAAACTCACAAACCAATTCGGTTGAATTGAATTGCAAGAAAACCAGCACACCCACATACCAATCTAATGGGTTGAATTGCAAGTATTGTAGTAGCCTTGGTGAACAGTGCCCACGCATGAACAGTACCCCCCCGCGCGTGAACAATGCCAAACTCTTGATCTCTCTCTCCCCCAATCATTCTCTCTCAACTCATCTCAAGAACACACGATATGCGCCAAAATGGCTTTTCTGAATTTTATTATCTAAATCATAACTTGTATTGCTTACTTTACATGGTGTGGCCATAGGGCTTAAATAGCCTCCCATGCAAGCACAATTGCTTTCGGATAAACAGTACCATGTGAATAGTGTCTGAAACCAACTCGACCCTCTAAACGCGCATAACTCAAACTCTCCTATTTTTGGAATCTACCACGTGAGAACAGTACACATGAATAGTATCCGAAACCAACTCAATCTATCTAGTATCCTATTCGGACTCTTTGCAAAGTATCCTATTCGGACTCTTTGCAAAATAGGAAATTACATGCAATTTTCGGACAGACTGTGCAACATCCAATGAAATTACCATAACTTTTTATAGAAAGCTCTAAATCAAGATTCATTTGATCCGTTGGAAACTAGACTTGATAAGCTTTCTAAAAATAAACTTTGTGTTCATTGGAAACCTCAGAATCCGTGCAGAAACATTGATGAATACGACGGACAAAACATTGAATAAGCACATGCACATGCACATGCAATTGTTTTTCCATTGCCCCTCTGGGTTCCCATGCAATATCCATGCCTCATATATGCACCGGTCTATGCACGTGTAGCTCCTCCTCATGTGCACCATGCCCACATTCATGTGTTACACGTTGTGAGAACCCGCATAATTAAAACTAAGCTAATCAACAATAATCGGTAATTAGCTTAAGTAAAAATTTCATTAAACTAATCTCAAGCATAATCTCAATTAATATTTAATTGCATAATTAACGCAACGAGCTTGGCAAATTAAGCAAACATCATTTATTCACATCACAGTTTTATAACAGTCCATTTACAAATCAGAATTAAAACATTACAAACCAAATTTTCATTACAAAAATTACTTTACAACACAAGAATGGATACATGATTAATGTTACAAAGCAATTACAATATTAATTACAAAAGAAGATTAAACTACAATTCATGTTGATGCATTCATCTTATCGAATCCTTTACTGCCATCTCATTTCGTCATCGTTCGCCTCTCCATCCCATGCAACCAAAAAAAAAAAGCTTAGAAAATAGTTAGCCAAACAAAAAGAATGCGGTAATAGCTAGTTAAAAGGGAGAGAGGCTGCCGTCAGAATTTCCCGAAGTACAAAATATAGGATTTCCATATCAACCTAGGTCAACCGGTCCCTCGATCACCAAGGCACCCTGACCAACCTAAGTTAGTCGGCTCCTTTAGTAATCAAGGTATCCAGATCAACCAGAGTCAATAGGCAACATTTACTTCTAGGAGTATCCTCATCCAGCATCAGTAGAATCCAACACCCACCTTTTTTCATTACCGCAAACGCAGTATAATCCCACAAGCCCACATTTTACATTTCATTAAACCCAACCCTCAGCCAAAGCATCATCGGGCATCCGAATCCCACAACCACAGTAAATCATTCCGATCAACCAGAAAGCCACAGTAATAGCCACGTTGCCAAATCCATCAATAGTAGCTCATTTAGATCACAGTAAAGGGCAGCCTTGCATAAGAGAGTACTAGAATTAGAGTAAATAGGAAAGGGTAAAAAGAAAAGTGATGTACAGTGCTGAGGATGAGAACCCCCCAAGAAAAATCTTGCAACCGCCATAACCCAACCGACATAGGGCAAGGGCAAGAGATAAGCCAGCCCACACAGGCACCAGATAAACACAAGCCACTTCATAAGCCTCAACCCTTCCACTGCCACACCATAGACATCAGCCGAAGGCAAGAAGAGCCACCCAGTGGGAAAACAAGCAAAGCTCACAAGAGTTTCCATTCATCCAAGAACAAGGCCAAGGAACCGAGCAAAGCAAGCATAGCCTCGCTCCACCACTACCTCCACCTACAAATAACCACTGGCCACACCACTGCCATCCAAATGGCATAGCCAAGCAAAGCAAGCATCCACAGCCATAAGAGAAGACAGGGTAACCAGGAGGCCAGGAGCCAGAAGACGAAGGGAGAAGAGCAAAAACCTGTAGAACCAAGATCGTCGCCTTACCAGTCATCAAGCCCACAAGGAGGAGGAGGAGGCTCAGAGTTTACCTCATCGTTGCCAGTGAGCCAACCACAGCGACGGAGAAGAGGAGAGCACCAGCTCGAAGCCGGCGCTACTATCCCCTTCCCCATCCCAGAATCCAACCCAACAGGTAACTTTAACCCATCCACCCTCTGTCTCTTGCCCAAAATGAAACCCCAGTATGAACCCCACTTCATAGAGCACATACATCAATCACAGCAACCTTGTCAATAGCTCTCAGTCATCATTGGTGCATCACAGACCAAGGGGAGGGTTAGGGAAGAGAGGAAGGGGGTGATACCTCAAGGATAGCAACCACAATCACCACCATCACCTTCCACTGAATCAGCTTATACCAGCCGAACCATCAGCAGCATGCATATGCATCCAACAAACTTTAGTTAGCAAAGAGGTAAAATCAACCAAAGCAATTAATATCCGAATCACCAGAAGTGAGGTTAGGGAGGAAGGAACCGGCCTGCCTAGAGCAAGCCATGAGTAGCAGCAATGCGGTAGGCTGCAAGCAGGAGGAGCCAGTATGGCACTGGCCTCATTGCGCCCGATGGAGGAGCAGAGGGAGGACCGGGTCGAGCCCAGCGGCGACGTAGAGGAGGCCCGGCGAGGCGCCAGTGGGAACCGGTGAGCAGATGGAGGCGGCTGGAGGAGGAACTGGGCCGAGTTACCTGGAGGGTCGGAGAGGAGAGCCCGGAACCAGGCGCAGGCGTGGAGTGGGCCGGTGGCGGCCGGCAAGCAGGGAGAGAGGCGACGGGGCCTAGGGAACCGAGGCGCGAGAGAAAGGAAGAGCTAAAGCGGCGGCAGCGGCAGCGAGCGTGTGGTCGCGGACCACTAAGGACCGGCGGCGCAGAGGCCTAGGTGCGGCGACGTGACTTAGGAGAAGCGGCAAGCGCCTCGGGAGAGAGGCGGCGGCTGGCAGTCTGGCGAGGAGGCGGTCGAGGAGGAGGAGCCGTGCGAGACGGCGGCATCGGCACGGCAAGTGGCGGCGGCGGCAGATCGAGCACGGCGACGGGCCGGGCGCCACCAGCCGAGGTGGCGGCGGTCAAGAGGCTGGCAACCAAGCGGCCCTGGGAGCAGGAGAGGGATTAAGGCGGCTGAGGCGGGATTTGAGGAGATGAGAGGAAGGAGATGGGAGCCATGGGAGAGAAGCCTTGGGGAAGATGGGGCTCCTGTGTGTGTGTGTGTGTGTGTGTGTGTGTGTGTGTGTGTGTGTGTGTGTGTTGGCAGGATTGGAGAGGGAGAGAGAGATGTGAAGGAGGGTTGGGGAAAGAAAGAAGATGGCTGTGTGGGGAATGTCGGCCGAGTATATAGGAAGAAAGGGGTAGGATTAGGGTGGGATTAGGGTAAGAATAGGGTTAAAATGGAATTAGAAAATGGAAAAACAGAGATAAAGAATTTGAAGAAAAATTTAGAAGAGAGGAAATTTTGTAGAATCGTTGCAAATCTCAAATTAGGTAGAAGAATTGAGTTAGTAAATATAAATGCGAATTTCGTTTGAATCACTAGTAAGTTAGGTCATTTAATCCGCGTTAGAGTTTCTGGCAGTAAAATGACCGGTAGGGATTAAAGACGGAAAATGTGTATAAATTATTTTGAAACTTCATATTTGGACTAGGCGTCGATAGAATTCTCAAATTAAGTAAATAAGTAACTTGAACGCTAGAAATAATTTATTCTAGTAGATTTATTTATTTAACGTCGGCATAAAATCGAATTAATCATTTAATTGCACAAATAAAATCTGGTGGACTTAGTTTTGCGCGAATAAAATTTGTTAGACCTAGCAATATGCAATTATGTGTAGTAATTTATTTTCGCCCAATAAAACGTGAATGTCAACTACCCTAACCTCAGAACCGATAAATTGTAGAACGACCGCGCTGTGAGAGTGCTAACCTAACGGAGGATCGAAAATTGTTATTAAAATAAAATCCGCTAACAAAAAGGATCATTCCACGAGTATACACATAGTCGCACATATTATTGATAAGTATTTAACTATGTATTTATTACTTCGCACCCTCGTATAAATTGCAGCGGGTGAATCAACAGGAATAGCTAGTATCGATTCCGTCGGCAACGATCCTTCCTACAGTTCCACAGGCAAGCTACTCCCTTGTTCATTAACATAGCTATATTAAATGTAAACCGTATCTTGCTCTATCTTATATGTATTGCATTAAAACTATTTTTCAAAAACCAAATCGAATAAAAGAGATTAAGATGAAAAAGATAAGAAAGATGAAAATGAGATAAAAATAAGAAATGAGAATGAGTAGGGAAGAAGATGAAAATTACTAGGCTGGTAAAAGGGGGCCCGGGCAGGGGAACGCGACGATGATGATGAGGTAAGAGGTGGGTCCCTTTTTACTGGTGGTTATAATATAAGGACAAACAAAACTCTTACTCGGTCCGAGGTCAAATTCAAGACCAACCATTTTCCGTTTGGTAGTGAAAGGTTACCTCTTTATGTAATTATGATCTCCACAACGGGTCACATTGGAGTGCTTGGGCACGGAAGCGAGCCGCCCCAAGGTGGAGTGTTGGGCACGGACGTTGGCCGCCCGAACCAACATTACTGGAACTCGGTGTATGACGAGGTCAGCAACGTGATTAAATCAGCACCGACGGAAAGTAGTGGGTGGAGACTTAATCATGTAATCTGAAAAACGTTATGTATTCTGAACTTGAACCTGCATCAAAGGAAATGCAGGGAACCCGACTCATTTAGAGTTCAGAATGACTATGGGTAAAGTGGTACAAGCCTGCGTAGTGCTATCAAATCATGAATTCATGCCAGTCTCCTGGATTGGAGTCTACGGGAACCGTCGGGTGTCTATCTTCTCTCCGAGTAATCAAGTAGTCTTTTCGGAATTAAAATTACAACCTAAGTTTTAATGACTATTTTCAGAACAAGAGATGAGGTAGGAATTTGATAAGGACAAGAGATAGATTCATCAGATGCATTTTAGCTATTAATGCTTGCTGAGTACACTATAGTACTCACTCTTGCTATCTCTCCCCTTGCTTAGATCCAAATCCGACTGGGAATTATCCCGAGTGGGATGAGGAGCTTGCAGGTACCAATGCAGTCGTAGAAGGGGAAGGCGTTGATTTTGATGACCAGGGCGGGATGGGCGCCATCTTTGACATGTGGGACGATTAGGCGGCCAGTAACTCAAGGCAGGCTAGAGAAGCAAGGATGTTCCCTTTTGTATTTGTGTAATACTTGTAATAATAACTATAGTCTTGTGTGGCTACTGTTGTAATAAAGAACAGTTTCTATTTTATTGTTCTGCTGCGTTAACCCTGATAAATGGCTTACTATTCGTTGGAGCAGTGTTCTACTGGGCAAACGAATAGTAATCCGTGTGCCTAAGTGTGATTACCCTCAGGGTAATGACACGGGGCGTCGCAGGCACGCTTAGCTTCATATGCTTCTCCTCCATCTTTTTTCTCCGCGATTCCTACAACTAACTCAAGCGAACACAAATTCCATACCAGAATTAATTTTAGAAACTAAAATAGTGGGGTTGGCCGCATCACAAATGGTGTGTGATCATGGGCTGGCCATCACATGGGTTAGTTTGAAGTTATGGTGTGCCGGAGGGAGACGTGGTTTGATGGGCTGAGAGGGAATTGTGGTCTGGTTGACCTAATCATATATTTCAGTACATACATAATACACATATTATATAGTGGATTTTTTTTAAAAATTTAATGGGTGTTTAACTGAACACCTATGAATCTAATAGGGTCCGCCCCTAGGCTGTGGTTCATGCATGTTTTTTTAATAAAAAGAATACAGATAAATCATTATTAATTGAGGGTTGATTTGCATAGTGACCTCCAAATGATCTCATGTGCATTTAGTTTCTTTTATTCGACTTCATTTGATTAACTTGGTTAATAATGCGTGAGCCGTATTAAAAAGCTTGGACAATTCATTGTGAGAGAGGATCACGCTGTACGTTCAAGCTAGCATACATATACGAAGCACTGCAACTTTAAATAAATTCTCTTTTTGTAGAGGATCGTGTAACCCATAACAACAATAATGACTCAAAGCGCATGATTACTTTGGCAACCAGTCGAATATTGTTGATTTGCGGAAACAATGCCTAATTGAAATATGTGATGTGCTACTAACGATACTGGCGTGTAGGACTCTTCAAAGAGCTACTAGCAGTAGTTAATTTCTTTGCTCATATTAGATCATCTCCAATGTTGTGTTTTAGCCGATTCAAATGAAGAGAGAGAATGCATTGAATCGATTCAATACATTAGAGGGGTCGATTCCAACCAAAAAATGCATGGAACCGAACTCTACTTAGGAATCGATTCAAAGCATTAAACAATTCATATGAGCATTAAACAACTACAGAGAAGAGAGTGCGTTTGAGAGATGATATTATTATTTTGTGATTTTTTAATGTAATGTGGGTCCCAGTTATTAGTAGGAATCGGTTCAATACACTGGAGAAAAACAAGCTTGGTTCCTAAAATGCTTACGTGGCATGGCTTTGAATCGACATCGATTCAATACACTAAAGATGCTCTTAGGGCATCTTTAATAATGTCGTCTCTAATTTTATTATATCAACTCTACGTCACTGAAAGATAGATTTAGAGACAACACCTTCAATAAGTTGTCTCTAGCAAGTTGTCTTTAACATTCATGCCAAATTTATAATATTTCCACTTATTCACTCCTCTCTTACATGCACTGATTGCTTTGTCTTGGTTGGTGTGTAGAGATGATTGATTGAAGAAGAGACGATTTCCCTTCTCTCTCATGCTTCTATATTTTTTACTTAGAATTTTGCTGATATGAAAGGATTAACCGACTAGAGATGCCCTTTAGTATTTGTTATTCATGAGCTAGCCTAGCCTAGCCTAGCCAGCAACTCCTCCTCCTAACATATTTATGATCGACTGGTCAGTTAATGCAAAAATATTAATCCCCCACGCGCACCCGCTGATGTTGATAATTATCCACAGTAACATTTCATGTGACTCGTGTGATGTCTGCATGCACCACCATCTTCTCCGATGCATATATACATTCACATCGAAGTGCCGGCAACTCTGCCTGGCTTCACCTGCAACCCTGCATCCATGCAGTTGATGTACCATATGTATATATTGCCACATGATACAGGTTACGAAGTTGAAGATCTTATTTGACCGATGGGCTCAACTGCCTCTAGTTTGCTTGGGATTAAAAAAATATGGCCAATCGATGCTCTTCTAGCTCAAGCTTGCCGTCCCAGCAAATGTGGCCCATGAAAGAAGACGTAAGCCCGGCCTGGTTCTGAACCCAGCTTAGGCACAGCCCAACGCTCGTCCTGGCTAGGCCCCTGTCAGCTGGGCCCCGCCAACTCATCGTCGTCGGTCCTCCTTCTAGTTACTCGCGTCACTTCGCCCCCTCGATCGCCCGCGTAGCCTCTCTAAAGCCTCAACCGGCACTAATCACCCACTGACAATACGGGCCCACAGGGACTCGTCCCCACCACTCATAGATCCCTCGCTTGCAATCTACCCTGCCAACTCTACGCACGCGACCATCTCTCTCTCTTCTCCCCCACCCGGCCACCCCCACCCGCCGATCCAAAGTTCCGAACCACCTCAAACCCCACCCCGCACCGCGTCTTTCCCCCTCCCCGTCCAGATCCAGATCCACCCGGCGCGGCACGGCCGCGGCCACCCAATCCGTCGAGGAATAATGGCCTCCGCGGCCACGGCGCTGCCGCCGTCCCCGCCGGAGTCCGACCCGCGCCTCGTGGAGGCCTTCGTGCCCTTCCTCGAGAAGCTCATCAAGAACGCCTCGTGGCGCAACAAGGCGCACTCCAAGCTCTCCCACACCGCCAAGTCCATCCTCGACCGCCTCCAGAACCCCCCGCCCGCGGCGCAGGCCCCGTCCACGCCCACCTCCCCCTCCACGCCGACCTCCTCCTCCTCGCAACCGGGCCCGCTTCGCAGCCTCTCGCTCGCGGACTCGGAGCTGCTCCTCGCGCCGGTCTCCTCCGCGCTCGGCTCCGGCAGCGCCAAGCTCGCCGAGGCCGCGCTCGAGCTCCTCCACAAGCTGATCGCGCACTCCTACATCCATGGCGAGGCCGACCCATCCGCCGACCCCTCGGCGCAGCTCGTTGCGTCCCTCCTCGAGGCCGCCTGCAACGCGCTCCACCTTGACGACGAGCACATCGAGCTCCTCGTCCTCAAGACGCTCCTCTCGGCGGTCACCTCCACATCGGTGCGCCTCCATGGCGACTGCCTGCTCCGTGCGGTGCGCGCGTGCTACGATATGTACCTGGGGAGCCGTAGCGCTGTGAATCAGGCCACTGCCAAGGCGTCGCTCGTGCAGATGCTGGTGATCGTGTTCCGCCGCATGGAGGCTGACTCGTCAACGGTACCCGTGCAAACCATCGTCGTGGCTGACGTGATCGAGCTGCCTGACGCTGCTTCTGGCACGTCGCCTGCCGCCGATGCCAACTTCGTACAGGGATTCATCTCGAAGATCATTGGGGACATTGATGGTGCACTCACACCACTGGCACGGACGACTTCGTCAGCAGGGGCAGGGGCGGGGACTGCTGTGGCTCATGATGGTGCATTTGAGACAACAGCAGCTGCAGAGGAAGGGGCAAACCCAGCAGATTTGCTTGATTCGACGGATAAGGACATGTTGGATGCCAAGTACTGGGAGATCAGCATGTACAAGACAGCTCTCGAGGGTCGTAAGGATGAACTTGGCGTGGAGGGGGCAGTGGTGGGCACTTTGGATGATGATGCTGATGTGAGGATTGGGAATAAGTTGCGGAGGGATGCTTTCTTGGTTTTCCGGGCATTGTGCAAGCTCTCCATGAAGACACCACCCAAGGATGCATCAGCTGATCCGATAGTGATGCGGGGGAAGATTCTTGCTCTCGAACTTCTCAAGATCTTGCTTGAAAATGCTGGGGCTGTGTTCCGAACCAGTGAGAGGTACTGATGCCCTCGCCTGAAACTCGATCTACAATTGTCTTGCCGCAGATCTTCTGAATTCCTCGCTATAATTCGTTAACAACATTGAGAAAAATTTAGAGTACCACTTTATTCCATGAAAAGTGGCATAGTGACAGCTTAAGGAAGAGAGGAGCTTTTAACCAATTATCCTTGAAAAGGCATTGATTTGCTAATGGTAGTACAGTTGGATTAATCTGTAGATAATGTTGCTATGGATACCAATGTTACTAAAAGTCAGTATTGAAATTCTCATTGCAATTTTAGGAATTTTGAGTAGTGTGATTTCTGCTTGTTGCGGAGATACTGAAATAGAAATATAACTTAACCAATGTCAGAGAAAAAAATTGGTGAGGTTGAATCCGATATTGGCATTTCCGAATATCAGCTTCAGTCCTGTTACAGATGTTAGGTTACACTAATAAGGTATAGAGTCTACTTGTTAATTCTAACAGAGACATGCAACTGGTAAGCTACCAAAGTGACACCTGGGTGCACAACTAAATTCCTGTTCTATAGGTGGCCATGCATAAATTTATGCAAAAGATATATGGTAGTTGTTTTGCAAGGAGTTTTCTCTGAGAATAGCTGTGTTTTTGCATGACATTGACAACAAATGAATGTTGTATATTTCAGACGTTGTGAGGCATCTGCAAGCTTGTGCTGTCTTCTTGTTTTGTGTAACAATTTGGTAGTATTTAAGTTGAGATATTATATATTTCCACTTTGTTTGTGGAAAATGGTTGAAAACAGTGAGAAATAGTATTGTTGTAAACAATGGAATTGTAATGCGCTAGGGTCGAAAGTTTGCTAAACCTCAATCCCCACGCAAGATGGGCCTATGCACGCGTAGAAACTTGCTTAGGCTTTGTTGCCAATTAAGTCAAAAGTGTTAACACGGAGTTATACGTTTGGACCCTCAAGCATTATATGCTACTACTACACATTTGAAATCTCCATTGTAGGACTAATCCCACCACCACTACACTTGAGCCACACGGGCCATCTCTAACTAGGCTAGATTGTTACACTCACCCCCTTCTAAAAAGCTGACACCCTAGACAGCACATTGCATACACGACAAATGCACAGAATCACCACTTGGTACATGTTCGTGGCTTCGTGCCTTGTGTTTTGCTTGGGACCACACGTTGACACGCACACATATCCATGAAATGAGGGTTATGTTTTGATACCACTTGTAATGCCCTAGCGTCCAAAGTTCGCTAAAGCCCAGCTCTGCACTGGACAGGCCTACACATACGTAGCAGCTTGGATCCGTGTCCTCACTTTGCCCAAAAGGGTTAAGTTGGAGTTACCATGTTTGGACCTTTAAGCATTATATGCTACTATTACACACTTCAAACTCACCATGTGGGATTAGTCTAATCCCACCACTACTATACTTGGGCCACACAGGCCACCACTAATTGGACTAGTGTGTTATAGGAAGGTCATGGAGTATTTGCAACCATGAATTAATGATGAAATGTAATTAATCTTAGCACTCTAACTGATAATAGTTGTGTGGATCACTGTATTTAGATTCCACACTTGGCGAGTTTCCAGTATGGACTATATGCATATAGGGTTTCCACAGTCTTCATTCCTTTTTTATCTCATTCCCATGCCATTTGTTCATCCAGTGCAAATTTAGTTGAGCTAAAAGTTCTCAATATACATTACACAAGATGTCCCTATAGTTATACTCATTATGGTTCTGTGGCAAACAAAATTTCATTGTTGTGATTGGAAGTGAACTTTGGTTATTTTGGACTCTGAATCACTTTCACATAGCTTTCAAACTTTGCAGTCTTAGTTTCAATGCCACTCTACAACTCCTTCACGCTCTTCTCTCGCCTTCCTTTGTTATATGCTTCACTTGCCACCATTGTCTTTAATGAAAGAATTAGCACCAACAATTGAAGTTACTTGGTGGGAAAGGGGCCAAAAACTACATTGTACTATTATTAATTCATGTTGAAAATGTTGGAAATAGGTACCAATGAACATGTTTAAGCTTGAGAAAACAACATGTGTAGGCACCTAGTTTTCTGGACTCTCCCCTCGGACTGACTAGGTTTCATCAGACCAGAAAGGGTGAGATTGTGGTGCTTTCATGTGAATCATACTAAGTTACTACAGCAGCAAATTCTACACTCCATTGCTCAGCAATCAGGATAGCCTCCTTGACTCCTTGACAAGAAGCTATTGTACTAGGAACAGAAGCTAGTATTTATTCTTTCTGTCATTGGAAAACTGACGGATTTAGAGATGCACACACGGTTGCTTGATTTGTTGGTTTAATGTGACTCCTTTTCTTCAAAGTAATGCTAATTTGGTTTAGAATACAGTTATGCTAATTTGGTTTAGAATACAGTTCTCTTTGTTGAATAACTAGAAATGATATCATGATAGGTAAGCAGATCTTCTGTTAAACATCTAACTAAGGTACATTGTGCATGAGAGTCACAGTAATTATTTCTGTTGTCTTTGCTGGTATTTCTTATTAAATTAAAGTTCAAGAATATATCGAAAAATGATTGAAATAAAAAAATGTTGGACATCTGGATAGCCAGCCTACCAAAGAATATTACTGTTCAGTTTTCCACATACAGCAGTTTTTTCTTTCTTTCTAATATGCTCTGTTGGTGTAGCTAATACAATTGTGTTTTGATATTGACTGTGCTATAGTCGCACCATCCTGTCAACTGCAGTAGAGTTTTTTTACCCATCTTCTTGATGTTTTTATTTTCTCTGAAAATCACTTTTTGGTCTAACTATTTTAGTTCAACCTGTGCAGATTTCTAGGTGCTATCAAGCAGTATTTGTGCCTATCACTTTTGAAGAATTCTGCCTCGGCACATATGATTGTTTTTCAGTTATCCTGTTCTATTTTTATTAGCTTGGTTTCAAGATTCAGACCGGGATTAAAGGCAGAGATTGGAGTATTTTTTCCCATGATCATTCTGAGAGTTTTGGAAAATATCGCTCAACCAAATTTTCAGGCAAAGATGATAGTTCTTCGTTTTCTGGAGAAGCTCTGCGCTGATTCTCAAATCTTGGTTGACATTTTCATTAATTACGACTGTGATGTCCACTCGTCAAACATATTTGAGCGGTACTGCTTCATTCACTGTGTTCAGTTTTGTAGTTGAGCATTAGTGAAATTTCTTCTTTTAAACGGCATCCTGGATTCTTTTTAGGACGTTTGACCAAGTGTTGTGTTACATTTTCTTGATTTTGGACAACAGGATGGTGAATGGCCTACTAAAAACGGCTCAAGGGCCTCCTGCGGGTGTCCCTACCACATTGGTACCACCTCAGGATACAACAATGAAGAGTGAAGCAATGAAATGCTTAGTTGCTATTCTGAGATCCATGGGAGATTGGATGAATAAGCAGCTACGCATTCCAGATCCTGACTCTCCTAAAGTAGAATCAGAGCAAAATGATAATGATGGTGGAAATGAGCTTCCCCAGACAGAGAACAATGGAGATGAGTCTAGTGAAGCATCTGATTCACATTCAGAAATATCAAATGGGGTTTCAGAGGCTGCATCTTTGGAGCAGCGCCGAGCTTACAAGATGGAGCTTCAGGTGGATGTTATTCTGCAATTAGTTATTTCTATGTGCATTTGTTGGTGGGAATGCGCTGGTTGCTTTAATTTGCTGTTGCCACAGTTCCATTATATTTTGGGTGATTCATTTCCTTATTCTTATGTGGTTGATTGATTTATATCTGAATGACAGGAGGGTATCTCTCTGTTTAATCGAAAGCCAAAAAAGGGAATTGAGTTCCTAATAAATGCCAACAAGGTGGGGGAGTCACCTGAGGAAATAGCTGCTTTCCTAAAAAGTGCTTCTGGCTTGAACAAGACTATGATCGGTGATTATTTAGGGGAGAGGGAAGATTTATCCCTCAAAGTCATGCATGCATATGTGGATTCATTTGATTTTCAAGGCATGGAGTTTGATGAAGCGATTAGAGCCTTTCTTCAAGGTTTCAGGTTGCCTGGAGAAGCTCAAAAGATCGACCGGGTTATGGAAAAATTTGCAGAGCGTTACTGCAAATGCAACCCAAAGGCGTTTTCCAGTGCAGATACTGCTTATGTCCTTGCTTACTCAGTCATAATGCTTAACACTGATGCACATAACCCAATGGTCAAAAATAAGGTAATTTCCAAGTTTTCTTTTGGGGATACACTTACAAAATTTATGATGCTAATGTATTAATTGATGCAGATGTCACCAGAAGATTTCATAAGAAACAATCGTGGTATCGATGATGGGAAAGACCTGCCTGAAGAATTTATGAGATCCTTGTATGAAAGAATTTGGAAAAAAGAGATTAAGATGAAAGAAGATGAACTTGTTCCCCAACAGCAACAATCAGCAAGCTCTAACAAAATTCTTGGGCTGGATAACATTCTTAACATTGTCATACGCAAACGAGACTCGCCTATGGAAACTAGTGATGATCTCATTAAGCATATGCAGGAGCAATTCAAGGAAAAGGCTCGCATGTCTGAGTAAGTTATGCTAGATGTCTAGATGGATAATTGTATAAACTTAGTTGTATGTTTTACTTGATCGTTTTTCTTTTTGCTGCCCATTGGTTTATGCAATTGTTTTTTTGTTAGTTTATTTCCTCGTATATAATTTATATGGGATTTTTTTTATGAATGATTTAGGTCCGTATTTTATCCAGCAACAGATGTAGTAGTTTTGAAGTTCATGGTGGAGGTTTGCTGGGCTCCTATGCTTGCTGCCTTCAGTGTTCCACTTGACCAGAGTGATGACGAGATTGTCATATCCCAGTGCCTTGAGGGATTTCGCTGTGCAATCCATGTCACTGCAGCTATGTCGATGAAGACTCAAAGGGATGCGTTTGTCACTTCTCTTGCCAAGTTTACATCACTTCACTCTGCTGCAGACATCAAGCAGAAAAATATTGAAGCCATTAAGGTTTATTCTACTTATTATGATGAAATATTTACATCTGCAGTGCTCAGCTGGTACCACTGGCAGGAAAAAAATGCCTCTATATTAGTAATTGTTGGAAATGATAATTAAAATCATTAAATGAGACAATGATACTTAAAAGTTTCTTTTATGTTAATTGGCTTCAGAAGGGTAGATGTAGCTGATTTATGCCTTAGATGGTCCCGTGCTAAATGTTGGGGAAAGTACTTTGTAATAGCTGGGTGTAGTGATGTTTTGAGGATACCAGCCTTGTTTCTCAGTTAGAGCTGCTAGGTTTGCTTCTTGCATGCGCTGAACATTTGGTATCTTTGCCATTGTCACCGTCATTATGGATGGCTGAGAAAATGTTAAAAAATCACTGTCAAGAGGACTCTATCCTTAGTCCCTTTTTGTTTGTCATTTGAATATTTCTATTGCACGCTTTATTTCAAGCATATGCCATAGTGCTACTGCTAATTGCAGTTTGCTATATCTTAGTTTGAGCATAATGATTAAATTCTTTTTCCGTTCTCATGTCCTTTTTTTTGTTGTGATGGGTTGCCTCACAGGCAATTCTGTTAATTGCAGATGAAGACGGAAATTACTTGCAAGAAGCATGGGAGCATATATTGACTTGCGTTTCTCGTTTCGAAAATCTACATCTTGTTGGGGAAGGTGCTCCTCCAGATGCCACGTTCTTTGCACTGCAACAGCCAGACCTTGATAAATCGAAGCAGGCTAAATCATCGATTCTTCCTGTTTTGAAAAAGAAGGCTCCAAATGCTGGTGCAGCTTCTAAAAGAGGTTCCTATGACAGCGCTGGTGTGGGTGGCAAAGCTTCTGGTGTCGATCAAATGAATAATGTGGTGACAAGCCTCTTGGAGCAAGTCGGGATGTCTGAAATGAACCGTGTATTCGTAAGAAGTCAAAAGCTCAACAGTGAGGGCATTATTGATTTTGTAAAGGCTCTTTGTAAGGTTTCAATGGAGGAATTACGGTCTGCATCTGATCCACGAGTTTTTAGTCTAACAAAGATTGTTGAGATCGCGTAAGGAATCCAAGACTTCATATTGACAACATATCCACATTGCAATATGTTTGTTTACACTTTGTTCTCTCTATATGGACACCAATGTATGATTGTTTCCTTTTCTCTTGTAGGCACTACAATATGAACCGCATCAGGCTTGTCTGGTCAAGCATATGGCATGTCTTGTCTGAATTTTTTGTCACCATTGGCTGCTCAGAAAATCTTTCAATTGCAATATTTGCTATGGACTCATTGCGGCAGCTGGCAATGAAGTTCCTGGAGAGAGAAGAGCTGGCTAACTACAATTTCCAAAATGAATTTATGAAGCCTTTTGTTGTTGTAATGAGGAAGAGTCGAGCTGTTGAGATCAGAGAACTAATCATCAGGTGTGTGTCTCAAATGGTCTTGGCCCGTGTTAGCCATGTGAAGTCAGGGTGGAAGAGCATGTTTATGGTATGGTATCTGTACTCGCACTAATGTACCTTGATGTTGGTAGGGGGACTGTTTGAAGCAGTTTTATTGTTCCTGAATATTGATTGTTGTGTGCAAAATTTTCAGGTCTTTGCAACGGCATCATATGATGATCACAAAAATATTGTACTTCTGGCATTTGAAATTATCGAGAAGATTTTGCGGGAGTACTTCCCCTACATTACCGAGACCGAGTCAACGACTTTTACTGATTGTGTGAACTGTCTTATTGCATTTACTAACAGTAGGTTTAACAAGGATATCAGCCTTAATGCAATTGGCTTTCTTCGATTCTGTGCGGCAAAGCTGGCAGAAGGTTACATTGGATCCTCTTCAAGGTTGAAGGAGAATCCCTCTTCGATCAGCAATCCACCCTCACCTCAATTGACCAAGGATGTAAAGCAGGAAGGTGCAGTGCTTGTTGATAAGGATGATACTATACACTTTTGGTTTCCTTTATTAGCAGGTATTTATATTTTCTTTTTGTTCTACGTGGACCATTCTACTGCTTTTGGTTGACTTGGTTATCAATTTTAGTAATATAATGTGTCACCAACTCTTCAAATCTTGCAGGATTGTCTGAACTTACCTTTGACCTAAGACCTGAAATTAGGAAAAGTGCCTTGCAGGTGTTATTTGACACACTGAGAAACCATGGTCATCTTTTCTCTCTGCCTTTGTGGGAGAAGGTGTTTGATTCAGTGCTTTTCCCAATATTTGATTATGTACGGCATGCTATTGATCCATCTGGTGGTTCTCCACAAGATCAAAATGTTGAAAACGATCCTGCAGAACTTGATCAAGATGCTTGGTTGTATGAGACATGCACTTTGGCCCTTCAGCTAGTTGTAGACCTTTTTGTTAAGTTCTATGACACAGTTAATCCACTTCTGAAGAAAGTTCTCTCGCTCTTGACGAGTTTCATAAAGCGCCCCCATCAAAGTCTTGCTGGTATAGGTATTGCTGCATTTGTTCGTTTGATGAGCAGTGCTGGATCTGTCTTTGTGGATGAAAAATGGCTAGAGGTTGTATTGTCTTTGAAAGAAGCTGCCACCGAGACGCTTCCTGACTTCTCTTATATTGCATCTGGAGCTTACCTTGAAAATGTACCAATAGAAAATGGAGGCTCTTCAGATAAGAGAGAAAACGAATCTCGACCATCAGAGGATGGTACTGAAGAAACTTCTAGATCAAGGAACTTGTATTTTGCAATTGGTGATGCCAAGTGCCGAGCTGCTGTCCAACTCCTATTGATTCAGGTCGTGTTTCCTTCTAGAGCTGCTTTTTAATTAATGAATTTTTATTTGCTCAATGTTTGGAAGCATATTGTTTTCATCACCCTTTGATTTTCCTGAATTCTTCAAATCTCGTGCCAACGCCTGGGTAAATAGGCATGTTATAAGGGAGGTGAGAGGGTGGAGGGAGAGGAGAAAAGGCATAAGGCTATATCGTGGTTCACTAGTCTAAATTAGGGCCTTGTTAACCTATAAATACAATTCTACACAAGAAACCAAACCTTCGTGTACAAGAAGTTTCCTGCATCTTGTCAAAAGGTAGATATTCCGGGTTCCTGAGATATTGGTGGTCTCTCTAGTCACACTGTAGGAACTGATTTCTTGATTCAGATGCAACAAAAGTATTTTCTTGGAGAACTAGTTATCAATCTTATGGATATTTATTGTTTAACCTTTTATTTTCAATATTAGACGTGCTGAGTGGAATATACAAAACATATCCAAATTTTATTCTCAAGTTTCACTTGAGGATATAGTTTTGAGGATCAATTGTTAATTTTATACCTTTTCCCTCCACTCTAGACCTTTTTAGCCATTTTTAATTCCTAAAGCAAAAGTCTAGTCTCCTTGCTTCATCAATTGCAATTTGTACATGAGTTCAGCTTTATCTTGTTTCTCCAACAATAGGCTGGTAATTTCAGTATGATCTTGTTTTATTTAATTATATCAATTCCCTTTCTGTAGGCTGTGATGGAGATATACAACATGTATAGAGCTCAGTTGTCATCACAGAACACAGTAATCCTTTTTGAAGCCTTGCACACTGTTGCTACTCATGCTCACAAAATAAACAGTGACAACGACCTGCGATCCAAGTTGCAGGAGTTAGGCTCGATGACCCAAATGCAGGACCCGCCATTGTTACGCCTTGAGAATGAGTCATATCAGTTATGCCTCACAATCCTCCAGAACATATTCTTGGACAGAGCTCCAGACGAAGGGAACGTAGAGGTGGAAAGCCACCTTGTTAGCCTGTGCAAGGAGGTCCTTGAGGTGTACTTGAGCACAGCAAGACTTGTTCAGCTTTCCGGTAGTGCGCAGCCGCTTGGCCATTGGCTTATCCCGACCGGTTCTTCGAAGCGAAGAGAGCTTGCAGCCCGGGCGCCCCTTGTTGTCTCCACCTTGCAAGCTATCAGTGGCCTCGGTGACTCATCTTTCGAGAAGAACCTCTCCCAGTTCTTCCCCCTCCTTGCTGGTCTCATAAGCTGCGAACATGGTTCGAGCGAAGTGCAGGTGGCCTTGAGTGATATGTTTAGCAGTTGGGTTGGCCCGGTCGTGCTTCAGTCCTGCTGATGCTGAGCCCCATGTCACCATGTGATATATAGTATACCTCCACATGTAAGTTACTCGTTGTTTCAAGTGTCATATCCTTCTGTTGCTCCTTTCCCCCCGATTTTGTTCTGTTTATCATTTTAGTTGTTGGGGGATGTGGTCTCGTGCAGAACTGATCGTGTAGATCTTTTGCCCCCTCATTTTCTTTTTTCACATTGGGAAGAGTGTATGTTACAACATGATTAAATTTAGTACCGTAGTTTAGTTCAAAATTGCGTCCATTCAGTTCACGTTATGAAGTATACCTGTTTTGCATGTTGTGATTGCCGCTGTTGAAGTGCAGGCAGCTTCAGCATTTTATTGATTTGCTTACGTCTCGTTTCGTTTGGCGTTAGAAGATCACTTCAAAGATAGTGCATGCGTGGGTGAAGGCTTGTGTATGCTTTGAACGTTGTACGAGAAGAGGGTTGACCTGAATACATGAATGAACTCTTATCTTCCCCAATTGCTATCACTTCCTCTTTAGTTCTTCCTCAATCTCTAATTCTCCTGCTATCCCTATCCAATCTCTTCTATCCCGGTCCCAAATTCCTTCCAATTCTTCCGAAAAATTCCAGTCCATTACCAGTAGGACTGTAACAGATCAGTTCCCGTCAAAGCTTAAGAATGGAAGTAAATTTGGCTGTAAGTCGAGTCTGTTCTACTTTTTAAATTTTAATTTAGACGTACATACACAACCATACATTTATACCAGTAATACCACTATTTTTAGAGGAGAGGAAACTACAGCACTGCTTTTTTTTTGTCGGAAAAGACTATTTTTTAAACCTTCAGCTATGATTCAAATCCGGGAGCAACTAGCGCTCGGATGTACGATACGAAGCTTCACATCGTACGCTCCTGACTCCTCCCCGTAACATATCTAACACACACATGTAACAAAAAAAATTCAATATATGCAACAAAACACTTGGAACTCGAAAGATGGAGAGGGGATCCATAATATTTGCCAAAATTTACTTTAAAATTAATAAATCTCGTTCATACATGGATATATTTGAAAAATTAGCGCAGCGAGATACATAAAAATTAAGTTTGGAAAAACATTAATATGCAACAATTGGGGGGGTCGGGACCCCGAATATACAACCCCAGGACTCTTTGTGCATTCGGAGCTAGTCCTATATGCAACACATCAGACGTCTCAAGCAAACATCAGTAAACATTGTGCAACAATTGATAAGCAGTGCATGCAACAAAAATGTTTTAAGAAAATTGAAACCCTTTGCCACAAGAGCCAACTCCCAAGAGCAACAACATATTCAAATTCAATGGAGCGCAAAAAAAACACCAGTTTGCAACAAAAAAAATGGACGATTGGGTCCTGCAACATTTGAGCCTAACTTATGAAACATTCTAATTTCACGTGTGCACCAGATGCAACATTGAGAAATTCTTTTAATATTATTGCAACATTCAAAAACTGAAGTCCCAACATCACAAAAATCACCTTTTGCAAAAAAAGAAATAAATGATCGCAACATTTTGGGTAGCGAAACGCAACATCTCAAGAATTTGTACTGCAACAGTAAAAAACATAGTCCTAACATCTAAAAACACCTGATGCAACAAAAAAACTCTCTACTGCAACAAACAATCAATTCACTTGCCTCAGTGTAGGATCAAGGATAACTGACTAGAGGGGGGTGAATATGAGGTTTTTAAACTTTTTGACAATTTAACAATTTTAGTCAATTAACAACTTAGTCTAAGCAAGATATAACTCTAGCTAAGCAATTTAACACAAGAATTAAGCTAGAAATGTAATTGCGGAAATAGTAAAACTAGAGATAACCACAATTGAGACAATGAAGTTTTTCCCGTGGTATCGAAGACTTGCCGGTCTTCACTAATCCACGTTGAGGAAGCTTGATCAACTCAAGCTGGCTCCACGAATTAAGCATTCCCTCGATTACTAGTGGTAGCTCTTCTCCTCTCCGGATAGGCGAGCTCCAACCTTCACAAACGTCCGGGTCTTTCACAATCTCCTTTGAGAAGATCACCGAACCAATCTCTAAGCCGTCTAGGAGACGACAATCTCCAAGAGTAATAGAGCAAAAAATCTTCACTTGAAAGTGCTCTAATACCACAAAGATCAAACCCAACTAAATGCTCTTGGAAAAACCTCAACTACCTTTGCAAAAGGAATTGAATGCTCTCAATGAGTTGGAAACAAAGCAAAGGGCTCAAGTGTGTTCAATAAGGTTCATCAAAGCCTTCTAGCTGCACTGGGTGAGGTATTTATAGCCTCCACCCACTTTACTAGCCGTTGGGGCACGAAATTCTCAAAAACTCAGAAAGTCCGGTCAGACTGCAGGCATAAGTGCGGTCAGTCCGGCCCGCGATAACGGTCAACTGTAACGCATTAAATGCACTGAGAAAATAGCCATTACAGAGGGGTCCGGTCAGACCGCAGTGCAATGCACGGTTAGTCCGGCCTTCAACACCAAAAACACGAGAAAACTTGCTTTTGTAAAAAGTCGACCTACCAAAGAGTTCGGGACTCGGTCGGTCCGACATAACTCAGTCGGTCCGGCTGAAGAAATTATGGCAATTCTCAAACATAACCTCTCGAAAATGCTTGACCGCGTCCATGACCCGTGATCCCTGGTCGATCCCAAATTTTAGCCGTCGGTTAGTCCTACCAGAGGATTTCAACGAAACAAAAAAAAAAAGAACCTTCTCGGAAAAAGTCGACTGTCTTTTGATCCGGACACCGGTTGGTCCGGACAAATAACGCGATCGCCCGACCTCAAGGATTTTCAAAGAATTCAAATCAAGGCCAAATCAATTCAAATCAATTCCAAGATTAAACCAAGTATGATTTGAGCATTTGTGGCATCATTCATTTTCAAGGTACTAGATTCTTGAACCCTCTTTATAGTACGGCTATCTAACCTATAACCCGGTCTTCCAACCAATTCACCTAAGACCGGTAAAATAATGTGACACCCTGAATTTTTTATAGAGTCTTTTTGGAATTTTCAAAATAAAAAGGATCATTTTGTTTTGATGAGAATTTAAAGCTTAACCTGAAATTTCATAATGGATTTAAGCTGCCTAACTCAAACTACAGCTAAAGTTCCTTGTCGGTTTATTGAGTTATTGGAGCTTTGTTGGTCTTTCCTTCTCTGTCTATCTTTTACCCACCTCTGGCCTAGACCTCCCTTTGTCTGGGATCTAATGGCCCAGACCTCTCCTTCGTTTGGATCCAAGGGCCCGGACCTCCTCTGTAGTCCTCCTATGGTCCGCACCTCCTTGGGTCTAGATCTTCCCAAAGACTCGGACCTCCTTGGGTCCAATTCTCCTCTCGGGTCTTCTCTGGCTCGCAACCTCCCTAAGTCTGTGCCACCATTGTGTGCATCTGAGCTCCTTTGGAACCATGTGAAGCTTTTCGTGTTTTCTTGGACGTCCATCGTTGCTTGTAGCTTTGAAATCCTTCTCTGGAGGTCCCCTTCAGTATCAGCCTAGTAGTACCACCCGCACCATGCGGTACTACCACTTCTTAGGACCTCCCCTTACCTTTATTTGACCTCCCCGTGTCCTTCAGGACCCCTCCATGTCCTCTAGGACCTCCCCTTACCTTTATTGGACCTCCCCGGGTTTTCCAGGACCTCCTCCTTGCGCATCTGGACCGTCAAGACCTCCCCTTTGGAAATCTTGGCCATCCAGACCTCCTCTTTTGGCAGATCCGATCGTTAGGACCTCCCCTTGGAAATCCTAACCGCTCGCACCTCTCCGGATTTGATCCTACTGGTTCTAGACCTCCTTGCGGGTGAGGTTCTCCTTGACCTTCTGCACCTCCCTATTTGTAATCGATCTTGACCGTTGGACCTCCCCTTTGGAGATCCAACCGTCAAGACCTCCCTTGCGGGTGAGGTTCTCCTTTGACCTTTGCAGACCTCCCTATTTGTAATCGATCTTGACCGTTGGACCTCCCTTTGGAGATCCAACCGTCAGACCTCCTCATGGTGAGGACCTCCTCCTTGCCCTTGCGGACCTCCTCTAGAGCGCTTGATCTTGGCCGTTTGGATCTCCCCTATGGAGATCCAACCGTTAGGACCTCCCCCTGCGGGTGAGGATCTCCTCTTGTTCACTGCAGGACCTCCTTAGGTCATTGCAGGACCTCCTTGGAGGGTCATGGCTGCCCCACTGGGCAGTCACATACCCAGTTTTCTTATACATTTGACTGTGTCCTTGGGGCAAGGAAGTCTCTGCAGCATTTAATGCATGTTGTATCATATTAAATACCCTCACCTTTGCAGTACTCATGTCATACCGATTGTCACATTCCTTGCCTACTCCCTTGTCCTATTTACCAACTCTTGTTGACTCTATCTTGGGTCATGTGCAATGCTTTCCCCTATATATAGTTTGGGAGAGCCCTCCTTTCTCACTTTCTTCACCACTTCTTCTCTCTATCTCAACCGAGCCTACCATAGACCTCCTCACTCTAAGTCTCTGGACCTCCTTCAATTCGTTCTTGGACATCCTCTCTGGAGCCCTAAGACCTCTCCAAATGAGCTCCTTGACTTCTCTTGACCCCCACTTCTCTGTTGGTTTTGTCTTTAAGTTTATTTGGAATTCTTTAGAATCTTGTTTGAGCTTCATTTGAGTATTTGGTTTTTCACGTAGATTGCCCGCACTGGGGAGCCCGAGTTCGATGAGGAAGAGGAGCACTCAAGACCTTGAGCAAGGCAAGTTACACGCTTGATCATGTTGCACTTAATACTTCAAATTACTTATGTCGTTTTCAAAGATGTATACATGCTTACTTTACTAAGTATTTCAATGCCTATCTTTTAATCCTTAGTTAAACCTACTGTTTGGTATGACCTCTATCCATAATTGAATCAACCTTAATGTCACCTTAGATCAAAACTGGTTCTTGCAGTAGTGAGGACCTGAAGCTCATGAAAAATGAAATGCTTAGCAATGCTTAGACCAAAATCTTGAATTGGGAGTTTTGACCAAAAACATCACTTAATTAAATAATTTGTGCCGTGGCATTGGTGTGCCATGGAGATTTCGGCCATGACATTGGTGTGTCATGGATGTTTTACTTATGGCCTTGGCATTGGTGTGCCATGGAGGATTGTAAAGCAAAGTAAATGAAAAAGGGTTTTGACTTGGGCGAAACTGGTTGCTTGGTTGGTGCATGTCTATGCACGGGGGGTCGTGTGATCCGACACCCCAGGGTTGAGGTTTGTCGCCCAAATCGGTTAAGGACCGGTCTTTGAGACACCACTTGCTAAGCCTATAATAGGCTAAGCCAAAATTGTGCAACCACATGTCTCCAGTGTGGGGCGTGGGACCTGGCTAACTAATCTGCAAAGCTCTATCGTGGTTCATCCCGCGGACGCGGTGGGTTTGTCATGTTATGACTAGTTGTAGTCCCACCTGGCATAAGAGGGGGCACCCCATTAACCCGGCGGTGTTTCTACCCAAGGGGGGATTGCGAAACCTTAATGGGGGTGGGCTGTGGTGGAGCAATGCATTGTAAAGGCCTTGTCATGTGCTCTAGACCTCTCACCAAAGGAAGTGTGAGGTGGTATCGACGGATGCTAAGCAAACTAGAGAAATTCATGTCATGTGGGTAAAGTGTACAACCTCTGCAGAGTGTAAATCTATTCGAATAGCCGTGTCCACGGTCATGGACATGCTGGCAATGTCACTCAAAGTTAGCTCTTGGTTTCGGTTTTCAAAAGATATTGAAACCGGTTTTGGTGGTTTAACCAAATTGGGTGTGGGCGGGAAGCCTTGTGCAGGAGGGTATCCTTCACCATTTCAATGATGAACGTATCCAACTGAAAATGGATTTCTCAAAAATGAATTTTATCTATGGTAACCTGCCTTGAAACTTAATACTTGTATTTGAAATAAAACTGGCTTTATGCAAAGCAACCCTAATATGCTGTCCTTTGATATATCTCTATGCATGTCATTCTGTTAATTGACGGGTGTAACTTGCGAGCACGATTGTTGTGCTCACTCTTGCTTGATTCATATATTGAGCAGATGAAGACTTCTTTGATGATGAAGAGGACCAGCTCAATTAGGCCGCGCCCTCCAGCCAATCACCTGTGGTGTAATGAATGGACCATGTCTTTTGTTCTCCGCTGCATTTATGTGCTCCCTGTTGCTGGAGTTTGTAAGCAACCCTTGTAAACAAACCTCCTTTTGCTGTTAATAAAGTCTTGTGGATGTCTATGTTATCACTTGTTTGTCAGTGAGAACCAATCAAGATCTCTGGGCCGGGTTTGGATCACAGAGGGCTTTAGGCTTGTCCCAAGCCCCACGACCTCCTGGGGTGGTTCCTCCGGACCTCCCTCGAGCGGTGACGTGGAGTTTGGGGAGGTCTCGAGGTCCAACGACCTCTGCGGTCAGATCTCCCGGACCTCCGAGTGGTCCTCTCGGACCTCTCGGGAGGTCTCAGGGATCCTACCAGATGTCCTCGGGACGCCCCGGAAGTCTTCATGGACCTCCCAGAGGTCCCGAGGACCTCTCGAGACGTCCTGGGGCTCCTCTCTGGACCTCCCAGGAGGTCCTGAGGGACCTCCTAGGTGTGCCCTGGGCCGGGTCGTTACAAATAAAAAGAGTCCTAAACTATTGTACTTAACCACCAATGGGATTTAACCTTGTAAATACTCAATAAACACGTTAATCCCATATACAGATATTATCATTAATTACCAAAACTATTTTTAGGGGCCTAGATGCTTTCACTCAGCCTCGGCGGCGGCGGCACGCTGACCCTCAGGATGTCGTCATAGGCTCTCCGTGTGTCGCCCTCACTCCTCTGGCCGCCGTCCAACGCTTCGTCGCGACTTTCTTTCCTCGCGGGAACAAAGTGACGGTGGCTTCCCAACTCGTCCTCTCCTCTCGCCCCACTTTTCTGTTCGTCGTCCCGGCACGCAGGTCCTCTCCTCGACCAAAGAGATAGGGGAGAGGGAGATGTAGAAAATAGATAGCTTGGAGATGTTGGGGGTATGAAGAAAAGCGAGGTTGCTACTGTGGTTATCTCCTCCCAGTGTGATCCCACGGGCGTGAGCTCATATTTGGATTCTGGCGAAATGAGATGTTTCACATACGAGCGTGTGGGCCAACGCAAGGAAAAAGGGGGCTAGAGTAGCACTCGTTGTTGGATCATACATAACGGTGGATGCACTGTCCGATGGAAAACGTCCGCATCGGACGTCTATTGGTGACCATTTTTTTTAAACTAGGAAGAAAACCTAGCTTTTATAAAGCTAATAACCAAAAGTCCAGTTACTTACAACATCGAATTGGGAACACCAGTTTAACCAGAGCAACCACTATCACAAAAACAAACAGCACCAACCCAGGATATCTAAAAGACGAGCAAAATACAATTTTCCAGACCCGAACCAAAGAGTTACCTAACTACCCGATCCCACCCTTACAAAACATTTTTATCCAATCTTCAAGCTTCTTCATCAAGACTTACAGTTTTTGTCGCTCCTCCTTTCTGCTTACCACCCACCAACGCTGCAAACATGATATAAATTGGAATACAACTTAAGATGATTGCTTAGGGAAATCTCTCTCAAAAACCATTATATTTCTGATTTTCCAAAGCGTCCAAGCCAATACTGCAAAACTAAATAAGCAAATGTTATAATTGTTAGCACCCCTCATGTAAAGCCAATTATAATGAAAATCTTCAAGCAATTCTGGGCATCTCTTCTAACCGAATGCTTCCCTACAGCAACACCAAGTAAATTTAGCAAGAACACAATTAAAAAGAACATGCTTTGCGTCTACTGGTGAGCATTACCCTGTAAGTCCGAAAAACAATCCTTTAACTTCAAAACCATTCACTTCTCACTTTGCACTTTCAAAACCAGAGCAAACAATCCACGTGCCCTAAAACCACCCGGCCTGGGCTGATGTGGCATCCTAATAAGCAAGTCTACATTGGTGTGGCATCTTAATAGGCTGCAACAAATAAACAGAGTAAATACACCACTTCTTCCTCTTCTCTTCTGCTCAAGGCTGAGCCTAGGCTGGGCAGGGCTCGACTCCGCCACTTACTTCCGCCTCATCCTCGATGCCATCATCGCCTAAATCAACTGATTCCCAAAATATAACCCCAGATCACTGGTTTCCTCCCGCTCCTCCCATGGCCTCCATGGCCATCTCACCTCCTCCGCACGTCGTCTTTGCCTAATCCACCTCCGACGTCGACCAACGCCGCTCATGCCTGAGTCGCGCCATCTGCAGTCCGCTCTGCAGCGCAGGGACGCCTCCACGGCTGCTCCCTCACCACGCCCACTGCCTACTCAATGAAATGTCCCGCCTTGTCTATTTCAACGGCCAAGCTGTCATCGAAGAGGGAGGGCCATGTGCATGAGTGCCTTGGGGTGCGTTGTGACAAACCTAAGGATGGCAACGTTTGGGGCGTTGTGGTTGAGAAGAATCTTGACCTTGGGGAGCAGCACGTGGCAGAGTTTGTCCAGATGCCATGTCAACGAAAATTCGACACACATGTGCAACGTCGGTGGTTAGTAAAAACCATAGTGGTTTTGGGCTAAGCGAGTATTTTCAACCGGTTAGAGTCCAAAAGTAAAAATGCAAACAACTTCGAAATTGGAGGTTGAAATTCGAACTCAAGCCAAAATTGAATTTTGGATTAATTCTCTACGTGCCATTGATAAATATGTCATTTATTGTGAGACTGACATGTAGACCCCGAATCCACATGCTAGTGAGACATCAGTGACATATAAGGAACAAATAAATTAATTCAGTTGCATAGAGTGAATTGCCCCTTAAGTTTGGACTTTTTTTTTGTGGTGTGAGATGTAGTACAGTACTACTTTTTTAAGATACCACAGCATTATTTTTTTATAGACTAGTGCCTTTTTTTTTTTAAGGAGGATGCTACGGTACATTTTTTTAAGACGCTACAGTACTATTCACTGGCTTGCTCCACCAGTCAGCGGTTGGACTGGACCGACATTATTGGCCCATTACATCACCAACGAGGAAGCCATAATGGACTGATTTAGCAGTTACGTTCGTGGGCCAGCAAGGCCGTCCTGTACTACTTCGGCGTCCCCCGTCGAAATACGGCAAACGGCATAGCCCATCAACTCCTCTAAAAAAGGGCCCATCGTTCTCGCATTTACTCGCGCTCGACCTGTCGCCGGACGGCTACGGCCCGCGGGTCTGGCGGTAGGCACCAAGTTGAACTGGCCGCGTTCACGATTTTTTAAAATAATATTATTTTAATAAAAAATTGCAGAAATAAATAGTCGAAATAAAAAACAGCAAAATTAGTCAAAACAAAATCAGACAATAATAAGAAACAATATTAGCATAACATATTTTTAAGCAAAACGTTATCACATAGTTTTTCGACAAATCACACTGATGTAACTAAACATTCTAGCACAACGCCATCACATAGTTTTTTTTTTTGATAAATCACAATGATGTTACAAAACATTTCAGCACAACAACCTCACATAGTTTTTTTGACAAATCACAATGATATTATAAAATATTCTGCACAACATATTTCGACAAGACAAACCATTCCAGTGGCTGCTACCTCAACGTCCGCCATGTTGACCCCCACGGTGACCACCTTGAGTATGTCGGTTGGATGGGGTCCGCTCGGCGCCGTCCGGACTACCGACCTCTCCTTCATCCTATGCATTTCTTGTAGGGCATTTTTTGAAGGTATGTCCAGACTCCCTGCAAATTGAGCACTTCCTTGTACGACGCCCCACTTCTGCTTCGTTCATGTCGTTCTTGATACGTCGTACCTTTCACTGGCCATTCTTTCCCTTCAGCCTAGCAATATCCGCTGCCCAAATCAGTTGCTCCCAAGTAGGATGGTCAGTGAAATGGCCAACCACGTCGTAACCATACAACTTTGCTTTCTAGGTTTGCATCACCTCTCCCTTGGTGAAATATTCGGAAAGGTACTGACCGGGATGCTGCGCCACCGCCAAACATGCAGCCATGACATGTGAGCATGGCCTATGCAGAAGAAGAGACTTGTTGCAGGTGCATACACAACTAGCGTGGCGGTATGTTTTTAACAGAGAGGTTGTTTTGGGGAGTTTTTCTTGAAACCTGAAATCGGTATGACCGCAATTCTTAAGCGGTACTACCGGAGTGCGGTAGTGCCAAGTTTTACATGGCGGTACGATTTTTCCAGAGAGGGCATTTTTCTGTGTTTCTTGAACCTCTAGAAATCGGTAGTACCGCATTTGAGAAACGGTACTACCAGAGAGCGGTATTACCGGATTCTAGTTGGCGGTAATATCGCATCTGGCAGTAATGGCTATATTTTGGTAATTAATGATATTCACATTGTGGGACTATCATTTTCCATGAGTTGAATGAAAAGGTTATGTTCCATGGTGATGGAGACTTTGGATGACATCATGAGTTGATTGTCATCAAGTCAAGGTTCAAGAAAAGGATGCATCATGTGTTGATGTATATCAAGATCTTGAAGAGGAGATGATCATGAGTTGATCATCAAGTCAAGAGAAGCCCATCATGTATTGATGGAGGGCACGTGAAGGATGCATCATGGGTTGATGCATATCAAGACAATGATCCGATTTTAAAGTGAAGATGTGCGTCATCAAGATTCAGGAGGATGCTCAAGTTAAAGGTATAACTAGCTAGGGCGTCTTTTACTGGTCTTGGTATTTAGTTGGAAGACCAGATTGCTAGTATAGGATTGCCGTACTATTAAGAGGTATCTTGTCTATTAGCTTAAGTCTCATCATGTGTTGATAGCTCAATCTTGTTTACTCTAGCTCTCTATGGCATGATGCTATTATTTACGAATGTGTTTTGTAAATAGCCGAGGCTCATGCATCTATTCCTTGTAACATGTGACTATACTTTGCAAATGTGTTTTGCAAATAGTTGAAGTTCATGTACCTACTCCTTGTGGCATGATCTAAGTTTGCAAATGTGTTTTACAAATTGTTAGGACTCATGCATCTTCCTTTAGCATGGTCTAAGATTGCTTGTTGCTATTTTCTTGGACTTAGACCATCTTAGTGACTCTTTGAAAGTTCTTGTGTTTTCTGCATTGATCTAATGTGTTTAAGATCATGAAAATAGATGGGTTGTGTAGCCCTAAAAATAAGCTTTCCATAGAGCCAAATATCACTCAATTATGACGTCGGAGTTAAAAGTTGTGACCTTTTTACCGAGTATCGTCTGTGCTGAATATTGACCTACGGTAATGCCGCCCTTAGATGCAGTATGACCGCAGAATGGTAATACCGGATTTTGTACTGCGGTATTACCGCTCAAAAATCTTTAACAGCTAGTTTTTGAGCTATTAATGCACCCTTTTTGACCGTTGAACAGTAAAAAGGTAATACTAGGTTTGTACAGTGGTATTATTGCAAATACTGGTTTTTGCTAAGTTTTATCTCCAACGGTTAGTTTTTGTGGTGTGGGCTATAAATACCCCCTTGGCCGGTTGTGAGACAATCTTTGGCATCCCATTTCACTCCCTTAGCTAGTGTGAGCTTCTCCTCTCAATTGTGTATGTGTTGCACCTTGTGAGCAAAGAGAGAGGTCTCTAGTTGCATGTGTTGCATCTAGAGGTGGATTTCGTATCCACTTGAGCTTGTGTATTCGTTGCACGTGGTGAGAGTCAAGCAAGGGGCTTGGCTTGTTACTCTTAGTGTTTGCCAACACTTAGACGGTGTGGATGTGTTGTGGTTCAGTGATCTTCTCAAGAAGTTTGTGAGAAGGCCCGGCGTGTTGTGAAGGTTGGAGCTCACCTACCCGGAGCGAGAAAGAGCTATCACTATTGGAATTGAGGTGTTTGGCTTAATTCGTGGAGCCGGTCCAAATAGTTTGGGCTTACCTCAACGTGGATTAGGGGAGACCGGTAAGTTTTCGAACACCACGATAAAGCGTCCTTGTGTCATTGTAGTTTTCTCTCTTGTGATTTACTTTGTGCAATTTACATTCCTACAATTAAATTGCTTACATGTCTTTGTATGTTTGCTATAATTATCAATAGTCTTATATTGTTGGTGCACTTAGTCAAGACTAGTTGATTAGGTTTTAACTGAGCAAAACCGAATTGATTTACAATTCCGCATAAAACTCGGTTTTAGCGAAAAGATTTTAAAAACCGCCTATTCACCTCACTCTAGTCAGCCTCCTCGATCTTACAGTGCGTTCTACAAGTGTTTATATTTCTTGGTGAGTTTGATTTCCGCGAATGCTGGCATTTGAAATTTTGGTTTGTTTGTTACTTCTTTTTCACTATTCGGTGTGATTTTCAGTTCGGCGGTTGCCAGTACTTTCAGTGGACGGACTCTGTTGGTGCTGTCGTCGAAAGAGCAATTGAATGTCCGCCTGTAGTTCCATATGGTCTAATGGTGAACATGCCACCTGCAGACGAGCGCTTTGACAAGATTCTTGACCACTTGAAGTGGCTCGAGAAACTTATGTGTGTGTATCCTACTGGTGGTGCGTTCAATATGTATTAAGTAGTAGTGGTTGTCTGAGTTTTTCATGTATGAACGATATTGTATGCTTTTTACGAATTACAAGAAGTATTTAACTTTTGGCAGCTAGATCTGTATGAATGTGACATGACAAGGGATTCATGTATGAACTTCGATATGACACTTTTGCATATCGAGATGACCGCACACTACGATGCTACCTTTGTAGACTGAAAAGACAACATACCGCGACACTGCCTTTTCAGACCGAAATGACCACTCTCTGCCATGACAACTTTTCAGACCAAAAAGACTGCACACTGTCATGCCACACACTACCACCTTTGCAGACCGAAAAGACAACACACTGCGATGATACCTTCAGACCGAAATGGTCGCAGACTGTCAGACCATGCACTGCCACCTTTGCGGACCGAGAGGACAACACACTGCGACTCTACCATTTCAGACCGAAATGACCACACTCGGCCACACCACCTTTTCAGACCAAAAAAACCACGCACTGTCAGGCCACACATCGCCACCTTTGAAGACCGAAAAGACAACACACTGCGAATCTATCCTTTTCAGACCAAAATGATCGCACACTGTCACGCCACGCACTGCCACCTTTGCGAACCGAGAGGACAACACACTGCGGCGCTATATTTCAGACCGAAATGACCACACCTGGCCACGCCACCTTTTTAGACTAAGAATAACGCACACTGTCAGACTAGAGACTACCACCTTTGTAGACCGAAAAAACAACACATTGTGACACTACCTTTGCAAAGCGAAATGACCACACTCTGCCACACGACCTTTTTAGACTAAAAAGACCGCACCCTGTCATGTCACACACAGGACCTTTGCAAACCGAAAAGACAACTCACTGGGGGCGGATCCGGAGCGAAAATGACCGGGGGTCCTCACTCCCCATACATATCATACGTGTTTGATTATCAAGCAATGTTATACTTAATAGTAATATGTTCAACAATTCAACATGACTAGATAAAATAGTAGCGACCAAAGTGCTTACCAAAATGAAGAGTCTTACAAGTAGTATTGGACTATTGGTTAATTGTAGCAAAGTAGATAATGATGGATAAAGGTCCAACTCATGGACAAAAGACGACCGGCATCGGCAAAACACAACATCCGAGGTCCTTGATAGCCTACAAAAAAAGAGAATAAATATTTAGTAAAATTTTATGTAAAAGAATCATGTAATGACCGAATAAAGATAAGTACATTACATTTTATGCTTTGTTTCGACACTCTCTCAAGTTTTGGAAGCGGCGAATTACAGCATCGTTGGTAATTCTCCCCATTTCTTGTTTCTCCACATAGCAAATAAGGCTATCACGCAAGAAGTCATCGCTAATGCGATTGCGCAAATATGTTTTCACAACTTTCATAGCCAAAAAACATCTCTCAACAGTAGCAGTGGCAACAGGTAAAACTAGTGCTAGCTTTAAAAGGCGATAAACCAAAGGATAGCAAATATGTTTCCTTGTCTCCACCATTTTTTGAGAAAGCTCACTAATAGTCTCTATGTTAGAGAATCTGTCATCCGCTTGTACATCAGCAATGTAGAGGCGAAGAAGATGGCTAAGGTCCCTCAATTCTCCATCATCAAAATCACTGGGATAAAGTTTAGCTAGACTCATAAAATGCTCTAAATTGAAATCGCGAAATGATTCTCTTGGACTCAAAGCAGCCGAGCAAATGAGTAATTCAGAGGTTTTCTCATTGAAGCGACTATGGAGCTCTTGAAGTAGCCAATCAAGAACATCATTAAAACAATCCACTTCATAATGATGCTTGTTGGTAATTCCAGTTTTTTGGCATAGCTTCTTTGAATTCACATATGCTTCTCCCATTTCCAATTTAGAAATGTCATGCTTCTCACAAAAGGCATATACTTCACCTAGGACAGATTCCCATTCATGCCTCCTAAGCTCATCCAAATGGCTTTCGGTTGATTTCACACATTTAATGGCACTTACAATGTCTTGATCCTTTCGTTGTAGAGTTAATGACAAGGTGTTTGTAATTATCAAGATAGTCAACATAAGCTGCAAATAAAACACAAAATCAAATGACTGGAAATAAACTAGAAGACCCCATGCTTGCCTTCTATTTTTGTCATCACTGTCTTATTTTTCCACATATTCTAGCACTTTGACAACTGTTGGGAACAAATCAACCAAACTCTTAAGAGTCTTGTAGTGAGAACTCCAACGAGTGTCTCCGGGTCTTTGAAGACACAACTCTTGATTTAACCCTGTCCTAGTTTTAAGTAGCCCACAGCCTAAGGCATCATGCACTTGTTCTCGGTTGATATCTCTAATCATGTCCCTTCTCTTGGAAGATCCACCCACCACATTCAATAGCACAGAAATCATATCAAAAAAAATTACTAATGCCTTTATGCTTTCTTACAACAGCCACAACAACTAACTGAAGTTGGTGAGCAAAACAATGAACATAATATGCTGAGCTATTTTCTCTCATAATCATGATTGCAAGGCATTGATCTCACCTCGCATATTGCTCGCATCATCATATCCTTGGCCTCTAACTTGTTTCAAGCTTAGCTTATATTCTGCGAATAAAGAATCAATAGATGATTTGAGGTACGAAGAAGTTGTCTCTTTCACATGTATAAGGCCAACAAATCTCTCTTTAACAATTCCATATTTATCAACATATCTCAAGACCACCGCCATTTGTTCTTTGCAAGCCACATCCCTAGACTCATCAACTAGCAAGCAAAACACATCATGTCCAATTTCTTCAAGAATAAAATGCAATATTTCCTTTGCAAAACAATGTACTATATCCTTTTGAATGTTTGGAGACACCATCAGATTATTACCAGGAGCATTGTTGCCCACAACCTTGCCTACAGATGAATTCTGTTCTGCTGTATAAGCATGAAATTCCTTAAAATTTCCTTTATTGGAGGACCCCTCAGACTCATCATGGCCCCGGAAAGGCAATCCTTGTTTCAATAATACTCTAGCAACATCAATTGAGCTTTTAGTCGAGTATAATAAGTAGTCTTAGCAGCATTACTTTGGTTATTCAAGGCAACATAAATGTGTTGGTCTTGTGTCAACAAAGCATCACAATCTCTCTTTGCTTGGTTGTGAACACTATTGACATCTCCTACATGCTCCCTTAGTCTAAATTTTTTGTTCCAACTAGACCAACCAGTTGACACAAATGCATCATACCCAGCTTCCTTCTTATTGCGGCCTCTAAACAAGAAACAACAAAAACAATATGCTTTATCTTTGGACTCACTATACTCAAGCCAACTCCCAAACTCATCAAACCATTCAGGATTAAGCCTTCTATTTTTACCGCCAATCGATGTATATGGAAAATCAAAAGTGCGAGGTTGGCAAGGCCTATTATCCAAGTACTTTCTTCTTACCACATCCTTTTGATTAGGAAGGTACTCCTCTATTTTTTTTTGTTTTGCCCGGATCGAATTGAATCTCCTCTTCCCAATTGATCTCTTCTGATGGTGAATTCCCTGCATTAGTGACATCATTTTGTTCATGTGATGGGGCATTATTATCCTCCTGCGGTGGTGCTTTCCTTTTAAGAAACCTTTCCATAAATTTGCCTATCATTTGCCAATTATTGAATATCCCATTAGATATTTGTACTACCAAATAATAGATGAACACATGACATGATAGATACATAATTATGTTCATCAACAATTTTAAATTGCAAGGCTTACTTGACATTGTTCTCAAATATTCAGTTGGTCACATAGATCACTCACAAGTTACAATTTCGCCTCCAATTTGTCACTGGGGTATTCCAAATACTATCACAATTGAAAACCCTAACCCTATAATTTGGGAAAAATTAACCAACGATCAACAAATTGAATTTCTAAAACATAAAATTAGTTGTTGGACTGGAGATAAATCATAATTATTTGAAGAAATCGAACTCACCGAGAATTGCACGCATCGCTCGGACTTGAGGTTCGTGGCTTCAGCGTTGTCGCATCGAGGAGCCGAAGCGCCACCGAAGCGTGACGCTGTGACCCACTTATGCCCAGCGGTAGCGCCCAAATTAATCGGCGAAGAAAACGGCGGTCGGCGGGAACTGGCGAAGTAGCGAAGGAATGGGAATCGGCACTAGAAGACGAACCGCCGAGGCGATCAGCCGACGAAGGGAATAAAGAAAGTTAGAAAATGATGTGTGTGCATGTGCCCAGTGCGGCTTGTGTGAGTGTGAATGTGATGTGGGCCATGTGGCTTGTGCTGTGCGTGATACCGTGAGATGGACTTGGTCACATGGATTAATGGTGATGTGATGTATGTACTGATGTGCCTTGTGCTTGTGGGTCATGGCGGTCAAGGCGCTCGGTTGCTCACAGCAGTCAGTTGCTCGTTCGATTAAATGGGCCTCGAATCGGCCGTCATCTTGTGGATCGACGCGTTGGGGTGTCCTCTCGTATTGAGTTAGGGGTGTCCACGCTATATATACATCGTTATTTCTAAAGAAAAACGATTTTTGGACCCGGTGTCCTGTGCACCCTGCTAAGCTACAGTGAATCCGCCCCTGCTCACTGCGATGCTGCCTTTTCAGACTGAAATGACCATACTATGCTACGCCACCTTTTCATACCGATGTCTTGCCTCTTCTCCTTCCACCACCAGCACTACACCCTATCTGCTTATAAAATGGGGAGAAAAAAGCTAGAGGAGAACACTACACCACCATACCCAACACTTCACTCCAACTTGGCTCACACAACAGAGAGGAAGGAGATGTCGAACTCGTCGTCGAACTTCTACGCGAAGATACTGCGAAAGCGCAAGTAGCTTGCTGAGAGGGCTAAACCCTACCCTAATTGTTCTATGAAGCATACGCCGGTACCACCATAGTTTCGACGCCCACAATGTGTGTGCGAAGAACCGACGAAGATCATTCAGTACACATACACGACGGTAGCCGCCCGGACGTACTATACGTGTGGGAACATCCTCGTAATAAAATCTTATAGATTTTTCACATGTTACTTTGCATTCCACATACCCGTAACTTAATCGGCACATAATGGCAACTGAAAATGCGATGCAACTTTTTCCAATGCATTAACGGCCCGGACATGTACAATATGCCGTTCATCAAGCAGAAGTACATGTTCAACTACGCGAAGCGAGACGAGACCTTCGAACGCTAAAAACCTTACGTACTCAACCCTATTGAAAAGGCACTGGAGGAGCCCAAGAAAACTAGGTGGTGGTGGAGCCCCCTCCCCAACAGGAAGCTGAGTACGAATGGCCGAGCGCACGACAGACAAGGGAAAGACTCTTGCTAGTGAGACCGGCAGTCGTCATAGCGCTCCCCATCGCTCGGGTGCAATCCACATCGAAGACGTAAGTTAGGTTCAATTTGCATCCTGACTATTGATTTGGCCCTATGTTGTGCTATCCTAACATCATTCGATCGTCCAACCCGTCTCGTAGAACATGGCTGACTTCGAGACTGGTCGCCGCCACGGGCAGTCCAGAGACAAAGGGAAGGGACCGATGGGCCACCAGGACTAAATAACTTTGTTCCAATCAACTTTTTTTCGATTTCAAAAAGGCGCACATGTATCGTAGGGGTTTTTTAGTTTGTTGATTCGTGCATTCTGTCGTTTCTAATGCACGTAACCAAACCCAATGCGCCATGTAATTCGCAATTAAATTATGAAGTATTTCAAATTTAAATATCTTTTTCCAAATATTTCGACTATTACATATTTCATAATCATTTCCTAAAGGAATTGGTTCTACGAACAATACAATTGGGACAACAACGCGATAGCAACCCTAATCCCAATTTTTTTTTATTTCGCTTCGAAGGAGGCTGTTTCTGTTATTACGTCGCTGGCCTCGCATTCTTTACTTCAAATGTCATTATCTTCTCCAATTTCGGATTTCGAACTACGCAGACATCTAAAGATATACCGAAAAATTCCCTAAAACCCACTAAATTTTTAGGCTGAATTCTATACACACAAATAAAAATCAAGACTCTATTGTCAGTTGTACCAGCGACAGGGCCAGCCAGTTGAACTGGTGACAAGGCCCAGTTGCCTGTTCAACTGGCCATGTCGCCGATTCAATTGGCCTTGTCGCCGGTTCAACTAGCCCTATCGCTGGTTCAACTGGCGACAGAGACTCTATCAGGGCTACAATAGCCAGTTGGAATGACGATAGGGTAATTTCGTCATTCCAACTGGCGAAAGTAGCCTAATTTTACAATTTTTTTAGGGTTAATTCCTTATTTGCCATTGGAAGTTGGCGAGCTCCCCAAAATACCATTGAAAAATTGCTTGTCCCTTTTTTGCCACTCGTTCTCAACTTTAATCCCTTTTTGCCACTCTGTCGGTTGAGTGGATTTAACAGATTGACTTGGGCGTGAAAAGACGATTTTGCCCTAAGTATCTTTGAGATCTTTAGGAATTGTTTGACATAGTAATATAGTTCCAAAAATTATGAAATTTTTAGGGAAAGTTTATGACATAGTTTAGATTATTTTGTAATTTTATAGGATTTTATTTGTAACATGTTTTTCTCTAAAATCTATAAATTTTTATTGTATCTTGAAAGATTTTTAGAGAAAAACATATTGCAAATAAAACCCTATAAAAATTACAAAATAATCTACACTATGTTAGAAACTTCCCCTAAAAATTTTATAATTTTTGGAACTATATTACTATGTCAAACAATCCCCTAAAGATCTCAGCATACTTAGGGCAAAATCGTCTTTTCGCGTCCAAGTCAACGGTCAAATCCATGGTCAACTGTCCGGAGTGGAAAAAAGGGATTAAAGTTGAGAATGAGTGGCAAAAAAGGGATGAGCAATTTTTCGATGGCATTTTAGGGAGCTCGCCAATTTCCAATGGCAAATAAGGAATTAACCCATTTTTTTTATTAGGAGATTTCAAGATTTATCATTACGAGATAGATGCATCTGAATATTTACGCCTCGATGTTGAGACATCGAATGGGTAAATCCTGAAATGCACCTATTCATAATGATTCCTTTTTTATTTTGACTATTTAATTTTGTACTTTTTTGTTAAAATAATATTATTCCAACAAAAATCACGTGTCCACCACTATCAGCACGTCCGCGGGGCGCACACCTCGTGTATGCGGTCACTCCAATGTCCGCTGTCCCAGCCGAGCATCTTCCCCCCGCCGCGGTGCACCAACGAACGCGACATCCGCCAGATCTGCCAGTGCAAAGACCGACCTCGCGCTCCACCGCTGCTTGAGCTAACTGTTGGCAACTTCGAAGACGCAACGGAACAAAAAGATCAAAAGGACGTTGTGACACTGACTCACTGGAAGGATAAGGAAGTTGAAACTGTTTACCAAGCTTACAACCCTGACAATTTAGAGAAACATCACCAGACACAGACCTTAAAAGGTCATGATGAAGTAAAGAAGATAGACGCGGCCCACAAAGATATCCCAAACGATGATGCCACTGAGCAAAAGACGCAGTGGAGGATGCAACAGAAGCGGCGGCGATGGTGGAGGTGACAAGACTAGAAGGGGCAGCGGAAGGAAGACAAAGCCACTCAAGCTCCCAGAGACATTGTGAGTCACGGCGGCGAGGGCCAGTACCAACCAGAGTCCCGTGCGTCGATCCTGAACACAACAAGAATCAGAATCGAGAATAACACGACAACCATGATCAGTGAGCTGACCGACAGATATGAGCTGCATGGTTAGTTTGGGAACATGAGAAACAGCAGGAATATGAAAAGATGAATTCGAAAGAGTGCCTCGTCCTGCGACAGAAAGTGGGGTACCATTTGCTGTCTGAATAGTGATAGGAGCAGCTAAAGGACGAATAGAAATGAGACTGGTGGAATCAGATGTCATATGAAAGGAAGCACCAGAGTCAAGAATCCAAGGTGATATACCTGAGAAATAAGTAGAAGGTTGTCTCTCACTAGAAGACTACGTAGTAGAACCAACAGAATCGGACGGTGCAAGAGCAGCCATGCGACGCAGCAGTGTGAGAAACTCCTGAGAATTAGAAGCACCATAGCTCCTCTGAGAGGAGGAACCACCAGTTTCCTATGGAGGACGGCTATCACGACGTAAATCCTTCTTCTTCTTGTAGCAGGTCTGCTGTACATGTCCATCCTTGTTGTAGTAAGTGCAGTGTAGTCCCCTACCAACAGCAGCTGTCACTAGTGAAGGCACCACTGGTGAAGGAGTAGCTGGAGACGTAGCGGATGTAGAAACTGGAGGAGCTGCTAGAATTGAAGAAAACGACGGTGACGGCAGCAGACCTGCAACACGAAGGCAAATCTCTTCAGCACGAACAGCGGCAAGGGCCTCCAACAAGGTCACACGAGGGTGGTGTGCGAAAGAATCGAGCACGAAGTCCGCTCATACCCAAACCGAGAGAGCAGTCAAGAAGTCGTAGATACAATGAAGCTCCAGGTAAGACTGCTGACGCTGACAACACTGACACGTGTGGCAAACATCCGGTCCCAAAGAGTTAATCTGACGCTATACCGCAGACAATTGGGCATAGAACTCATCCATAGTGGCATCTCCCTGCTACATCGATTACTCCTAACGCACAACAGAAAGATACAACGAATCACTAGACAGCTCGTAGCGGTTGCGCAGATGTGTTCACATCAACTGTGCTGAAGCCAAACCAACCACATCCCCAGTGAATTGCACCTCCATGCTAGCAACCGGAATAGCAGACGTACGAGCATCCTCATCAATCCATATCTTGTAAGCAGCATACTGAGTCTGAAAAGTCTCCCTGGCATCCTCAAAAACCTCAGATGTCTTTGTATGAGCGTCTTCGGAAGCATCCTTTGGGAGTACAGGCAGAGCAGGACGAGGCGGACAAGGCAACTCGCCAGTAAGAAACTCCCAAAGGCGCTGACTACGCAATGTGGAGGCGCATATGCTGAAACCAGTCTCGATAATTGAGACCATTGAAGATCACCGGGCAGCAAGGAACGAAAAGTGCCCATTGGTAGGCGGCGCTGGACGGCGCGGCGGTTAGAACGATGTTTTTCTTTCTTTCTTTCTTTCTTTCGTTTTTGATTTTTTTTTACTACGGGCCGGCTTAAAGAGCAGCACTCGGCTGCACGAGCCAAAAGCCCGCAGAGAGCACCACGCACGGGGGGAACCCTAGTTCCCCCTGGCGGCGGCGACGAAGGTAGGTCCGGCGACGGCGGCGGCGAAAAACTTGAGGCGCCGCAGCAGACGGAGGCGGTGGAATCTTGATGTGCAGCACGGCGCGCGTGGCGCCGTCACAGGAGATGGAGGGCCTGTGCGGGCGCCCGCTGGGGCTCGCGTTCCACCACGACGAAGAGGGATGGGGCCCCTACATCGGCGTTTCCGACGACTGCATCCTCCGGTGGGACGGCGGCACAGCCGGCTGAACTGACTTCGCCCACCACCCGGTGGAATCCCGAGGGCGCAGGCGACGCAAAGCCCGAAGGGTCGACGAGTTGCGCAGAAGCGATAGAAAAACCCGGTGGTCGCTCGGCGTAGAGGCAACGATGTTGGTGTTGGACACGACACCTTCCAACGATAGCGAGCGACTGATGGCGCGCCTTCAGAGGAACCGGCATCCAGAGGAGACCGGCAACGACAAGCGACGACGACCGGCAGAGGACACGGGAAGGGCGGCGGCGGCGGCCAGCAGAAAGACCGGCGGCGGCAACTGTAAGACCCTAACCCTAACCTCGCTTTGATACCATGTTATGAATAGCGCTTGTATTCATTATGATGCCAATGAGCCAATCTATACAAGTACAAGGTAGTATATATGCAAAGAACCCCTTATACAACGGGAAAAATACATATACATCTAACACGCACGGGGCCTTCAGATTGTTTACACTGATCAACAAATACAACAATAGCCAGCAACAAATTAATGCAGGTTAACTGTACAGCAAGCCAGTTTGAGGCAGCAACATACACAGGTTAATTAAGTACTTCACAAGAGAATGGAACACACCAACAACGACGCTCTTCTCCATGCAAGTAAGCACATGTACAGTGAGGTTTTAGTGAGGTTTCAGACAAACAGCAACCCAGAAAAACTCTTGCGGAAGATACTGATGGCTAACATTCTCACACACAATCTGGTCTTAACCGCTCGACTGCAAGCTAAGTATTATTCCAGCAACAGAAGGCACCTCGAAGAATAACAGAAGGCACCTCGAACAATACACAAGCAGGTTACCGAGTAGCTCTGTAGAAACTCTATGACCTGCATCGCTCCGTCATTAGCTGCGAAGAATCAACAAGCCAACACTACTATCTTGCAAGCCAGCTAATTTTTACTCTTTGCCCTTGGTGAAGAACCGACTGAAACCCCGGCTTTGTTTCTCAGGCAACTGGTTAGCAAATGAGGAAGAGGATGAGGATCTCGATCTATGCTTTGGGCGTTTGGAACTGTTTAGTGAAAGGAAAGGACTTCCATCCACATCAGATGGGGTCATGTGCGTCTTGTATCCATTGAGGGGAGATGTATTTCCTGATCCAAGCATTTCCTGATCTGTATCAAGTTGACCTGACGGCTTCTGGGAATACTCGCCTTCAGTTGTTCCTACAGCATCCTGCAAAAAGTCCTCCAGGAGTTGCCGGTTTGGTGAGGAACACATCGACTCTGCTGCAGGACGCATAGCTTGCAGTTGGCGACCAAGAATCAATATTGTTTCCTGGCATTCTGCAAGCTTCTCTGCTGCAGCCGCTATCTCTTTCTCCTGCCATCGTTTTAAAGAAAAAAAAAATGTGTCGTTAAGAGTCTTGAATTTCCAGAAAAGATCAGAGGTTACAGCATTACAACCTACACTACGAAGCAATCCTGAAATGAGTTTATAATGTGTATTTAGCGCTTGACTGAGTAGGATATGATTTATTGCTCCCATATTTTTCAGAATTTGAATTCTACATCCACAAATCACAAGGTATAGTGACAGTATTTCAACATCAAAAGTTAGATACAACAGATGCACAGAAGGGTTTGACATCATGAACACACAATCTGGCAGTCAAACAAACATCATTAGACAATCGTTTTGTACAAATCTTGGGAATCTAGGAGTTCTGGAAACTTATTATTTGTACCTGCTTTGGTTTGGTATCTGCATCTTCATCCACACACATTGATCTCCTCTCGTTCTCATACCTTCATATCACAAAATAAAGTGAGGAGAGAAACTAAGCAGAGGGTAACTATACAAAATATTCATCAAAAGATTTCAGTTTTACCTTTCCATCTTCGCCTCGAGATCTTTGTATCTGGCTAAGTCCTCCTTATGACTTTGCCTTTCATCAGTGAGTTCAGCTGTCAAAGTATCTGTTTTGGATTGTAACACTTTTATTTCATTTTCTAATTCAACTTTCCTTGATTCAAGTGACTTGTAGGATTCAGCCATACACTTCAACTGTGTCTCAGCCAAGCTGTTTGATTTCTCACTGGCAGCCAACTTGGATGTAAGCTCTTCCAGGTTTTTCTCCATCTCACTAAACCTAATCTTTGTATCTTCTATCATTTCATTGCACTTCACTAATTCTGCCTCCAAATTCGTCTTCTCAGATTTAAGTTGCTCGTATTCCTTCGGTGAGCATATCTGCACTGCAGTCTTGACATGAAATCCGGCATCGGTAGGCCCCTCAATCTCGGGATCTGAAGATGAACAAGGCATAAGTGGGCAAGGGCCAGAAATGTTTTCTTTTAGTGGCTCAAGCTGCACTTTATTTTCAAGTAGAGTCACTTTGTCAACATAATCCAAACTATTACTGTCTGCTTCATTGTTGTTGTCTCTCAACATTGTGAACTTAATCTCACTATTTTGTGACAAGATATGAGACAGTGCCATAATGATGTCATTTAGGACATTTTCATTTGACAGAACTTTCTCAACTAGCGCAGAGAACTGCTGTATTTTCTCACATAGTCCATCATAATCAGAAGACTGTCCTTGGTACTTGGACACTTCTTGGTCAAGTGACTTGACAAAGTCTTGAATCTTCAAAATGGTCTTCATTAATTCTTGATCCATGGCATGTTTGCTCCCAATGCTCAAACTCCCATCTTGCTTCATTAATGATCCACTGTCAGCAACTTCAGCCATGTCAGCATGATGAATCTTGTTTGCGTTCATTGAATCTGCCTCTTCTTCAATATCCTTTAGAATATTTCTGATACTGTCTAGAACCTTTCCAACATTGTTCTGCGGTGATTCAGAATCCAGCAAGGAAGATATTCTGGACTGTAATTTCAAGAGTGGAGAGTCAAACAGCTGTTGTTTACTAGATGGAGTTTCTGGCAATGGTAAAGCTGACTGCAGATCTTTAACACCATCTCTTTCAGTAATACCAGACAAAGTAGCCTCAGCATCGTCAATCTTCATTTTGTCAACAGTACTGCCATGACCATTAGCTTCAGAAGACAAACAAGCGAGTCTCTCCATCTCTAGGAAGTCATCCATGAGTTCCAACCGATTGGAGCCTTCGGTCACACTGCTCTTGGTTCCTTTCTCTTTCTTGATGTGCGAGAGCTCAGATACCAGAGCATTGGCCCAAGATTCAGTACAACTGCCTTCATCATCAACACCATCTTCTGACATGGAAGTCATACTAGGTGGGTTGCTTCCATTTTGGCTCAGTGCACCATCAAAGTGGATATCCATGTTTGGATTCGTTGGACTCTTACGTTGGTTACCAGTCAACATTTGAACTTCCAAGCTGCGGAGCTTGCCTGCTGTCTTAGCGTACATGCTTCTTGAAGTTTGTAGCTCACTGTTCCGTTTTGTCAATGCCTCTTTTAGCATCTTAGTTTCTTCTTCCATAGTTAACACACGTGCAGTCAGAAACTCGTTCTCTTTCTGCATGTGCTGTAAGTTATCAAACGCATAATCAGGAACTGGGGACATAGGACGATGGAAGCTAGAATTCCTTGCAGGGGATCGTCGCAATCTGTTGTCTCCATAATCTCGGCCCAAGCTCTCTACTTCCATTTTCATTTGCGCTAATGCAGCCGGCCCTGGTAACTTTTTCCGAACAAGACCACGTAATCTTTGGCATTCAGCTTCAAGTTTTGATATTTTCTTGACATCCTCCAGGTGCTGTTTAGTTGCTACATCAGCTGAGCGCACACTCATGTTCTTTTCTTCATTGCGGATTTCAAGCTCTTTGGAGACAACATGTAGTTCATACTGTAGTGAATTTATTTCCCTTTCACCTGACTGAATCGTGCTTTTCAAGACTTCAATTTCAGCTTCTGCTTGAGCTTTTTCCTCATCAATTTTCATCAACAAGTTTGCCCGTTCTTGGAGTGAACTTGAAAGTGCATCATTCTCAGCACCAGCCCTTATGAACTCCTGCTCAAATTCAAGTAATTTTCCTTCCAACTCGGCCTTTATCTTCTCCCATTGTTTGGTTTTTGCAAAGACTACATCATGTAGCTTCTGTTCACCTTCTTCCTTCACAGTTCTTACTTGCTTCATGCATTCTTTCAGAGCACCATCCAGATGGGCAGCTCTTTCCTCAGCTGCTAGCTTAGACAATGTAACAGTTTCTAGCTGAACCTTCAGTGCTGAGGCCTCCGCTTCAGCTTTCTCCCAACCTACATAACAAAACATATCTTGTCAAATTATGTTTAGTATAGTGATTTCATAAACTACATTGTAACCTGTAGGAACACATAATAGAATGACTGGAGAAATTTTGTTCTATCTAAAAAGAACATTATTACCTAGGCCAACATCCACAACTGTGAGGTTTATGGAAATGAGGAAGGTCTAGTAAAAGACAACAGTCATAAAGACTCTCTATAGAGTATTTCTATCCAAAGAAGAAAATTATTGAATATAGTGATCTTCTGTGCACCTGATACAGCTTCTTCAGCAACTTTAGCATGTTGTTTCACTAGGGCATCTTTAGTAATGATCTCGGATTGTGCTGCAGAGAGTTTCTCATTCAAGACCTTCACCTTTTCATTTAATATTTTTACTTGTTCTTCTGAATCAGTAAGATGTGCATATGTTTCTGGTGAAATTTGCACAAATTTTGGAACTTTATCATCCTGCAAAATAGAAACTTAATTTTAGAAGGAAATAAACTTGTAAAAATATAATATAAAATTTGGAAATCGTGAGGTTACTCCAACGGACAAATTTACTGTCTAACGCCAGCTTTTGAGGTATGAAATAAAAAGCAAATGAACATTAAATGGTAAAATTGGCAATACCCTGGCCCCTATGAGCTAGTGCACTGATAGTAAACTACTGAAGGTGTGAACACCAATAATCCTATGTCTTTTTTGCCACACACCACCAGGTGGATGAAAGAAAATGAAACAAAGTATCATATGAAAGATTCAGTTACAGGAACTAACGGGTTGAAGATCATAAGATCAGCATAGAAAATCCCCTTCTGTCTTAGGCTTGCTTAACTGAGCATTGGGCAAGGCCTATATAAGGCAAATCCAAATACAAGCATGGAAGAAGGCACACAAGTAACTAGATAACTATCTGTTTTAAAATAGTCATTGTTTGTGATTTTTTTTAGTAAATGGAATTTCTCATGGAAACAAAAAAAAACAGCATAATTTTGGCATATGCATGTTGATATAGGTCAGAAACACACAGTAAACACAAGACGTTAAATTGTTGAAGGCAAAACAACCGAAGAGACTTGGCTGCAAGGCCATCAACTTGAGGCTGTTCCCGCACAATCACTTGATAAGGCATATATACCAAGCTTAAAGCGCCAGTTAAATCAGAAAAGGCTCTGTGCCATCACAATTATAAACTATCTATTTTAGCTTTGCCAGCCAAAAAAATGGAGGAAAAAACAGTACTGCGTAACTGAAATCACCGCTATTTAAACCGATCTAAATCAAAACAACACCGCAAGCAACACAAACCTGTTCTGCTTGATTAGAATTCTGCGACGCATCTGCGTTTGACGATTTGTCAGATGATTTCTTCTTCCAAGGCCAGCTGCGCCGATCCATCGCACGCTAAGTATCTGATCAAACAAGGTGAATATTTGTAATCAGCTTACCAAATGCGATAAATTGCCCATGTATATCCTGGATAAAAAAGCGTATATATGCTTGTGGAGGTGTGAAAGCTCAAAAGCAACTGAAGCTAAGCTTTCTTGTCACCGACTATGACGACAAAAGAAAGGTAAACGGAAGATAGACATCGCATGAAACGTATAGTTCTAGAGTCTAGACAAATGAAGTAACACACGTAGTAAGTAGACGCTTACATGCACATCCATGGAAGCTTTCATTATTGGTAGTGCTGGCAAGAACCAAATTTGCATATAAAATCATACATACGATAAAACAGCAGTTGTTGGGCAAGTATTTGACACTTCACCAATGCCCCGTTAAGGAGCATACAACATACACACAACTCTCGTTCATCAATAAAGTGTAACATACATCCCCCATACCTTAGAACTCAGGTATCCTACCCCTACACTCCCCGCTGGCCGATGGTGCACGTATCCAAATTCCAAAAGCAGAAACTTTTGTCGCATTAGACTTACAACTATATAGGACAGTGGCAATGACGAGGCAGGTCAAAAAAAAAAAAAAACACCAAAAGCCTACCTTCAAAACAAGAACACACAGTAAAACCAGCACAAGGTGTATCTGATCAAATATGTTTATGTTTGTGATCGCCAAACCAAATTCAAGATATGCTTTTGTGTAGGAAGGAAACCTCAAAATAAAGTGAAGTTAAGCTATCTTGTCACCAACTGCAAAGACCTTAGAAAAGGAAAATAAAAAATAAAAATCTGTTATGCAACTAACATACAGCACCAGACAAATGAACTAACACGCATAATAATTAGTAAACGTTTTCTCGCACACCCATACAACTTCAATAATTGACACTGCTGGCAAGAAACCCCAATTCGCATATAAAAGCCATACATATACGGTGAAACATCGGTGGTTGGGCAATATTATACACACTTCAGCTCACAATCATTCCACCATATACGGCGTGTACAATAATACTGCAATCAATTACTCCTGCCCATCTACGAAGTCTTAGCACACAAACCCCGCGTACCTCACGGCACCAGCATCACACTACAATACTACATTCCATTGGCAGGCCGCGTACACACCCGATGATCCAAAAGCAGATGCTTCTGTCACAGGGACAACGACGACTCGACGAGGCGGGCAGGCAGGCCGGCCAAAAGAATCCCGATCCCCCAAAAGAAAACCAACCCTTAAAGCAAGAACGCACGGTACAATCAGCGCACGCAGCTGCGGCGGCCCCCACCCGAGAGACCCAAGTAGCGGGCGCACAGCACCACCCGATCCGATCACCGTCACGCCAGAACTAGGCCAGGACATCGACGCGGGCAAGTAAGCGTCGTGTCATGTACTCACACCCATGAGGCCATGACTCATCAGTGGCTGTGCGCACCTAACTAGGCTAATTAAGGCGGCAGTATCTCTATGCATGGACCACCGCGCGCAGCGCAGGTCTGTGCGCACAGGCTGTAGAGTTCGACGCGAACGGCACTGGCTCGGCGAGAACGGCAGTTAAGAGGTGCACCTAAGACGCCCGCGGGAGTAATTGCCGGCGTGGGGCAGCGAATGTTTATTTAAGCCCATGCGGAGGGTTCGGCCGGACGGACGGACGGACTGGCCGAGATGACCGGATACCTACTGCTCGCCTCGCCTCAGGAGAAGGAAGAATCCATTGGTCATACTGCTAGTACCAGGCTACCAGCAACTTCGCATGCAGCGGGAAGGGGAGGTGGTTTTGGCTATAAAAAAAAAGGCGCGCGTGAGCCGGAGTAAAAGCCCAGAGCGACTCCAAACATGATACGGTCATTGATGGCGGTGTTTGCTCGGTGGATTTGGTTTTTAACCAGATGTGCGACTGCTATTAAATCCTTGTCCTTGCAGGTTCTAGTGGGGCATTCTTTTTTTACCATCTCCTTTTACTAATCTTGTACTAACAGTGGTGGCACTACTTGTTACTTCTATCTATCATTCCATCCCCAAGGAGGAAGGGAAGTAGTCACCGTACTTGTTGGATGCTTTCACGGGTAAAATATCTACTGTGTGGGGAGTGGGTTTCGTTTCATCGGATGGATTGAAATGTTTGGGAACAACTCAGGAAGTAGGCAAAGCGTGACAAGGGTAAGCCGAAACAGAGGGAGCAGAACATGGTGATGGTCTGATGGATTCCACTTGCGCAAGCAAGCGCAACAGTTGGTGCCGAGCCAACACCGCGTGATTTCACTGCGACTACTAGTTTCATCCCAAAAAGACAAGGAAACACGAACCGGAAAGTCCGGGAGGGCAAAAGCAAGCAACTCGGTGAGAAAAATATATCCAGAAATTTTTTCTCCAAACAGTGAAATTTCAGAGAGCGCGACATAACAAAGGAGCTCAAAATGCAGCCTCCACTGTTCGAAGTTCAAACTCATATACCAAAAATTCCCAAATAAAGCGTAATTCCGTCAGAATAATCTTAAGCACGTTGCATGAACCTACGCGCAATCGCACCATAGCAACAGACAAAAATACAGGGGAAAATTGGAAAATATTAAGCAAGCGACATCACATAGGGAAGCGGAGACTTACGGGAGGCGAGAACGCGGGTCGGGGAGGCCCTGCGCGGGAATGCGGATCCGGTGGGGTCGCGAGCGCCGGAATCTGCTGAAATTCCGGCTTGAACTGGATCTGCCGCGCGGCTCCGATCGGCGCGGGGGGGCGTCCGTAGCGGCGGCGCACGATGCGGTCGTCGCTCGCTTGCCGCGCACACTTCCAATCAGTCGCACCGCACTGTAGCGGATTGGATTGGACTGGACCGGATTCCCCCACTCCCCCACACCCTTTCCTCCCCGGCCCTCGCCTCCCGTTTTTGCTCCCGCGACTTTTGCCCTTTGGAATCCCACCGCCTGCTGCGCACTAGCAGCGCCAAGCGCTCTCTAGCTCGTAATGGTTTGGTAATGCAGCTCTCGTCTGACCTGTGTGGGCTGTTCTGACTATGCGGGGTTGGGAGAGGAAGAGCCGAAGAGGGGAGAGAGGTGGGGAATGGAGGTGCGGGTGCTTTTTGCTATGGGGGTGCTGCTGCGCTGCTGGTAGGTGGGCTAAAAAGCGGGGGTGATGGCAGGAGTGAGGGAGGAGAAGGAAGAAAGTGGCAAGTGGGGAAAAGTGGCGAGTGCTGAGGAGAGTGAGTGGGGGGAGTTCATAGTTGTGATGGCAGCAGAGAACTACACATCAACACACAAAGGAAGAGAAATGACAGTGACAATAATATCTTCTTCTTGGAATAGTATAAAACGGTATACTATGAAAAAAATTGCTTGCAAGATCTCACTAGTCACCAGTGCTATACTATGTAGTGCATCTTTCAGAATTGTTTATTTTTACACTTCACGAATTTTGCCATCCAACTCAACTTAGATCACTAATAGATGGCATCATGGCATTCCGTCTGGAATCATTTTGCCTGACTAAATGCAAGTCCTACTACTACTAGACTTATGGTTTACCTGTTTATGTAGGAATAATCTGTTTGCATTGTCTACGTTTTTGTTACTATAGGAATAAATTCTTACATGCTGCCAAAAATCCCAAATCCCTTATATGTTATCCTTTGTCACTGGTATATTGGATTGCATACAAGGGATCGTGAAAATTTGCATTGACGAATAATGAATTGCCTCTATTTTATATCACGGGTTTGTTCTGCATGGCACTTCTAGGACATCATCTAATTCAGTTCTTTTTGCAGTCGTTGGATATATTCTCCATTGGGATGAAACAGCAAGTTAAAATCTATGAATATAACAAACCTGATAAACAAGCAACTGCTATTAGTACTAGTACTACGTGGAAATCTGCTTTTGATGGGTTTGGGGTGGAACAGGGTTGGAGCCCGGCGTCCTCAACAACCAGTATTGAGCCACATTGTTCATGAAAACATGCAACAAACTACCACCCAAAACACACGCATCCTGTTTCGAACCTCACCTCTCTAGCCTCTGCCCTCTGGTCATCTGGTGTGAAGTCTGGCGTATATGGGTTGAAGAGTTCCAAGAAACATTAAGCAGCGTACAGCTGCTTGGAATAGGTAGGTACAACATGTGAGTTCACAAGTGACACCTGTCTTTTATCCTATTATTCATATCTGCTAATAGCTCAACGAATTTTTTTATTAATTAATCCTTTTTAATTTTATTTTAAAGTTAACCCCTGATGCACTTTATTTCCAATTCTGACCCCCTTTGGTCACGCCACGGGTGGTAACGTGATGAAACAACATCACGCCACGCCAAATTTCGAGTCAAGTAGTCTTGTCACGCCACCACTCGTGGCGTGACAGTGTTGTTTGGTCATGCCAAAACCAATGTTGTGACCAAAAGTACTATTTTGAGGACTTATCTTGTGGCGTGACAGCATTGTTTTGTCACGCCACAGGTGGTGGCGTGACTAAAAGGATCAGAATTGGAAATAAAGTGCGTCCGGGGTTAACTTCAAAATAAAAAATTAAAAAATGTTAAATAAAAAAAAAAGTTCTAGCTCAACATACCATCTAAAAAGTCTTCACACAAAATAGAATTAAGGTTAGTGTCCAAGAACAGCAGTCAGTTGGAAGTTGGAACATCACTAACCTCCAATGGTTCATTTAGCTTTTCGGAGTGCATTGATATGATACATTGTTGTCGCATCCGTTCTTCTTAATTCCAGGTACTAACATAGGGTAATCTCTAAAAAGATAGTATTGTAGTAGACTGGTATTGGACTATAGCACCTATGTCCGATGCCTTGCTTTTCCCTGGAGCAAAATGCTCTTGCTAACAACGTTAAAAATTGCAAATCTGATCGATAGAATTCGCAACAGCTCACCACCTACTACCTATGATCGTCAACAGAAAGGCGCCTACGGCTTGTAGATCGAAAAGGACATGAAGAAAAGTGACTTTACAAAAAGAAATTACTAGCCTCACTCAACCATCTTCTGATCTTTTCCTCGAGAAAAAACGACAAACCAAAATCCAGTCTTAATCCTCCCTCGTTTCTCTTTTCTGAAGAAACCTTGACAGGCAAAATTTCAATACGTCTTAGTCTCCTCTATTTTCTCCCTTAAGCAAAGCTAACAGCTCAATCAAACATGTCAATGGTTCCTGAAGAAACCGGCCAAAGATTCCAACGTGACACTGTCTACAATGCCATTGAGCTTTCCTACATTGACCGGCAGTTCTTACAATCAATAAGCAAGCTTGCGCATGTGTGAAAGTAAACAAATGGAGCCAGTAGAGAGGTGGGGATGTTGTGGAAAGGTAGGCTTGTTCACCTCCAGCTCCTGGCGCTGGAAAAGAGAAGAGGATCCAAAGATGCCAATAGTGGCAGAGATCTGTTTCATTTTCGAACCTCAGTTCTACTACTGCTACTAGTAGTAGCCTTCTAGGCCTGTGCATGTGCCTGCGACATTTTACTGACTACTTAAGCTGTGACCTCTGAAGTTTGCAAACTGTGTCAGTGAGTCAGCGGCATGTCATCACCGCGCAATAGTACAGTATATTATACTAGCACTACTTGCCACATGCCCACATCCCATGGAACATTAATACACTATTATCTCCATCCATCTAATCAGATGGAGTTAAAACAAACGACTGCGACCATGATAAGTTGAGTAACGTCCAATAGCAAGTGTACAAATAAAAATGCTGCAGTACGTGGCACGTAATGCCGACTACAACGCCGCTTAGGCCTATTTGTTTAGGCTTGGGGTTTTCTCAGTTAGAGTATCTACGATAGTTTGTTTCTTAGCTTATTACTAAGAGGAGAGAGAGTGCTTAATCTAATAAAAAGAAACAAATCTTCCAATGGATTGTTTCTTGAGCTTGTATCTAAGACTTTAATTGCTACAAGTGTGTATGATTCTTGATGATCAATAATGAAGTACAACTTTATGGTCTACATGTTTTAGCTCATTTATCATATCAATAATGAAGTCAGGTTGCACAAATGATCCTGTGGATATTTTGCTTTAAGACAGTGGGACCCACAAAACGCGTTTTTAGGTAACAAGTAAGTCTCCAATAGAGTATTTGGTTGTTTCTTGTGTCTTGGTATTAACAATTTGATAGTTTCTTCATCTAGAAACAATTTCACTTTCTCTCCTTACCTTCTCTCCTCCACATCACCTAAATGCTGATGTGGTAACCCCTTAGTAACAGCTGACGTGGACTATTGTAGATGCTCTTATAGTTTAAAGCTAGTTTTTTTTTTTGGCTTAAGTGGTTTATAAGTGTTAGAGATAGAAATATTTCTTTTGTATTTCCTTATCTGTATAAGGTATATCCTTTTGTACCATATATATATTGTCCATTGAGCTTCTTCAATATGCACACAATATTCATAACATGGTATCAGATCAAAGGTTAGAGTTTACTGTAGTCGCCTCCTAGCTGCCGCTCGTCTTCCCCTGCGCGCTACCCACGGGAGGAGCTTCTCCGCTCCCGGGGACGGCCTCTCGTCGTCGCCTGCCTGGATCTCCCAATCAGACCTTCTTCTTGGGCGCCGTCTGTGCCCGACATCGTCATAGCCTCGATCCAGAGTCACCCGTGGCCGCGCCAACCTGGGTGCTCTGCTCCGTTCGACCGCTGCGCCGCCACCTCGGGCTTCCGCGCCACGGGATCGACGCCTTCTCCCGAAGAGCGTCCTCCACCGCGCGCTGTTGCTCCTGCCGGCGCACGACACGAGTGTGCCTCTGGATTTCGATTTCTTGTGTGCGAGCAAGCGACGCTTGAACCGCTGGATCTGACATGCTGTGCGCCGTAAAGTCCGGGTTCTCCGTTCCTGTCTCATGGATTTTGATGCGGACGCCTTGCAGCTACCTGATTCGCCTCTCGTCTCCTAGCACCTCACGAGGTGAGAGCTTGGCAGTGTGTGCTGCTGCTTTGTTATGTTCGTGGATTATAAGGTCGCTCTGGAGGACTGCATTGGGGGTTGTTTCCTGGCTACTTTGGAGAATGCCTCGCGACTACGATGACTATGACGAGTATGGTGATGGTGCTGCTGCTGTCGGTGGAAACAGACTTATGGGCTGGGCCATTAGTATTGTTTTGTCTTGGGCTAGTGCTTGCTATTGGTGATTGGAGGAGAGATGTGATTGCTTTTCTGGTGTGGCCAGTATTTGTTACTAGCTATCCTTTTAGTTTTTATTTGTGTCATTTTTTCCGTTGCATCCATCCAAGTCCGTAAAATTCTATCCTTAGAGTTCGTCTATGCCTTGCGAGTCCACAAATTTATTGTCAGTCACAGAAGCATAGGAATTTCTTTGCATGGCAGCAGTCGCTGCTCTTTTCTTCGAGCCGCTACAGATCTGTCGTCCCAAGCTTTTAAGGCCGCCGCGCTTGTTGTGCACTGCGCCTCTATTGCGCTTCTTGTGCACTGCGTCACTATTGCGCTTCTTGTGCATTGCGCCGCTGTTGTCTTGGGCTTCGTTCTTCGCCGCCATGCTTCTATCTATTCCTATTCGGCTTTATTTGACAGTTTTCTCTATTTTTGTCAGTCTTATCATCCTCTTCGTCATGTTGTTACGGTCGACTTTGCTCCCGCACCTTGTGCTTTATGGGCTATCACACGCCCCCCGAATGGGAGGAGATCTTTTATCGACATATTTTCCAAGAGCTGCATGCTACGACGACATTATCAAGACTCAGACTTTGGATTTTTTATATTTTAGTGTCAACCATCTTCAAATGCAATGCTATTACATACATCTTGCATTTGAGGGGAGGGGGTGTTAGAGATATGTTAGAGATAGGAATATGTCTTTTGTATTTCCTTATTTGTATAGGGTATATCCCTTTGTACCCTATATATATTGCCCATTAGGCTTTTCAATGTACACATAATATTCATAACAATAAGCACATGGCTTTTAAGCCAACCGAGGGTGTTTGGCAATCTGGCTTTTTATGGATTGGTTATCCTTTTTTTTTTGTTCGAAATGTGTGAAATATCCTTGATCATGTCTCGATAATACCAAACATATTTTTTCACCAACAATACCAAATTCTAATATCAAAGTTCGAGGACGTTGATCCAGAGACCAAATTCGCACATCACAGCTCATTGATATGAATGTTTTTTTGTACTTTTTTGAATCAAATTTGAAAATGGAAACATATATGTAATTTTTTACTACATAATTTCAATTATTTTGACCTAGCCGATTGATAAGAAGCAATTAGAAAGGCACAAATCTGCATGGTTGTTTTGATTGATTGTTCATGAAGGTACAAAACTACACACAGATTTTGTTCATGAGGCACATAAAGAAAGTTACACACAAATCACCTTTCCAAGTTCTTGTCAATCATTCTGCAAGGCAAGATACTGCAATACAGATGGACCTATTATACAAATTTATGAATCAAATGTTGGTTCTTTGAGGGCATGTTTATAATTTCTCAATTAGAGAAAAGAATAAATGAAAAATAAAAAGAAAAGTGGGGCCCACCTGTCGGTGGGATAGGATAAGGGATAAGGCTGGAGACCTAGTCTCCAGCCCAATTCGGTTGCGCGCTTGGCTCGCTCGGTGTGGGGAGAAGGTCTTGGCGGCGGCAGCGGCGTGGGAGGCTCCAACGGCTTGGGTGCTCCAGTGCTGGCCGTTGGAAGTTGTCGCGCCTCACCCGCTCCATTTCCTCTCCTTAAGCTGCCTCCCGCTCCTTTGGTTCGCTCTCGAAAAATATAGTAAGTGATTCTCCATTTTCGGTGTATTCTTCCTCCCGATTTGGTCTTTCGGATTTGAGCTTTTGGATCTCCTGCGCTACCGTGCGTGACTCGGTGCTGTCGGTGGTGATCTCCGAACCTCTCTTGGTGTGCATCCCACCGGTTACATTCTTGTGCCATCTCTCTGTTGGCGTTGTGTTTGGGAACTGGGATTTTGTGCGCTTGGGTGACTCAGTTTTGGACGGTTGTGGACTTGATCTTGGGGGAGTAAGAAGACCTTCAGTTGATGGCTGATCCTTGGTGTTCTGAGGTGCACTCGGCCAGTGCATTCTTGTTGGTCTTGTGTGGCATACTACTGTGCCTTGGCTTTTTTGTTCGGTGTGTCCCGAATTGCAAAGAGTGGTATTGTATCTATTTCAACCTTGTCTGGTATTCGCGGCACAATGAGGCAATTAGTTTTCTGAGACAGCGCCAATTGGCGTGCCTTGCTGGTTCTTCTTGGTGGCTTTGAGTGCCATCCGTATTGTGAGTATCATTGATTACAATTTTGCATTACTGAGCATTGTGTGTTGTGCTAGTCAATTTCATTCTGTAATTTAGTCTAGTACTGGGAGACTTTGCAAGTAATGTTAGTGGGCTCGGTTTAAATGCTCTATCATGAATTGATGTTAAAACTTAAATTAAATGTGACACTGAGTATCGATTGATCTTGAGCTGTTAGATTACTTGTTGTTTTTCTTGTTCCGAGTAGTTGTTTCATCTTGTGATACTTGCTGTTCACAGTAATGGTTCATATATTTTCTTTGTGATCCTTTCGGTCACTGTTATTCATTTTTGTTTCTGGTATCCATTTTCAATCCCTATTGCTCACATCTGTTAATCGTATTTTGTTGAGATTGAATCTTTACTTGCTGTCCAGCTAAGTTAGACTTGATACTTTGTTTGAACTTGATTGATAAGGATATCAAGTTTTGTTTTGAGCTCAAGATCAAATCTATAATTGTCATATTCAATTTGGGATTACATATTTGCTGTGATGACCAAGATTATATCTTGTGCAACTAGCATTCTGAAAGCAATAAACAATCTTCCAAATCTAAGCTTTATGCTGATTTTAATTGTCCACACGATCTATGCATTGAGCATATTATTTTGTTTAAATGACTTTGAGAAATTACATGTGTATATATTAATTTTGTCATTTAAATGCTGTTGAAATTATGCTTTAATTTCTATTAATTATACTGGAATTAATTATGAATGTTTGCTAAAATCGTTGTATTTACAACAATTCAGAAAAACCAATATTTCAAGAAATGACTTCTTCATCTAATGCCATTAAGTCGGAAGTGTATGACGGTGCCAACTTTAAAGGTTGGTAGGCTAAAACTAAGTTATGGCTGATTGACCTTGGACTTTTGTGGGTCATTTCAAATTCTCCAATGTTCCTATTGGAAACCACTGAAATGACGTGGTGGGAGGATGCGAACAACTAGGTCTTAGCTCGTTTGTTAGCCATCTTATCCAACCGGCTATTTGACGTATATGTTAACTTCAATAATGCTAGACAACTCTGGGACAAACTTGATGGAAAAGCCACCTCTTTGTTTAGACTTAGGGTTTTTTTTTTTTGCTTTTAAGCCAAAGAAGAAGTCTAAACAAACAGGGTCTTAATCTACCAAGCCATAGCAAGTGGGCTGTAAAAAAAGGCAAGGCTCGAGAACTTCTTAAGCTTGGTTCAAGCATATTAGCTCGGCTTGAGCTCCAAACAACCGAGTTCAAGCCTGATCTTAAGCTCACGAGCCTTAATGAGCCGAGCTCGAGTAACTCAATTGAGCTCGTTATTTTCACAGTGTGTCTGCAAGTTGTTGATTTTTATTGCTGTGGACATACTAGGTGTTTGTATAAGAATACAAAAGATATTACAAAATGATTGTAATGATTGTAACTAACGAATGATTGCAGTTATGTTACAGAGTATGTGAGTTACCCCATTTATAGTATTTAAAAGGGTGACAGTTAATGCCGCTAAAGACACCTCTAATCTTTATGCACGTTCGCCAAGAGAGTCTTGAACCGTCGTGTCTTTTAGCCAACTGTCGTAAGTTGCCAGATACGCCAATAGCTGCCTTCCCGTTAGTCACGTGGATAACTGTTGTGTCTCCCGACCAATTTGTTGGTCGGAGATTGTCCAAACTTGTATAACTGGTCAGACAATATCCATAGCTGGTCGTCCATGACTCAAACTGGTCGTCGACCAGTTTGGCCGTAATAAAGGGAATTTAAACTTTCTTTATAAATTGATTGTAGGTTTATAACTATTATAATGTGGGTCTCTATTAAGTGGGTCTTCTTTGACAGGAACTTTGGCTTTGACAAAAAAAGGTTGATCTGATCAAGAATCCTCATCACCGAGCTTCTCTCGAATAGCCCTTCTATCTTGCTAAAAATTGCTCGAATAGCCCCTTCCATATTATTAAAAATTATTGCATGTTAATTCTTACCAAGCTTCCCTTGAGCTCGAGCCGGAGCCCAGAGCCTCGTTTACGGCCCTACTAGCAAGTGAGCGAGGCACATGTATGAGACGAGAATTTGATGGCGTACGAACCGCGACCCATGGCCCATTGGGCACACGTGATGAACCCGAGCCGTTGGACGGATGATAAGACAGCTCCGGTGCGAATGGCTTCCCTGACCCAATGTCGGGTGGTTACCCCAAAGTCCAAAATACCTTGCCTTAAAAGTATGGAATAATTAGGTCAATGACATCGCGTTAGAGCATAATCGGAGGAATGACACTTCGTTCTCCTCGAGTTGGAAAATAACATCGCGAACATCGAAAAATTAGACAAATGACATCCTGGCCAGTTACCTCCATTTCCAGAATTTTTTAAATATAGAAAATGAGCTCAAAAAATTATCAATTTTTTTTGTGGAGTCTCCCGATATAGTTTAATTGCTCATGTATTTTTTCAAAACTTTATACATTATGATTTTGTCTCTAAAATTCATTTAATTATATTGTTTGTAGGAATTTTCTAATATAGAAAATGAAGTCCAAACATTATGAATTTTTTTAGGCTCCTTACATAGTGTACTTGATTGTGTAATTTTTCTAGAATTTTTACAAAATTAATTAATATAATTTCATAATGTCCTTACATTATGAAATATTAGACTTCTCATACTATGGACATTATAAAATTGCATTATTTAATTTTGTAAAATTTTGAAAAAATTACATAATCAAGTCCACTATGTAAGGAGTCTAAAAAAATTCATGATGTTTGGGTCTCATTTTCTATATTAGAAAATTCCTACAAACAATATAATTAAATGAATTTTAGAGACAAAAATCAGAATGTATAAAGTTTTGAAAAAAATACACATGCAATTAAACTGTGTCGGGAGACTCTAAAAAAAAATTGATAATTTTTTGAGCTCAGTTTCTATATTTAAAAAATTCTAGAAACGGAGGTAACTCGCTAGGATGTCATTTGTCTAATTTTTCGATGTTCGCTATGTTATTTTCTAACCCGAGGAGAACGGAGTGTCATTCCTCCGATTACGCTCTAACACAATGTCTTTGACCTAATTACGCCTAAAAGTATACTCTGCTTTCCTCAACTAAAAAAAAGAAAAAAGAATACTCTGCTGCTCGTAGCATCATAGCATAAGCAAAGTGCAATGTATATGTACATGGATTTCTGCAGTTTCTCCTCCATCCTCAGAGCTATACCAGGGTGTAATCATGGTTGGGCATGTGTGGGGCTACGTCCAAAAGATTTGGCTCTGATTGGCTTAAAGGGTATACTCTGCTTTCCTCAACCAAAAAAAAGAAGAAAGAATACTCTGCTGCTCGTAGCATCGTAGCATAAGCAAAGTGCAATGTATATGTGCATGGAGTTCTGCAGTTTCTGAGGAAGAATATTCTGCTGCTCGTAGCATCGTAGCATAAGCAAAGTGCAATGTATATGTACATGGAGTTCTGCAGTTTCTCCTCCATCCTCAGAGCTCTACCAGGGTGTAATCATGGTTGGGCATGTGTGGGGCTACGTCCAAAAGATTTGGCTCTGATTGGCTTAATGGGCGGGGATTGCAGCAAGTGTTCATCCTTTTGAGAGTTTGGTCAGATACACTGGTGCGCTAGTGTGAGAACGAGATATTATCATGTCTGTCATGTGTCTCGCTTGATTATACGCATGTTAGTTTCTCTGCTTTGCTTTGATCTTTTTTCTCTTTTAACATATCTTGTTCAGGTTTCGTCCTTATGCACGGCACTTCGCTGTTGCACGGGCTGTTGTCCAGCATTCTGAGTGGTTCTCTCTGTGTCCCCTAGAAAGAAGGATGTGTGTCGACCGGATCGGTTTTCACCTTCACTGCAGCCTGCTGCTAGTCGGTGCTTCGAGCTAGCTGTAAAGAGGGGAAAGTCGGCTTAAACTAATTAAACATACTGCGTAGGACAGGCTTTGATTACAGGGCCAAGAGTTACAGCTTTGTTTTTAATAGGAAAGACACGAGGCAATGCAGTGCATAGCTGTTGGGCGAAGGAAATCCTCGGCAGTTGCTTCCGTCCTCGTCGCCAAAATCAACAGCTGATAGGGTAGGTTCTCGCATGATCATACTTTCTTCCACTGTTAGGCGGAAGAGGCCACTAGAAGGGATTAGATAGACACCACATAATCAACAGTATCTTTATAATTTTTTATCTTAAAAAGTTCAAGTTTGGTTCACTCCAATAGCTATGTAAAGAAGATAAGACTCGTCAAAATTCTCACTGGATCATTCAAACAAGAACCAGACAATAAGAAGATCAAGACTCGCCAAAATCCTCAATGGATCAGTCAAACATGATAAACAGTAGCACTCAGCCTGGTTAACAGTGCCATTATCCCGGTAAACAGTGCAATCTACACAGAAATTGGATTTCACCACAATTTCAAAATAAAAAATTGAGCTAACTATTGATCCGCAACTCTAAACTTCATAAAACTTGAAACGCACCTTCTCTAGAATGTCAGGAACCTATTGCCAAAGTTCCAACTTTTTTTTTGTTTGAGTGAAAGTTGCATAAAACGGGTCAAATACGAAAACGATGATTAAGAAGAGCTCGTGGGAGATATTGATCCAAGATGGCTAAGGATGGTTTTGCACACGTCCTAGCACTCTCAATCACAGTAAAATCCCTTAAGGGAAAAACTTCTAAAATCACCATTTTTTCCACAAAAACTAAACAAACTCAAGAACTTGCAATAGAAAGTACCTAAATGGATAGGATATGGTCTCCAAGAGATATATCCATCACTTACATGTCCTAGGTACAAAGCAAGATCAAGAGAGGAGGAATGAACACAAAAAAACCAAGCCAAATCAAGAAATCAACACTTAGTATACGAGAGGAAGACTTGAAGGAATTTGGAGATTTGATTTCTTCTTGAAGATAAATGTTTACAACCACTCCCTTGGGAGGATAAAGCCACTAGGGTAACACACAAGTGATCACGTCTCTCTCAATACACCTCCTAAACCCTAGGAGGATCTCTTCACTTTTCCCAATTTTCGCATTAGGGTTCCTTGGCTTAGATGGGTGTGCAAATCTTGCACCATTCCCTTATATAGTGGAGGCTAGGTCTAGAAAGAAGGACACTGGTTAAGGCCACACATAAATGGGTCTTACTTATGCATGCTTCTCAAAGCGACGTCTTCATCTTTAGCTCCATTAGGCCAAATCCATCATGATTTTCCCTCCATATAGTATCCTTAACATAATTCACTTAGGCCACCGCCGTGGTTGCACACACCACCGCTTTTTCGGTATTAGGCAATTTACCAAAATATACCTCTACCAACCTTTTTCGATTCCTTCACATCGAAGCATCGTCCATGCTTCGCCACCATCCATGTGGCCCCAGAGACTTCCCACCAAGCCTCTCGCGCATCCGGATCCCATCGAACCATCCTCGCTTGCAAATGGGCCCAAGTCACTTTGCGCACTACATGTCTTACCATGCACCATGACTGTACTCGGCTTCCTTGACCGTTATAGACTACAACTCCTCTCTAAGCTTAGTCTCGGTCCATCTTGTCATTGCCCGTTATATCCATCACCAGTAGATCCCGCTCCGGTTCCTTGTCTTCTCGGCTTGTAACCATCCTGGTAGCCTTAGTCATCTTCCAACGGCACCTTGATCGTTCTGGACCTTAGCTCCTCTAGCTTAGTCCACATCCCGTCCGTTTCAGCATGATGTAGCTCCGGAGTCCTACAACCATCATCGACAACCAAATTGCCACGTAGCACCGCACGATACACAAAATCATCAATTTACACAATTGATGAGTCAAGAACACATATTTTTAAAGCTTCACTCCAGGAAAATGTATTTGCTCAAACTTTGACTTCCATGGTTCTTATCCATCTTGTACCTTGTTTGAGTCCAACCATCTCACATGGCATTCATGACTGTTCTGCACCTTGGTTCTCCTAACTAAGTCTCGGTCCTCCTCACTGTTGATCATAGTTGACTCCAAGCCACCTACACAACAATAGACAAGCAATCATTTCCGGGCACAAGTTTTTCGCAACTTGACCCACATTGGTCCGTTAGAGTATAATGCAAATACATGCACTAATCCCAAGCTCCTATAACCAACCCTCAAAGTTCAGCACACCTCATTGTGCATGAACACGCCATGGCCGGGTCGATCACTGCCCTTGGTCGGTCTCGACCGCCAACCCTTTGGTCGGTCCGACCACACTGGCGGTTGGACCGCCACTCGTAGCAGGATCGGTCGATCGCTTCCCGCCGTAAAACTTCCTCTCTGGACTTTTCAACAACACTCTATCTAGTTTCGCGTCTAGTCTCTATTTTCAATGGCACCTGGTGCAAACACATCGCTAAACAATCACACACAAGTGTTTAGTGTGCAATCCTAAAAAACTCACTCCAGCTCACACCACCAGTATACCGCCACCGTTGGTCGGTCAGACCGTTGGCCACCTAACACCAAAACTGACAATTTGCTATACCGATGGTTGGAACCCCAAACACGTCGACACCAATATCAGTTGTTCAATACTAAAATTAGGACCATATCACGTCATCTCCGCAATAATTGCATCACAGTAACACATTTACACTGGTCTTCCAACGGCCATGAATGGCTGCTGATGTTGTAGCCTACTAACTAAATTGCCTTGGTTTGTATGGTAGCACTCCTAAATTTGTGATTTACACGAGTTCTCTGGAGTATGGTAGTGCAAGTATGTGTATGAGCTAGAAGGACCCTAGGGATATACAGTAAGGCAATTAGTGATTATGTACTACTAGTATATATAGTACAAAAGAGGCAATAGACGATGCATTACACTACGGGAGAACGCAGATTTGCCGAGTGCCGCCAGCTTTGCCGAGTGCCAAAAATCGGGACTTTCGGCCACTCTTGTCGAGTGCGGGTCGGGTGGCACTCGGCAAAGTCTAGCACTCGACAAAGAGTGGCTTTGCCGAGTGCCTCAGAGTGCCCCAAGACTCTAAGAAGGGCTCGACTCTAAGAAGCCCTCTTTCTTGAGTGCAACACTCAAAAAGAGTGCACTCGGCAAAAAAATGACCCTTGACGGCCGAGCCCGCCCACGCCACAAATTTTTTAAAATTTTTTGCCGAGTGCCAATTCCGACTCTAAAGATCCGCTTCTTTCCGAGTGCCACGCCCGGCACTCTAAGAATTTTTTTGGTTTTTTTTTTTGACCCATTTTTTGAGACCCATTTTTTTTGGGACAATTTTTTTTTTTGTTTACTTTTTGTTGAAACCTGCACATCTGCACATGCACATGCGATCACATGCGAGATGTCCGGTTTTAGGCATCCGACGCCGCAACTTGCTCAAACCTTCTCAATTTTTTACCATAGACTCTATATGCTATAACACGACACCTCGACAAGTTTTTCATTTTCGACTTCGCTCGATTTTATATAATTTAAATACACTTTTCCCGCAGTACTCGCCATGTTACGCCAACAAGATGCTCGAATTTCATGTGAGTTCCTCGGATACGGCCTCAACATACACCAAATATCATGAATATCATTTTTGAATGACCAAATTCGATTATTCCATGCACCTCAGCTCAAATTTGAAATATTCCATAAAATTCAACTAAACAAAAAAACTAACGAAATATAGAAAAAAGTCAAAATTGTCCCAAATTTGAACATGGAGTTTTAAATAATATATTAAGGCTGCAAAAAATAATGGGCAAAAAAACAAAAAAAAAACATTTGCCGAGTGCCTACCGCACTCTAAGAAGAGATCCTTTTGCCGAGTGCCGTGAAGTGGCACTCGCAAAGAATTTTTTTAAAAAACAAAAGCCTGTGCACCCACTACTACGTAATGCACCTTTGGTTGAATCGCCAAATGGGCAATAGTCTCGAGAAAATTGCGTCCCGACCAAAGATTTTAGTCCCGGTTGGTAACACCAACCGACTAAAAGTCCCCGCCCAACGGCTCGTGGCGAAGCTTTGAGGGGACATTTAGTCCCTTGGTGTTACTAACCGACTAAATGTCAACCTTTAGTCCCTGGTACTACAATCCGGACTAAATCTTTAGTCCCTGATTGTAGTACCAACTCGACTAGGTTGGCATTTAGTCCCGCTTGGTAACACCAACCGACTAAATGTCCTTCTATTTAAACTCCTGCTTTGCGTTCACACAGAGCCGGAACGCTGCGCCGCCGCCGGCACGCCGCCACGCCACCGCCACCACCACCGAGCTGCTCATTCACTCAACCGTATTCACCGGCGTGTTCATGTAAGCTCCTGATGCTAACCCTGCCGCCCATTATGAAAAATATGAAATGTGAAATTTGAATAATTTTTATATGTTATAAAATTGCCAATTAATTCATAAATGGAACTTTCATGATTTTTGTAGGCCACAATAAATTTCCAAAAATCATGAAATTTGTTTTTCCACTAAGTTACACTGTGAACAGTCCATATAAAAATTTTAAGACTATTTGGACAAAGTTGAATTTATACCTATTTTATGCTTATTTATTTAATTATTATTCCATGAATTTTGTAGGCTAAATTAATGATCCAAAAATTCTGAAAATTGTTTTGCCATCTAATTAGGCTATGAACTATCTGTACAAAAATTTTGGGATCAATCTGAAGACTTTTATTTTTCACCTTATTTAATAATTATTTAAATAAATGAAAAATGACTTTTACATGTGTTAGTTAGGTTAAGCTTTGAGGGTGTTTGATGAGATAAGTCTTATCTTATCAGATCCAACCTCTTGGGTAAAAATAATAAATATTAATTTTGTTTTAATAAATAAGTTTAATATTTAATTATTAAGTAATTGTTAATCTCTTAATTAGCTTAATCACTTAGTTATTGTTTGCCTTTTGGATTGATTGTTGACCTAGGGTCATTCACCCTTAATGACTTTGGGCAATTTAGTTAATTATTAATTATCATTTAACTTGATGTCCCTTCTCCTTGCTTGCTTGTTTTGCTGTCACACAGAGTCGAACGCTGTCATGTTACCGGACACTCCACATACCGGGCAAGGCGAAGCTCTAGTGCAAACGCCACAAATAGTGCTGATTCTTTGAAAATTCAAAATAAATTCATCTTAATTTCAAAAATTCTAAAATTTTTTGGGTAGCCTCTATCATGTGTACTATCCGGGAAAAATTTGAAACTTGAAATTTAATTATGTGATATGTCATATAATGCAGACGATGACACGCCATTGGATGTACAATGCCGATCGCCGCCCAAAGAGTTCATTGATGGCGCATTATTTCTTAAGAGTGGCCGAGGCAAACAAGCGGATGGTTTCATGTGGTGTCCATGTGCCCCGTAAGAATTTGAAGGAATATTCGCTCAAGGAGTCTTCACTCACACTTGTTGAAGTCGGGTTTCATGCCAAACTATATTTGTTGGACCAAGCACGGAGAAACCAGGTTATAATGGAAGAAGGTGAAGAAGAACAATTGGACCCTAACGACATTATTGCTCAATACGGTGACTTCGATGATACCGCAATGGGCGGTCAAGAAGAGGCAAAGCGTAAGACACACTCACCAAGATGATGCTCTTGGTGATGTCATTCGTGATGCACAAAGAGATTGCGAAGTGGAAGAAGTCCATATTTTGGGAGCTACCCTATTGGCAAGTCCTAGAGGTCCGCAACGCGATCGACGTGATGCACCGACAAAGAATCTTTGTGTGAACTCGCTAGGATTCATGGATGTGTATGGAAAGTCTAAGGATTCACTCGAAGCACGACAGACTTGCAACAAGATGAAAGAACGAGACAACTCAAGATCCAGAGAAGATGACGATGGACGCCATTACTTAAGACTCGCTAGCTTCACTCTTAGCAAAGAAGAGAAGGAAAGCATGTTTGAATGCCTAAACAAAGATCAAGGTCCCATCTCGATTCTCCTCCAATATAAAGCGATAATAAATGTGCGAGAAGAAATTCCTACACTTAAAGTCCCATGATCGCCACGTGCTTATGACGCAATTGCTTCCGTTGCTTTAAGAGGAATTCTACCTCCACATGTACGTCCCTGCCACCGTGAAGCTATGTGCATTCCTCAATGCAATTTCTCAGAAGGCAATCAATCCAATGGAACTAGCTACTCTACAGAATGATGTGGTTCAATGTTTTGTCAGCTTTGAGTTGGTGTTCCCTCCATCCTTCTTTAATATCATGACAGACCCAAATGGAAAGAGGCAAACATATTATGGCCGATAGAGGAGATTTGGGAACTAGACTACGACCTAATTTTAAAGTCCCTTTGTTCCAAAGGCTAATGGGTGAAGATGACCGAGGCGGGTAACAATGACAAGGAGTATGGAATGACAACAAGGACCTCAACAATATTGGGTACAAAGACGAACCATTCGTCCCTGTCTGCCGATGTGAATCGTGTTCTATGTGAAAGACATGTCTACAAAACCCAAGAGAGGGAAAAACGACGACAAATCAACCAATGAGCTAAAACGCCACATAGTTCTTTTCAGGAAAAGAAACATCGTGGGAATTGAGGACAAGTCGACAAGTCAAGATTATGAAAGGGATGACCGAATCCCGCCTTCAAGCAGACCAAAGACCCAAGCATCTCGCTAAATGCCGAGGACACTCCATGGTTACTAGATGATCATAACCAAGGGTCATACGTCAAGAAGAAGTTCACCACCGTGCCCGCTTGATATATAGTGATGTTTAATAAATAGTGTGTATTAGAGATTTTATGTAATAATTGTAACTTCAGATGTTTCTATCATATTTTTCTTGTTTTTTATCGCTTCAAATGAAATTCCTATTCGATAAAGGACACATGTACCTCGTGAAGCATGTCTTCTCCACCGTGTAAAAATGACTTGAAATTTTTTAGCAAGTATTTATGCCTTCAAATGAAATTCCCAACTTGTGGTTTGAGCCCTTCATTTTGTTTATAGTTGGCTCTTCACTTCCTAGCTTGTGGTCACTATAAAAGTCGCTTGAAATGTCAATAAGATAAAAGGAAATGCAACTATTATTTTAAAAAATTTATGCCTAGTATTTAATTTACTATGCATTTAACAAGAATTAGCATATTTATACAAATAAACTTAATACAAAACCCAAACTGTGAAAACTGTGGCGGAATCGAATAGTGGGGACCTTTAGTCCCGGTCCAGACACGCCTCGACTAAAGGTCACACACCTCGACTAAAGGTTCTCTCGAAAATATGTCCTCACAAGAAACCTTTAGTCCCGGCCGTGGCACCACCCGGACTAAAGGTCCAGCTTTTAGTCCCGTCCAGATACGCCTGGACTAAAGGTCACACACCCGGACTAAAGGTTCTCTCGAAAATATGTCCTCACAAGAAACCTTTAGTCCCGGCCGTGGCACCACCCGGGACTAAAGGTCCAGCCTTTAGTCCCGGTCCAGATACCACCCGGGACTAAGGTCTTTAGTCCCTTTGGTATCTACCGACTAAAGGTCCCTCAAGATTTAAGCAACAAAGGACTTCTTCCTTCTTCCACCCTTCCGTCTCCCTCGCTGTCTCCTCACAGGCTTAATTGCTGGCTCCAGCTTCGTCGCGCCCGGCCTCCTCCTTCCTCCCGTGGCGCCCCACTCCCGCCACCACCTCCACTCGGCTCCTCCCTCCGCCTCCAGCTCGCCCGGCTCCTCCTCCGCTCAGCTCTTCCGGCCCTCCTCCGCCGCTCCAGCTCGCCCGGCTCCTCCCTCCTTCACCGGATCCGGCCACACTCACCCGGCAAGAAGCCACCACCGCCTGAGTCAGACCTCCACGCCGGTGAGCTCCCATCGTCCTCGCCACAAGACTGCTCCAGCTCCCTCGGTCCTCGCTCGCGCCCATTGCTCGCTCTGCCTCTACCTCGGTCCTCGGCTCTCGCTTGACCACTTGGCGCCGATCCGCCCCCACAACGCCTCGACTCTCAATCCTCCCGAGGTAATTTTATCCACTATGTTTTGTCATTTGTTTTGGGCAACTTGGTATAGTTAGATGAGTTAATTTATTGTGAAGGAAAGAAGAAAATGATGGTCATCTCTCCATCTTCCTAATCATTGATCAAAGTTCATGTTCCCTTCGCTTAAAGAATCCTTGCAAGTTGCTTCATTATGACTTGTCTTTTGAAGCAATGAGCAACCAAAGTTTTTTACTATCGATGAATGCAAAATGCTAATGATAAGAAGCATAAAGCGTATAAGGTGATATGGGATCTTGTGGCAAGATGTTTTTGTGGTCGCTATAGATGAAAAAATAACCGATGGTCCTTGTCAAAGTAGTTTGGCATGATAACTCCCTTGAAAAACATTCATAGCTATCAAAGGAAAAAGTTGTTTGGTTGGAGTTTTGTCAAATGTAATGATGTTGACAATGTAGATAGAGGTCTGTTTCTACCTTTCATCACATAGTTTCGGAGCATACTTGATAAAGGAGAAGATAACAATTGTGACCTCTGTGGTGCAATCGAGATGTTCTATTCAAATGTTTCATAAAACTACCAGATTAGAAGGGCTTGTGCTTTGTTCCGTGGATCGGGTTCTAAACGGGACAAATTATGTTGTGTTTTGTACTATATACACCCACTATTAAATTTCATCCTAAACTATGTCGCTCTAGGTAAAATTATGATTTAATCGTCGCCAACTAATACAACATTGTTATATTTTGGTTATTCCGTTAGGATTTATAGGTCTAAATATTCATATGAATGCGAAAGGATTTATATGAAGTGAACGAGATAAGATTGCGGTGGGTTATTTGATGATTTTTTATGGCGAATGGCAATTATTTTATGGTTAAAAGTTTCAATTGCATGAAAATTCGAATGTTGCTCGCATATCTAGCTTGGTAGTACATATCTAGTCCTCGCAGACCCCTTAGTCAGCCTTAAATGCATATCTAGCTTGGTCAAGAATCGATGGTTATATTACTCGTTATGTGTATATGCTAGAGGATGGATAACCGTGAGTGGATGTACACGGACGCCTAACTCAGCTCAAATCACCCGTGAATGGATGGATAAGATCGAGAAATTCTTGGACCATGCATTTAAGGCTGCTAAGGGAGCGAGAGACACGCTCGTCCTCGCACCAATGTGAAAACAAGAAAAGAAAAACAAGGAAGTCATAGTGCAAAGATCTTTGCAAGTATGGATTTATGCCAAACTATACCCGTGGGTGTCCCATGGTGAAGCCTATCGCCCTAGAGAGGAGGCCGTGAGACGACGCTTGGAGGCATTTGACGGTGACAAATGGGTACCGTGGATGGTTAGGTGACTATGAGGATGCGACGCTATCGAACGGCCTACGGAGGACGAAAGCGAGAGGATGAGGAGGAGGAGCCAGAGCTGCCGCTAAGGCGTTCTAGCCATGTTGGATTCGCATGAAGGTCCTACATGAGAAGACAACGGTTTCTCAACCGGATGCCATTGGCCGCCATCGGGTTGAAGTCCCAAAGACAACATGACTCGAGCCCGCTTGATGCTATGATGGCAATTATTGGGGGCCGCTCGAGGGTCATCATCTGCCACGCCCCTCTCGCCCACGGTGGGCGAGGATGCGGTCCGCAGATGTACGACGACGCCTGCTTCGCACGCGCCTCGAGGAGGGGTTCCTGACACGCCCGAGGAGGGGAGGGGTTCGACTTCCTCAATCGCCTCGAAACCCTACTCGCGAGGTCCCACCAGCCCCGGCGACCGATTGCACCCTTAACGCCGCCCAATCGATTGCACCCGAGGGGATAAGTAAGTAACTTCATATGTTCTTCATTTGATATGTTGAAAAATCATAATAAGAGCTAATGTCAATGGGATCACTTGTGCAGAACCGGATGCTTGTGGAGGAGGGGTCCCGCCGCAATGTCAATGGGATCTCGACTTCGCGCAGGAACACTTCGCCCGGTGTGGACGCCGAGGATGAGGACCCAGAGGTACCCTCGTTCGACCACTACGCCCTCGTCGCCACCGATGCTCGCATGTAAACTTGGCGGATCGTGATTTCGGAGTTGTGGGTAAGCCTCAATTCATTGCATTCATTGCATTCATTGGACATTCTTCAAATAAAATAATGGATACCTCGTGTCTTTATGCAGACTTCTTCAGATGCCACCGGCCAGAGGCAAGGGCGATCGTGGCTTACGCTTCTGTAAAAGGCGTGTCTCGGACTTGTATTACGAGGTTCGCCTCGGCGCGTTGACTACAACGCCACCTACCGTAATAGAAGAATCAACAAAACACAGGCGAGGAGACAGACAGAGATTCTGACAAGGGAGCAGTACCTACAGGTAAATAGAAAACATCTCCTGTTGATTTATTTTGAGATTAACTATGCCTAATTTGATCTTCTGATGGCTTGTAGGCGATTCCAAGCTGGTGCGCCACCCACCCCGATTGCTGGGCTGCTATAGTGGAGAAATGGCTGGACGCGGACTGGCAGAAGGGGCACCAGGAGAAAAGCGACCAGCGAGCGCTGATGCCAGGTGCCCCTCACCATCAGGGCAGCGCCAGCCTCAGCAAGTATGCAAAGACATATGTAAGTCTGCACCATTTGTCTAATCTAGCCGCTACCATTTCGCATGATTTCTAACCACATGTTGTTGTCTTTCTCATTGTCGGCGCAAGACGGGCCACCAATTGGCTAACTCACGGCGTTTGCTCGCCCACATGGGCCCAAAGAAGGTCCAACATCGAGTACAACCCGGACAAGGGCCCAGAGGCGTACACCAACTCCGGCGTCCATACCCGCCTCACTTCTTACACGGAGGCGCAAGGTCACCACGGGCCGCCTACGATCCGAGGACCGAGGAGCGCTTTGATCCCGAGATCGTGATGCGGGGGGGAAGGCAAGAAGCATGGGCGGTTCGCTTACGACGGCGTCCTCAACACGGGCTCTACTCCTCCTCCGAACAGCCTCCGAGCAATGAAAGCACGAGCTCTAGCGTGCCCATAAGCCAACGGCCGACAACGGTATGGCACTCGAGTAAGTATTCCGCCATTCGCCGTTTTTGACTTTTACGCCTTAGCTCGCAATATTGAAACATTGGGGTCAAATGTTGCGGTCGAGCTGCAAGAACTTCGGCCCAAAGAGAGGCCCAGAAGCCGAAGCGGCGGCTGAGCGGCCGAGCGGAGGCCGAAAGGCCGAGGCTACAAGTCGTTGAGGCCAGCAAGAAGGTTTGCTCGAGTTCGTGCAACAACTTGGGGAGCAACAAGGTTGGCGATCCCACTACACTGCTTGCACCACGCCCACCACCACCACACTACTCCGTGAGTATGTTTTACTTTCTGTGCTCATGCTTAGTGTCAAACCTAGAGATGGCCTTCGTGCCGGATTTGTTGATGTGTGGGCCTTCGTGCCGGGTTAGTTGATGTGACGGCCTTCGTGCCGGAAATGTGGTTGTCGGCCTTCGTTCGACGCTTTTTCTTGCGTGTTTTGGAAACGCCCCGCAGGAGGTGTCACAAATTTTCAACTTTTCTTTAAACTCCTTACATTTTTATCTTGTCACCACGCAATATCTTCTTTTTGTGCAATGACATCGGGCGCAAGGCCGAACCAGGTCTGAGGGTCACCGCAGATCGCAAGTCGGGCCATCCGCACCGGACCGTCGCCGGATCGCCTTATTTGGGCGCAATCGCCGTGAGCCGCTTGCGGAGTAGTTTCTATGTATCGAACTTGTGAACTTGTGGACTATGAACTTGTGGTTTGTAATAAATTGTGGATTTCGGACAAATTTGGTCGTTTGTAATATATAAATGTGGTTTGTAATTTATTGCTGTTGAATTGTGGTTTCTATTATATATATATATGCATTGTTGTTTAAATGGAAAAGCAAAAAACCAAAAAAAAAAGGAATTTTAGAGGTGGCTTTGCCGAGTGCAATGACCATTGCACTCGGCAAAGAAAATTTAAAAAAAAAAAAACACGCTTTGCCGAGTGCAATGACCATTGCACTCGGCAAAGAAAATTTAAAAAATGACGCTTTCGAAAGTGCAATGCCCATTGCACTCGACAAAATTTTAAAAAATAAAAAACACGCTTTGTCGAAAGTGCAATGCCCATTGCACTCGGCAAAGAAAATTTAAAAAAATAAAAACACGCTTTCTTCGAGTGCTTGGGTCTTTGTGGCACTCGGCAAAGAGGTTTAAAAATAGACGGCGCCGACGGCGTCAAATCTTTGTCGAGTGCTCAAGACGGCACTTCTAAGAAGCCTTTGCCGAAAGTGCCCGAATTTGGCACTCGGCAAAGCAGCCTTTACCGGAAGGGATTCGACGGAGGCTCTTTGCCGAGTGTTGCACTCGCAAAGGCTTTGCCGAGTGTAAAGTCGCTTTTGCGAGTGCAACAGCACTCGCAAAAGAGCCCGCCTCCAAGAGTGTTAGTGATTCTCTCAAGAAAAGGAGAGAACAGAGGCATTGGAAAGTGAAAGCTTAATTAGTGGAGAATCGGTGGACGAACTCACAAAAGGAGGAAGTAAGCTCGAATAGTCGAATGGGTGGTTTCCTGCTACTAGTAGTAGTTAGGGCTGGAAACGAGCCGAGCCGAGCCGAGCCGAGCCGAGCTCGCCTGTGCCCTACATCGCTAGGTTCTGGCTCGCTTTGAGCACGAGCTAAAAGTGTGGCTTGGCTCGGCTTGAACCGCGGCTCGAGCTGGCTCGATCCGCTCATGAGCCTCACAATGCCCACCACGGTCCACGACCAACCAACTCTACCTCCCCGCTTTGCCCCAAACTCCCCACCACCGCCATCGGATCGCCTTCATCCCTCCGCCCTCCCTCGCGACAAGCGGCTTTCCCAATCCCCGCCTCCCCACCCTTCCGCCTTCCCCAAAACGATTCTTCGAGAACAATAGTTACAAGACCATTGCATCGTTCATCCAAAACAACCACATCCTAACAAATGAAATCGCAAGCACATCAAGCTCGGCGAACTTGGAGTAGAGCAGCTCGATCTTGTCGAGCTCTTGGGCGATTTAAGAGGGAGTAGACGAGGCGCAGATGGCCTGCGATTGCGAGTCCTTCACGGTGGGGATGCCGTTGACCTCCATGAGGCACTCGTTGGGGATGTAGCCATGTAGAGGCAGCGCTGGTACTGGTTGCCCTTCTTCCCGATGCTGATGACGGTGTAGACTGTAGTCGAGGCCCAGCTGCTTGAGCTCGTCGACGTGCTTGACGGAGCGGACGCCGGTGAGGGGCAGGTCGACGTCCTCCAGGGCCGACCGATTCGACAAGATTCGCGGTCTTGCGAGTCATGCGGAGAGCACCGCACCACGAGGCCGCAGCCTCGGGTGGTGGGGTCTGGTGGCCGTGGAGGAGCGGCGGGTGTAATCTACGCCGTCGCCGCTGTGGTGGTGGGTCAGGCCGTGGAGGAGCGGCGGGTGTAGTCTTGCCGCCGTCGTGGGTGGGGTGAGGTGGCCGTGGGGAAGCGGCGGATGGTGGAAGTCTTGGCGGCCACGGGGTGGGGAGAAAGGGATCGGTCATGAGCCCTTGATCGCCGACACAGATTTGAGAGAAGAGGAATGGTGGGGAGGAGAAACCGAGAAAGGGGATCGGCCGCAAGTAGGGAGAAATGGGATCCTTGCTGGGCTGAGCGGCCGGGCCGAGCAAAAAAGCTCGCGAGCCTGGTTCGGGCTCGGCTCGAATTTTTACCGAGCCAAAAGGTAGGCTCGGCTCGGCTCGAAAATTTACGAGTCGAGCCCGAGCCCGAGCCGAGCCGTGACGAGCTCGAGTCGAGCCACGAGCCTCGAGCTATTTTTCCAGCCCTAGTAGTAGTCTATCATATAAAGTGTAAGGCCAGGCCCACAATTTTTTTATATAAGAAAATCCTTCTTTCACTTTTATGTCCTTTTACCTTTCTGTTTTCCTCCGTTGCTGAGTATTGACACAAAAACATATATTTTTCTTAAGTTGGACGCCCACTTCAATTTAGCTCGAATGTTCCACTTAATGCAAGGTGAAGTGCTTTGAGCTAGTCTGCTTCTTGTAGGTGGAATCCCCAACATGCGCCGCCATTACGAGTCAAGACTCAACAGCTTAGTTGTGGTGGTAGGTCAGAAGTTACATTACAAACTTACCTTTGCAGAGCAAAGGATGGACGAGAGCAATAAACCAAGATCGCATATGGCCATGACAAGGGACTACTGAATAAGCATCCGTAAACACAATTTTGGGTAGGTACGGCACTTTTGCGACTGTATTTGCGGAAATGATCATAACGGAAGTGTTGCCGTATAGCTACTGTGCGGTAACGGTTCCTCACCACCAAAGAGTCAGTCCCTACTCGCCGGTACTTTTCCACCGTTGCCATATATACAATGTCGTGCGGCAACAACCACACCATCGCCACACCCTCCCCGCCCTCCCAAGAACGCACCTCGGCCCTCCCTCCTGCCACACACCCGGACTGTTCTGCAGGGAATTAAAAAACTATACAGTGGCCATCTTTCCCACCGTCCCTCCTCCCTCCTCCACATATCTCTCGCCTCGTCTAGAAATTCCCGGCGCCAACGCCGCGACTCTCCTTCGCTATTATAAATACCGAACTCGCACTCGCTCTTCGCTCATCTCATTTATGTTTGATTCTCATTCTTGCGCTCGTCGCGAGAACTCAAAGAACGTAACATAATTAATTTTATTGGGAGGTTAATCTGTTTTCGCCGCTCAAATCGCTCGGCCTTTTTGATTACTTTCCCGGCGCGTGTAATTTGTCGGATGTTTTTGCCATTATTAACGTAGTCGTAATTAATCACTCATAGTCAGTTAGTCGTAATTAGTTAGTTTAGGGGTAATTAATTAATCGTAATTAGTTAGTTCACAAGTAATGAATTAGTTTAGTGGTAATTAATTAGTCGTAATTAGTTTAGTAGTCATCATTATGACATATTAAATAATTAGAATTGAAGTACTGGTAATTTTTTTAGTGGTAATTAATCAATCGTAATGGGCACCCACTACTACAGAACAGACCTTTGGTTGAACTGCCAAATGGGCAATAGTCTCGGAGAAAATTGCGTCCGGGACCAAAAAGATCTTTAGTCCCGGTTGGTAACACCAACCGACTAAAAGTCCCCGCCCAACTCTGGTGGCGAGCTTTTGTAGAGGGACATTTAGTCCCTGCTGGTGTTACCAACCGACTAAATGTCAACCTTAGTCCCTGCTGGTACTACAATCCGGACTAAATCTTTAGTCCCGGATTGTAGTACCAACTCGACTAGGTTGGCATTTAGTCCCGCTTGGTAACACCAACCGACTAAATGTCCTTCTATTTAAACTCTGCTTTGGCGTTAAATCACAGAGCCGAACGCCGTCGCCGCCATGGGGACACGCCACGGCCATTGTTGCCACCACCGCCGAGCTGCTCATTCACTCAACCGTATTCACCGGCGTGTTCATGTAAGCTCTGATGCTAACCCTGCCGTCCATTATGAAAAATATGAAATGTGAAATTTGAATAATTTTTATATGTTATAAAATTGCCAATTAATTCATAAATGGAACTTTCATGATTTTTGTAGGCCACAATAAATTTCCAAAAATCATGAAATTTGTTTTTCCACTAAGTTACACTGTGAACAGTCCATATAAAAATTTTAAGACTATTTGGACAAAGTTGAATTTATACCTATTTTATGCTTATTTATTTAATTATTATTCCATGAATTTTGTAGGCTAAATTAATGATCCAAAAATTCTGAAAATTGTTTTGCCATCTAATTAGGCTATGAACTATCTGTACAAAAATTTTGGGATCAATCTGAAGACTTTTATTTTTCACCTTATTTAATAATTATTTAAATAAATGAAAAATGACTTTTACATGTGTTAGTTAGGTTAAGCTTTGAGGGTGTTTGATGAGATAAGTCTTATCTTATCAGATCCAACCTCTTGGGTAAAAATAATAAATATTAATTTTGTTTTAATAAATAAGTTTAATATTTAATTATTAAGTAATTAGTTAATCTCTTAATTAGCTTAATCACTTAGTTATTGTTTGCCTTTTGGATTGATTGTTGACCTAGGGTCATTCACCCTTAATGACTTTGGGCAATTTAGTTAATTATTAATTATCATTTAACTTGATGTCCCTTCTCCTTAAGCTTGCTGTTTTGCGTCACACAGAGTCGAACGCTGTCGTTGTTGCGGACACCCATACGCTTAAGGCGAAGCTCCTAGTGCAAACGTGTCAAATAGTGCTGATTCTTTGAAAATTCAAAATAAATTCATCTTAATTTCAAAAATTCTAAAATTTTTGGGTAGCCTCTCTATCATGTGTACTATCCGGGAAAAATTTGAAACTTGAAATTTAATTATGTGATATGTCATATAATGCGACGATGACACGCCATTGGATGTACAATGCCGATCGCCGCTCAAAGAGTTCATTGATGGCGTGCATTATTTCTTAAGAGTGGCCGAGGCAAACAAGCGGGATGGTTTCATGTGCTGTCCATGTGCCCTGTGTAAGAATTTGAAGGAATATTCTGGCTCAAGGAGTCTTCACTCACACTTGTTGAAGTCGGGTTTCATGCCAAACTATATTTGTTGGACCAAGCACGGAGAAACCAGGTTATAATGGAAGAAGGTGAAGAAGAACAATTGGACCATAACGACATTATTGCTCAATACGGTGACTTCGATGATAATCGCAATGGGCGAAGTCAAGAAGAGGCAGGGCGTAAGACACACTCGCCAAGATGATGCTCTTGGTGATGTCATTCGTGATGCACAAAGAGATTGCGAAAGTGGAAGAAGAAGTCCATATTTTGGGAGCTACCCTATTGGCAAGTCCTAGAGGTCCGCAACGCGATCGACGTGATGCACCTGACAAAGAATCTTTGTGTGAACTCGCTAGGATTCATGGATGTGTATGGAAAGTCTAAGGATTCACTCGAAGCACGCGGGACTTGCAACGCATGAAAGAACGAGACAACTCAAGCATCCAGAGAAGATGACGATGGACGCCATTACTTAAGACCTCGCTAGCTTCACTCTTAGCAAAGAAGAGAAGGAAAGCATGTTTGAATGCCTAAACAAAGATCAAGGTCCCATCTGGATTCTCCTCCAATATAAAGCGTATAATAAATGTGCGGAGAAGAAATTCCTACACTTAAAGTCCCATGACTGCCACGTGCTTATGACGCAATTGCTTCCGGTTGCTTTAAGAGGAATTCTACCTCCACATGTACGTCTGCCACCGTGAAGCTATGTGCATTCCTCAATGCAATTTCTCGAAGGCAATCAATCCAATGGAACTAGCTACTCTCTGAAATGATGTGGTTCAATGTTTTGTCACTTTGAGTTGGTGTTCCTCCATCCTTCTTTAATATCATGATGACCCAAATGGAAAGAGGCAAACATATTATGGCCGCATAGAGGAGATTTGGGAACTAGACTACGCACCTAATTTTAAAGTCCCTTTGTTCCAAAGGCTAATGGGTGAAGATGACCTGAGGCGGGTAACAATGACAAGGAGTATGGAATGACAACAAGGACCTCAACAATATTGGGTACAAAGACGAACCATTCGTCCTTCAGCCGATGTGAATCGGTGTTCTATGTGAAAGACATGTCTACAAAACCCAAGAGAGGGAAAAACGACGACAAATCAACCAATGAGCTAAAACGCCACATAGTTCTTTCAGGGAAAAGAAACATCGTGGGAATTGAGGACAAGTCGACAAGTCAAGATTATGAAAGGGATGACCGAATCCCGCCTTCAAGTGTGACCAAAGACCCAAGCATCCTCGCTAAATGCCGAGGACACTCCATGGTTACGGCATGATCATAACCAAGGGTCATACGTCAAGAAGAAGTTCACCATCGTGCCCGCTTGATATATAGTGATGTTTAATAAATAGTGTGTATTAGAGATTTTATGTAATAATTGTAACTTCAGATGTTTCTATCATATTTTTCTTGTTTTTATCGCTTCAAATGAAATTCCTATTCGATAAAAGGACACATGTACCTTTGTGAAGCATGTCTTCTCCACCGTGTAAAATGACTTGAAATTTTTTAGCAAGTATTTATGCCTTCAAATGAAATTCGGCTTGTGGTTTGAGCCCTTCATTTTGTTTATAGTTGGCTCTTCACTTCCTAGCTTGTGGTCACTATAAAAGTCGTTTGAAATGTCAATAAGATAAAAGGAAATGCAACTATTATTTAAAAAAATTTATGCCTAGTATTTAATTTACTATGCATTTAACAAGAATTAGCATATTTATACAAATAAACTTAATACAAAACCCAAACTGTGAAAAATCGGGGAATCAATAGTGGGGACCTTTAGTCCTGGTCCAGATACTGCTTGGGACTAAAGGTCACACACCCGACTAAAGGTTCTCTCGAAAATATGTCCTCACAAAAACCTTTAGTCCCGTCCGTGGCACCACCCGGGACTAAAGGTCCAGCTTTTAGTCCCGGTCCAGACACGCTTGACTAAAGGTCACACACCGGACTAAAGGTTCTCTCGAAAATATGTCCTCACAAAACCTTTAGTCCCGGCCGTGGCACCACCCGGGACTAAAGGTCCACCTTTAGTCCCGGTCCCAGATACCACCGGGACTAAAGGTCTTTAGTCCCTGCAGGTATCTGCCGACTAAAGGTCCCTCAAGATTTAAGCAACAGTGGCTTCTTCCTTCTTCCACCCCTTCCGTCTCCCTCGCGTCTCCTCAAGCTTAATTAATTCGGCTCTAGCCCGTCGCGCCCGGCCTCCTCCTTCCTCCGTGGCGCCCCACTCCCGCCACCACCTCCACTGGCTCCTCCCTCCGCGCTCAGCTCGCCCGCTCCTCCCTCCGCCGCTCAGCTCGCCCGCTCCTCCTCCGCCGCTCAGCTCCTGGCTCCTCCCTCCTTGGCCGGATCCGGCCACCTCCTTGGCAGCTTCGCCACCACCGCCCGAGCCGCACTCCTCCACGCCATGAGCTCCTCTTATCTCGCTCAAGCCAAGACTGCTCCGCTCCCCCTCGGTCCTCGCTCGCGCCAGCGTCGCTCTGCCCCCACTCCCCTCGGTCCTCAGCTCCTCGCTTGACCCGCCGGCGCCGATCCGCCCCCACAACGCCCCTCCGACTCCCTCAATCCTCCTGGAGGTAATTTTTATCCACTATGTTTTGCTGTTTGTTTTGGGCAACTTGGTATAGTTAGATGAGTTAATTTATTGTGAAGGAAAGAAGAAAATGATGGTCATCTCTCCATCTTCCTAATCATTGATCAAAGTTCATGTTCCCTTCAGTTAAAGAATCCCTTGCAAGTTGCTTCATTATGACTTGTCTTTTGAAGCAATGAGCAACCAAAGTTTTTTTACTACTGATGAATGCAAAATGCTAATGATAAGAAGCATAAAGCAGAAGGTGATATGGGATCTTGTAGCAAGATGTTTTTGTGGTCAGTTAAGTAGATGAAAAAAATAACTGATGGTCCTTGTCAAAGTAGTTTGGCATGATAACTCCTTGAAAAACATTCATAGCTATCAAAGGAAAAAAGTTGTTTGGTTGGAGTTTTGTCAAATGTAATGATGTTGACAATGTAGATAGAGGTCTGTTTCTACCTTTCATCACATAGTTTGAGCATACTTGATAAAGGAGAAGATAACAATTGTGACCTCTGTGGTGCAATCGAGATGTTCTATTCAAATGTTTCATAAAAACTACCGTGATTAGAAGGGCTTGTGCTTTGTTCCGTGGATCGGGTTCTAAACGGGACAAATTATGTTGTGTTTTGTACTATATACACCCACTATTAAATTTCATCCTAAACTATGCCGCTCTAGGTAAAATTATGATTTAATCGTCGCCAACTAATACAACATTGTTATATTTTGGTTATTCCGTTAGGATTTATAGGTCTAAATATTCATATGAATGCTAAAGGATTTATATGAAGTGAACGAGATAAGATTGCGGTGGGTTATTTGATGATTTTTTATGGCGAATGGCAATTATTTTATGGTTAAAAGTTTCAATTGCATGAAAATTCGAATGTTGCCTCGCATATCTAGCTTGGTAGTACATATCTAGTCCTCGGGACCCCTTAGTCATTTAAATGCATATCTAGCTTGGTCAAGAATCGATGGTTATATTACTCGCTATGTGTATATGCTAGAGGATGGATAACCGTGAGTGGATGTACACAGACGCCTAACTCAGCTCAAATCACCCGTGAATGGATGGATAAGACCGAGAAATTCTTGGACCATGCATTTAAGGCAGCTAAGGGAGCGAGAGACACGCTCGTCCTGCGCCCAATGTGAAAACAAGAAAAGAAAAACAAGGGAAGTCATAGTGCGAAGATCTTTGCAAGTATGGATTTATGCCAAACTATACCCTGGGTGTCCCATGGTGAAGCCTATCGCCCTAGAGAGGAGGCCGTGAGACGACGCTTGGAGGCATTTGACGGTGACAATGAGGGGTACCAGATGGTTAGGTGACTATGAGGATGCGACGTTATCGAACGGCCTCACGGAGGACGAGCGGGAGGATGAGGAGGAGGAGCCAGAGCCAAGCGCTAAGGCGTTCTTAGCCATGTTGGATTCGGCACAGAAGGTCCTACATGAGAAGACAACGGTTTCTCAACTGGATGCCATTGGCCGCCTACTGGGGTTGAAGTCCCAGCACAACATGACTCGAGCCTGCTTCGATGCTATGATGGCAATTATTGGGGGGCTGCTTCCGGAGGGTCATCATCTGCCACGTCCCTCTGCCCACGGTGGGCGAGGATGCGGGTCCGCAGATGTACGACGACGCCGTTCCGCACGCGTCTGAGGAGGGGGTTCCGCACACGTCCGAGGAGGGGGGAGGGGGTTCGACTTCCTCAATCGCCTCGAAACCCTACTCATGAGGTCCCACCGGCTCCCCGGCGACCGATTGCACCGACGCCGCCCGGATTGCACCCGGGGGATAAGTAAGTAACTTCATATGTTCTTCATTTGATATGTTGAAAAATCATAATAAGAGCTAATGTCAATGGGATCACTTGTGCAGAACCGGATGCTTGTGGAGGAGGGGTCCCGCCGCAATGTCAATGGGATCTCGACTTCGTGCGAGGAACACTTCCTGGCCCGGTGTGGACGTCGAGGATGAGGACCCGGAGGTACCCTCGTTCGACCACTCGCCCTCGTCGCCACCGATGCTCGCATGTAAACTTGGCGGATCGGTGATTTCGAGTTGTGGGTAAGCCTCAATTCATTGCATTCATTGCATTCATTGGACATTCTTCAAATAAAATAATGGATACCTCGTGTCTTTATGCAGACTTCTTGAGATGCAGTAGGGCCAGAGGCAAGGCGTGATCGGTGGCTTACGCTTCTGTAAAAGGCGTGTCTCGGACTTGTATTACGAGGCCGCCTCGGCGACGTTGACTACAACGCCACCTACCGTAATAGAAGAATCAACAAAACACAAAGTAGGAGACGATGAGATTCTCGACAAGGAGCGGTACCTACAGTAAATAGAAAACATCTCTGTTGATTTATTTTGAGATTAACTATGCCTAATTTGATCTTCTCGATGGCTTGTAGGCGATTCTAAGTCGTGCGCCACCCACCCCGATTGTTTGAAATCGCTATAGTGGAGAAATGGTCGGGGCGATCGCGTAAGGGGCACCAGAGAAAAGCGACCATGAAGGCCGATGCAGTGCCCTCACCATCGAGGCAAGACCGGCCTCGGCAAGTATGCAAAGACATATGTAAGTCCGCACCATTTGTCTAATCTAGCCGCTCAATTTCGCATGATTTCTAACCACATGTTGTTGTCTTTCTCGCTGGCGGCGCAAGTGGCCACCAATTGGCCAACTCACGGCGTTTGCTCAGCCCACATGGGCGGCAAGAAGGTCCAACATCGAGTACAACCCGGATCAAGGGCCCAGAGGCGTACACCAACTCCAGTCGTCCATACCCGCCTCACTTCTTACACGGAGGCGGCAAGGTCGATCTGGTGGCCTACAATCCGAGGACCGAGGAGCGCCTTGATCCCGAGATCGTGATGCGGGTGGGGAAGGCAAGAAGCATGGGCGGTTACGGCTTGGCGGCAGCGTCCTCAACACGGGCTCTACTCCTCCTCGAATCAGCCTCGAGCAATGAGCACGAGCTCTAGCGTGCCCATAAGCCAACGGCCGACAACGATGGCGGCACTCGGTAAGTATTCCGTTTCATTAAATCGTTCTTTGACTTTTCGTTCCTTAGCTCGCAATATTGAAACATTGGGGTCAAATGTTGCGGTCGAGTCAGCAAAGAACTTCGGCCCAGCAGAGGCCCAGAAGTCGAGCCAAGGCGGTTGAGCGGCCGAGCGGGAGGCCGAGCGTCGAGGCTACAAGTCGTTGAGGCCCAAGAAGAAGGTTTGCTCAGTTCGTGCAACAACTTGGGGAGCAACAAGGTTGGCGATCCCACTACACCGCTTGCACCACGCCCACCACCACGCCTACTCCGGTGAGTATGTTTTACTTTCGTGCTCATGCTTAGTGTCAAACCTAGAGATGGCCTTCGTGTCGATTTGTTGATGTGTGGGCCTTCGTGCGGGTTAGTTGATGTGACGGCCTTCGTGTCGAATGTGGTTGTCGGCCTTCGTGCGACGCGTTTTTTCTTGAGTGTTTTGAAACGTCCCGTGCGAGGAGGTCTTTGCGAAATTTTCAACTTTTCTTTAAACTCCTTACATTTTATCTTGTCACCACGTGCAATATCTTCTTTTTGTGCAATGGACATCGGGCGCGTCGAACCAGGTCGGAGGGTCACCGCATCGCAAGTCAGACCATCCGCACCGGACCGTCATGGGATCGCCTGTTGAAGCCTTGATCGCCGTGAGCCGCTATGAGTAGTTTCTATGTATCGAACTTGTGAACTTGTGGACTATGAACTTGTGGTTTGTAATAAATTGTGGATTCGGACAAATTTGGTCGTTTGTAATATATAAATGTGGTTTGTAATTTATTCTCATTGAATTGTGGTTTCTATTATATATATATATGCATTGTTGTTTAAATGGAAAAGCAAAAACCAAAAAAAAGGAATTTTAGAGGTGGCTTTGCGAGTGCAATGACCATTGCACTTTCGAAAGAAAATTTAAAATAAAAAATAAAAACGCTTTGTCGAGTGCAATGACCATTGCACTCGGCAAAAAAAATTTAAAAAAAACACGCTTTGTCGAGTGCAATGCCCATTGCACTCGGCAAAGAAAATTTAAAAAATAAAAACACGCTTTGCGAAAGTGCAATGCCCATTGCACTCGCAAAGAAAATTTAAAAAAAATAAAAACACGCTTTTGTCGAAAGTGTCGGTCTTTGTGGCACTCGGCAAAGAGGTTTAAAAAATAGACGGCGCCGACGCGTCAAATCTTTGTCGAGTGCCCAAGACGGCACTTTCTAAGAAGCCTTCTTGAAAGTGCGAAATTTGGCACTTTCGGCAAAGCAGCCTTTACCGGAAGGGGATTCGACGGAGGCTCTTTGCCGAGTGTTGCACTCGGCAAAGGCTTTGCCGAGTGCAAAGCTGCCTTTGCCGAGTGCAACAGGCACTCGGCAAAGAGCCCGCCTCCAGTAGTGTTAGTGATTCTCTCAAGAAAAGGAGAGAACAGAGGCATTGGAAAGTGAAAGCTTAATTAGTGGAGAATCGGTGGACGAACTCACAAAAGGAGGAAGTAAGCTCGAATAGTCGAATGGGTGGTTTCCTGCTACTAGTAGTAGTAAGGGCTGGAAACGAGCCGAGCCGAGCCGAGCCGAGCCGAGCTCGCCCAGGCTCGGTTACTGTGTAGGCTCGGCTCAGCTCGTTTCGAGCACGAGCTAAAAGTGTGGCTTGGCTCGGCTTGAACCGCGGCTCGAGCTGGCTCGATCTGGCTCGCGAGCCTCGTCAATGCCCACCACGGTCCACGCACCGAACCAACTCTACCTCCCCCGTTTTGCCCCAAACTCCCCACCACCGTCATCGGCATCGTCTTCATCCCCCTCCGGCCCTCCCCTGCGACAGCGGCGGCTTTCCCAATCCCCAGTTCCCCACCCTTCCGGCCTTCCCCAAAACGATTCTTCGAGAACAATAGTTACAAGACCATTGCATCGTTCATCCAAAACAACCACATCCTAACAAATGAAATCGCAAGCACATCAAGCTCGGCGAACTTGGAGTAGAGCAGCTCGATCTTGTCGAGCTCTTGGGCGACGAAGAGGGAGTAGACGAGGCGCAGATGGCCTGCGATTGCGAGTCCTTCATGGTGGGGATGCCGTTGACCTCCATGAGGCACTCGTTGGGGATGTAGCCATGTAGAGGCGTGGCTGTCTTGGTTGCCCTTCTTCCCGATCTTGATGATTGTAGATCGTAGTCGAGGCCCACCGCTTGAGCTTCGTCGACGTGCTTGACGGAGCGGGCGCCGGTGAGGGCGGTCGGCGTCCTCCGTGCCGACCGATTCGATGCGGTTCGCGGTCTTGCGGTCTTCGCGGAGAGCACCGCACCACGAGGCCGACCTCCCGAAGTGGTGGGGTGGTGGCCGTGGAGGAGCGGCGGCGGGTGTAATCTGACGCCGTCGCCCGGGGTGGTGGGTGGTGGCCGTGGAGGAGCGGGGCGGTGTAGTGTGGCCGCCGCCGAAGTGGTGGTGGGTGGTGGCCGTGGGGAGCGGCGGCAGGTGGAGGAGTCTTGGCGCCATGGGGGGGGGGGAGAAAGGGGATCGGTCCTTGAGCCCTTGATCGCCGACACAGATTTGAGAGAAGAGGAATGGTGGGGAGGAGAAACCGAGAAAGGGGATCGGCCGCAAGTAGGGAGAAATGGGATCCTTGCTGGGCTGAGCGGCCGGGCCGAGCAAAAAAGCTCGCGAGCCTGGTTCGGGCTCGGCTTGAATTTTTACCGAGCCAAAAGGTAGGCTCGGCTCGGCTCGAAATTCTGAGTCGAGCCCGAGCCCGAGCCAAGCCGTGACGAGCTCGAGTCGAGCCACGAGCCTCGAGCTATTTTTCCAGCCCTAGTAGTAGTCTATCATATAAAGTGTAAGGCCAGGCCCACAATTTTTTTATATAAGAAAATCCTTCTTTCACTTTTATGTCCTTTTACCTTTCTGTTTTCCTCCGTTGCTGAGTATTGACACAAAAACATATATTTTTCTTAAGTTGGACGCCCACTTCAATTTAGCTCGAATGTTCCACTTAATGCAAGGTGAAGTGCGCCTGAGCTAGCTGCTTCTTGTAGGTGGAATCCCCCAACATGCGCTGGCCATTACGGAGTCAAGACTCAACAGTTAGTTGTGGTGGTAGGCTGTAGTCAGTTACTACAGCTTACCCTTTGCAGGTGCAGTGATGGACGAGAGCAATAAACCAGTATCGCATATGGCCATGACAAGGGACTACTGAATAAGCATCCGTAAACACAATTTTGGGTAGGTACGGCACTTTTGCGACTGTATTTGCGGAAATGATCATAACGGAAGTGTTGTTAGTATAGCTCTTGTCAGATAGCGGTTCCCACGCCACAGAGCCGTCCTACTACCCGACCGCCAAATTTCGGTAGATTGCCATCTGTGATGCGTCTTGACAACCACAGCACCGCCGTCACCCTCCCCGCCCCCCAAGAACGCACCCTCCGGCCCTCCCTCCGCCACACACACCGACTGTTTCGAGGAATTAAAAACTATCTGATGGCCATCTTTCCCACCGTCCCTCCTCCCTCCTCCACATATCTCTCGCCTCGTCTAGAAATTCCCGGCGCCAACGCTGCGACTCCTCCTTCGCTTGGCTATAAATACCGAACTCTGGCACTCGCTCTTCGCTCATCTCATTTGCGTTTCGATTCTCATTCTTGCGCTCGTCGCTGAGAACTCAAAGAACGTAACATAATTAATTTTATTGGGAGGTTAACTGTTTTCTCCGCCGCCGCCATCTTTTTGATTACTTTCCCAGAAGAAACGGTAATTTGTCGGATGTTTTTGCCATTATTAACGTAGTCGTAATTAATCAGTCATAGTCAGTTAGTCGTAATTAGTTAGTTTAGGGGTAATTAATTAATCGTAATTAGTTAGTTCACAAGTAATGAATTAGTTTAGTGGTAATTAATTAGTCGTAATTAGTTTAGTAGTCATCATTATGACATATTAAACAATTAGAATTGAAGTACTGGTAATTTTTTTAGTGGTAATTAATCAATCGTAATTAGTTAGTTTAGGGATAATTAATTAATCGTAATTAGTTAGTTCACTAGTAATGAATTAGTTTAGTGGTAACTAATCAGCCGTAATTAGTTTAGTAGTCATCATTACGGCATATTAAATAAGTGGAAATGAAGTACTGGAATTTTTTTTAGTGGTAATAAATCAATCGTAATTAGTTAGTTTAGGGGTAATTAATTAGTCGTGATTAGTTAGTTCACTAGTAATTAATTAGTTTAGTGGTAATTAATTAGTTGTAATTAGTTTAGTAGTCATCATTACGGCATATTAAATAAGTGGAAATGAAGTACTGGTAATTAATCAATCGTAATTAGTTAGTTTAGGGGTAATTAATCAGTCGTAATTAGTAAGTTTAGTGGTAATTATTCGTGTTTAATTACACATACGTAATTCACTTGCATGCAATCTATCATATTTAATTACACATATGGGTTGGACCTGTTAGTGTTTTAGGTAATAGCGGATGGGGCTGTTGTGGCTTTAGGTATTTTCAAACATGCAAGACCTGTTAGTGTTTTACGGTGATGGTCTCGTATGGGCCGGACCCGATGGGTTGGACTTGACGAGATGCCAGTACAAGGTGGTTCGAGCGGAGGGGCTCCATGCGATGAATATTCACCAGTTGCGAAGCTGCATCCGAAGGGAGTTCGTCATGGAGCCAACGAAGAAGAAAGTTGTGATCGAGGCGATCACCTGCACGAATTATGTGTAGGAGCTCATCAAGGTGAATAGAAGCATAGCATGGAGGCAGTACATGGAGATTGCCTCCTAGCATGAGGCGGCCATTCACGAGAAGCCTATGGTGTACGTGAATTTAAATGCGTGGGGCGTCGAAACCCCGATGATCTGCCGGCCTCTACAAGCGGGCAAAATGCGGCCGAGCACTGAAGATGGCAAGACGGATTGTCTTTGCCTCGGAGGGAAGTCACGCGTCTAATTTTGTGCCAAACGAGGGGGCGGAAACGTGGTGGTTGGCCCGCATAGACTGCCATGAGTATCTACCGGACGAGCCTCTTGGGTTGGAGTCCGACAAGGACACCGACCCAAGCTCGGATGGTAGCGACGAGGACACACACCAAGCCGGTGGTCTTTACGTGGCATTGAGACTTGATATCACGGTGCGTTCGCTCGTACTGCCGCAAGAAGAAGGCTCCCAGTGGGGGTTTGAAGTCGACACCCTCTTAGTTGGGTAGCGCTTCCCGGACAAGGTGACCGTGCAACAAGCTATAGCATAGTACGCCTTGTCCATCAGCCGTGTATACCGAGTGCACCGGTCCAACCCAGGAAAGTACACAATGAAGTGCGTAGTGGAAGGCTGCCCTAGCATGGTCAGCGCTCACCGAGGAAAGATCTTTGGCTCGGTCTTTACGGTCAAGGGGTTGATCGACCACACTTGCAAGCTCAGCGAGCCCCTGCGGCAGAATCGGAACGTGACTTCCGCATGTGTTGCAAACCTCATCACGCACCTAGTTGAGGCAGACGTGTCTGTCTCCCCCCAAATGATGATGTCAGAAGTCGTTAATCAGTTTGGCTATCCAGTTTACTACAACAAGATCTGACGAGCGAAGCAGAAGGTCATCGAGAGCATGTACGGAACATACGAAGAGCCGTACAACCTTGTGCCGAGATTGCTTCACCAGATTGCCGAATAAAACCCCGTCAAATAAACAAGCTTGACGGTGAAGATGCTAGGAAAGGGCCCAACCGCTTCATACTGGACCGGGTGTTCTGGGCTTTCGCTCAGGCTATCGGGGGCTTCATGTTCTTCCATCCCGTGCTAACGATGGATGACACTTTCCTTACGGGGAGGTACAAGGGCACCATCCTCACCGTAGTGGTGGCTGACGCGAATGACCAGCTTCTTCCGGTGGCATTTGCTATTGTGGTGAGCGAGAACACATCCAGTTGGCTGTGGTTCCTGGAGAACATGAAGAGGGCGGTGGTGGGAGACTGGCGCAACGTCTGCCTAATCACAGACTGTGGATATCATGGGGATATGTGCATGATCTTAGGATGATGATACAATTGGCAATGGCTTTTGTGGTTTGTCAAATCATGCGTTTTAAAGCTTCAAAAATTTGTCAGTCCTTGGCGGTCTAACAAGCCACTTTGGCGATCGGTAGCCTTGCCTCGGTTTGATTTTCAGGTTTGGTGGTGACGGTCGATCCGCCGGAGGAGCCGTCTGACCAATCTCTTCTTTGGGTCGACCGGCCATAAGGTGACCTTGGATTTTTGAGCTGGGCCAAAAATAGAGGGTGTAGGCAAGAGAGAGAATTCTACTGCACTTGGTCTCATATTTTTTGGAGCTTCCAGTGAAAAGTTCTCTTCATTTGAAATTTCCATAGAGCTCTCGGGTTTCCAGGTTAGAAAATTGGCTAAGTCCCAAGTGGGCGGTCAGACCGGCCAAGGGTAGCGGTCTGACCGGTTTTGACTTGTTTCGCTCGTCAGTGTGGCGCGATGTGTGTTCATTAGGTCAAGTTCATGGATTTCATAACATTTGTGTTGTATATTGCATGTTTTGGCTAACGTGGGTCAAGTTGTGAAGAACTTGTTCCCGGATTCGATTTCTTTGTCTATTGTTATGTAGGACGCTTGGAGGTCAACGACGGTCAACGACGAGGATGATCGGGACTAAGCTAGGAGAGCTGAGGTCGAAACGATCGAGATCTTTGGGTGAGTCGAGAGACTCAAGCATGGCGCAGAATGGACAAAGGTGACCGAATGGGCAGTTCGGTGCGACGGGTTGGATCAAGCGGCGCGGGGGTCGGTGCTAGTGCCATGGTGGTTTCGGCGGGAGCCGGACAGGAGAGACTTGCCGACACGATGAGAACCATTGATCATCCTACACGTGGCGAAGCAGGCGAGTGCTTCACCAAGATTGGACTTGGTCTTCGGAGAAAGATCAAGAAGGGGTATTTTGGTAATTTCACCAACATCGCCTTTGTGACCTTGGACTAAACCGCTGCAAGGCGGTGCGTGGAGAAGCGGTTTAGGTCAAGAGAAGATGAAGACGACGCTTTAAGATGTGTGCATGTGTTCCGTTTGTGTTGGGCCTTAACGGGAGCCCATTAGGGTTAACTCTTCTAGAAGCTAAGCCTTACTATAAATAGGAGGGGGTGCTGTCAAATAGCTCCCAAGCACTTCATTTTGCAAAACCCTAGTTTGTCTTAGGGCTTAGAGAGGAAAGGAGAGGCTTAGGGTTTTAGAGAGTTGAATTGATTTGAGTGCTCATGGATTGAGTTTTGTCCTCCACAAGGGAGTGGCTGTAATCCAGAAACAACCACGAATCAATCTATGCAAGATTTCTCAAAGATGAGTTCTCTATGTGTTCTTCCTCCTTATTTTGTGATTTTGAGTTCATCTTTGATCTTATGGTCTTTGGTTGGTTCCTTGCCCTCATCTACCTTGCTGTGACGTGTGGGAATACATCTAGGATCATCTAGATCATCATTCAATCACGAGCAAGTTTCTAGATCTCGTTTTCGTTTTTGCCCGGTTTTGATATCACCTCCATTCAAATGGAAAAAGGTCAGGACTTTGGCATAGATCTGGACGATCGCTGCTTGCAATAGGTTCCTGATATCCTTAAGAAGGTGTGTCTCAAGTTTCATCGTGTAGATCAAAAGTTAGACCGATTTTCGTTTTGGATTTCAGTCGCCTTGTTTACAGTCGGGGCGGTCGGATCACCCATAACGCCGGCCGATCGACCCCTGACCTCGATCGCCCCATATGTCAGCCGATCTGACCGCTTCACCAGAACACTTTAAGCCTTTTGTGTTTTGCTTCGAGGTTTTTGTTTTGGATTCAACACAAGTCCTCTACAGTACTTGAATGTTGATCTTCATAGCTTCTGTAGCTATTGGAGTAATATTGATGTTGGATTTGATCAAGGTGAAAAATTAGGCGAGCTCCTATTCACCCCCCTCTAGGCGCCTTTTCGGTCCTACACAGATCGCAATGTTGGATTGTTGGTGGCCATCAACACCATACAGCGTGGGATCCGTCTCACTAGTGGAACGATGTGCAACCCAGGTGGTGCATGAGGCATCTTGCATCTAACTTGTTCACGCAGTTCCGCGGTCAAGAAGTCATGAAGACGTTCAAGGCATTGTGTCTGTAGAAGCCGATGCGAAAGTTTGAGTGCATTTGGAGAGACCTCGAACACTGGACTACGAGACATACAAAGGAGTCCACTCCGGAGGGAGAGCAATCCAACAGTGCCATAAGCTTCTTGGAGTGGATTAATGGCAACGCTCCTGAATTGGAGAAATTGTTCCTCTTCTATGACACAGACGGTGTGAGATACGGGATTATGACGACCAACATGTCCGAGGTCTACAACAGCATCCTCAAAAGTGTGCGGTGCCTTCCTATCACCGTGATCATCCTGGAGACATGGACTCATATTGTTGGTTATTTCGTCAATAGAGCCACCGCAGTCAAGCGATTGACGGTCAGACCTCTCAAATTGGCGGGTCGACTTTTTGTCCTAGCGGTCAGACCTCTCAAATTGGCGGGTCGACTTTTTGGCCTAGCGGTCAGGCCTCTCAAATTGGCGGGTCAACTTTTTGGCCTAGCGGTCAGACCTGTCAAATTGGCAGTCTGACATCCAGCACAATGAACAGTCAAATCAGCCCGAACTCAAAAATCACAAATTGGTCTAACTTTTGAGCCACAACTCCAAACTCCACGAAACTTAAAACATACCTTCTTTAGGATGTCAGGAACCTATTCCAATCAACGATCATAAAGATCGTTGTCAAAGTTCTAACATTTTTCCGTTGGAGTGAAGGTTGCTTTAAAACCGAGTCAAAACCTAAATACGATCTAAACACTTGCTCGTGGGTGATTGATGATCACGATGATCCTAGATGTATTCCCACATGTCACAGTAAGCTAGATCTAGGCCAGAAACCAAAGGAAAACTCACGGATCAAAGAAAGCTCCAAAATCACAAAATAGAGAGCAAGAGAAAAAAGAGACTCATCTTGAGGAATCTTGCTTGGATTGATTTGGGATTGATCTTGGTTTACAGCCAGTCCATCCAGGAGGACAAAGACTCAGCACATGAGCACACAATCAATCCATCTCCCTAGAACCCTAACCTCTCCATTATTCTATCCTAACGCTAAAACACAAACTAGGGTTTTAGATATGAGGGTTGGGGGTTGCACAACCAGCACCCTCCCCTTTTTATAGTGGAGGCTAGCTTCCAGAAAAGTATCCCTAATGGGCACCCGTTAAGGCCACACACAAACGGGTTTCACTTACGCACGTATTTTAAAGCGCCGTCTTCATCTCCTCTTAACCTAAACCGCTTCTCCTTGCGCCGTGGTTTAGCAAAAGGTCATCAAGGCAGTATTTAGGTGAAGTTACCAAAATACCCCTTCTCGATCCTTCTCTGAAGACCGAGTCCAATCTTCATGAAGCAATCCTATGCTTCGCCACGTGTAGGTTGATCAACGGCTCTCTTCATGTTGGCAAGTCTCTCCTATCCGGCTCCCACCGAGACCACCATGGCACTTGCACCGACCCCTGCGCCGCTTGATGCAACCCGTCGCACTGAACTGCTCGTTCGGTCATCCATGTCCATTTTGTGCCATGCTTGAGTCCATTGACTTCACCTGGCATCCTCGATCGTTCTGAACCTCAGCTCTCAAGCTTAGTCCTGATCATCCTCGCCGTTGACCGTCGTTGACCTCCAAGCAACCTGCACAACAATAGACCAAGAAATCGTTTCCGGGAACAAGTTATTCGCAACTTGACCAACGTTAGTCAAAACATACATCATGCAACACATATGCGCTGAAACCCACGAACTTGACCTAACTTACAACCAATTCAACAAGTCGGTCGACATTCAAGTCAAAACTGGTCGAACCGCCATCCATGGCAGTTCTGACCACCCCCTACCCGGTCTGATCGCCACCTGTTGGCCGGTCTGACCGCCCAGCAGGGACTTAGCCAAATTTTCACCCTGGAAATCCGAAACTCTCTGGAAATTTCAAACGAATAGAACTTTTGACTCAAAGCTGCAAAAATTATGAGACCAAGTGTAGAAGAAACTCCTCTCTTGCCTACACCCTCAATTTTTGGTCCAGCACCAAATTCAAAAGAAACTTAATGGCCGGTCAGACCGCTGCCCATATGCCGGTCTGACCGCCAGCCACTCGACCCGAGGGTTGGCCGGTCTGACTGCCAGAGGTGGCCAGTCAGACCGCCACACAGCTGGTCGAGACCGGGTGATCTGACCGCTCAAGCTCGACAAAGATCAACTTTTGTTTAAAACGGGCGTTTCGACAAACCTTCAACGCCATTGCCAATTGTATCATCATCCTAAGATCGTGAGCATATCCCCATGATATCCACAATACATTTTTCACTCTACGGTGCACTTACATCATGGAATCGCAGGATATGGACAACTTTGACATACCAGCCCGATGTGGAGAGTCCTGTGACAAGGGGAAGGGAAAGGCTCATGCGGCTGAGCCTAGCCACCATAGCGTATCCGGTCACTTGGGAGTAATCCGTATCGACGACGTAAGTTATGAATAATTTACATTCTTGTTACGTTTTTCACTGTACGGTGCACTTACATCATGGAATCGTAGGACATGGATGACTTCGACGTACCAGCACGACGTGGAGAGTCCTGTGACACGGGGAAGGGGAAGGCTCTTTCGACCGAGACCGGCCGACGTCGTAGCGTATCCGGCTGGCTAGGCGCACTCCATATCGAAGACGTGAGTTATATACCATTTACATCCTTGTTACGTTTATTACTGTATGATCCACTTACATCTTAGGATCGCAGGACATGGATGACTTCGACACTCGTCGCTACCGTGGGCAACCCCGAGACAAGGGGCACTCGCTAAGGCGCTGCAAAAACTAGTTGCACACATCATTAAATAACACCCCTTATATCATGGAGCCTGTCCAACTTCAATGTGGACTGCATCGCATTCCTGTAGAGAATGCAATGTGCCTAGAAAATGTGGAATGTTGGAAGACAATGAAGGTGCTACTGGCTTGAAGAGACTACAAACACCAATCAACATGCATTGAAGGTGCTACTATGTGATGAGATGAGCGCACCAAGAAAAGAGATTGTCGCTGAGACTAGTTGCGGACACCTATTTTTTATGCTATATGACGCTCTTTGTTAATTTATCAGTTTTCTATGGATGATATTCTTTAATACTGTATTACACCACAGGCTAGATAACATTGCGCATGAACCAACTAAGGGAAATACGTGGCGCATAGATCATATAACGATGTACCGTAGCCTTTGAAACGCACACAAGTCGGAGGTTACGGTACATCGTTATATGATCCGCATGCTACGTATTTTTCTCAGTTGGTTTATGCACAAGCTTATATAGACTGTGGTACAATACAGTATTAAATAATATCATCCACAGTAGACTGCTAACTTAACAAAGATTGTCCTATTTGACCGGGTTACATGTGATAATACCCCGTCCTCCTTCATCTTGGTTCATGCACAAGCTTATCTAGACTTTGGTATATCCCGAGTTATGTGATTATTTTTGGGTATATTTGTATTCATATTTTGTTTTGCTATATTTGTACGCGTATTTTAGTTGTTATGTGTGTACTCCTGCGCCATATTGTATATTGACAACTCGGATGGAGTTGCAATGCAGCTTTTTCCATACATTCCAAGTCACATATAATCATCAAACCCTAATTTTCGAAACCTAAAATCCAAATTTTCGTGACCTAAATATGTTGTAGATAATCAAATAGTACACAATCAGTACGCAATCAAGTCCAATGCGTGATAAGCCTTCAAAATAAAATTCATAATTTTTGGAGCTCAATTTCTACATTTACAAATTCGTACAAACAATACATTTATATGAAATTGCGAGAAAAATTCTGAACGGATAAAATAATGAAAATTTTACACCGTATAGTACATTGTGTCGGAAGCCTCCGCATAAAATTTCATATATATTTTTAGTTCATTTGCTATGTTTTAAAATTTCTACAAACAACGCCAAAACCCTAATTTCTCAAACCCTAATTCCTCTAAACTCTAGTGGCGGGCGGGTAGAGGAGGCAAGACGTGGTTGTCGTGGTAGCCGCTACGCACGATCGCCGTCTTGACAATAATTTGAAATGGCTTTTTGGGCGGGCGAGGAGGGCCACGTGGCGGTGCGGGAACTGTTGCCACACGGTGGCCGTGCGGCAATGGTGACATATTTACAAATACGCTTTCGTTGTGGTCATTTCTACAAATACGGATTGCAAAAGTGTCATATCTACCAAAAAATCCCGTAAACATGCTACTGGACCATCTGTTAACTAGAAATGTTATGCACTGATAGTGAAGGTACGAGCAAGTGTATTGATGCAGCGTAAAGCTAGAAATTTATCGGTCTAGCTGAGACGGGAAGCAATGAAAACCACTGGATGGAGCACAGGGATTTTGAGAACCTAGTGAAGTTCTGTTGGCATCAGCCAGTTCAGGCTAACGACCTCGACAGACGGATTAACCTAAAATTTAAGACCCTTTGGCGAGTTCTTAGATTCTGGTCAAAATAGTCGTCCAACCTTCGCTTAGTCCTCTCTAACTCCAATGAGGTAATCCTTTTCCTAGATACTTTGGAGGAATTTAGAGTTCTCTCTACAGAAGAATGGAATGCCAAAGAAATCTTAAAGGTTCACTTGAATCATTTATTAAAACGACAACACTTTTACTGGAAGCAGAGAGGAGCTATCAAATGGGCAAGGCTGGGTGATGAAACCACTAAGTTTTTTCATGCTAGGGCTACCATCAGGTTTCGTTCAAACACTATTACAGTCTTACAAGATGCAAATGGAAGTGAAGTAAAAAATCACCAAGACAAAGCTTCCCTTCTTTGGGAAGCATACAAAGAGAGATTAGGCTCCTCAACTTCACTTGTTATGCATTTTAATCTCTCAAACTTAATCTCGCCACTCCAAAATTTGGAATGGATGGAAGAACCCTTTAAGCACCAAGAGATTGATAAGATTATCAAACATCTTCCTTTGGACAAATCTCTGGGGCCAGATGGCTTTAATGGACAGTTCTTCAAAAAATGCTGGAACATCATCAAGGATGATTGTTATGAGCATTGCACTGCTTTCTTTAGGAATGAAGTCAACCTCCAAACCATCAATTCCTCCCTCATCACCCTGATCCCAAAGAAGGACAACCCAATTGTGATAAATGACTTCAGGCCGATTTCCTTGCTGAATACTTATTTCAAGTTCCTGACAAAGCTCTTGGCCAACAGGCTCCAGCGGGTTATTTTGAGCCTGGTTCATGCAAATCAATATGGCTTCCTGAAATCTCGTACAATCCAATACTATCTTGCATGGGACTTTGAGTACTTACATCTCTGCCACCAATCGAAGAAGGAAACAATCGTTCTCAAATTGGACTTCAAAAAGGCTATCGACAAAATTGAGCATAAGACAATTATGGAGATCTTGAAGTTTAAGGGCTTTGGGCCAAAATGGAAGGTTTGGATCTCAAAAATTCTTAGCACTGGAACCTCCTCAGTACTTCTCAATGGGGTACCTGGCAAGTGTTTCCACTGCAGAAGAGGGGTTAGACAAGGTGACCCACTCTCACCTCTCCTGTTCGTTCTAGCAGCGGACTTTCTCTAGACGATTCTCAACAGGGCAATGGACCAGGGGGTGCTGACCCCTCCGGCATCCTATCAAGCGTGTTCAGACTTCTCGGTAGTGCAATATGCTGATGATACTCTTATAGTAATGCAGGCTTGTGCGAAGCAATTGTTTTACCTTAAGGGGATTCTAAATACTTTCGCAGAGTCAACAGGGCTCAAGGTCAACTTTGATAAAATCGCTGATGATTCCAATCAACATCCCGCCGACCAAGATGGAAATTCTCTCTCGTACCTTTGGATGTCAACAAGGGTCCCTTCCGTTCACTTACCTGGGGCTACCTTTGGGAACCTCCAAACTAAAAATCCTGGACTTCTTCCCTCTCATTCAGAGGATAGATCGAAGACTCGCTGGCAGTGCAACCTGCCTTTCCATTGGAGGAAGATTAACAGTTGGTGAACTCTGTTTTTTCACAACTGCCAACCTTCTACATGAGCCTGCTAAGACTACCAAGTGGAGTCCTAAGACAGATTAATAAATACCGCAGAAACTGTCTATGGATGTAACGTACCAAGTTTTTTTCGAGTGCTTGAGTTTTCAAAATAAAAAGAACCATTTAGTTTTGATGAGAGTTCTAAAGCTTAACCTGAGATTTCAGAATTAAAGGTGTTGAAAATGACTAAAACAAACTTCAACTAATTCGATTTGGGTTTCTTTCGAGTTTGTCGGAGTTATCTGGAGTTGTTTTTACCCTTTCTCTGTTCGCTCCGTGTTTTTCCTGGCTCAGCTGTTTCCTCTCATGACCTCCCTTGCGTTTGGACCTCTCCTGTGTCCAAACCTCCTTTGCGTTTAGACCCCTCCCTCTGTCCAGACCTCCTTCTCATCTAGACCTCCCTTTTGGTCTTTTTGCAAAGATCACCCTTTTTTGGTCTTTTTTTGCAAAGACCACCCTCCTGATCTGCGACCTCCCTCTGCAGCCGCGACCTCCTCCTTTTATCGTTTTGCCGCGACCTCCCCTTGGGCCACGACCTATCTTTGTGTCAAGACCTCCCCGTTGGTCTTTTTGCAAAGACCACCCTCTAGGTCTTTTTGCAAAGACCATCCCCTGTGTCATGACCTCCCCGTGGGTCACGACCTCCCCGTTGGTCTCGACCTCCCCTTAGGTTGGACCACCCTTCTGAGTTTTGACAGGCCCTACCCGTCAACTCTATTCACCTTCTCCTTCCTCCTATTGTGTCAATTCTGACGCAAAGGACCTTGTGCATTTAATACTGTTGTATCGCATTAAATGCTGTCACATTTTTGCAGTACCCGTTTCTTCTCTCGTCTACTCCTCGACCTGCTCCCATCATGTCCTTCACCTACCTTTGAACACATGCCTTTCAATACGTGTGTTTTTGTATCCCAGTGGCTCCCCTTGTTTCTCCAGCTATAAAAGCCTAAGTAGCCATCTTTTATCCCCTTTGCCTCACCAAGCTCTCTTGCTCCTTGTTCTCACCGTGCTTGAAGCTTTGTTGCCAGGAGCTTGCTAGAGCTACGCCGCCTTCGACCTCTTCGCCGTTGAAGAGATCACCGGAGCGCCCACACCGTTTGCCATCCCACTCCCTTCTCTCTCTTTGCTCTCTCTCTCTGTGTTAGGGTAAGTTCCTCCGCGCCCTGGTTTCTTTTGCTCTCACTACTATGATACATGGATTGAATTTCTCTCACAACCACGTTGCATATTCGTAATCTCTTCAGGACCTCCCTCCTAGGTCCTCCTTTTGGACCTCCCTCCTAGGACCTCTCTTTTGGCTCTTATTTGGTAGTTGTGGTTTTAATTTGAATTCGCTGTATTTATTTGGTTCTTTGTGCACGTGTAGATTCTGACTTCACCGAAGAGTTCGTGGACCCGGCGACCTCTACTGAAGAAGTTAAACTCTCCATCGAAGGCAAGTCGTAGACCTTTGATCATGTTGATCCCAGTTTGCAAAAGTACTTTGTTTTATACCAACATGCATGGCTATTTGTATAAAAATGGTTTGGGAATTAGCTAATCACCATATTAACATGTACTCTTTGGACCGCCATAGGTTGGGTATTCCTAGTTGGACCTATTTGAGATAACCAACATGGGTTCGTATTGTTGCTTAGACCTGCCTAGCTACGCGTTGTCTCGATCACCTGTTTAATCTTGTCAAATTTGACTTAATGATCTAAGGAACTTCGGCACGTATTTGTCTTGGCATGTGTTGTCTTGCAAGCATTGCCCCTGGCCTGTGTGGCCACTAATAAAATTTGTTGTGTCGTGACTAGGGTGGTCATTGGCCAGGTTGAACCCAAAATTGTTTTCACTCGGGCGAGTGATCGTGCAGTAAAGGGGAAACTATACGCACACTAGGATGAGAAGGTCTCGCCTGAGCACCAACTAAGGACTTAACCTTGTAAGCCATTGATCCGGGCCGCATCGTGCAACCACAAGACCATTATGGGGTGGTCCTGGCCAACTAATTGGCAATGCTTTGATTCTGTTATGTTTTGGTGGAAGTGTGGAAGGACCTGGGTTAGACGCCCACACTTGGTGCAAAAGGGGGCTAGTAAGGCGAAACCATAGCGAGCGGGACCAAATCAAATAAGAACCTTGTAAAGGCCTTGTCACGTGCTCTAGCCTACTTACCAAGGGTAGTGAGCAGGGGCATCGATGGGTGCCAAACAAACTAGAGAATTCGTGTCTTGTGGGTAAAGCTGTACAACCCCTGCAGAGTGTAATCTATTCGAATAGCCACGTCCTCGGTTATGGACATGCCTAGTGATTTCACACAAGGGGTAGAGTTTTTTCTCAAAACTTGTTGTTGGGTGTGGTTCTGAGTGGTCTAGCTCACGACCAGGTGAAAGATCTAGACCCGCCATTTTATGTTAATGGAGTTTTGGTGATTAATGACAAATCTAAATTTCAAGACTAACATTTCCATTGTTATATATAATGCTTAGTCTCATTTGGATATAAAGGTGAAAATCAAAGAGGTATGCTTTCGACATCATAATTCTTATATCTTGTGGCATTCCTCGGATCCAAAATATATGTTAAACTCCACCAAAAGGTTAATTTGAATATGTGCATATAATCCCATTACACATTTGTGTATGCACACATTTAGGGGGAGTTCATTCTATATTTTGTGGTTTCATTAATAATGATCCATATTATTCTCTTTCCACATAATCAAGGATCCTTACTTCGAAACATGTCCCTGAATATATTTAACATGTGTAATTCATGTGCACTCACATATCCTTGAATATATCTAACTTGTGTAGTTAATATATTCATGTGTGTATATGAGACTTGTGTGCTCATATATTCTTTGAGTATATACAACGTGTGTAGTAGTCATATACTCATACCATTCCATATTCAATTACTTGCAATTGAAGTGGTTATCATAAATTACCAATTTGGGAAAGATTGTGGTATCTTATCCCAACCATTATGAGTTAATGGTATGGTGTGGTAAATAATGATAATCATATCGTTGGAACTAATATTTTCGGTGAGTTGGATGAAACAGGTTATGTTCCATGAGGTTGTCAGTTTGGGATGACATCATGTGTTGATGGTCATCATGTCAAGAGCTTGGTGTAAAGGATGTATCATGTCTTGATGTACATCAAGTTCAAGATGAAGGAAATCATTATGTGTCGATGATGTTCATGAAGAGAAGATATGATCATGTGTTGATCAAGTCAAGAGAAGCTTCATCATGTGTTGATGAAGGGCAAGCAGAGGATGTCATCATGTGTTTATGAGCATCAAGTCAAGAACTCGGAGTTGAAGCAAGGATGTGCGTCATCAAGCTTCAAGAAGATGCTAAAGGCAAAGGTATGGCTAGCTAGGGCTAAGGATGTGTTCTTAGTCTTTTACCGGTCTCGGTGTTTGGATGGGAGACCGGATTGCTAGTATAGGTCGCCGTACTATTAAGAGGGGTCTTTGACTAGTAGCTTGAGTTAGTCATGTGTTGATAGCTCATTGTGTTTGCTCTAGCTCACCTTAACATGTTGCCAATATTTGCAAATGTGTTTTGCAAATAGGTGTGGCTTATGGATATTCCTTGTAGCATGTGACTTAGTTTGCGAATGTGTTTTGCAAATGGTTTAAGTCCATGTACCTTATTCCTTGTGGTATTGACTCTAAAAGTTGGCAAATGTGTTTTGCAACTTGTTGAGAATCATGCCTTGAACCTGTGTTTGCATCTCGTATCAATTTGGCAAATGTGTTTTGCAAAATTGAGTTGAAACATATGCAAACTTTGCTTTCTGTTGAAAAACGGTAGTACCGGTATGTGTTGCGTGGAACTACCGCTCTGCGGTATAACCGGTGGTTCCTTGGCGGAACTACCGCACTTGTTGAGCATGTGTTGCTCTAAGGTGGTGCGGTAGTTCCGACGTTGATATCGCGGAACTACCGTGGTGAGGTAGTACCGGCTCGGTGTGTGCGACTACCGCACGTCGGTAGGTCCGGCGTGTTGGGATGGTATGGAATTTCCAGTAGTGTTGCAATTTGGACTTGGCTCACTCTGGAGTAGAGCGGTAGAACCGGCGCTTTGTGCGCGGTACGACCGGTTCGCAGAACTACCATTCATATGTTGACGGTACGTAAATTCCAGTACCAGTGTAATCTGGTCCTTAGCCGATTTTGAGCATGTGTTGCTCTCTTTGGCTAAGCGGTAGTACCGCAATATGTTGGGCGGAACTACCGGTGAAAGGAACGACCGCGTATGTGTTGGCGGCAGTTCCGGATCTCTTTGCAACGGCTAGTTTTATAGCCGTTACTATGTGTGCGGTAGTATCGGCCGTTGAACGGCGGTACTACCGATTGTCCCGTTTTTTTTGGGACTTTGCTTCCAACGGCTAGTTTGGTTGTGTGGGCTATAAATACCCACCTTGGCTGTGTGTGGAAGGTTGCTGGTTGGATGAGAAACATATCCAAGTGTTGTGGCTGTGTGCTAGACACTCTTTGAGCTAAGAGCAAGCCCTCTCTACTCTAGTGTGCATGTGTTGCACTTAGTGAGTGATTGAGAGCAAACCTTAAGTGCATGTGTTGTCTTAGGTTGTGGATTTCGTATCCATAGAGCATTGACACTTGATTGGTTTAAGTGAGCGTTGGAGACTTGTTACTCTTGGTGTTTGCCGACACCTAGACGGCGTGGTGGCGTCGTTGCACCGGTGAGCTTCTCAAAGAAGATTGTGAGAAGACCCGGGCGGTTTGTGAGTGGTGTGGTGCTCGCCATCTCCAGAGTGGAGGAAAGAGCAACCCTAGTAGAGCGAGGTGTTTGGTTGGATTTACCTCAGAGGAAGGCTTAATTCGTGAAGCCGGCCCAATTGGTTTGGGTTTCCCTCAACGTGGATTAGGGGAGACCGGCAAGTCTCCGATCACCACGGGAAAACATCGCCGTGTCATTGTGGTTTGATTACTTGTGCTTTACATTGTGCAATTTATATACCTTGTACTAAATTGCTTATTCATTGTGTATGATTGCATTAGTTCTTTGTGCTTTTCACCATTTGCTAGAATTGAATTGCTCAAGTCATACGCTAAATAGTTATATTCTTCAATAGACTTGAATTGTTGGTGCACTTAGTTGAACCTAGTTAATTTATGCCTTAATTGTGCAAAACCGTATTTGTATTAGCTTCCGCATTAGAAATTGGTTTTAGCCAAAGAAGTTTTTCAAAACGCCTATTCACCCCCCTCTAGTCGGCCTCCTCGATCTTACAAGTGGTATCAGAGCTTGGTCTCTCATTTATTAGACTTAACCGTCTAGAGAGTAAAGGATGGCGACTAGAGATTTAGTGCACCTTGGTGAAGCACCTCTATTTGATGGCACAAATTATGCTCATTGGAAAATCCGCATGTCATGTTATTTTAAGGCTATGGGCCTAAATATATGGCGGATTGTAGATGTTGGCTTTTCTCCTCCATTGGATCAACTAGCTCCAACAATTGAGGAAGAGAAATGCTTACATCTCGACGCTCAAGCAACTAACGTCTTATTTAGTGCTTTGAGTGTAGATGTGTTTGATGCCGTATGTGTTCTCGAAAATGTTCATAAGATGTGGACCTATCTTCAAGAATATTATGAAAGGTCCATTACAATTAATGAGGATTGCATACAAGAGTGGACGTCGGGAGAAGAATGCTCAATCTCTAGCTCCGACGATGAAGAGTCCACAAGCCCCTCCACATCAACTTCTAGCTCCGACGATGATGAACTTTCAACTCCTTCAACATCGCCTCATTGCTTTATGGCAAAAGGTAAAAAGAAGGTAAATAATGATGATAATAATGATGAGCCTTCATATGATGAGGTGATTGATATACTAGAAGAGCAAAATATTTTTATGGGAAAGGAGGTTTCAAAATTCAAAGTTATGAAGAAAGAATTTAATTTGCTTCAAAATAATTATGATGTTCTAAAGAATGAACATGAAACCCTCCTTCTTAAAAATTATACTAGCTCTAAGGTGGATATAGGGATTACATGTGATCTATTAGATGATTTGCCTTGTATTACTCCTATATCTTGCAATTCATCTAAAATTAATGTATCCACTTCTTGCGATGATTTAATTGATATGCCTTGTTGCTCAAAATTAGATGCACCTATTTCCTCTATACTTGTTGAGACTAACCTTGTAGAGGAAAACAAAAAGCTCAAGGCCCAAGTCTCAAGATTGAAAAATGACTTGGATAGAAACTATAAAGGGAAGGCCACTCTCGATGAAATATTGAGCAAGCAAATATGCTTACAAGATAAGAGCGGTATTGGCTTTACTCCCAAAAAGAAGGAGAATAGCAAGATGAGGCACAATGCAAGACACATGAAGAATATTAAGTGCCTTAATTGTCATGAGAAGGGTCACATTTCCTCAGTGTGCACAAATAAGGAAAATGACAACGGAGGACTTGGTTTCACCACCAAGAAGAAGGTGAAGAGTATCCCAAAGCAAAATAGAAGACAATTCAAAAATGTCAAGTGCTTTGGATGTAAAAAGAATGGTCACATTGCCTCGGTGTGCCCAAATCAAAAGGATGTCAAGTCAAGACATTCAAAGAAGAGGCAAGTCGGCATTGAGCAAGATAAAAAGACATCAAAGGAAAGCAAAAGCCCTACTTGCTACAATTGCCGGGAAAAAGGACATTTTAGTAAGGAATGTCCTAAAGGTATCACTCCTAAGCCAATTATTTATAATAATGATTATTTGCTTAGGATGGATAAGTATGGCAATGTGTTTGCTAGGAATATTAGTTCACGTAAGACTTTTGTCAAAAGGGCCATTTGGGTGCCCAAATCTATTGTGACTAACATTGAAGGACCCAATCGAGTGTGGGTACCAAACTGCGCTTAAATGCTTAATAGGTACTTGGAAAGGCATTGGAAGTTTGGCTCACTCATAAAGAGATGGATTTCATCATATGCAAATATGGAGCCAAGCTTGAGGATAATTAATTCATATCATAAACCAATGCTATTTCGGTAACAAGTACTTACATTGAAGTATCTAGCCCCTTTACCTTGTGTAGGTTGCATTTCATGTGAAATCTTATAAAAGGGTGTTCTTGCTCTTGTTCATAATCTTGATGATTAATCTTGAGCAGGATGGAAGTGGCACATTAAGGGAGAGTGCTAAATCATGAACATGTATATCACATTCCTAAGTGTGCCCAAATTAATTAAGTGCTAGCATTGTTTTTAAAAAATGAACCTTTTAGCCAAAAGTCAAAATCTTGAAATTATAAGTATAAACTTTGAAAAACTAGTTGCAAAATGTATACAAATGATATTCAAATGTTTTGCAAATGTTTTGGTTCAAGAAAAACCTATTTCAAAAGAAAATGAATTTCTACCCAAAATTCTAGATCATAGTATCTTGTTTTTAACCTAAACTAGATTTTTGTGTAAAATCTATTCTAAAAGCAATTTGACATTTGTCCCAAAAGGAAAATCCTAGAGTTGGCTATTCTAAACATCTTTGGTATTCAAAAGATTTCCAAAAGACCAATTCATCAAAAGTTATTTGATTTCGAAACTCGTCCAAAATACTTACTTGACCTAAGTGGTCACTTTCTAGCACTTAAGTGAGTTTTGCCATATGAGCCAAAAATATTCACATGAATAGGTCCATAATGGTATTTATGACTCATACATGCAATTGGATGCTTTGATTTCTTTAAGTTGTTTAGCCTTGCAAATTTTGGCTCTTTCCAAGAAGTGTTTTTCGAAAATAAATGTTTGATTTGCAAAATCAAAAATCTAATTTATAAAAATTAAGTTCATAAAGCTTATATCTGTTATCTATTGCATAATGATCCTAAATGTTATTTAATTGAGTGCAAAAACTTGGGATCATTTGCAAAAGTGTAATTCTCTGTTAAATTCTGGAAGTCCCAGGATAATCGATACGACCGCTGTTGTTCTCGCGGTACGACCGCGATGCGGAACGACCGTTGGTTGAGGAACGGAACTACCGCAACGGTTGGTAAGTGGGCATTAACTGCGGTAGTTTACCCTTATCCTCTCACCCCCTGTTCAACCGAGAGGAACTACCGCCTGGCTCGACGCCGCCTCTCTCTCGGTCTCTCTCACCCCAGAAAAACTCCACCCAAATCCACTTTCAAATCCTCAAGTTTCTTCGGGATTTCTTCAATCTCTGTTGATTTCTTGCATCTCTAGGGTTTCATTCCCCCATTCCATAAGGTAAAAACTTCCTCAATCCTTGTTTTTACCCGCATTTGGAAACCCTAGGTCTTGTTTAGGGTTAATGTTGAATGTGGATGTGTTCTTGTAGTTCTAGTTGGGCAAATATACAATGTTGATGTCTCATGATGTTCATACATCTATTTCATGGAATCAATCCAAAAGAAACATCAAATTTCATTGAATTTTATGGCCTCAGAACTCAGTCTGGAATTGCGGTACTACCGCTGTCTCGAGAGCGGTAGTACCGCGATGCGGTTGTACCGGCACAAGAACGGCGGTACTACCGTTTATCCTGACAGAACAAACAGACTTTGTCTCATTCAAATTAATCCTACTTGGTTGATCTTATAAACTCCTTTGTAACCTGTTCTATCTGTTTGAAGATGCCAAGGACAAGAGTTATAACACGCAAATCAGTTGGTGCCACTCGAGACCAATCATCTTCTCGGCAGTCTACAAGAGATCAAGAAAATTCAGAACTTCGACAAAAGAGGACTGACAACAGAGGTAAAGGGCCTGCTGATGATTCAGAGGATGAAGAGGATTCATCACAGGAAGGAACTGATTTTGAGGAACAATCAAGTGATGAAGAAATGAGAAATGTTGAGGAACAAGAGATAGACTTGAGGAGAATTTCTGCAGATGACTATACTATTATGCGTCATAGGAATCAATTTGAGCTTTCCAGGTCCTCTTCAGATCTCAGATTCCATACAAATTTTCAGAAGTTAGTTTATGAGCAGTGTTATGGTCCTAACAGAAAATTTGCTGATCATAAATGGATCAAATGGTCTCATTTGAACAACTTGGACAAGTATGAAGGTGCATATCAACTGTTTCAAAGAGCTAGTCTTCATCAACTTGTAGCACTCAAAAGTGATTATAATGAAGAGATCATCAGGCAATTTTATGCCACTTCTTATATATCACCAGATTTCATTGAAATATCTTAGATGACAGGGTCAAGGATCTTAACTTGCACTAGACATGAATTTGAGCTTGCTTTGCACATAGAGTCAAACAAGTATGAGAAGGTCTATGATAGCCCTGCCCTTTTAGCTCCTGCTTGGACAGATTTTTATGACAGGAATGTGAAGTCCACTCCAGGTAAAATCCATGGTCTAAGACCTATCCCTAGTCTGATTAATAGAATTATTAATCATACTATTTTGCCTAAGAGTGGAAACTTCGATGCCATAAGAGGACATGCATGGAACCTAATAGATCTCATCATGAATGGCAAGAAGTTTGATGTCATGGATGTTATCATCGAGGATTGCCTCCTCCAAGAATGATGAGTCAAGCTTAATTTATTATGCTCCTTATATTATGGCTTTGATTGTGAGGCAAACTGGTTATAGTGGAGGATTAGGGATAGTTCACAAGGCATACAAACCAAGAGAAAATCCTCCTGTTCAGTTTTTGGGACAGCCAGCACAATATGAACAGCAAGTACATCAAGAACAGCAAGAAGAGGATGCTCCAGGGGTAGCAGCCCAAGAAGAAGGTCACCAAGTCACTCTTGCACAGATTCTCCAAAACCAACAGTTGATCCTCAACAATTTGCAAGAGTTGAGAGTTTCTCAACAAGAGATGATGGAAGCACAAATAGAGTTTCAAAATGAAACCAACAACAGATTTGCAGCTTTGACTGAATGTGTGAAATCTCTAGCTACTAGGCACTACTCTCGTCGTTGGCTCAACTCACCGCCAAGGGTTTCTCCTTCCTCAGCTGCAGTTCCTCAAGCTCCATCTTCTCAAGTTCCATCATCTCAAGCTCCTCCTCCTCAAGCTGTAGTTTCTCAAGTTCCAGCTCCTCCCTCTCCTCAAGACCAGTCGGGCTATGATCCTTGTTCAGACCTAGCCATGAATGACCTGTTGCTTCCTTTTGGTCCTTGATAACAAAAGAGGAAAAGAAGAAGACCAAGAAGACTTAGAGAAAGTTTTAGTGGAGCAAACCTTTTGTTATTATATACTGTGTATGGAATATTATGTCTTTTGGTTAAACTTCTGTGTGTAATAGTTTAACATTTTGGTTCTATTGTCACTATTGAACTTGATGGTTAATGATGCTTATGCTTTATTGAATATCTGTGTCTGAAATGTGATTGTGATTAAAAATTATTGATGATTGCATGATTATATTTCATGATTATCTATTGTTATGCCTATTTGAATCCATTTTATAGAGGAAACTCCGTCGAAATTTTCTTAAAATCTTTACATATGCATAATCTTCAATTCACATCCCACTATGCATATATTTAAAGGGAGTTTTCATCTTTATGGAGAATATTTCAATGTTCATATTAAAGTGAATTCTTCTGCCTAGCTCATAAGGTTGTGCAGGGACTCCTTTTTGATGATTAATGCCAAAAGGGGGAGAATTTGTATAAGCTTCAATTGGATATTTTCACCTCATCTTATGCTTAGTCTATAAAAAGGGAAAATAAATCACAAAGGGGGAAGAAAATATCAACAAAAGGAGAGAATATCTAATGCCAAAGGGGAGTATAAAAGGTTTGGTTTTCACCTCATTTTGTTAAAATGCTTTCATTCTTATCATATGATTGATTTATATCCAAATATTGTTATTAACAAAGGATTTGTCATCAATCACCAAAAAGGGGGAGATTGAAAGATCTAGACCCGCCATTTTATGTTAATGGAGTTTTGGTGATTAATGACAAATCTAAATTGCAAGACTAACATTTCCATTGTTATATATAATGCTTAGTCTCATTTGGATATAAAGGTGAAAATCAAAGAGGTATGCTTTCGACATCATAATTCTTATATCTTGTGGCATTCCTCGGTCCAAAATATAGGTTAAACTCCACCAAAAGGTTAATTTGAATATGTGCATATAATCCCATTACACATTTGTGTATGCACACATTTAGGGGGAGTTCATTCTATATTTTGTGGTTTCATTAATAATGATCCATATTATTCTCTTTCCACATAATCAAGGATCCTTACTTCGAAACATGTCCCTGAATATATTTAACTTGTGTAGTCCATGTGCACTCACATATCCTTGAATATATCTAACTTGTGTAGTTAATATATTCATGTGTGTATATGAGACTTGTGTGCTCATATATTTTTTGAGTATGTACAACGTGTGTAGTAGTCATATACTCATACCATTCTATATTCAATTACTTGCAATTGAAGTGGTTATCATAAATTACCAATTTGGGAAAAATTGTGGTTTCTTGTACCAGCCATTACGAGTTAATGGTATGGTGTGGTAAATAATGATAATCATATCGTTGGAACTAACATTTTCTGTGAGTTGGATGAAACAGGTTATGTTCCATGAGGTTGTTAGTTTGGGACGACATCATGTGTTGATGGTCATCAAGTCAAGAGCTTGGTGTAAAGGATGTATCATGTGTTGATGTACATCAAGTTCAAGATGAAGAAAATCATCATGTGTCGATGATGTTCATGAAGAGAAGATATGATCATGCGTTGATCAAGTCAAGAGAAGCTTCATCATGTGTTGATGAAGGGCAAGCAAAGGATGTCATCATGTGTTGATGAGCATCAAGTCAAGAACTCGGAGTTGAAGCAAGGATGTGCGTCATCAAGCTTCAAGAAGATGCTAAAGGCAAAGGTATGGCTAGCTAGGGCTAAGGATGTGTTCTTAGTCTTTTACCGGTCTCGGTGTTTGGATGGGAGACCGAATTGCTAGTACGGGTCGCCGTACTATTAAGAGGGGTCTTTGACTAGTAGCTTGAGTTAGTCATGTGTTGATAGCTCGTTGTGTTTGCTCTAGCTCACCTTAACATGTTGCCAATATTTGGAAATGTGTTTTGCAAATAGGTGTGGCTCATGGATATTCCTTGTAGCATGTGACTTAGTTTGCGAATGTGTTTTGCAAATGGTTTAAGTCCATGTACCTTATTCCTTGTGGTATTGATTCTAAAAGTTGGCAAATGTGTTTTGCAACTTGTTGAGAATCATGCCTTGAACTTATGTTTGCATCTCGTATCAATTTGGCAAATGTGTTTTGCAAAATTGAGTTGAAACATATGCAAACTTTGCTTTCTGTTGAAAAAGGTAGTACCGGCATGTGTTGCGCGGAACTACCGCTCTGCGGTATAACCGGTGGTTCCTTGGCGGAACTACCGCACTTGTTGAGCATGTGTTGCTCTGAGGTGGTGCGGTAATTCCGGCGTTGATATCGTGGAACTACCGTGGTGAGGTAGTACCGGCTCGGTGTGTGCGGTACTACCGCACATCGGTAGGTCCGACGTGTTGGGATGGTATGGAATTTCCAGTAGCGTTGCAATTTGGACTTGGCTCGCTCTGGAGTAGAGCGGTAGTACCGGCGCTTTGTGCGCGGTACGACCGGTTCGCGGAACTACCGTTCATATGTTGATGGTACGTAAATTCCAGTACCAGTGTAATCTGGTCCTTAGCCGATTTTGAGCATGTGTTGCTCTCTTTGGCTAAGCGGTAGTACCGCAATATGTTGGGCGGAACTACCGGTGAAAGGAACGACCGCGTATGTGTTGGCGGCAGTTCCGGATCTCTTTGCAACGGCTAGTTTTATAGCCATTACTATGTGTGCGGTAGTACCGGCCGTTGAACGGCGGTACTACCGATTGTCCCGTTTTTTCTGGGACTTTGCTTCCAACGGCTAGTTTGGTTGTGTAGGCTATAAATACCCACCTTGGCCGTGTGTGGAAGGTTGCTGGTTGGATGAGAAACATATCCAAGTGTTGTGGTTGTGTGGTAGACACTCTTTGAGCTAAGAGCAAGCCCTCTCTGCTCTAGTGTGCATGTGTTGCACTTAGTGAGTGATTGAGAGCAAACCCTAAGTGCATGTGTTGCCTTAGGTTGTGGATTTCGTATCCATAGAGCATTGACACTTGATTGGTTCAAGTGAGCGTTGGAGACTTGTTACTCTTGGTGTTTGCCGACACCTAGACGGCGTGGTGGCGTCGTTGCACCGGTGAGCTTCTCAAAGAAGATTGTGAGAAGACCCGGGCGGTTTGTGAGTGGTGTGGTGCTCGCCATCTCCGGAGTGGAGGAAAGAGCAACCCTAGTAGAGCGAGGTGTTTGGTTGGATTTACCTCGAGGAAGGCTTAATTGTGAAGCCGCCCAATTGGTTTGGGTTTCTCAACGTGATTAGGGAGACCGCAAGTCTCCGATCACCACGGAAAACATCGCCGTGTCATTGTGGTTTGATTACTTGTGCTTTACATTGTGCAATTTATATACCTTGTACTAAATTGCTTATTCATTGTGTATGATTGCATTAGTTCTTTGTGCTTTTCACCATTTGCTAGAATTGAATTGCTCAAGTCATACGCTAAATAGTTATATTCTTCAATAGACTTGAATTGTTGGTGCACTTAGTTGAACCTAGTTAATTTAGGCCTTAATTGTGCAAAACCGTATTTGTATTAGCTTCCGCATTAGAAATTGGTTTTAGCCAAAGAAGTTTTTCAAAACGCCTATTCACCCCCCTCTAGTCGGCCTCCTCGATCTTACACCAGGGCGGTGGTGAGTAGTCTGGGCACACGACCGGGGTGGTTGTGTGTTGTTTTCAAAAGAAAACTTGTTTACTTATGCGCTAGTCTTTCAAACTTGTGCTTTGCAATCTACTTATTGTATTTCAATTCACTGTTGCTTTCTGCAAGCTAACCATAAAGCTATCCTTTGTTGAAGCTTGCATAAATATATTTGCATGCATTTTCTACGGCTTGTTGAGTACATTCAAAAGTACTCATGGATTGTGCCCTTTGTTTGATCAACAGCTAAAGAATACCTCCTAGGTTGCTCCGACCTCTTCAAAGAGGAGGTCCTTGAAGACCTCTCGTGCTAGAGGTCTTTGAGGACCTCTGCATGCTAGGGGACATTCTCCACTCGATTGCCTGTGGGCATGTCGTGTGGCCTCCACGTGTATTTCGGCTTTGTTTCTCCGCTGCGACCTCTTTGTCGTTGTAGCCTGCGTGGCAAGATCTCTGTAAAAAGCTTGACCATAAGGTCATTTGTTGGTTGTAAGTGTTATTTTTGGTCCGCTTCTTCTTAGTTTGTTGTATGGCTGTGATGACATCTTTGTTGAACTGTGCGGACCAGCCGCTGATCTTGGGACTGGTCTGGTGTGCACAGGAGGTCCTGGGGGTTGTTTACCCGAGGCGTGACAAGGTGGTATCAGAGCCATATCGACTGTAGGATGTAACCCTGGTTAGCATGGTCGTTTTAGTCAAGTGTTCAAAACTTAATTTATAAATCAAACCAACAGAGTAACCTGAGTAGCTATTCTTTTCTCATCTTACTCTATTCCATTCACATCTTATTCTAATCTCTTCCCACTTCATTCTTAGATTCTTGCCCTTATCCCCCTCTGGAACTTTGTTTTCAAATTTAAATTAAACTCTCTTATCGCAGTAATCTCAATAGGACCGAGCCTGCTTTAATTTTGACCACCCCAATAAGTTACGTTAGGAGTGCTTTAGTAGAAGAGCCTCCTCAGTTTAGTGCCGTTTAGACCTCCTGTTTGGGTCTTGTTTCCTCTTTTAGCTCTCTGGCTAATTGCTCTTTGGGTTTAACCGACCTTCCCAGTTAGAATGTTCCATCTTTCTCCCTTGTTCTTGCTCACCTTTTTGCTTTTCCCTCCTACCTAGTGTGCTTTCTCTCCTCATCTATTAAGCTTGGGAAGTTTGTGCAGATGGTCCAGACTCTCAACTCAGCAAGTCAAGAGGAGCCAGTGGATCCTTTTTCTCAGCCACCACCACCTCCTCCAGCAGCCCCCTCAGATCCAAGCCTGGGTCAGTTCATGGTAGCACAGGCACAATTAATGAATGCAATGATGCAGAATATAAATCAAATGATGAACCAGCAAAATCAGACCTCTGCTGCTCTTCTCTCATTGTTGAATCAGAGCCACCAAGTAACTGCCATGCCACCACCGCCACCACCAGTAGCTCCCCTGTCAAGATTGGCAAAGTTTATGAGGACTCGACCACCCACCTTCTCCAGCTCCTCCGAGCTGTTGGACGCAGATGGTTGGCTGCGTACAATTGAAAAAAAAGCTTGCCATCACTCGGTGTGATGACCCTGAGAAGGTCTTGTATACTGCACATCAATTAGAGGGACCAGCCGCTGAAGGGAACCTCCAAAGAAGGATTTCAAGGTTACAAGCAACAAAGGACGTCCAAGAAAACACGAAAAGCTTCACATAGTTTCAAAGGAGTTCAAATGCACATAAGGGTGGCGCAGGCTTGGGGAGGTTGTGAGCCAGAGAAGACCCAAGAGGGAAAATTGGACCTAGAGAGGTCCAAGTGCTCGGAAGGTCTAGACCCAAGGAGGTCTGGACCATAGGAGGACTACACAAAGGAGGTCTGGGCCCTTGGATCCACACGAAGGAGAGGTCTGGGCCATTAGATCCCAGACAAAAGGAGGTCTAGGCCAGAGATAGACAAGAACATGGACAGAGAAGGAAAGACCAACAAAACTTCAACAACTCAACAAACCAACAAGGAACTTCAGTTGAAGTTTGAGTTAGTCAACTTAAATCCATTATGAAATTTCAGGTTAAGCTTTGAATTCTCATCAAAACAAAATGGTGGAATGCCTCCAGACAGAGACTTGGAGTTTGTCATCAACCTTGTCCCTGGAACAGCACCAATCTCGAAGAGACCTTATCGATTGCCTGTTGATGACCTGGTCGAGTTGAAGACACAGATTGAAGAGTTGGAAGCCAAACGTTTTGTGAGACCAAGTTCTTCACCGTGGGGTGCTCCAGTGATCTTTGTTGCAAAGAAGGATGGTACTCAGATGATGTGTGTGGACTATTGTGCACTCAACGAGGTCACCATAAAAAATAAGTACCCTCTACCTTGAATTGATGACTTGTTCGACCAATTGAAAGGAGCTCGGGTGTTCTCCAAGATAGACTTGAGGTTAGAATATCACCAGTTGAAGATACGCCAAGAGGACATCCCTAAGACGACCTTCTCAACCCGTTATGGATTATATGAGTATACGGTCATGTCTTTTGGATTGACCAATGTCCCTGCTTACTACAAGAATTTGATGAATAAAATGTTCATGGAGTACTTGGATAAGTTCGTCATTGTCTTTATTGACGACATCCTAGTGTACTCTCACAGTGAAGTAAAGCATGAAGACCACATCCGCTTGGTCTTGAACAAGCTTAGAGACCACCAACTCTATGCCAAGTTCAACAAGTATGAGTTTTGGATGAAAGAGGTCACCTTTTTGGGACTTGTTTTGTCGGCCGAAGGGGTTGCTGTCAACCCAACCAAGGTCCAGGACGTGCTCAATTGGGAGTCATCCAAATCAGTGCCTCAGCTCAGAAGTTTTCTTGGAATGGCTGGCTACTACCGAAGGTTTATAGAGGGGTTCTCTAAAGTAGCAAGACCTCTCACCCAGCTGTTGAAGAAGGAAAAAGAAGTACTCTTGGACACCAGCATGTGAACAAAGTTTTCAAGAGCTCAAGAAGAGACTAACCACTGCTCCAGTACTGATTTTGCTGGATGTCCGAAAAGATTTTGAGGTCTATTTTGATGCTTCACGACAAGGTCTTGGATGTGTCTTAATGCAAGAGAGAAAGGTAGTGGCTTATGCCTCTCGTTAGTTTAAGCCTCAGGAGGTCAATTACCCCACCCATGACATAGAATTGGCTGCCGTAGTGCATGCTTTGAAAATTTGGCACCATTACCTCATTAGTAATCGCTGTGAGGTCTACACTGATCATAAAAGCTTGAAGTACATCTTCACCTAAGCTGATCTTAATATGAGGCAAAGGAGATGGTTGGAGTTGATCAAAAACTACAACTTGGGAATCCATTACCATCCAGGAAAGGCCAACGTGATAGCCGATGCTCTAAGTAGGAAGGTCTACTGCTCCACTTTGATGATCAAGGAAAGTCAACCAGCCTTGTTTGAGGAATTCCAAAAGCTCAAGCTAGAATTAGTTGAAGAAGGTTGTCTAGCTACTCTACAATTACAACCAACCCTTCAAGACCAGATCTGAAAAGCTCAAAGAGAAGATGAAGACATCCTAGAAATCAAAAGGAACATGAAGAAGGGCACCTTCTCAAGATTTTTCGAAGATGACCAATGAACCCTCTGGTTTGACAAGCGCATTTGCGTACCAAACCAGGGAGAGCTCAAGCAATTGATACTCAAAGAAGCTTATGAGACCTTGTACTCCATTCACCCCAGGAGCACCAAGATGTATCAGGATTTCAAGGAAATGTATTGGTGGCCAAGAATGAAGCAAGAGGTCGCTGAGTATGTAGCCCAGTGTGATGTGTGTCGGCGAGTCAAGGCCGAGCATCAAAGACCTTTTGGACTCCTACAACCTTTGAACATACCCGAGTGGAAATGGAAAGAAATCGGCATAGACTTTATCACTGGTCTACCAAGAACCCAAGCTGGTTATGAATCCATTTGGGTGGTTGTAGATCGCTTGACAAAGGTTGCCCACTTCATACCGGTCAAGACCACCTACTCAGGGAGCAAACTTGCAGAGCTGAACATGGCTAAGATAGTGTGTCATCATGGAGTACCCAAGAAGATCGTGTCAAATCGAGGATCTCAGTTCACCTCCAAGTTTTGGGAGAAGCTGCACAGTGTCTTGGGAACCAATTTGAACTTCAGTACAACTTACCATCCTCAAACAGATGGGCAAACGGAAAGAGTGAATCAAGTCCTAGATGACATGTTAAGGGCCTGCGCTCTAGAGAACAAGGCCAGTTGGGATAAAATGTTGCTCTATGCAGAATTCTCCTACAATAGCAGCTTTCAAGCAAGCTTGGAGATGTCCCCTTTTGAAGCTCTTTATGGAAGAAGGTGTAGAACACCCTTGTATTGGACTGAATCAGGAGAAAGACAAGTGCTTGGACCTGATATCCTGAAAGAAGCTGAAGATCAAGTGAAGTCCAACCAAGAAAAATTCAAAACAACTCAGTCCAGGTAGAAGAGCTATGCGGACAATCGTCGTCGAGACCTAGCTTTTGCTCCAGGAGATCATGTGTACCTAAAAGTATTACCTCTCAAAGGGATGCGATGCTTCCGAGTGAGTGGGAAGCTTGCACCCCGATACATTGGACATTTTCCCATTTTGGACAGAAGAGGAGAAGTGGCATACCAATTGGACCTCCCGCCCCAACGGTTGGACGTGCATGACGTCTTCCACGTATCGTAGTTGAGGAAGTGTTTGCTTGTGCGAGAGGAGCAAATGCCCGTAGAAGCCGTGGACCTCCAGCAAGACCTCACCTACAAGGAGCAACCTATCAAGATTCTGGAAGCGTCCGAGCGTGTGACAAGAAGCATGGTCCTCCGTTTCTGCAAGGTCCAGTGGAGCAATCACACTGAAGAGGAAGCAACTTGGGAGCGTGAAGAGGACTTGAAGACAGAGTTCCCGTGCCTATTCTCTAGCCAGCCCAAATCTCGGGGTCGAGATTCCCTTTAAGGAGGTAGGTTTGTAACGTTCCAAGTTTTTTTTTTCTGAGTCCTCGAGTTTTCAAAATAAAAAGAATCATTTGGTTTTGATGAGAGTTCTAAAGCTTAACCTGAGATTTTGGAATTAAAGGTCTTTAAAATGACTAAAACAAACTTCAACTAATTCGAGTTGGGTTTCTTTCGAGTTTGCCGGAGTTCTCTGGAGTTGTTTTTTTCCCCTTTCTCTGTTCGCTCCGTGTTTTCTCCGGCTCAGCTCTTTCCTCTCCAGACCTCCCTTCGTTTGGATCTGAGGGTCCATACCTCCCTTGCGTTTGGACCTCTCCCTGTGTCCAAACCTCCTTTGCGTTTGGACCCCTTCCTTTGTCCAAACCTCCTTCTTGTCTAGACCTCCCTTTTGGTCTTTTTGCAAAGACCATCCTTTTTTTTGGTCTTTTTGCAAAGACCACCCTCCTGGTTCGCGACCTCCTCCTTTTGTCGTTTTGCCGCAACCTCCCTTTGTGCCACGACCTCCCCTTGGTCCGCGACCTCTCTTTTTGTCAAGACCTCCCCGTTGGTCTTTTTGCAAAGACCACCCTCTGGGTATTTTTGCAAAGACAACCCCCTGTGTCATGACCTCCCCGTGGGTCACGACCTCTTTGTTGGTATCGACCTCCCCTTTGGTTGGACCACCCTTTTAAGTTTTGACAGGCCCCACCTGTCAACTCTATTCACCTTCTCCTTTCTCCTGTTGTGTCAATTCTGACGCAAAGGACCTTGTGCATTTAATACCGTTGTATCGCATTAAATGCTGTCACATTTTTTCAGTACCCGTTCCTTCTCTCATCTACTCCTTGACTTGCTCCTACCGTCTCCTTCACCTACCTTTGAACACGTGTGTTTTTGTATCCCAGTGGCTCCCCTTGTTTCTCTAGGCTATAAAAGTTTGAGTAGCCCTCTTTTATCCCTTTTGCCTCACCAAGCTCTCTTGCTCCTTGTTCTCACCGTGCTTGAAGCTTTGTTGCTAGGAGCTTGCTGGAGCTACGCCGCCTTCGACCTCTTCACCGTTGAAGAGATCACCAGAGCACTCGCGCCGTTCGCCATCCCTCTCCCTTCTCTCTCTGTGCTCTCTCTCTATGTCAGGGTAAGTTCCTCCGTGCCCTGTTTTCTTTTGCTCTCACGACTATGATACGTGGATTGAATTTCTCTCACAACCAAGTTGCATAGTCGTAATCTCTTCAGGACCTCCCTCCTAGGTCCTCCTCTTGAGAGTCCATTTCTATTCCAGTGTTTCTCTTTTGGCTCTTATTTGGTAGTTGTGGTTTTAATTTGAATTCGCTGTATTTATTTGGTTCTTTGCGCACGTGTAGATTCCGACTTCACCGAAGAGTTCGTGGACCCGGCGACCTCTACTGAAGAATTTCAACTCTCCATCGAAGGCAAGTCGTAGACCTTTGATCATGTTGATCCTAGTTTGCAAAAGTACTTTGTTTTATACCAACATGTATGGCTATTTGTATAAAAATGGTTTGGGAATTAGCTAATCACCATTTTGGCAATATGACTCATTGGATACTTGTGATTCACATGTTGACATGTACTCTTTGGACCACCATAGGTTGGGTATTCTTAGTTGGACCTCTTTGAGATAACCAACATGAGTGCGTATTGTTGCTTAGACCTGCCTAGTTATGCGTTGTCTTGATCACCTGTTTAATCATGTTAAATTTGACTTAATGATCTATGGAACTTCGACACGTATTTGTCTTGGCATGTGTTGTCTTGCAAGCGTTGCCACTGGCCTGTATGGCTGCTAATAAAATTTGTTGTGCCGTGACTAGGGTGGTCATTGGCTGGGTTGAACCCAAAATTGTTTTCGCTCAGGCGAGTGATCGTGCAGTAAAGGGGGTGCTATACGCACACTAGGATGAGGAGGTCTCGCCTGAGCACCAACTAAGGACTTAACCTTGGCTTAACCTTGTAAGCCATTGATCCGGGCCGCCTCGTGCAACCACAAGACCATTATTTGGTGGTCCTGGCCAACTAATTGGCAATGCTTTGATTCGGTTCCGTTTTGGTGGAAGTGTGAAAGGACCTGGGTTAGACACCCACACTTGGCGCAAGAGTGGGCCAGTAAGGCGAAACCTTAGCGAGCGGGACCAAATCAAAGCAGAACCTTGTAAAGGCCTTGTCATGTGCTCTAGCCTGCTTATCAGGGTAGTGAGCAGGGGCATCGACGGGTGCCAAACAAACTAGAGAATTCGTGTCTTGTGGGTAAAGCTGTACAACCTCTGCAGAGTGTAATCTATTCGAATAGCTGCGTCCTCAGTTATGGACACGCCTGGTGATTTCACGCAAGGGGTAGAGTTTTTTCTCAAAACTTGTTGTTGGGTTTGGTTCTGAGTGGTCTAGCTCACGACCAGGGTGGTCGTGAATAGTCTGGGCACACGACCGGGGTGGTCGTGTGTTGTTTTCAAAAGAAAACTTGTTTACTTATGCGCTAGTCTTTCAAACTTGTGCTTTGCAATCTACTTATTGTATTTCAATTCACTGTTGCTTTCTGCAAGCTAACCATAAAGCTATCCTTTGTTGAAGCTTGCATGAATATATTTGCATGTATTCTCTACGGCTTGCTGAGTACATTCAAAAGTACTCATGGCTTGTGCCCTCTGTTTGATCAGCAGCTGAAGAAGACCTCCCAGGGTGCTCCGACCTCTTCGAAGAGGAGGTCCTTGAAGACCTCTCGTGCTAGAGGAGGTCTTTGAGGACCTCTGTGCGTTAGGGGACGTCCTCCACTTGATTGCCTGTGGGCATGTCGTGTGGCCTCCACGTGTATTTTGGCTTTGTTTCTCCGTTGCGACCTCTTTGTCGTTGTAGCCTATGTGGCAAGACCTCTGTAAAAAGCTTGACCATAAGGTCTTTTGTTGGTTGTAAGTGTTATTTTTGGTCTGCTTCTTCTTTGTTTGTTGTATGGCTGTGATGGCATCTTTGTTGAACTATGCGGATTAGCCGCTGATCTTGGGACTGGTCCGGTGTGCACAAGAGGTCCGAGGGGTTGTTTACCCGGGGCATGACACTGGAGAAGTTCAACCTTTGATGGCCAAGGTAAATCCCTGGTAGTGTGGAAAGAGGTTTGCAAACCAAAAAAGCAAGGGGGCTTAGGAGAGTTAAACCTGGAAGCTCAAAACTAGGCTCTTCTTCTAAAAAACCTTCACAAGTTCTTTAATCATGCAAATTTACCCTGGGTTAAACTTGTCTGGGAGTCCTATTACCCAAGTTCCCATCCCTCGGACAGTGCGCGTGTACGATCTTTTTGGTGGTGAGACATCCTTAAGATGCTCCTTCTTTACAAGGGTCTAGCAGCTTGCTCGGTAGGCAATGGGAACTCAGCTCTCTTTTGGAAAGATTTGTGGAATGGAAACCTGCTTTGTCAACAACATCCCGAGTTGTTTTCATTTGTCAAATCAGACATCATTTCAATCTCCTCAGTCAAGCAAGCGGTAGATTTCACCTCACTTTTTCACCTACCGCTGTCTTCCCAAGCTCATATTCAGTTCCAACAAGTGCAGCATTCTATTCAAGAACTGGAACTAACAACTCAAGAAGACTCATGGCACTATACTTGGAACTCTTCGCAGTTCTCATCGGTCAAAGTCTACCGCTTGCTCATGGGCTCCCTCCCAGCACCCCCTTTCTTTAACTTGTTGTGGGCAAGTGTCTGCCAAAGGCACCACAAAGTATTCTTTTGGCTCCTGCTCAAAGATAGACTCAACACTAGAAATCTTCTACAACGAAAGAATTGTCATTTGGATTACTATTCTTGCATCATGTGTGATCTCGGAACGGAAGAATCGCTTTAGCATCTCTTTTGGTCATGCCCTTTTGCTCAACGATATTAGGATCATGTTTGCCCACAACACTCGCCCCTGACCTCAACCCATCAAGCCATTTCCCACCTCAAAGATAAGATCAATCAGTGCTTCTTCGTGTAGATAGTAGTTTTGACAACTTGGGCTTTATGGATCACAAGAAACAACTGGATCTTCAAGCTTCTAGATCCAGACTTCGCGCATTGGCACAACATCTTCATCGAGAGTTCGCCCTGGTTATTCATAGGGAAAGACCTTTTAAGCCTCTCTTTACAGCCGATGTCTGCCTAGGATAACTGAGTTTTTTGTTGTTTTTATATTTATATTTATGTTTCTTTCGTTTTTTTAACCTTCGTTTTTGGCTTTTTATTTATATATATAGAGTAGGAGACTTTCGTACTGCTCTCATAAAAAAGAAGAAGAAGAAGGTATAGTGTTTCTGGTGCACTTGCTCAGGGTACATTTAAGACCAAGGACGACACAAGGTGAGTTGCTTGACTGAGTGACACATGATCGATAAGGCAGCAAATCTGCGGGTACCCTGTCTGTCTTCCGCTTGGTTGGTACACTTGGATCGTAGACGTCTTGTGCGTACACTCTCATCGCAAGCTTGGCTCGAGTCAATGTTAGTCTAAAAGGTGAATTAGGCTCAGCTCCTCGATGTAACAACTTACCAACTCAATAATGAGATCCGGTCCGCACCTACACTCGGCATTCTGAGAAGGAGGTGGCCCTTTTCCAGCATTATTCCAGTATTATTGGTACGGCAAGGCCGGCAACTAACGTCTTCAACTGGAATTACCTAGCGCCAAATCAAGGACGTTCGACATCTTGAGCCGCTAGAGCATCCGCTTATGGAGGAAGAAATTGTGGCTGCAATCCATAAGATGCCTACAGACAAAGCTCCATGGCCGGATGGATTCACTGGGGAATTCTATAGGGGAGCTTGGGATATTATTGGCTCGGACATCATGGCAGTTTTCACAAACTTCTATAATTTGAACTTGATGCATTTTGCGAAGATTAACACGGCCAATATTGTATTGGTGCCTAAAAAAGAGCAACCGGTCGACATAGCAGAGTTTAGGCCAATCAGCCTAATTCATAGCATGGCAAAACTAATCTCCAAGGTACTTTCCTTACGGTTGTCCAAGCACATGAACACCTTAATCTCTAGAAGCCAGAGTGCTTTCATCAAGACGCGTTGCATACAAGATAACTTCCTCTATGTGCAGAATCTGGCCCGTAGCTTTCATCGCTCCAAAACCCCGGTCCTCATGATCAAATTGGACATTTCCAAGGCTTTTGACTCGGTATCCTGGCCTTATTTGCTGGACGCTCTCCATCACTGTGGCTTTGGGCCAAGGTGGAGGGAATGGATTTCAACCCTGCTTGCCACGGCCAGCTCCGCAATAATTTTAAATGGGGTTGCAGGGCAAAAAATCTGGCATCGTTGTGGGGTACGACAAGGAGATTCCCTATCGCCATATCTTTTTATCCTTGCGATTGATACCTTGCAACGTATTTTGAGCAAGGCCACTTCCGAAGGCTGGTTGTCTCCGCTGAATGGGAGAATAATCAAGGCGAGACTGTCGCTATATGCCGACGATGCGATGATCTTCATGCAGCCCATTAAGCAAGACTTGGATAACTTAAAGGGCCTCCTGGGCTTATTTGGGGAGGTCACTGGGCTTAAAATAAACCTGGCCAAGAGCGCAGTTATGCCGATACAATGCCAGGATTTGGATCTAGATACCATTCTTCGCGACTTCGGCCAACAGAGATATCCGCCAAGACCTATCTTGGCTTACCGCTTTCCAGCGCAAAACTTAGAAAGGTGCGATTCATGTACCACTTATGGATAAGATTGACGCCAGTCAGGGGCTACAAAAGAAGTTGTTTGTCCAAAGCAGGAGGTCGACAACGCCATAGTATCCTCACTTCCATACCCATATACCATATGACTTTGGCTGACCTCCCGGTTTGGACAAGGAAACAAATCGATAAGCGCCGTAGGGCCTGGTTCTGGGATGGAAGTGATCTCACTGCGGGTCTAGGGGGGAAATGTTGGGTCAACTCGAATACCGCTTGTCGCCCCAAGATTTTGGGTGGCCTTGGGATCCTCCACCTAGCCACCTTCAAGAGAGCCTCCGCCTTCGGTGGCTTTGGTATCGATGGAAGGATATTGAGAAGCCATGGTGTGGCATGAAGCTACCAATCACGGAGAAAGATCGGATTTTTTCTGAGCCTCAACGAAAATAGTGCTTGGAAGCGGCGACAAGGCGAGTTTTTGGAAAGACGCTTGGTTGGGTCAATTGCCGCTGAAAGACTCGGCCCCAAGACTTTTCGCGATCACATCAAAAAAGAATAGAATGGTACGACAAGCGCTCAGGGAAAGTACTTGGATCGCCGACCTCAGAAAAAATATCTCTCAGCAGAACCTTGTAGACTTTGTACAACTCTTTGTGAGAGTTGCACAGTGTCACTCACTCCGAAGTCCCTGATGACATCATCTCGAAATGGACCCCGACGGCACATACACCGCCGACTTACATAAGGCGCGCTTTTGGGATCAATTCATAAGCCTTTCGTTGGCCTTATCTCGGGACTCCCAGGCACCACAAAATGCAAAATTTTCGCTTGGTTGGCGATTCAGAGCGGTACCAACTAGCAGACGTTCTTGGAAAAGGTGCATGCCAAATGATTTCGTGCCCACTTTGTACAAACAATCCTAAACAAAGACATCATCTCCTTATTAATTGCGGCTTTGCCAAAAGAGTTTGGAACGCCATTGCTACTTGGGCTCAGCATGACACTATAGCATCGCCGCAATGGGGCTCCCAAGGGTCGATCCAAGATTGGTGGCTAGCCCTGCCTCACAAATGAAAGGGTCAGTGCATAAGAAGGACAAAACTCCTTATCATTCTCACCATGTGGCAACTGAAAGAAAGAAATAAAGAATTTTTCAAAGATCGTGAACCGACGTCCCCTAATAGTCATGCGATCATCAAGGAAGAGGCCAGGACCTGGATCCTAAGTGGGGCAAAGCTTTTGGCGGCCTACCTTCCAATGGAGCTTCTCAATCTTTTGTGAGGAGCGGCCATTAGGGTTTCTCCCCTTCCGTCTTTTCTTCTTTTTCTCTCTTCTTCTCTCCTCTTCTCCCTTTTCCTCTTTTTTCCTTTTCGTAAGCCTGGCCCTGTAATGTGTTTTTTTACTCCTTCTTTAATGCAAAGATGGCAACGCTCTTGCCATTTTCCCCAAAAAAAATAATAATAATGAGATCGATTGTACTAGTACTAGTATATTTTGTCTTAGCACTCTGCTTTAGTTGGTCTAGTAATTCTCTGTTTCTTCTCTGGAACAAATTGATTCATCTTTGGCTGGGCCAGCCAAATGCAACTCGTAATCTACATTTACCTCACGGAGAATTCATCTTACATCAAAATCAAGAAAAAAAATGATTGGGTTGGAAAGATATCCGATTAGCTAAGCTAGAGTTCTAATTAGCCTACCCGGCTAGTTAATCCTTTTCCCCTTCACGCCAAGCACCCAAAGCCGGCAACACCGCGTGCGCGAGTGGAGGCTGGAAGGAGACGAGCGAGACGGACCCCCCAGCAGCGTCCTTATGCCCTTTTAGGAATCCCAAAAAGGCTGCAACGCAGCATCCATCGCAGCTTCATCGCAAAAGAGAGAGAGCAGAAATCCAAAGCAACCGCAGCAGCGGCCGCCGCCCATCGGCCCAGTCGGTCGTTGCCGCGTCGCTCTCCCAGCTTTCGAGTCGCTTTGTCAACTTGTCACACCACGTTCTCCCGTCGTGCGCGCGGTAGCCGATAGCCGCCCCGATCCTCTCCCGCCGCCGTTCAGACGGGCCGGATCCGACGTTAGGTCGCAGGTAGCTCTCCCCGTCGACGTCGATTGCCGCGTAGGTGGCATCCGCGCGCGCGCCCGGCCGGGCCAGTGGGCGCCCGCTTATATGTCCGCGCGCGTTGGCATTACACGTACTGCTCCACTTAGATACGTGCGCGAGCGCGTGAACATCCTTTGGACCACGCACACACAGGTGCGAATCGGACGGTACAAATATGGGGACATACACATATGTGTGCGATGGCAACATGACGGATGGTTGGTGCCTTGGTGGTCTATCCGGCATTGTGTTGATGCTCCGTTTGATTTGTTCTACTCTCGGTGCGCGGCGCACCTGTGCGCTTGCTCTGTCTGGGGGATTATATCTGTTGGTTGCACGGTCGAGCAGAGGGGGAATGGATGGGGGCATCTAGATAGCTAGTTTGTCTCTCCGGCTTAATTATTAGTGTGCGTGCGTATATATGGAGTACGTACAAACGAATGAATTGTGTTTGTGGGACGCGCGAGCTAATATTATGCGTGCACATGCAGTTAGTGGTCCAGGGAAAATATATATGTGCAGCAGTTGTGTACACGTACGTACAGCTAGCATTGTGATGTGACGGTAGTATGGTATAGAGTTATAGGTATGCAGGGGCGGAGCCAGCGGCCCTCTAAAGTCTGGGCAAACCCACGGCTACCACCACGCTCTTGACATGGACTCACGTCTCGTGCGGACTCCACGCCTCGACGCGACTCAAGGCCCATCGCTTCCATCTCGCGAACAACTATTGCGATAACTTGAAAGCAACAAGAGACAGGCCGCGAAGCCCGGACAAGTACCCGGCTAATAGGGTCGCTGGCTCCGCCCCTGTACGTATGGGCGTGTATGTACGTGGGTCATTTTCTGCTTCTTGTCCTTCTATGGATCGATCGTGCATGTATGTGCGGACGCTAGCTGCATCATGATGACCGAGTGAACGATCAGGACGTAACGTTCGTGCGTGTGTACACACACATGGCTAGTATTCACAAATAAGTTTTGACAGTATGCTCGTGACTATATCTGTCCTGTTTATACGTGACAGAGAAGGTTCAAATTCAATGTTGACAAGAATGGTACAGGAAAGACAATGATTTGTCCGAGTACATGTTAAGAAGTTGTACTGATACTGTACATGGTGAGAACTCGTAAAAAGCATCGATAGCATGGTGGCATTGGGTAAGAACGGAAACAGAGGTACGCAACACGCAGACGGGTATAGAATGTCCATGTTGAGGACGACAGTACACGTGTCACGGGCAACGCTAGTACGTAGGATTGGTGATGTACTAGTTAGTATACAGAGGAATTAGTGTGTAGTGGAGTATAGAAAGGGGTTACTGTTGAATTAAGCATATGTACTAGACAAAAATTGCTTTTACTGCTGTACACATTCCAAATTTCAACTCTGCATATTCTCGTGCATCACGTTGATGAACATGCATGATAGAAGTGAACGGTCCACGTGATTGGAAACACGATGCATGTTCTCCGTCAGTATGCCTATGTACGTACGCCAGCTTATGAGTATCTCGCTTCTGACAAGTTCTCCCAGAGGATCATTTGATTGCCTAACTCCAAACTTCGTTTCAAGTCAACGTGGATAGATTTTTTTCTCTCTCTCGAACTCGGAAGAACATTGGATGGAGTATTTTGGTTCAAAAAAATATCGGATTGGGTATATGCTGTTTGCTTGCTTACGACACAAGCTGAAGAGTTGGAGAAGGCGTGCAAGGACAAAGTGGCAGTGCATGTGTACTTGAAAAGGTCAATGAGATGAGGCATATATACCTAGGCAACTAGACGTGGCAATTTGCTGAACAAATGTAGACCAGTCATAATATTAAAACCTAATTGTATGCAGGGGTAATCATCAATCATCTATAGCTAGATTCCAGACACCCACTTTGCTAATGTTGCACGCTGCCGCTGGAGTTTTCAACCTTTCCTACCCCAAAGACGAAACGTGAAGTACATCGGTGGTGGTAATGCATTGGTACGTACGTGCACTAAGTTTTTTAGACTACAGTTGCAAATTTGCAACTATCCAAACCGGCACATTGACACGGTCGCAAACACTGTGCGCGGAGACGCCCACGTCTCTCTCAGTGTTGCCTTTTTAGGGCGGCTACTGTACTGGCTAACTACGCCCAGTCCCCCCACACAACGCGGAACCCGATGTGTGATTAACTCCCGTACGTTACGCTTGGAGATTCGTTCTCGTCCGCAAGCACAGAAGCGACAACATTAGAATCGGCGTTTCACAATAGAAGTCTAACAGTCCCACGGACCGAGGAGTTATAAAATTAAGTGTAGATGAATGCAAAATGGACCATGCTACCCTGGTTAAACAAAGGCAATGCATTAATAGAAACATTTTCTCACACCATCCCCTGTGCACTTGCTTTAGTGGGAATGTGCAAAGCATAAATTCTCCAAACCAGATCTCATGAATGCGTCCACGCCTGCAATTCTTGGAGACTTTGATTGGAGCTGTTTCTAATTACTACACCATGGCGTAGTATTAGAGCAATCAAACCGCCGAAGAAAACTGCTTTGCAAAGCAAATTAACTGCTAGCAATGTGTTTTGGCGGCACTTATTGCCTGCCTGGTAAAGTGCTGCCGGGAAAGACTTTTGCTGGCAGATATGTATATTGCCTGCAGTTAACTGCCCTAGAAAAGGTATTTTTCCCCGATAATAGTTTCATTGGCAATACTATTTGCCGCGATAGAGTATTGCCAAGCGATTATAAGTATTGCCGGCAGTTAACACGACCTTGATTGTTTATTTCCCCGGCAGTTAAATGCCTTAGATAACTTGGTTTTCGCCGGCAGTTAGACGTATTGCCGGCAGTTAATAGGACCTTGATTGTTTGTTTCACCGGTAGTTAAATGCTCTACATAACTTGGTTTTCGCCGGCAGTCGGTTGTTTTCCCGTCTGTTAACTGCCCTGGATTATCCTTTTCCCCGGCAGATATATTGCCATCAGATGAGGTACCTAGGTTAAATACTAATTTTCCCAATAGTTTGCACTATTCAATCAGAATTTACAAAACATACAATTTTCTCAATCTAGAAATTTTCATATCAACAATAGAAGCCCAAACATGATATGACGTCAAATAGTTAAACAAGATTATAAATTTAACAATGAACAACCACTGTTTACTCATGAATTCCATACATCACATATCGCCAATGAACCATGACTAGTTAATGTAGTGTAGATTATTAGATGTGCATTACAAGAACAGAAAATGGCCAAATCAGTTATATAGGTGTAGGTTTATAGTTTTCTATGCATAGGAGTTAAAGAGTTCATATTCACATTATTGCAGTGTGTTTGATACCTACAGTTTTCTTATTATTCACATATTTCAGTGATCATTTGTCAATTCCATCTCAGATATCTTTCTCATCAATGGGTATAGTACAGACAACAACATAGCAGATATCTCAAACACCAACATCCTAACAGTAGTGTATTATTTACAAATTGCTTATTTAATTATCGTAGTATGCAGTTTTGCTCTGTAACTTTACTTGGAAAATTTAAATAGTTATAACTTGACTGTAAGTATGTAGTATCTAGGAAATTGTAAATTGGGCCATTTCCAAGTGACAAACCCTCAACAGTGGTCTGAATAATAAATGGCAGCTGCATTACTCTAAAAAACTTTAATTGCTAGAACTACCTCGTGTTCGCGCAGCTTGTTGTCATGGCCCTACTGACTTCCGATCTTCTTTTATCTGCAGAGTACAATAGATGCAAGTACATTAATTGAGGAAACAAATTGTAGATGGATACAATAGATGGATGCTTACATGCTGATGTGGCCATGCAATAGATCTCCCAAAAGCATCAGCCGTGACGCTCATATCTCCATAAGGACGAGGCAATTGAGCAGCCCTTTTGAGCACATGATTAACGACAACTTCAAAACATTCAACACCCAACATAGTACCACCCACTACTGTCCTCCGATCCGTTGATATAACAGTAGCCTTTGCAACAGGGATATCATGTGGTCCAATAACAGAGTACAAGATAACTTCTTTTCCACCCTGAAACATATCATCATTGAATGTGTCGATTCAAGTCTAGTCAAATAAATTGCAAAATGGTAAGGAGCAAACCAACAAATAGTGAGATATGAAATCTTACTCCTCCATTTCCTTTTTGTGAGCATTCTCCACGCCTATTCAATGTCTACAAGTGAAAAAGGAGAAATCATTACATTAGATATGAACTGACAACGATGAAGAATCTATTTTGTTGTGAGCAGTATGTACCTTGTCATACAACATGTTTTCTACCGCATTAGACTCCGCCTCAACATTGTCACTATCGGCATGTATAGGTGAATTTGACGCATATCGTGGACTAATCTGTGCATGTCATCCCACTTGAGAATTAGACAGTAGCAATTCCTTCATCTCCGCCATTTGCTGACTAAGGGCGTCAATTTTTCTATCACTTTCTACTTGCATTGTTTCAATGCACTCTAGTAGGAATTCTTTGTCCAATTCAGCTTGTCGACGCCCTTCAACAGCCATTTGGAGCTTGGTTGATCTATACTTAACCTTTCTGGGCATCTCCAAATCTCCTGGGGTTGGCCCCTTACCTATAGAACGAACATACCCATTCCTATCAGGACCTAAGACGTGTGACAGGAGGTCACCTTACTTTATGGTTTTCTCTGTCCACTCTGGATGATCTGTGGTTGCGTCCTCAAGTGCTTTCTACAAATATGGAATATTAACCAACCAAATGAGACTATCATAATCCACGACACATCAAGCCCTTTGACATCAAAGTGCTATTTTTTTTAATTCACTTACAATTTTATGTGCTGTTGCTTGTGAAGGAAGGCCATTTTTATGAGTGTGTGTTTTAATAAACAACTCATCTCTATGATGCATGACACCATTATCCTTGTGCTGCATGGAAACAAATAGAAAATACAACATCAATACAAAATAGCATACAACATAAGTTTTATTTGAGATATTATATTACAAAGTCATTTATATACCATTTCATGTCCAACACGAGCATGACTCTTGCTACCACTTGTATGCAGCCTGGACATCTTTGCACGATTAGCTTTTCCTATGTCACTATGAGCCTATAACAATGGAAGTAGTAAATAAAAGAGAAATGCCAATATAACAAGTTTTTTTTTTATGTTTGGCTTACTTCGGCCAAGGGACTTCTCCAATGTTTGATAAGCCATTTCAATCATTTTGATTAACTCTATTATCACAGTGAGAAGAAGTTCCTTATCGGTCTTTGTCTCATCAAAATGTCTCGCCTTCAAATCCGCCTTGAAATCCTTCCATATCTTCGCTGCTGTCCCCATAACCCAATCCTGGACACTTTCATCTAACTCATAGAATAACTAGTTGCAAAAGAGATGCACAATTAAACCCAAACGAAAATTGTACAAATGAAGCATGTTAATTGGATTTCAGATATTACCTTTAAGTCTTTCCACAACTTCAACTTCTGTGCTGGGTCAACCAACCTCCAATCCTTATGTGCAAGTGATATATCCTTAGATTTCACAATTGTAGCTATGAAGTTAGCTAATTATTTAGCATTTTCCCCAACAGGTTGTCCATACTCATTGAGCTCTAATTGGATTGGAGGTGTATCTCCCCTAGACCAAATGTTGTGCTTTTTAGTGCACCCCCTACCATATCTTTTCTTTGCTTGCCCATCATTTGAACCATTATCTACATTAGAAATAAATAGCAATGAATAAGCACAAAGTATTAATTTGAACATTTCAAGTATGAAGCTAACTATTATATTTACCTTCATTCTCTTGTAAGTGAGCATCCTCTTATGTCTGGTCATTAGGCATGCATTCATCATGCATGTTGTCATCATTTCTATCATCATCATGCTCCACATTTTCACCTTGTGTTCCTAGGTCACTTGTTCCACCAACTCTTGCTGACCTAGACCGCAGGTTTGGACGTCCAGTTTATGCTTCTATTGGCTCACCATTTGTGGAACTCATTGTCTACAGGTACATAGAACATGGAATATTAAAAAACTACCATGCACATATTTTAATCATAAGTAATAAATGCATAACCTTTCTCTTTCTTGTAGGTTGCTGTGAAGAGCTGGCTTGAAGGTGGTCCTCCACTCCATTAGCACTCGCGGTTAGGAGAGATAGCTGCACTTTCTTTTTTTTATCGATGAGAGCTTGCAGTAATTTATTGTTGCTCGTAACCCTTTCCATCCTTTCTTCTTCGTAGTCATTGTGGTCGCTAGCGTCACTATCGCTTCCTCCCACGCTTGGCATTTTTTACCTTGCTGAAAAAAAGATATTTCCATTAGCAAATTTATTCTATATTGCAAAGTACTAGCACTATTCATAAAGGAAGCAATGCAATTGTGTAAATTCAAAGGACAATACGGTAGCCTATGAAAAGGTAAGATGACGTACTTCTACTGATCATTTGCATCAACAATTATTCCATCTATGTCTGGCCTAATACAAGGCACTTCTGCAGCATCAACAGTAATGGTTATGTTATCATCTATATCAGGGTATGTCACTACATGTTCATTTTCACACTCTAAATTTTCATTTTGTATTTCAGCCATATCATAGAAATCTCGTGACTTTGACTGAATAACAGCACACCAATCATTGTCAATAGGATCTTCAACATAGTATACTTGGGTTGCTTGAGATGCCAAAATGAAAGGTTCATCATTTAGCTTTGCACCAGAATTGAATAAATGCTTGAAGTTCACATCTGTGATGCCAAATTTATCAACCTTAACCCACTTATCTTGTGCACGATTGTCTACGCAGTCACATTTGAAGAGCACAATACTTCCTTTGTGCAACTAGAGCCACTCCACTGCATTGGACAGACCTACCCTCATCATAGGACTTTGTGTGGAAATTGTGCCCATTTATGGTATAACTATTGTACTTTGTTGCAACCATCAAAGGCTCATTAGCTAATGTTTGAATCTCTTCAGAAACATTTTCACCATTTAGTAGTAACTCAGCCACATGCAACCTAAACCATTCATGGAACTTCTCATGGTGAATACGACTGATTTCTCTTCTATTTTTGTGACCAAGTGAGGATAGGTAGTCCACATGTTTTTTGCAATGTTAAACTTTAAATTTCAGTGTGTGAATTGACAAAAAAAAACTATAGTAATAAAATAGTTAGCATAACTTACCTTAGGTACGGCTCTATGTGGTCATAATTAAATATGATATATCTATGTGCTTGGAGCCATGTTTTGTAGTCTAAGGTCACAATACACTTGCCAGCTAAATCTCGACCCAAGTTGCGAAAGAATGGCATGCTGCTAGACATAGCTTGAGGATTAGCTTCATCATTTCGACCTTTTCGATTAAATCTACTTTCACAGCCTTCTAAATAACGAGATCAAAATGTAAGACTCTAATCAAACACATAGCTCTCTACGATTGACCCCTCAAGATGACTCTTGGTGCGTACATATCCCTTTAGCCTCATTAAAAACCTACATACAATTGACACTAACTAAATCAGATTATAAATAGATTAAATATAATATGATAGTAGTATTTAGATTTGAAGATCACCTTTCTATTGGATACATGTTGCGGTAATGTACTGGGCCAGCAAGCCCCGCTTGGCCAAAAAGATGTACCATTAGATGAACCATAATATCAAAAAAGGATGGTAGAAATATAGTCTCAAGAAGGCTTAACGTCTCAGCAATTTCTGCCTCTAACTTTTCCATATCACTAACACGAATAACAGGAGAATAAATTTGCTTGAAGAAGTTGCTCACCCAAATCAATGCTGCACTTACTCTATCCGGCAATGTCTTTCGTACAGATAGTGGAAGTGCTGCAAGAGGATGTGGTTGTCATGGCTCTTTAGTCCAATTATCCTTTTATCCTTAACATGTATGTGCTGACGTATATCGGATGCATAACCAGCTGGAAATCTAACTTGTTTCAAAACTTCACAAAACAATCTCTTTTCTTCATAATTTATTGAGTAAGCCGTATGAGGCAAATAAAATGAATCTCCTACTTCAATAGGATGAAGATCTCTTCGTATATCTAGAAGTTGGAGATACAATCGAGCATTCAAATTATCTTTTGATTTCCCATCGATACACAAAAGTGTATTAATTATGTTGTCACACACATTCTTCTCAATGTGCATCACATCAAAATTATGTGGAAGCAACAAGTCTTTCCAATATGACAATTTAAACCAAATAGATCTCCTATTCCAAATTATTTCTTTCGCTTTGCCCATACCCTTACGATTTCTCTTTGGTTTTTTCTTGTTTGGGTCTTTCCCAAAATCTATAGGAAGATCTTGTGTTTGTTCCAAAACCTCTTCTCCAATTAGCGGTTTTGGTGCTTTCCTTAACTCTGTAGCACCATCAAATGATGTCACATCTAACCTAAATTTGTGATTTGCATCTAAGAACCTACGATGACCCATATAACAAGACTTGCTGCCATTCTTCAAACACAGAGAACAAGTATGTGAGTTGCAGTGAGGACAAGCTAGTTTGCCTGAAGTAACACATCCAGACACATATCCTAAGCCTGGGAAATCAGTAATGGTTGACAAGATGGCAGCACGCAATTAGAAGTACTCATCCCTAGAAGCATCGTATGTTCTAATACCCTCCTCAAACATTGATATCAAATCATCCACTAGTGGTTCTAAATAAACATCCATGTCCTTCCCAGGTGAATTTCGGCCAGGAATTAACAAGGAAAGTATGAAATTTGGTTGCTTCATACACATCCAAGGCGGTAGATTCAATGGAATAAGAATAACAGGCCAAATGCTATAGCTACAGTTCATTGATCTAAATGGATTAAAGCCATCAGTAGCTAAAGCGAGCCTGATATTGCAGCTCTCTGCACCAAATTCTGGATGTTTGCAATCAAAATCCTTCCAAACTAGAGAATCTGCTGGATGCCTTAATAATCCATCATTTGTACGCCCTTCAATGTGCCACCATGCATCACTTGCTGCCTTTGGAGATATGTACAATTTTTGAAGTCTCTTCTTTATTGGAAAATAGCGAAGAACCTTTTTGGGAACTTTGTGCACATGTTTCCCATCAAGATTCATCTTCTCTGTTTTCCAACGAGAAGTCTGACATTTCGGACAAAAATCCGCCTTTTCATACTGCTTCCAAAATAGTACGCAGTCATTCTTGCATGCATGAATACAAACATATCTGAGTCCATATCATCTAACCATTTTCTTAGCTTCATTAAAGTTTGTAGGTATCATTGAGCCCTCTGGAAAAACTTCTTTAAGAAGTTGCAGTAGCATGTCAAAACTTCTATCACTCCAACCTCCAAGGAATTTGGTGTGGAGTAATTTGACAACAAAGTGTAGCTTTGAGAAGCTTTTACACCCTGGATAGAGCTCTTGATTGGCATCACCTACTAAATGGTAAAAATCTTCAGCACTTTCACACAAGGTAGTCAGAGTCGAGATCCTGAGTCGGATCGATTTGCCTCCGGTAGGATCGAATCGTAGTATCGAATCGTAGAATCGGCGATTCTACGGATTTGTAAAAATACACATATTTAACATCTATACTATAAGTTTGTATGATTGTTATATGGTTTACCACTTGCATGTTCCTTAAAAGTAGCTAGACATACTCCAGGAATAAAAAGAGCTTATCATTATCAAGCTCAAGATTGCTCATGCCATAATATAGATATTTGTACTAGCATTACCACATCGATACAATATTTTGCATGCTCCTTGTTTATTTATAGTTTCATTCTCGAAATTAATATCAACAAATTTTGCTCTAAAACAAAATATCGCAAAGCCTGGCCTCTAAAAAAAATTGCCCTAAGTCTCACGAGTAGGATCGACAGTGAGATTTGGATCGACAGGCTGTCGTGGGTTCGTAGAACCGTAAGACTCTAAGAGTAGGATCGCGATCCTACCGACCTTGAGTAGGATCGGATCGGCAGTAAGACTTGGATCGACAGGCTGTCGTGGGTTCGTAGAGTCGTAAGACTTTAAGACTTGGATCGCGATCCTAACTACCTTGCTTTCACATGGATCCTCCTCAAGACTATCCTTATTTTCACCTAAATCCCCTATTCCATCTAACCCATGCGCTACATCGCGAAGCATATCAAACATCTCATCACCTTCCTCAAAATTGTCCTCTACTTGAACCTCAACACACACATTTTGTTGTGCAGAACAAGATGATGTCTCTCCATGAAAAATTCATCTATTGTACAATTCTAAAAACCCATCACATATTAAATGCACACGGACAACGCTAGCTTCTTTTCCGCAACTATTCACACATTTCCTGCAAGGGCATAATATTGTGTTTGCTTTTGCCGATCGGGCAAAAGCATACTGTACAAATTCTTCGACCCCTTGTACATATTCAGACGTGTGCCTACAATTAATTACTTGTTATAAGAATGGACGTGAGAAAGTACTAGAAAATAAATTTATATTGTAAGCTTATGTTGTACCTAGGAAGATCCATCCATCTCTTATCTATAGCTGCTATGTACTATCAAATTTCAAAAGTCACCTAAATTTCACAAACAATAGGAATAGTTAGTACATACGTAACTAATATATTAATGATGTAGTGTTGTACCTTAATTAGCTTGCAATTGACACAAAATAATTTTGCAAGACCATATCACCACAATTAAGCCACATACCACCCTTAATTAGTTCGTTTAGTACCCAGCACTTGCATCTAGCTGGCAACCAAGTCGCATCAACAAGGTAGGAATGTCTAGGCTGCAAGCAAAGAGCTTTAGGAGGAAAGCGGTGGCAGCATCTCACGTCCACAGCAAGGCGCATCATCACAGAGAGCACAGAGGGGAGAAGAGAGGCTGGGACAACGGAGGTGCGGGAGAAGACAGGGAAGAGGGGAAGGCAACGGCATAGGAGAAGAGAGGGGAGAGGGGAGGGCGGTGGCGTGGGCGTACCTTGATTCGGCAGCGTAGATGGCGGGACGACCGCGATTCGGAGACGACGAGGTCGATTCGGCGGGGGGGGGGAGCTTGATTCAGCGGCGGGAGCCAGGGCGAGCTCGATTCGACGGTGGGGGAGGCGCGACGTGGGAGCCCGAAACCTAGTCGGCCCTCCCGCCTAGCTTGCCGCCTCAGCCCGACTTCTTGAACCCTAGGAGGGAGGTGGGGCGGCGTTGGGTGGTGGGGCGGCCAGGGAGGTGGGGCGGCACTGGGAGGAAGGGGCGGCAAGGGAGGTGGTGCGGCGCTGGAGGAGGGCGGCACTGGGAGGTGCGGCCGGGGAAACGCAGCGTTGGGAGGAATTAGGGCGGTCGAAAGGGGAATTGGGGCAGTCGGGAGGGGAAATAATTCATGCCTCACTCGGTTTTTTTTTAGCCGTGCGCCCAAAGTGCGCGCCTCACTCGTTCTAAAAATCATCAAACAACCCAATTGACATACAAGTAATTGAAATTAAAGCAAAGCATAGAATACTTGAAAATCAACATAAATAGTTTTTGAAAGTAATAGGAATTCGTGCATCAAAGGATGAAACTGCTTGCCTGTGTTGACACCACTCGTAAATATTCTCAGAAAATACCCTCAGATTGCACTCGCAATAAGTCGAAATCGTCGAAACCCTAATGAAAAGACGACATTGCAATAAACTCCAAATAAAACCAACAATATCAAATCATACAAAAATGCATACAATTCACACAGTAGGTAGATAAAGATTTTAAATGAAATTAGGTGAAATTTTCAGTTCAAATGGAGTTCATATGAATTTTTTACATATTTTACAAGCTTAAAGTCATTAATGCGCAAATAAAACAATTAACAAAATTTTCTATAACAGGAACATACTTAAAACCTAGTCCTTTTAAAAGTACACTAAAAATTAAAATTAACAAAATTTGTTTCACCCAATTTGGAGTTAAATTGAATTAGTTATGAATTTTCCAAGTTACAAGAATTTTTAGGGCAACTTTAACTCATTTTGGTTCGACCCAGTCACGTTAGGGCTCAATTCAACCTCCTGTGCACGTGAGCCATTCGATTGGAAGCGAACGAACGAGATGCGTTAAGACGTTCGGACGACCCGAATGCTCCACGAAATCTCCACCGTCGATTTCCAAATGGACCATCCAGATCCGTTGGGCCGTTCGAACCATCCAAACGCGTCATGCGATCTACACCATTAAATCTCCATCGGACGCACCACCTTCATTTGTTAAAGCCTAGGCACGCCCCATCCTTTGGACTGTTAGATTTAAATTCAACGGATCAGATCAAAAGTGACGTTCGGACCATCTGCTCGCACCTTGTAATCTGGGCCGTTAAATCTAATCGGACCGACCACGTTTTTCTCGGGCTGTGCCATTTCTCAAATGGTAAAGCCCAACGCGCGCAAGCCTTTGGATTCAAAATCAACAACCGGGATCAATGGGGGACGTTCAGACCGTCCAAACCCGCTTTGATTTTCAACCATCGGATCTAAATCGGACCATCCACAAGGGTGGTGACGTTCGGACCGCCCGAACCCCACTTCAATCTCAACCCTTGAAATCCAATCCAACAGTGCCACTCTTATGCGTTTTAAAACCTAAGTAGCGATCTTTTTCAGAGTCATATATTTTGATCGCACGCCAGATCGAGTTGGAAAGTTCGACCACCGAACGCCTCGCTCAATCTAGACCGTTCATTTACGATCGGACCATCCACAAGGGTGGTGATGTTCGGACCATCTGTTGAGTTGATCTAGACCGCTCAATCTAGACCGTTCATTTATGTTCGGACCATCCACAAGGGTGGTGATGTTCAGATCTCCCCTTGAGTTGATCTTGACCGTCAAGACCTCTTTTGGTTTTGATCTTGACCGTCAGGGCCTCCCCCTTGTTGATCTTGACCGTCAGGGCCTCCCCTTGTTGATCTTGACCGTCAGGACCTCCCCTTGTTGATCTTGACCATCAGGACCTCCCCTTGAGTTGATCTTGACCGTCAAGACCTCCTTTAGTTTTGATCTTGACCGTCAAGACCTTCCCTTGTTGATCTTGACCGTTAGGACCTCCCCTTGAGTTGATCTTGACCGTCAAGACCTCCTTTGGTTTGATCTTGACCGTCAGGACCTCCCCTTGTTGATCTTGACCGTCAGGACCTCCCCTTGAGTTGATCTTGACCGTCAAGACCTCCTTTGGTTTTGATCTTGACCGTCAAGACCTCCCCTTGTTGATCTTGACCGTCAGGACCTCCCCTAGAGTTGATCTTGACCGTCAACACCTCCTTTGGTTTTGATCTTGATCCTCCCCAAATTAATAAACATGATTACTATGCATCTCATTGACATGCATCATGTTTTAACATCATTTCAGAATTTATTTCATTTGGAAAATCTCAAACAAATTCTAAACATACACTCCAAATTGAAACTCCAAATAAAAACAGGAACAAAAACTTGTGATCATTGATTGGAAGTAATTTATTAAAATACTATATTAATTATCATGAACTAATATTTTTTCTCAAATTTATGGGACTAGTTTCAACCCTAAGAAAATTCCAACACAATTCAATAGTTTACACTAAGTTTGAATTTATATTATACATAATATATCATGAACAGTAAGGTCTAATAAAATTTATGAACACTACACCATCCCAGGAACACCTCTGATTTATTTCAGAATTTTTGAGATTTTCTTTATATTTATAAGGCCTTGGTCAAAGTTGAAAAGATAATTTAAACCTCAGTCAAACCCTTGACCCAAAACCAGTTACCTTTGTTCTTTGGACTTGAGTCCGACTCGGCAAACCAACTCAGCCTAACCCCTAATCGCATCAAGGCCAAGACCAGCCACATTTGGGCGTCCGATGGAAAATCAACGGCCTAGATCTCTTGACCGCTCGGGCGGTCCGAACGTTCACTCGTGTTTGGACCGTCCGATGGAAAATCAACGGTCCTGATCAAAAGAGACGTTCGGACGGTCCGAACGTTCACTTAAATCTCAACTGTCCATTCATGATCAAACAGTCCCGACCCAAACCAACTAATCGCGCCTGAGCCAGGCTCCGACTCGCACCGCTTTGTCTGACTGCCAAAGCGGGCCCACCTGTCAGCATCATCTGCTACCTTGCTTGCCAAGGCCACAAGAAGCTTCACCGCCACGCTATGCCAAGATGTCGCATGCTCCGTCAGCTCCGTGAACCATCACGGCATGCAACCCATCCGGAGCCTTCTCCACTTCACACCGCCTCCAATGCCGTCATCTTCTCGACATAAAAGGCCTCCCAACCCTAAGTATCCCTCACTTTTCCTCATTACAACCGAGGAAGAGGGAGCTCTCATCTGTGCCATTCTTGTGTAAGCTTCAACTGGGTGCATCCTATCTCCTTTACCTACAATGCCTTCTCCATTTTTGCTAATGCGAGCTCCTCTCTTTGCATGTAGCTCACTGTCCATCTCCGTGCTCTGAGAAACCCTATAGCGCACACCCGAGAGCGCCACCTTGTCTTCTTCGTCTCCGGTGAGGTTCTTGATGTTTCTTTCGCGTCATATCGCGCCATCTAACATGACTTTGAAAACCCCTAAATCAATTCCATGAATGCATGGAAGGATCTAGTGGATTTCCAGGTTTGCTCATTTTCGGCCGAAGAACATCATTTCACCTCCAACCTTGATTCGGTAAGCCATTGTTCGATTCATTGCTCATATAGCATCCTTTTGTGGTCTGTGAGCTATCACTACCACTCATTCCTCTCCATTTTGCTCAGGATTTTCTCTCCTTGTGAAGCCGTATTGCCGCCGTCATCTTCTCCGGCACCGACACTACTCCGGCCATTTCCAAGCTTCTTCGAGCACCCACTTTGCTCAGGTAGCTTCCATTTAGTCCCTAGATGCCTTGGCACCCGCTTATCTGGACTGATGCGGAGCTCTTTAGCCGGTGCTTGTTCACCGTGTTGTAGCACCGCCAACTCCGCTAGCCATTGGTACAAAGCCGCTCGACCATTGTAACCACCACCTTCGATGCGCAATACTATTGCACCAGACGCGTTTTGGTTCAAGATTGCTGCGGGCGCGTAGCACCGGTGAGCCGCCGGTGAAACGCGCGGGACAAGTCCCATTGTCGTACGCGAACAATCACTGTAGCAAATGATTAGGCATTAAACGATGATGATTAGCAATTAACGGCTGTCTTAGCCGCGCTAATCAATCACTTATATGCGAGCCCCCTTTGTACAGAAATCCAACGCGTTAGGTAAAAACCGTAGCAACTGACTTGTGGACCAAGCCATATATTTAAGCCTCGTGCCTTGCACATTGGCAGCCCAAACAACTAGGATTTGTTTGGACCGTTCGATGCGGAATCAACGATCCAGATTAAGTGGGCCATTCGGACCGTTCAAACGTGCCACGAATATGGACCGTCCGATGCGAAAAGAACGATCCAGATCAATTGGGCCGTTCGGACCGTTCGAACGTGCCACGATTATGGATCGTTGGATCTTAATCTAACGGCCGACGATCATGGTCCGAACGTCACTCGCGCGCGCGCACCGCAATGAATCACTAACGACACGGGCCCACTGGTCAGTTAACTTTTGACTCAGTAAACAAGTAGGAAGCGGTACTGTGCAGGACCCCACTTGTCTATGACTGTGGCTAGCACCGCCCTGGGTAAGAAAAGGAATAAATGCTTTATAAAATCCGAGATGTATTAATCTGCACACTGAAAATGTGAATAACTTCAAAATTACGTAACTAATTCATCTCAACTCCAAAATGGGTGAATCCAGTGCCGATAATTTTCATTTTCAATTAACTTTACATTACAATTGGTTTCAAACTTGTCTCTGTAGCAAAGAGTGTTATTTTGGGAAATGACCCATTAACTCTATTATTTTTACAATAGAAAATGGCTGATAAGTTTAAAAGTGCATAACTATTTCATAAAAACTCCAAATGAGATGAATCCAAATATTTTGGACTTGTTTTAATATTCTCTATTTATCCATATAATCCCTTGCTTCACTACTGCTCTACAAATTTTGGTCAAATAATTAAATTACCTAAACTAAGACCTATTGGAATATGAAATTCAAATTGCTATAACTTTCACATACTAACTCCAAATGGAATAATTATTTCACCTAAATTAATCTAAAATCATACACAAGACACTGTAGAAAAATAATCTATTTTTAAGCAATTTGATTTTTGAAGTATGTCTCGGTGTTTATCGATATCGTTATTTCTTTAGATTCCGAAGCGATTGACATTGATTCGTACACTACTGAGAGTGAGCAGTTGATCTACTAGCAAGGCAAGCATCATTTGAACCTTCTTTTGTATCATATTTGATCCCAGTTTTGTTATGTTAGTGCAATGATAATTGCTTACATGCTATTTTGATAATGTCGATATTTTGTGATGTGTAGTTAGTTATATCCTATTCTTTGAGGTTAATCTTGAATTATGCTAGCACCTACGTGCTTAAGATAGGTTGTATGAAAAATATGTATTGGGATTTGCTTAGCCATGCAAATCTAGATGCGGTAGTTTGATTGTCGGGAATAACCCGACAATTATGGGAAACACAAACTATCTTATCTTCTTTTATTTCAGATCTTCGTATCTGTTTCTTAAGATAAATTTTGACATTTTAAATAATTTTTTGGGTCTGGACAAGTGATGGTTAGTAAGGGTGCCTTCGTGCACGAGACAAGGAAAGTGGATGTCTTGTCTGGACCATTAAGGACCGAATTTTGGTACTGTCGATTCAAGTAAAACTCATGCTATCACACGCGGTATATGGGTGCTGTACTGTTAAGTAAGGGGAGGGTAGCTGCGAAGCCGTGGGCGAAGGGGAAGAGGTGATCTCCGCTGCGGCAGCCGAGACCGAGGAAAGGGATACCTTGGCCTGGTGGAGCTGGGAGGAGGGCAGCCGAGGAGGATGGCGGCGCTAGGAGGTGAGGCAGCCGGGAAGGAGGGTGGGGCAGCGCTGGGAGGTGTGGTTGGGGAAAGGAGGACGCATTGGGAGGATTTTAAGGAGTCATGGTGTAGTGAATGGAGATGAACACTCCAAAACATGTGGAAAATAGTGTGACATTAGCTGTCTATAAGGTCATGTACAATAAACTTACATCAGCTGTCTATAGCCTCTGCCACATAGGATTTAAGTTGATGTGAATAAAAGAGAATAAAGTGGGAGAAATATGCTGTCTACAATCCTGTAGCCGACTGTAGCACTAGAACTAAGAAAAGCATTAAAAGATTGTGTGTTGTCTACAATCCTGTAGCCGACTGTATCACCACAATCATTTGTATGAGTTGTCTTTAGTGCTGTCTGCAGATGACATGGAGAGTTACTATAGACAGCAGCTGTCTGTACTATTGTACATGCCCTAAGACTTGCCACGTAGGACATTAGATGACGTGGATGAAAGAGATGGAGCATAGAGAATTGGGTCGTCTCTCATGCAGTAGTCGACTGTAACACGAGAAACAAGACACATTATACATGAAAGAGTTGTCTATAGAGACATGTAAAAAGACAACCTATTATAGGAGTTGTCGTTAGTGCTGTCTATAGATGACATAGAGAGATATTATAGACATCAGCTGTCTATACCATTATACATGCCCTAATTGGACTTTGCATGTATTAAAGATCTTAGAGCATCTTTAGTGTATTGAACTAATGTCGATTCAAAGTCATGCCACGTAAACATTCTAGGAACTGAGCTTGTTTTTCTCTAATGTATTGAACCGATTCCTACTAATAACTGGGACTCATGTTACATTAAAAAACCATAAAACCATAATATCCTCTCTCAACCGCACTCTCTCCTATGTAGTTGTTTAATGCTCATATGAGTTGTTTAATGCTCTGAATCGATTCCTAAGTAGAGCCCGGTTCGATGCATTTTTTTGTTGGAATCGACCACTCGAATATATTGAATCGATTCAATGCCTTCTCTCTCCTCATTTGAACCGGCTAAAACACAACATTGGAGATGGTCTTAGAAGCCACACAATGCATACATTAACATTCTTGGAAACAGGTCTCACAATCCCAGTCGGCACGATATGCTATGGGGGTAAATGGGGGGATGCAATAAATCATCATCGTTTTCTTTCCTGGACTTATACCATGAAACCACGCTCCCATGATATCAGGATCTCCTATGCAGATATTACTGTTTGAACAGTGATTCTAGTCTGTATAAACAGTATTCAACACTAGTTTGTAGCAAACACTACAAGCAGTAAAATTTATACTGCATCAAAACACGCAGGAGCGATTCTACTAGTTTCTTATGTGTTGTAGCACTTGATCTAGGCCGTTCATTTTGAATCGATCGGTAGAGAGAGACCTAATACATATCACTGTACTCCTTGCATGCTAACGCAAACTATCCACTCCCCGTGATAATAAACCTAATGGGCAGTATCTTAGTGCAATTTTTTAGTGCGTGAGGAGTGTTAGGATACTATCTTCCCAATGCATGATTTCTTATGGTGTAGTATCTTAGGCTGTTTCATTTAATTACATGCATGATCTTTACTAGTATTTGAGCATTGTGGCCTATTTGTGGTATGTACTAAAGCAATACATGTTTGTTGACACATCGCACAGGATCGATCAAAATAAATTTTATTCATTGGATTTCGAGACCGAACCAGTATCTAGATTAGATACTAGAGTACCCTATCTCTTCATCAACTATGGTGCTACATCGTTATTTTGCTTACATGACAGATTTAAGATACCAACTAGTGTGCAGCACTGAAAGAAGCCTTAGAGAGTAGTACTGCACCGGCAGGGCATTGAGAAGGGGGTTGGTTTCTGGGTTTCCGTGGACGATTCGACCAGTACTCATGTCTTTGTGCCGTACGCCGACTAGTAGTATATGTAGGCCTCTGTTTACGTGGGCAGAGCTGAAAGCCTGAAACCTACGCTTTGGATGCTTTTGGCGTTCGCACCCTAACTCAGCGAAAAATAGCGGTGACGTGTCGACTTATCAGTACCAACTATAGTCAATTTTCGTCGGTTTCCTTCGAGGTCGCATACTCGGATGCCTGATACCTGCTTGGATTGGAGGCGCGCTGTGCAACTGCGAGGCCACGCCGTCGCCAGGCAGCGTGCATTACGTAAAGTTCGGTCAGGTGAAGACGAGAGAGGATCATCTCAATCATTGTACGTGCCATCGATTTGGCCCGATTTTTCTACTCCGAGAACAGTCGTTTGGATATCAACTACCGCACCAACCAAAAATAGGATTAAGGCATCAATCATTCGATAAACAGCTCTGATTGAGGAAATCGATGTGCTCATACGAAAAGTTCCATATTATAGGTATAGTAGTTTATATGATAGTGAAGGTAAACAGTTCATCTAGGCATGAAATATTAAGGCGCCGGGCCCGGGCGTACTTACAGAGGTGCGACAAGATTGCATGGCACCTAGAGGTGCTCAACTACCATGCATGTAGGATGCAGCTGTTCTCGACACCATGTCATCTCGCATGCACTGACTGGTGGCTACTACTATACGTCGTCTATGCTACTATACCTGTGACAGTATGAAGTTAAAGAAGTACAAAATGCGTATACTGTGCATGCAAGTACGCAACAGGGTGGCGATGCTGAGGCCTACTTTTGACTGTGCATTCAACGTGCGTACGTCCATGCAAAAGAATACTACGATCGATCATTGGTACCCGAGGAGGGTGTGGTGTCCGTTGCAGTGCTGTCGGATCGCGGACAAAATTGTTTGTCATTGAACGAGCGAGATCGAGGACAATCCGATGCTCTTGTTCGTTCATGCCTCATCTTTAAATAACCTATTAAAGAGATGACAGTTACTTCTAAAGAAGACGTCTGTTGGAAGTGACGTGTCCAGTCAGAGGGTCAGCTACAGTTAGCGAAACAGTAGCTGATTATCGGTTGGTGTCTGTGAGATACTAAACTGTATAGTGGTTGTTGTCAGTGTCTTAGTGAAGGGATACGAGTAGGCTACGTTAGCTGGCAATTCAAAAATTCTACCACGTAAACCAGGAAGCCATGCAAGTAGGAGATCATAGATCATAACCACTAGACGCGCAGTGCAGCGGAAGAAGAGTTGGAGCAACCTGATCTAACGTAGAGCGCGTCGATGAAGTGGTCGTAGTTGATCGTCCAGTGTCCTTGATGTCGATCATCTCCAGCTAGTGGCGGAACCAGGAATTTTGAAGACCCAGGGCGAGGGCTGATCTACTGTGCTGGCTCGGTGGCTCGCCGCGCCGTGCCGAGTCTCAACCCATGCACGCGCTTCGCCTTAGACCCTGTCTGCGCCGTGCCTCAGCACTCTCCTGCGTCGTAGCCCCTGCGCTGAGCCTCAGTAGTCGACTAGTCGGCGCCTCACCGTCCCCGCGCTGCAGCCCCTGCGCCACTCCTCGTTGTTCGCAAGACTACACAAGCAAGCAGGCAGCAGCCAAGGCCACACCACGCCGACGCTTCTTGCTCAAGGCACTCACCCTCTCCCACATCGTAGACCTCACGCCGCAACCCCGTTGCTGGAACTGGAGCCAGATGAATAGGGAATGGTTAGGGAATTAGGGCTTTATGGTTACTAGTGCATTTGCATTTCATTGAGGATTTGGCTTGGGCTGCAACTGGGCCAGCTATAGCTTGCATGCGGCACGTCTCGGCCCACGGCCACGGCCAACGCCCAACGCGACGCGGCCGCACGGGGACTACGGCGCAGTGGCTATGTGCATATGCCCTTATTTGGTAGTCACGCCAATCTTGCAGTTTCCGAGTGCCCAGGCAGGGAATCCGTCAGACACAAGCAGCCTCTCTCCAACTTTGGTCATTAGATTGTCCTTGGACACATACATCACCAGTATTGCTATGCGAGAGGAACTTTTTTAGTGTTCTGACAAGAAAAAGCCTTCTTAATTATCTCCCACATGCAGCATGTTAACTACTGTGTTATATATGACAAGTCAGTTACTGTGAGCAGCAAATGATATGAGACAAAATTAATAGATGAAACGGATCATGACTCACTCATGAGGGCACCTGGACGTGATTACATCGGGAAGGCTAACCATGGGATACCATATTTCCTTTTTACCGCTACCGGTTGATCGCTAGATTCAGAAGTTAGCTTTTGTTCCAGCGGGCCCGGGAGACCCGGGGTAGCCGCCCTGGCTTGCCCCGGGGGTAGGTCCGCCAGTGTCTCCAGCAACTAATCGTGTTCCTTGCGAAATCGTGGATCGTCCTTAAGTGCAACAGCAACCGTAGTAGCGTCTCTACGGTATCCACACGTCTAGGGATGGAACTTCGTACGCCGGTGTGCTAGCATCAACTCGCACGGTAGGGCTCTCTCAAGAAGATGTGGCTAGGGTTTTGGTGGAGCAACTCACGTTGCCCGTCTCTCGTTGTTCTCCCCCCAATAGCCTCAAGCATCTCCTTATATAGTGCCCATAATGGATCCTATCCGAACATGTTTTGTTCCAACCCGTTAAGTGTGTGACCCGTTAGGTTCATGCGTAATCGGTTGTGACTCGGAAACTCCTTTCCGATCACGAGTCGTTAGCGGCTCTTAGCAGGACATAACGATTCTCGAATACACACGAATTATATCGGACGAACCTTAATACAATATGATCTATGAGTAGGTTTTTGTCACTTACGACTAGCTCGTATCCCTATACGACTAGTTCATATATAGTCATGACCAGTTGGTAACTCCTTACGACCAGTTCAAACCTGTTAGTGATTATGTTCGACCAGCTTGTATCTCTATACGACTAGTCTATATCTAATCGAACTGAAAGACTTGCTCATGTATTCTCTCTTTGCCTCACAATATTTGGTTGAACTCCATGTCAGATATTATGTCATCCATGGACTGTTCAGTACTTTCTCGATCGAGTGTCGGATAACTTTATGTGGTCGACTCTTCGAGCACTAGTGGTATGGACATGCACTTTCTTTATCCGACCACATCGAAGGGCCTAGAGATATCTATCCTGTTATGTTAGGAGGGGCAAATCTCATATCCGACCAGTCACATTCCTCCGCATGTTTCATAGCATATCTGTAAGCTACTTTTATAACTACCCAGTTACGGAGTAGCATTTGGCAACCCCTAAATGTGCTATTACACATGTAGGAAACCATGCTGATCTCAGGCCTAAGGATTATACATCATCATTGCTTAAGACCAACTGACGACACATAAAATCATAACAATCTCAACAGTGTCTCAAGGTGGGTCAATCCAACCCAATGTTCTCTAACATGTGTTCACATTATCGATTTGATATCCCCATATCCATGACCGATAAAACATGGCCATCAATCAATATATGTGCTGATCAATAAGTCACTAGTGTTCCGACCAGTGACTTCCGACCAGGGTTACTTTTAGAATGACATCATATAAGTTAAAAGAGCTTCACTAACAAGTCACATACTTGTTAACCTTTATAATCAATGATTCATTCAAGGAACAGAATAACATTTATTCAATAACTCATAAACATAGACGTGATACAATCATCTATATGATTGCCTTTAGGGCATATCACCAACACTTCGGACCATGGAACATCGCGTGGTATGGAGTAAATATAACATATGTTCCATTCATCACACGGTAAGGAATATGCTTGAAGTTAGATCCAGATGCCAGTTTATTGCTTCTTCAAGCAGTAATTTGGTCGAGGACTAGGTACAAGACCTCATCCGACCTGGGTACCCATTATGTAACATCTAGAATCCTTACAACCATAGGGGTCGTTAACCTTAGGGGTTATGACCACGAAGACATATGGTCTTCTAATTATGTATTAAAGAAATACATAGATATTTTAACCCTCATCCGTGCATGTCGTAGTACTCGAAGATGTGCGGCACAGATATCTGTCTGACTTGCGCGCATGCCTTGTATACATGCAAGCATGGCTTGTGCAGGACCTTCGGCTTATTACAGGTGCATGCAGCCACATCACCAAGGGTGCAAGCGTGCTTTCTTTCCCCTCGCATGACTATTAACACATTTCTGCCTTAGCTAGATGTCATGCATACGAGCTTTTTGCATCTTCTAGTCCATATAACTTTGCATTCTCGGACCACTGCTTCCTTTCTTCCAGTTGTTGCCTCACTGCGGTGGCTCTATTTATGAAGTAACTGACTGTGTGAGACTAGGTCTCCTCAATAATCGCGGTGATAGGAAGGCACCACACACCTTTTCGCACGCTGTTGTACACATCGGACATGTTGGTTATCATAATGTCATACCCTGCACCATTTGACGATGATTCTTGACCAGGTCAACCTTTTTGGGTCAAAGTTAGATTTTTTGTCAAAGAAGGTCCACTTGTAATGGTTATGAACCTGCAACCAATTTATAAAGGAAATCTAATTCCCTTTATTATGACTAGTTCAGGTCACAAACGACCAGCTATGGACATTGTCCGATTAGCTATATAGGTTTAGACAATCCCCGACCAGCAAACTGGTTAGGAGACACAACAGTTATCCACGTGACTGGCGAGAAGATGACTTTTGGCGCATTTAACAACTTACGATGGTTGACTAGAGGGCACTGCAGTTCAAGACCCTCCTAGCGAACGTGCATGAAGATTAGATGAGCCTTTAGTGGCATTAATTGTCACCCCTTCAAATACTATAAAGGGGGTAACCCACGTACTCTGTAATATACAGAAAAACGTCATAGAATAAGTTCATCTATTCATGATCATTCGGTAACATCTCCTGTATTCTTATATAAACACTCATTGTGTCCATAGCCATAAAATGTCTTCTTTTTTATAGCGTTCTCACATCATTTCCCGAGTAAGTTCGATAGGGAATCATGTATTCTGATCATCGACACCATCGGTGTCGTGCAACTGCGACTGTCTATCCAACTTAGGAGCGTGGATATTAATCCACGCAAAGAAACTGATAGAGGCTCATGGATGCCCCTCTCGTGCCTTGTTGTCGCTACTGTGCCTTTAGAGGGAACTCCCTTGTATGCGTCCTTGTGCCGACAGGACCACCACTGTCTACACCATGGGGTGTGTCCTCCACGCTACCATCCAAGTTTGGGTCAACGTCCTCACCAGACCCTAACTCGGACGGCTAGTCTGGCAGAAACTCGTGGCAGTCAATGTGGGTCGACCACCATTAATTGTCGTTCCCCTCATTTTCCACAAAAATCTACGCAAGTCTTCCTCCAAAACATCACATTTCGTGCTCTCGTCTTCACACACCGACTATTGTACCCTGCTTCCTTAGGTACTAGCATCATCAAGGTTCATTGGCACCATGTGCACGAAATTCACGTACACCATCGGCTTCCCGTATATCGCCGCCTTGGGCTTGGCACCAATCTGCATGTACTGGCCCCATGCAATGCTACTATTCATCGTGAGTAGCTCCCATACGCCATGTCCTCTCTATTCGTGCAGGTGATCGCCTCAATGACAAGCTTCTTCGTTGCTGCCTCCATGTTCAACTCCCTTCGGATGGAGCTCCGCGTCTCATGAATATCCATCGATTGCAACTACAGAGAGGGTCATCATAGATGGCTCCAAACCATCATCACAGATGGTTTTTGAACCGTCTGAATTTATATGTCTCTGATAACAGGAGGTTACCACAGACAGTTTTTGAGCCGTTTGTGATAAGTCACAATACAGACGGTTTTTTGTTAAAACCGTCTGTGAAGACCTACTATTACAGACGGTTTTCACCAACAACCATCTGTGATATGTAAGATATCACAGACGGTTCTATTTACAAACCCTCTGTGATTGGAGACATATCACAGACGGTTAGTAAAAATAATCGTCTATGATATCCGACGTATCATAGACAGTTGTTGGTGGAAACCGTATGTGATAGTAGGCCTTCACAGAGAGTTTATGCGATAAAACTGTTTATAATAGTTCGTTATACCTAACTAAATTTTTTCTGATTCTTGGCTAGCCTCAAGAATTGTTAGCCATGCCCTCTAAAAAGAAGCAAGAAAAAACAGATAAATCATAGATGAATCAATTGTTGACAACTCAAAGTAATCATTTACAACTTAAAATCAATTACAAAAGAATATGTTCAAGTATTGTCGCTAGAGTTACAATTGAATTACATATACTCAAAGTGAATTAGAATTGAATCAATTGTTTGAAGGTCGTTTAGCTGTGTCGATGGAGTGAAACTCTCCGCTGGCGTTAATGATCTCCGTCTTGATGAAGCTGCAGAGCATCCCTCGAACCTCCGATATTTCGGTCATAACCAATGTATCTAAATCGAGTATCAGGCCTTGTCGCTAACAGGAGTAAAGTAGTAAGCATATATATTTAAATTTATAATTAGGAAATAATTAGTGCGAGATTAACAAACCTCATGATCATTCGTCTTACCACTCATGATTTGTTATAACATCCCAAAGTTCTGTTACCAAAATAAAATTAATAAATTTATTATTTTATTGGATTTTCGTAATTTAAAAGAGTTTTCTTTGTTAAAAGAAGAATATATATATATAATCAATTAATTAATTTCTTGGTTTTAAAGTCAAAAATAAAATTTATTGAGTTTTCTGGGATTTTATTGGATTTAAAGTGGAAAATAAAATTTTAATTAATTTCTGAAATTTTCTGTACAAAAATTAAAAGCCAACTAAGTTGGAATTATTTTTATTAAGTTCAAAACAATTTAAGGAATTTTTGTGAATTTTTCTAGAACTTCTGGACTCTATTTGCTATTTTCTAAAAATCTATTTAATTTATCGCTTATTCTAAAATTCGAAAACCAAGAAAATAGTTCGGACTGTCCGAACAGTATATCATGAATAGTAACCTATGAACAGTAATTTGTGAACAATGAAATTGCGATGTTCGGACCGTCCGAAAAATTTATATCTAATTCATTTCAACTCCAAATCATGTGAAACCAATTTTGAAATTTTTCATTTTAAATTAACTTTATTTTAAAATAGTTTTCAAACTTGTCGCTAGCCCAGAAAATATAGTTTTTGAAAATTGATCTTTAAACCAAATTATTTTCACACTAGAAAATGCTTTTAGTTTTGAAAATTCATAGAAAATGTTTCTTAACTCCAAATGAGCGGAACCAAGTTATTTTAGTCGTATAATTTTATTCTCTATTTTATCCTTGAAACATCTCAGCGGGACTCCCCAAGCGATCCCAGTTGAATATTCCCGTTCGTTGAATGAGTTCATTCGAGATGGGTTGATTCCATTCACCTATTCAAAATCTAAGTTTCAATTCAAAACCTTGTTCCAAAATCAAATATCTTTGCGGCCAATTCTGGATTCAAATTCTTGTTTTGAATTCATCTCAAATTCCAAAACTCCATTTCCAATTTAAATTCCAAATTCAAATTCCAATTTTGAAAATTCAAATTCAAATTCAAATCTCCAGAAAAATATTTCTTCTAAATTCTGGGCCCAATTTATTTATTTTTACCCTTCTCTCTTTGTATTTAAAAATATAATAAAATAATTCAATTCCCCATCGGTCACCCATCCCCTCAGTGCTCCACGGGCATGCACGCTTAACGTGCAGAACTCAAAGCATGACCTGCCATCTTTCCATTTTCTTTCAAGTGGTTGAATTCCTTCTTTTATTCCTTTTATTCCCTCCTTCCTCTCTCCTCTCTCCTATCTCCTTTCTCCAGAATGCTTCTTTCTTGCTTTTATTTCTCAATCGAGCCAACAATAGCTACATAGCCCATTCGTCGGCGCCTCCATGGTGGACCCCACCGTTGGCTCCGACCACCACCACCAACCTCGCCGCCCCGGCCACCCGCGCCACCTCTCCTCCCCTCCCCCTTCCCTCACTACCAAGGTGGAGCTCCAACCTCCATTAATGGCAGCGGCCACCTCTCTCCTTCTTTCTCCTCACTCAATGCATTAACATGGATTTCGTTTGAAGCGAAACGTGCGCATTAATGTCACGCACATTACCACACCATCAATTGGACGTTTCCCCCACTAAATTCAATCAAATTTATAGTTTTTAATCGATCTTCATTGCACCCGAAACAGTCGCGTCGTTCTCCTCCTCCTTGCCCCCTCCGCCCCTATAAATAGGAGCACGATGAGCCCTGCCTTCACTCATCTCATCCCCCAATTCTCAGCTCCTCCCTCCCTTTCTCCTCTCCACAGTCCAAGGTTTTCGATCGCTGGCCGATCATCGTTCCGCCGCCTCTAGCGTCGCGGGCAGTGAACCTCCTCTGCCTTCGTCGCCTCCACTGGCATCGCGACGTCGTGTTCTACGCGGTGCTTCCTCCCTCTTCGCCTGAACCCCGCTGGAGCACTATCTTCTCCATGGCGCCATGCATACTGCTGTTCGGTTGAAGCAAGAAGATGAACAGTGCTCAATATCTAGTCATGTGACCATGGTTTGTGCATAAATATTTTATTCCTTCCAAAAATTCGTTCTCTCACATGCAAACTCCAAATCCGTTGATTCATTCTCCTAAATTCATCTAAATTCATCATCTAATTTGTAGTATTTATTTGTTAATTTTTAGATTTTTTTTCTTAATTTCTGCTATTTATCTCGTTCAATTCGCGCGTGGCGTTACCGACGCGAGTTTGGATCGACAAGAAGACTTTGGTCAGTTGGTTAGGGGAGTCCTCCCCTAGACCAAAGGTCTTGAGTTCAAATCTCGAGGTTCCCATGATTTTCTAGTCCTCCATTTGCTTCCTAGAGTAAATGATAGCTAGACCCCAGGTGTCATACTCACATTTCCTTTCCAACTAAACATCATTCTATCACTAGCATGTGGACCATTGTTGTCAGTTCCTCAATTCATGCTTAATTTTGAAGTCAGTCCAGCCGAATGAATGATTTTCATGAATAGTACAATTTTCGGAATTCATTATTTCATGTGATTCTCAACCTTCCGGAAATTCGTTCTCCCTCATACGAACTTCGATTCCTTCGATTCAAATTCCTAAATTCATATAAAGTCGATATCTTCCTCCCAGAATTTATTTTATATTTTTTTTGGATTTTATTTAGATTTTATTTGAATATTATTTGAATTTGGATCGTTTGCGCGTATAGATTTCGACGACTTCGGACAACCGGATTCCAACGCCGTTTGAGAATAACGTTTAATCAAACAAGGCAAGTTATACCTTTAATCATATTTGAGCCCAGTATTTAAAATTATTTAAATTTTGTTTAAATTGTTACTGCATGCTTATTAATATTCGGTAATTTAAATTCCTGTTTTAAATTTATAGTTATGCCTAAATCCTTTGTAAAGCCAATGTTGATATTGAATCAAACATATTGTTACCCTAGATAAAACCTAGTTGATACAATAGTATGAACTAGGATTATTTTGAGAAAATTATGCTTAGTCAAAGCTTATACCAAAAATCTTGATTTGGGGGAATTTTAGCCAAAAGTTCAACTATGATTTGAAGATGATTTTATGGTATTGTCTTTACCATAGAAATTTATAAAATGGTTTAACTTGTTAAACAAAATGAAAATTGGTTTGTACTTTGGCGAAATAGATGGTTGGTGGGTGCAAGTTTATGCACAGGCTCAATCCGGGAATGGATTGAGACCCAGGGTTTTTTGAAGTCGCCCAAGTCAATTAAGGAACGGTCTTCGAGTGTATTTTGCTAAGCCATACTGTACTATCACATGTCCAGAGTGGGGCGGACCTGGCTAACTAATTTACAATATTTCAACGTGGTTGTGCCATATTGATGTGTGGGTGTCAAAATGACCTACTTTTATGTATTCCTACCTGGTGCAAGAGGGGGCCTGAACCCGGCGGGTTTCTATCCAAAGGGCGTGAATCCTTAGCGAGGCGGGACTACGGTGGAATGGTACTTTGTAAAGGCCTCGTCACGTGTTCTAGACTGCTTACCTAAGGTAGTGAGCGGTGGTATCGGCGGATGCCAAACAAACTAAAGAAATCGTGTCATGTGGGTAAAGCTGTACAACCTCTGCCAAGTATAAAACTATTCGAATAGCCGTGTCCACGGTCATGGACATGCTAGCAAACCTGCTCCAAGTTAGATCTTTGGTTTTGATTTCAAAAGATGTGGACAAATATTTTTGGATAGTTTATCCAAATAAAAAATTGGTCAGGAAGCCATGTGATAGGAGGGTATCCTTCACCACTCATTGATGAATGTTATCTGACTATAAAACTGAGAATTTATAAAATGAATTTTAGTTATAGAATAATTGCTTTGGAACTTAGTACACATATTTAAAGAAAACATTGCTTTATGCAAATTCAACCAATAAGCATTCCTTTGTTATTTCTTTGCATGCATTATAATATGTTACTGGGTGTAACTTGCGAGCATGAAAGTTGTGCTCATCCTTGCTTAATGCAAATAAATTTTAGAGGAGAAGGACTTTGCTACTGGTGTGGATCTCGATGACTAGGCCGCTACCCCAGTCAATTGCCTGTGGTAGATCAGCTGGACTCCACTATTTCTTTGTCTTCCGCTGTGTTTGTTTATTATTGGCTTGTAAGCCTTTCTTGTAATAAACTCTGTTGATTATTAATAAAATTGTATGATTTATGGATGTTACCATATCTGTTTACTGTGTAAACTAGCTACTAATCATGGGACTAGTTCAGAAATGAACAGAGGATTTGGGGTGTTACTCCTGGGTCCGACATTTGCTACATATGACGACAAACGCAGAATCTACATAGGTGATCTTGTTTTTGCTGGTGGCACTACAAAAATAGAATTACATATATAAGTATAGTCAGTTCGAGACGCATTATTACGAAGTGTGATATATGATTATTGTGTTGTAGCACATACCGAAAATCGCATCCTGTGTTGCAGTTTGGCGCTCGATTCCTTGTGTGTCCCTCCCTCGACAATATAGGCGTTGAACAACCTACATGATTCCAAAAATTTATCCTCGGCCATTTTGAATAAAGGAAGACTACAATAAAGTTATGTATGGAGGAAATGAGCATACACGTCGAGTGTTCATTGCAGAAGGGTGAAGTTATGGTTTTTGTTGAGTAGGTAATCAAGGTGTATTACCTTGTTCCTCTTTGGCCTAATGACTAAAAGGATCCAGTGGAATCTACTCATGCATGTTGCTATAGTCATTAAACCTAAGTTCGTGTTGCGTATAAAGTACAATTGAAATTTGTATAGCAAGTAGTGAAGCACTTACTTCTGGTTGTAGGGCACCAGTACGCCATCCTTGTCACCCTTAGCAAGCAATCCCGTCGTTATGTATTTCACAATGTAGGATGCGTATTCGGTGATGCATTGCTGAGAGACCAAGTGTGGGTCGAGGAAACCCACTGGTTCTAGCCATCGTCAGGAATTGTTCATCATGTATCTATATATAAGCAATGAGTTGTGAAATTTATCGATATTGCGTGAGTATAGAACTTGATTGTACACACTTACAGTGTCCAGCATCGTAGAAGTGAAGCATCGAGGGCATTGAGGCTGTATATGTCGAATAAGTCGTCGAAGCCCACCACGAAGTGGCCCGGCTCGTGGAAGAAATACTCCTTCATGTATCTGACGATCATTCTAGTATCGCACCCCTTCTCTTTGGTCTTTCGCATGAACTAGACAAGCAAACACTAGCAACCTATTCCAGCACGGGCTAATACTGTGCCGGGGGCCAATGTACTTCCGAGGGAGTATGTCTCGGGCTTGGGAGGTGCCTTAATGTTTTTTATTTTGATTTGGTCTTAACGACTCGCCTACTACACATCTTCCCGTGAGACGACTCAGGAACCTATACGGTGGCACGTTTTTCTTGTTCCTTCGGCATCTTCTCCACGGGAACCGATGGGGCGGCCTTCTGAAGCGAGGGATGCGGTGGAGTCATCGAGGGTCCTGTTGGAGAGGCATGGTCGTGTTGAGATCGCGGCATTGCAAGGTCCAAGGCGATGTCCTTCTTCAGCCATTGGCTAAAAGTGTACGTGGCATCCCCTAATGTTCTGATGTCTTTGTTCGGGAAAATCTCCAGCGGGACGGTAATGAAATGGTCATGTAGCATGTCCACCTAGACCCTAGCATAACCTTGCACCTACTAGGCATCGTGCAATGCTGTCCATTCCTGGCATGGATACGCCATCCCCCGCCCAGCCTTAATAGAAATGGACCCAACCAACCTCACTTGGAGCTTGCAGGGTGTTGGCTCCTACAAAATGATACACAATCAGCTAAGGCGTCCTATAGGTCTATCTTTGGAGCATTCTAGAGATGTACATTACCTTGATGTCGTTGATAGGTAACTGGACGTCGCCATATTCAGAATTTTGCGTGAACACGACGCTACTCCGATGTTGATGAGGACTGGCTTCCAAAATAACGGGGGCGGCTTATGATTGGTTGAAGAGTTTATTCATTTGATCCTGCAATCTTGTTATCTGTCCTTGAAATTTTGCAGTAAGCTTCTGTACCAACCGTTCCTCGCACTTGGCCTTGGATCTCTTCCTAGTCCTATACGTCTCGGAGTCGTCTGAGAATCCCTCCCTCCAAGGTACGTAAACCCCAAGGCCTCACGCGCGATCCGGGTGCTCCTTGTTTCCCAAGGCCATAGATATTATATCATTCTATCTGACTGCTTCGAAGGAGCCTTGGGAAGATTCGGTAATCAATGCATGTTGCAAGAGGCCATCGTGTTATTTTAGACACTATGAAGTTGTGGACTTATTAACAACTAGGTAGTTTGAGATATTTACCAGACGTTGGGACACTTCCTCTACTACCGGGTTTGTGAAAGAGATGTCGCCCAAAGACGTGGCTGATGCCCTCGCTCTTAACCAGCTTCGGGCGTGCTCGTCTGTGATCCCAGCAAATGGCCCGGCTACGTTCTTGTCTTCCGCCATCCATTGCGTGGTTTTACCCACGTACCCAGCGGTGCCTAGTTTGTGGGGGTGAGTGTTTTGTGCTTGGAGAGCCTTGTGAACCACACTTTGCTCTTGAAATTCGGTCGTCGTCTTTATCCGCACAATGACGTCCCATATATCCCGTGACAAGAATTTGTACTTCGTGAACGGCGTCCGACCCGTGTTCACATACTTCATGACAAGTGTGCTCTTGAAGGTCATCCACATGTATCCCATCACGAGCAACACCTGCCGTTCCACGCGTACCTGGTCTACTTTTGGGATAGTGAACGAGCTTGAAATATCAGTCCACAGCTGGCCTCTTTCTACGTCTGTCAAAGACATCCAGCTTGGTGTGGTGATAGGGACCCATTCCCTTCCAAATATCCTACAGATGGTCCAGAATTTTGCCACTGCTTTCTTGGGACTCAGAGGGACCCAGAGGTACGGACCTCCGTGACGATCATTCGGCCCGCAGGCAATTTCAATATTCCTCTGTCATCCCGCTTACGTACCACTTTCCTCGGAGATCTAGACGCATTCGGCGATGTCGATGACGGCGGCGAAGACGGTGTGGACGCCATCTCGCTTACTTCCTATCTATATGAGTTACATACGCAATGAACTAAAATTTCAGAATTCAAAGTTTAAATAAAATGGATTGCAAGTTGATATCCACTAGGTATTTTCGAATATAATTTCCCTTGGAAATATATTTTATATAGAAAAAATAGAAGTTACCCAACCAATGAACTAACAACATAATCTCCCACATAAAGAATAATATGCTCAATACAATCATCACGTATACAAAAAAAAATCAGCGTAAAGCTAAGATTTAAAGGATTAATGATTGCTCTCAGACAGCTAGATGCACAAGACAAAATCTTGGCCATCACAACACACATGTCAATATGTCTTCAGTAATTGAATATGACAACTCCAGAACAGACCTTGAGCTCAAATTGACAGAATATCTATACAAATGTGCAGAGATAAATCGCAAACATTTTAGTACAAAGCCTCTCAGACAAACTAAATATAACAGAGCAAATGTATCACAGAAGATTAACAAGATCACAGGATAAAAGATCAAACCTCATCCAGTCCGAACAGGACTACAGTGAGCAGCAAAGATGCTAGATCAAACTGACACTAGAAAGCGATTAAATTTGGCAATTATCACTTTAATTTCAGATTTTGACAATCATCATCGAACTATCCAACAGAACCCACTAAAATCTCTTTGCAATATATCTCCCAGTGCTAGTCACAAAAATCAACTCAATCACAGATCAAAGCCATTCGTCGTGTCTTCGATCGGAAATGCAAACCCAAACTAAAATGATTTGAGTGAATTTATAATTGCTCTCAGAAGTAGGGTTGCAGAAGAATTTAATCTCTGTCTCCTCAAAACTTAGTCTATACTCTTCATTAAATGATCATAACAAAAGTTTTAATTCTTGAGCTCTAAACAAACTTTACTAAACTGTCAATATAACCCAACTGATAAAGACCACAAAAAAACCTTCCAGTTTAAACAGTAGATCAAAAGATCACAAATTGAACTCTACACAACTAAAACATATAAAACTGGAAGTAACAGAATAACAGCTGGTCTAACAACAGCAGCAAGTAAATCACTAGAGCTCAAGTCTGAACTAATTGACTTGATCAATTTCAGTATATGACCAATTTCATCACAGAGCAAGTCAATTGAAGCCCACTGACATCACTTTGCAGAATATCTCAATACCAATTCCAATCCAAGATATGAACCAGAACAACCCATTTATATAAACACATAGTGATGCACAAATAATTAACAGGAATACTCACCGAGTGAAGGCAATTGAAACCAACAAGAAGAATCGGTGTAGAGGAGGAGGCCGAGCAACGTGGCTCTGGTGTGGAGGAGGACTTTGGCATGGAGGAGGAGGCCGAGCGGCATGGCTCTGGTGTGGAGGAGGAGGCTTCAGTTGGCGGCGGCAGCGGCACTCGGGTGGGGAGGGCAACAGGCGAGAGTGGCTCTGGGTAGTCGAACGGGCGAGTGGCGAGAATAAGGGCGCAAACCCTAGTGGTTCCCTACTAATAAAGGGATATCACGGACAGTTCTATTATGGAACTGTCTGTGATTACTTATCACAAACGATTCCATAATATAACCGTATGTGATATGCTACTATGTGATGGTCCATTCTATAGCTACTATGTTTTTTGGCTTGCACGGGGCCAAATTAAAAAAAAATAGAGATACGTGCAACAAGTATTCTATAGCATACTAGTTCATAACAATAGAAATACATAATTCGACATGAGAGCACATGAACCTTTATAAGCCATACAAGAACAGGGAGACATTAAGTCCATCATATTTGACATATTAGGACATGACAAAAATAGGTTGTACAAGTGCATAATATTAACATTCCACATTACAATGAAGTCCACATTGACAGCAAAATCAGAGATGACAAATCCATAACACTTTAACACATGATAATTCCACATTGACATCAAAATAACAGATTACAAGTCCATAACACATGGCAAGTACACATTGACAGCGAAATAATAACCAAGAGTAGAAAACACAGATCATGTCTCATGTTATGTAATAAATTCTTAATTAAAATATAGCCCTTCATGATGATCGACTCGCATATAGCTAGCTTCCTCACTGGGTTCTTCCTCGAGCTTGATGTCGTCTCCGAAAGGAGGCAACTCGTCAAATTGATTGTACTCTTCCTTATCCATGACATTCTCAACATCGACCATCCTTCTTTTTCCATGAAGAACTATGTGGCAGTTCTTATTTGTCGGGTCTATTACATAAAAAACTTGAACAACTTGCTTAGCGAGTACGAATGGTTTGTCGTTGTATCCGACACGTTTGAGGTCCACAGTAGTGACGCTGTACTTGTCGACCTTCGCACCCTACGGAAGTTTAACCCAATGGCATCGAAACATGGGGATCTTGAAAAGTACGTAGTCGCTCTCCCAAATCTCCTCTACGAACCCATAGTAGGAGTTCAACCCACGTGGCCCAGCAATATTGAACTGCTTGCGAAACGCATCTATGTGGACCTTCTTTGCTCGGGTCGTGCTTTTCCTATCTGGTATGTCGATAAAATATGTACCCATTTATGTCGTATCCTTGCCATGTCACAATTGTAAATTTTGGCCCTTTTGCCAACCATAGTAGCGTATCATTACTTGATGACCTCCCAGTAAATCGCACCTTTAACCATTCATTGAAGCGACGGTTGTACTCTCTCGTGATCCAAACCTCCAACCGGTCTAGATTCTATTGGCACTACTACAGAAAAGGTCTTCACAGATGGTTCAAAAACGTCATCACAGACGGTTTCGTGAGCCGTCTGAGTTTATGGGTCAGTAATGACATAAGGTCATCACAAATGGTTTTTGAACCATCTGTGATGTAGACTATCACAAACGGTTATTAACTCAGAACCGTCTGTGATAGTCAACTATCATAGACGGGTTGTAGATTAAACCGTCTGTGATAGTTGCTGTATCACAGATGGTATGTCCTAAGGAACCGTCCGTGATATTCTTTTGTATTGCTAAATCTATTTCTGTTTATTGGCTAGCCTCAGGAAATGCTAGCCATGCCCTCTGAAATAAGCTGAAACACAACAAGTACATGTATACATCCGATTCACATTTATTTCAGAAACAAGCACATCCAATTCACAAATAAATTAACTAAAATTAACCATTCATGTATATTTACATACGTGTACCATTAAGTTCAATCTTATTGCAATCAAGTTCAATCTACATTGTGGAACCTCCTATCTGGATTTATGACCTCACGGTTCAAGAATGCCCCAAACTGCCCTCGAATGTTTATGAGCTGGCCCTGTTCCAACGCAGTTGTATCGATGCTCGCAACCTGTCGCTAGGAAGATTAAATTCGTGCATATATAAATTGATAAGTATGAAATAATTATTGCAAGATTGATAAACCTGAGCATCATTGGTCATCGCGGAACCAACGAGTAGTTCCATATTGTGGCAAACATAGTATCCATATATGTTGTTGGCCGGAGGCTGTTGCTGGTGGCACTGCAAAAATAGAATTGGTTAGTTTGAGAGACGTTACTACGAAGTATTATATAGAATTAATGTGTAGTAGTCAATACCGGGAAATTTAGATCGTGTCACAGAATCCTTCCCATGCAATTCCCTCCTTTAGCAAAGTACACGGCGAACGACCTATGTGATTCTAAGAAGTTAGGCTTAGCCATTGCAAAGAAAGGAAAGACTACAATAGAGTTATCTATGGAGGAAATGTGTTTACCCGTCGATTATTTGTCGAACAATTGTGAAGTCATGTGCGGCCCTCTTTAGGGAATCTAGGTATATTACCATGTTCCATGTTGGTATAATTACAATTAGAATCCAGTGGAACCTACACAGGTATGTCGCCATGGTCATTAAACCTAAGTTTGTGTTGCTTATAAAGTATAAATCAACAAGTATAGCCACTAGTGTAGCACTTACTCCTGGTTGTAGGGAAAAAGTATGAATTCCTTATTGTAGCGAGCCAGCAATGACTCCGTCATGTAATCCGCGACGAATTTTGCATTCTCCTTGATGGTTTACAAGGAGACCAAGTGTGGGTCGAGGAAACCTTTCGGTGAATTCCTTAATTCGGCTTTAGAAATCTTGTGCACACACACACACACACACACACACACACCCACGTGGTTAAGATGATCCTTCTTGACCTTGACGTTGACACCCGAGCGTCGTTGTCCATCCGTCATGTTGACCTGTTCCATGTACCATGTATGCAATCTCGTGCAAGAGAATCCTAAGGTACGGTTGGGCTCTACCGTCTCGACAAACGGCTAGCCTAGCATGAATTTCTCGGCCAACAGCTAGAAGGGGATATCAGAACAGGAGTCAACTGTCTTCGATTTGCCTTTGCTGCCTACTTTCTAGAGGTCGATTTCACGAGAGTCGACCGAGCACAAGGTGTAGATGCATATGATGCACCGAACCCTTGCTGCTTCAGTGCAGGTAGCTCCCGTGGACTTGACACCATTGCAGGGCATTCCTGTGAAGTTGACACCGAAGTAGTTTGCTCCAGGCAGATGTCCCTCATGGGCCACTGGATGAATGTTCCAATGGCTTGCCCTAGTGTCATGATCTCGTCGTCTGAGGAATCTGCAGCGGGACGACCGTGAAATTGGCATAAACACCGTCCACATTAACTTTTGTGAAACTCGGCATTGGATTTACACCGTGCACCAAAGCCCCAACACCGGATGGATACACCTAGCCCCAAGTAGCATCTAGGGCAATGGAGCCATATCTCATTTGGCACTTGCACTTCATAGCCACCTTCATCGAGCATTCTAGAGATAATATTTATTACTAGGATGTCATCGACAGGAAATCTGTCGTCGCCTTTTGGGGTAGGGTTAGGGTTGGGTGCACAGCTACTCAGAAGTTTAGGGGGCTAGCTAGCACAGTAGGGACAGGGCTTCCAACTGATTTTCCCTAAGCCTTTCCTCAAGGCTCTCCATCTATCGTCGTGTCTCACCTCTGATGTGATCATTGATCTCATCTCTGATGGATTCAGTGATCTCATCTCTGAGGGATTCATGAATCTCCACTTGTAGCTTTGCATCACGCTCAGCTTTGGCTCGCCTCCTACTCCAGTACACTTCAGAGTCCTCTAGGAATCCATGTTTCCATATAACATAAAGACCAAGCCCTCTTGTTCGATCCGGGTGCTTGTTATTTCCCAGGGCCGCGGAGAGTATATCTCTCTCCATGACTGCCTGGAATGAGCCATGGGAAGATTGTGCACTCAGCGTTTCATGCAATAGCCCGACATGTCATTTCACTTCCTATGAAGTTATGAAATAATTACAAACTAGGAAGTTCGATATCTTACCAAGCGCTGGGACACTTCCTCATCTGCCGGGGTTTGGAAAGGAGATGGCCCCCGAAGATAGGGTAGATAACCTCGCTCTTAGCCAGTTTCGGATATGCTCATCAGGGATCCCGACAAATGATGGGGAGACATTCGAACGGTTTGCCAGCTAGTCCTAATCCCTCCATTACGGGATTTGACCCGCATACCAAGTAGTGTCGAGTCTATGGGGGTACGTTTTTTTTGCTTGGAGGGCCCTGTGCGCCGCACTTTCACTCCAAAAATTATCTGTCGTCTTCTTCGCCACAAAGACTTCCCAGTACTCTTCCAAAAATGGATACTTGTGGAAGGGCCTTAGATCCTTCTCCACGTAGTTCTTGACAAGCGTGCTCTTGAAGTTCTTCCACGCTTTACACGCCTGTAGCAACGCGTGTCGTCGCACAGAGTCCTAGTGTTATTCTAGGATCTCGAACGATTGGAAAATATCCGTCAACAACTCACCTTTCTGAGCTTTAGTCAACTCCTTCCACGAATCGTAGGTGATGTTGACCCGTTCCTGTGCAACTATTCCAACCGTTCTCCGGAATGCAAACGTTGCTCGGGGAGGATTGATAGGGGTCCCAGACTCATCGACCTCCATGATGGTTAATCGGCCCCTAGGCCTTTTCGATATTCCTCTACCGTGCTTGGATATTCCAGAGGACAGCGCATCAGACATATGAGGCGACGATGACGAAGAATGAGCGGAAGACATCTTCACAAGAAATAGAAGTTCTGACACATATGAACATATTATCGTAAGATTCGATCTCTATGTGTATGGGTATACACACCAATTAATAAATAATTAGGATATGTAGGGAAGAAATTAGGACCAATACAATGACATAGTTGACATATAAACATGTGAATTCTCCAAGTCCTTTAAAAAGAATAATATACTCAACACAAACATCATGTGAACAAATGTCGTACTATTAAGAGGTATCATGACTAGTAGCTTGATAGCATGTTCTTGTGCAATTTAGATCAATATAGGATCACGCATGCACTTAGAGTTTGTTTTGGAAGCCAACTATGCATTTCTCAGGAAGATCGGTAGTACCGACATGTTATTGGCGATAATGAGTCTGAAGCAGCAACAAAATCTGATGAAAAAAATTGGAGAGCCTGAGGAGCTACAAATCAATTTGAGGACAATCACAGCAGATGAATATGCTATAATGCGTCACAGGAATCAGTTTTTGTTTCCAAGGTCATCTACAAATCCTAAGTTCCACACTAATTTTCAGGAGTTGGTTTATGAGCAAATGTATGGTCCCCACAGACAGTTTGCTGATCACAAATTTGTGAATTTGGTACATTTAAACTCCCTGGACAAATATGATGGAGCATATCGGCTTTTTCAACGAGTCGGTATCCATGACCTAGTAGCGCTAAGATGCGACTACGATGAGGATATAATAAGGCAATTCTATGCCACTTTGTATGTATCTCCTGATTTCATTCAGATGGCATGGATGACAGAGACTACTTACTTGGACTGCCAAAGACATGAGTTTGAGCTTGCCTTAAGGACAGAGTCCAGCAGATATGAGAATATTTATGACATGTCTGCTCTTTTGGTTCCAGCTTGGACAGAGTATGATGAGAATGTTAGATATACTCCAGGAAAGATAGGCGGCCTCCTACCAATTCCTAGTTTGGTCAATAGGATAATCAATTATACTATTCTACCTAAAGTGGGAATTTTGATGCTATTAGAGTACATGCTTGGAACTTAATAGATAATATCTTGCATGGGAGGAAATTTGATGTGATAGATATGATCCTTCGTGAGATTGCCTCTTCCAAGAATGATCGAGTCAAGAGAATCAATTATGCTCCTTATATCATGGCTTTGATCATCCGGAAGACTAATTATCGTGAAGGCTTGGGATCTGTCCACAAGCCATACAAGCCACGCAAGAGTCATCCTATCCCTGCAGCCGTTCATCCTCAGGCTCAACCAAGGGAAGCTGCTTAAGAAAATGCTCAAGAAGAAGGACAAGTTTCCCTCTCTCAAATCTATTCAGCTATTCTGGAGATTAGAAATTCTCGGCAAGAATTTCAATTTGAAACCAACAATAGGCTGGCAGCTTTGACAGAGAGTGTGAGTGAGCTTGAGCAAGCCTTAACCACTCCAAATCGCTTTGGACGACGTTGCCTCAACACACCTCCTCGAGATCCACGTCAAGCTTCATCCTCCCAAGCTCCACCATCTTCTCAAGACCCAACTAAATGACTTTTTGGTACTTTGATGCCAAAGGGGGAGAAGACCAGGAAAGAAAGATACAGGATGAGGAGAAGCAAAGGAGAAAGGGTTGAAAGATCAAGGGGGAGCGCTGCTACTATCTACTATCTATATTATATAGTCTATGTTGAACTTGTTTCGTTGGAATACTTGGACCTTGTGTGCTTGTAATAGCTTTGTTATGATATTATGTTCTTGTGACTTTATGATAATATTGTTGAATGTGGTACTTGTAATTATGGTTAAGTTATTCTCAGTGAATTGCATTATTTGTCTTATGGTTATTCATAATATTGTCAATTCTCTCAAGTTTCAACAAGCAAAAGAAACTTTACCAAAATTTTCAAAAATCTCTACATGTGCTTGCGAAAACATCCTCTCATTTATATGCACATGTTTAGGGGTAGCTTTCTTTGAAATGACTGTAACAAGCAAATAATTCTCAAAACTTTTTAAGCTCATTGAAAGAATTATTTTGTTAAGTTACAACAAGAATATACAACTCGTTTTATAACAAGTGGTATATTCAAAACTATATCTTTTTCACATATTGATTGGGTTGTCATCAATTACCAAAAAGGGGGAGATTGAAAGCATCTAGACCCCTAAATTTTGTTTTGGTAATTAATGACATTATGTGATATGGGACTAACATGTTTATCGAGTGTTCAAAGACAAGGTACAAGTAGTCTAGAATCCTTTTTATATTTACCAGTCTTAGCAGAAAAGGATGGAAGGCCGGATTTTAGGTTGAATGCCGTACTATTAAGAGGGATCATGACTAGTTGCTTGATAGCATGTTCTTGTCTCATTTGGATCAATATAGGATCATGCGTGCACATAGAGTTTGTTTTGGAAGCCAACTATGCATTTCTCAGGAAGATCGGTAGTACCGACATGTTATTGGCGGTACTACCGCACAGCGGTATGACCGGGATAGTGGTGCGGTACTACCGCAACCCGGTCAGACCAAAGATTAGTTGGCGGTATGTGTTTTCCAGAGTGACATCTTTTTGGAGCATGTTTGCTCCCTTGTGAAGCGGTAGTACCAGAGTTCATATGGTGGAACTACTGCGTAGCGGTATGACCGCAAATCCTTTGGCGGAACTACAGTTGAACGTTCGGACCGTCCGAACGTATGATCCGATCGTGCGGTCATAACGAGTGGTCCAAACGTTCAAAAAAATCTAAGCGGTCCACGTGGACAGTCCGATCGGGTGAGCTGGTCCGGTCGCACTTGTGAAGCGGTAGTACCGGAGTCTTTTGGCAAAACTACTGCGTCACGGTATGTCCGCATTTCCTTAGTGGAACTACCGCAGCCCGGTCTTTCCATTTATTTGTTAGCGGTACGATATTTCCAGTAAGGACCAGTTTTGGACCTCAAGTGGAAGCGGTCGTACCGCCCTTGTGGATCGGAATGACCGGTGAGCGGAACTACCACATAATAGTTGGCAGTAGTACCGCTCTGCCTTTTCAACGGCTAGATCAGAGGCATGAAATGCATCTGCGCTAGCCGTTCTTTATCTTGATTGGAGGAGTGCGGTAATGCGGCCGATGAGCAGCGATACTACGCTTCGTCTTTGAAAAGTTCTGAGTTTTGCCTCCAATGGTTGTATTTGTTTGTGGAGGATATAAATACTCCTCCACCAGCTCAAGGACCGAAGAGAGACTTCATTTAACATCCTTGAGCTAAGAGCATTCTCTCTACACCTCATATACACTTATTGCATTCATTGTGAGGTTGTTGAGCAAAATTCAAGTGCATTCATTCTAGATTGATCCTTAGCACTTGATTGTCATCAAGCGAAGATTGTGGTTCTTTACTCTTGGTGTTTGCCAACATCTAGACGGCTTGGCGGGAGTTCGCACGGTGATCTCTTCAAGAAGATTGTGAAGAGGTCCAGTGCCACATTGTGAAGTGGTTTGGTGCTCACTATCTCCGGAGCGGAGAAAGAACAACCACTAGTGAAATCGAGGTGAAGGCATAATTTGTGGAGCCGGCTTGATTCGTTCAAGCATCCTCAACGTGGACTAGTGAAGACCGACAAGTCTTCGATACCACGGGAAAAACTTCATTGTCTTCATTGTGGTTTACTCTTGTCTTCAAGATTTGCTTAGCTAGAATTGTATCTAGTATCGACGTTAGTTCTTTTATCTTAAATAGCATAGTAGTTCTTTCATCATACTTGTGCTAGGAAGCTTTGTTAGGACTATCTTGCTTAAAGTTTTTAATTAGTCAGAAAGATTTTAAAACCTCCTATTCACCCCCACGATCGGTTTTCCTTGGTCTCTGACCATGCCATCTGAAATAAGCAGAAACACAACAAGTACATGCATACATCCAATTCACATTCATTTCAGAAACAAGCACATCCATTTCACAGTACAAATCAATTAACTCAAATGAACTAAAATTAACCATTCAGAACACATATCAACATATTATTGAATCTTTAAAAACTACCCCTTCATGATGATCGACACGTATGTAGCTAGTTTCGTCATGTTGACGCGTATGTTCCTAGTTTTGTCACGTTCTTCTTTCTCGACCCTTATGCCATTTCCGAAAGGAGGCAACTCATCAAATTGATTGTATCCTTCCTCGTCCACTACATTCTCAACTCCGACAATCCACATCTAGATCGGTTCTAGTTTCCAGTTTTGCTTGAGTTGGTATGTTCTAGGGTTTCTGCCGCCACCTTGTTCATCCACCTACCGCATCAATCCCGACCACTTTGCTCTTGCCGCGTCCACCTCGTCTACTGCGGCAACAAGTCCAAGTCCACCTCTTCGGCTCAGACTTGTTTTCCTCCCCGGCCACAAATCCGAACCCGAACAGATTTCGATTTCGCGCATTGTCCGGTAAAACAGCCATAACTTTTGCATACAAACTCGGATTGCGACGTTCTTTGGCTCGTTGGAAAGCTAAAGAAAAGTGCAAGTCAAATTCATTCAAGATGTGCCTCTACACAGCATTGGAAGTTGCAAATCTGAAAAATTAAAAAAAACCCAAAAAAAGGTCGTTTAGGGCCTCAAAAGCGACCTCAAAGTTTATTTTAGTTCTCATAGTTAGATTCATTTGTCGGTTTGAGTTTTCTTTCATTCTAGATTGTGTAATCTTTGTTTCTCAGCCATATTTTTTTAGTGTGCTCAATATATACGTGCTGCTCTACTCTGAATTAAAAAAAAAAGAGGCAAGTGCAGAACAAAAAAAAAGAGGCAAGTGCAAAACAATAAAAAGAGCCGCACAAGAAACAAAATAAAAAAAGTAGAAGAAAGTAAAGAAAAGAGAGAGCCACAAAAAAAAAGCGCCTTGTCCTTTTTAGAATTGCATCCTTCTTTTGGTGCTTCGGTGTCTTGGTAGTTCTTTGTGCTTGACCCTAGTGCTTTCTTTCTCAGCTTGCTTTAGCTAGTTTTCGGTGTAGTCTAGGGCCAGCAAACTGTGACTAGTACTTTGAACTACTTTTCAGCTTTGCATAATGATTTGAACAATTGCTACTCCTTTGGTACATACTAGCCTTTCAAGCTCCACTTCCTACTAACCTAGCAGGTACCGTTCCTTGCAATCGTTGGGCTAATCACAAGTGAGAGTATCACGAACCAGTCACCGGTTGTACCACTTCCTTGCTGTACTGTTCAGAACTTGGTAAGACGTTGTGAGAGAGTGACTGTTTCGACCTGATCAGCGCCTAGTATTTCATAGGGAATTTTATACACGCGTGTATTTTTCTTGTTGATACTAACAATGGCAGGTTTAGGATCACAAGGGGAGAATAGTAGGCCCAACGTTGTGGAAGATGCACCTCTCACGCCTCACACAAAAGTCATCATGCAGCAATTTTCACGCTTGTTGAGTCAACATTCGGAGCGTCTTGAGGGGGTTCTAGATTGCACCAATAACGATCTTGCTATGATTGCTACACGTGTGGAGCAACTAGAGAGAACTCCACCTCCTACTGCCACCCCTGCTGCTGTCGGTGTTGCACAATCATGCCATAACCCATCCGTTGCTAGCTCATTGGCCGATGAGGTAGAAGATGAAGCAAACCCTTATCTTGCTGATATGGAGTCCGATGGTGGTTTCAATCCCAACAATGATCGGGATCATCGGCAACGACGCTTCAATCGACAAGGTATGAGAAGAGACTCACCACGTGAGGTATGTGATCGTAATGATGCACTTGGTAAAATTAAATTCACTATGCCTCCTTTTGCTGGTAAATATGATCTTGATGTTTATCTTACATGAGAGTTAGCCGTAGACCAAAAAATTGCTAAGTATATGGTTGCTGGTAGTCAAGGTATGAAGAGCTTAACTTTTGAACCTGGTGATCTCGTATGGTTACATTTGCGCAAAGATAGATTTCTTGAGTTGAGAAAGTCTAAGTTGATGCCTAGAGCTGATGGTCCATTCAAGGTGTTAGCTAATATTAATGATAACGCATATAAGCTTGATCTACCTACAGAGTTCGCGGTTAGTCCGACATTTAACATTGCAGATCTGAAGCCTTATTTGGGTGAAGAAGATGAGCTTGAGTCGAGGACGACTCAAATACAAGAAGGCGAGGATGATGAGGACATCACTTCCATGCATACACCCAACACTCCTCATAATAGAGCGAAACCTATGCACTTGCAAGGTCCAATCACCAGACCTCGTGGACGTTAATTGAACTATCAGTATTTCATCAATATTTGCAACACATCAGATTGCATTTTACCTTATTTTTGCGTGCTTCTTCGGTGTATGCAGGAATTGATCTTTGTGATCAGGTCATCTGGGTATTTGTGCACGGTTGATAATGACTTGTCGAGCAGTTTAGCGATTGCGTGGTTTTGGGCCTTGCGAGTTCATAGCCAAGATCGTGAGAGTTGAGCGACTTCTACTGAATTTATCTTCTCATCAAAAGATCGGGCCAGATTAAGACCTCTGTGGTTCATCATCAATAACCACTTCGGTTGCATAACCTTCGACAATGCTACCCTCCGGTCGAGATCGATTCCGTACATACGACTTGAGAATTCCCATGAACCTCTTGAACATGTACATGCTATGTAGGAACACAAGCCCACTCATCTTTATCTCCCTCACATCGTGAACAATGAGATGGACCATGATATCAAAAAACGATGGAGGGAAATACATCTCGAGATCATATAGAGTCGTCACCACCTCGTCTTGCAAAGCATCTAGTCCTTGGGGATCGATGACCTTCTGAGCAATTGTGTTAAAGAAATAACACAACATCATGATTGTCTCTCGGACCTTGATCGGTAAAATACTTCTAATTGCAACAGGGAGTATCTGTGTCTTCAGCACATGACAATCATGAGACTTCGTGCCAATTAACTTCAAATCTTCCATTGAAACAAGTTTCTTCATGTTGGCGGAGTAACCGGACGGAACTTTCACACCATGCAAGCACTGGTACAGTTCAGTTCTCTCAGCCTTGGACAGAGTGTAATAAGCAGGGGGAAGGTACATTCGTCCTTTGTCGGTCTTTGTCGGTGCTAACTCAGGTATGATGTCCATATCAACCAAGTGAAGCCATGTGTTGACACCATCCTTTGTTTTGTCACGAATGTTCAGTAAGAGACCAATCAAGCTGTCACATATATTCTTCTGTACGTGCATGATGTTGATGCAGTGGCGAACTTCTAGGTGCTCCCAATAAGGTAAGTCCCAAAATATTGATCTCTTCTTCCAGATGTTCTTCTCACGGGTCCTCGATTTACGTCCCTTTCTGAGCACAACATCTAAATTCTTAACGATGACATAGACCTCTTTCCGCTTAATTGCCTTAGAGCTGAACTGTCCTCCTTCCCTTCGTCGAATTGTTTCTTCATCCCGCGGTATGGGTGAGCCCTCTGAAGGAACCTGCAATGACACATCTACCCAGTTTTGCGCGCGTTCTTCAGCCACACACTCTCGGTATCATCTGAGCGGTGAGTATAGGCTTTGGCCCCTTTTGTACTCTGGTCGGACAGGCTAGCACGGGCAGGATAATCATTTATGATGCAGAACAACAAGTAGTGTAAAGTGAAGTTCTCTCGTTTGTACGTATCCCATACCTTTACCCCTTCAATCCACTGTATTTTTAGATCTTTCGTAAATGGTGTTAGGTACACATCAATATCATTTCCAGGTTGCTTCAGCCCTTGGATAAGTATCGACAGCAAAATATACTTCCGGTTCATACACAACCAAGGAGGAAGGTTGTAGATACAGGGAGTCATTGGCAAAGTGCTATGTCGGTTGCTCAGGTTACCAAAAGTATTCATTCCATCTGTACTGAATCCAAACATTGTATTCTTCGGTTCCGCACCGAAGTCTGCAAACCTCCTATCGATGTTTCTCCACTGGGTAGAATCAGTAAGGTGTCTTAGCTTTCCGTCATTCTTATGCTCCTCCGAGTGCCAACGCAGCAGTTTTGCATCGTTTGGGTTCGCAAAACATCGCTTCAAACGGGGAATTACTGGAAGATACCACGCCACCTTAGCAGGAGGTCCTTTCTTCACCTTGATTCCCTCACCGTCATCTGATTGATTCTTACGCTTGTATCGGGATACGTTGCACACTGGACATACATACATGTTTGCATACTCGTTACGGTAGAGGATACAATCGTTCGGACATACATGTACTCAATCTACTTCCATTCCCAATGGACAAAGAACCTTCTTAGCTTTGTAGGTGGTTTTGGGCAACTCGTTTCCCTCCGGAAGCATGTCCCCTAAGAGATCTAACAGCGCCATGAAACTCTTGTCGGACCAACCGTTGCTTGCTTTGAATTTCAGCAGTTGAAGCACGGATGACAACCTTGTATATTCTGGCTTGCAGCCCAGGAACAAAGGTTTCCCCGATTCCTCCATCAAACCCCAGAATTTAACATACTCCCTCTCATCACAGTTCCCTTCTGCATCGCGAAGTATCTAATCTAGATTGTCATCGTGCAGCCTATCCGAATCAGAACCATAATTGACATCATCCGGCGGCATATCGTTGACTTCGTCGGCGATGTTGTTATGACTACCTTCCTATATAATCTGCTCTTCACCGTGACTGTTCCAATGTGTATGAAACCTCTTCGAATCAAGTGTGCTTCGATTTGCACTCGGTTCTTAAACATCTTCATATTCTCGCAGTCAATGCATGGACAGTACATATATTCTACCCCCTTATTCAACATATTCTCCTCGCAACTCTTGTAAAAGCAAACACACCATTAACGTACTCTTCACTCACACGGTTGCCAGCGTACATCCACCTTTGGTCCATCTACGCGACACATATAACAATTTGGTGTTAAATATTGAATTAATTAATTAGTATACTATAGATGCAACTTTTGATGTGTCATTTGAAATATGTATTTCTAATGAACTGAAAAAACACCAATACACCCTAGAATCAGGTTGTTTATCACAAACACATTATAGGTAGCCCATGCCCAACTTCAGATGGCAGCAAGCCAATACTTGCAAAACAACACAAAAAGCTAGATCTAAACCATCTTCAATTCTCTCTGTACCGATCTATACCATCTTCAATTCTCTCTTCACCAAGCTAGATCTAGAATATAATGCAAGGAACAAATTAATTATGTACTAGCCATTGATAGTCAAGAACAAATTACCAAATCCGCGGTCTCATTTCACCAAATCGTCTCAAAGCCCCACCTCCAGCAGTAGCAGCGAGAACAGAGCCAAAATTTAAGACAGATCGATCTGTGAGGATCGGGTCTGCAATTAATGAGATTATCACAGACGATTTTTAATACAAACCGTCTGTGAAGAGGACAGGAAGTCACAGACAGTTCATGTTGAAAACCGTCTATGACGTATCACAGACGGTTCTGAACAAGAACCGTCTGTGATATTTGGTAATATCACAAACGGTTCCTGTTTAGAACTGTCTATGAAGTATCACAGATAGTTTTCAACATGAACCGTCTGTGATATTACCTCTTCACAGACGGTTTTTAGCATAGAAAGTAACACAGACGATCGCTAAACCAAAACCGTCTGTGATTGTGTTTAATACAGACAGTTTTGGTCAACCGTCTATGATCAGGTGTCCAATATTAGCCTTTTTGTAATAGTGTGGCGTACCATGTCTTTATGCTCGTCGATGTGTGAGGACACTTGGGTCATGTGTTGCAAGACCGTGAAATGGGCTTCAGTGTACGTATCCAGATCGAGAGTGATTGGTTTCCTTTTGGTGGTCCCAATACCCTCCAGTCTTCCCTCATGACGAGATAGAGGCACACCTAACGGTTCCACCGAAACCATGTAGTCGACGCAGAACTCAATGACTTCTTCGGTTGCATAACCTTCGATGATGCTGCCCTCCAATCGAGATCGATTCCATATGTAGGACTTGAGAATTCCCATGTACCTCTCGAACGGGTACATATGACGTAGGAACATAGGGCCGCATATCTTTATCCCTTTCACAAGGTGAACAATGAGATGGACTCTGATATCGAAAAATGATGGAGGGAAACACAACTCAAGATGACATAGAGTCATCATCACCTCGGCCTGCAGAGCATCTAGTCCTTTGGGATCGATGACCTTCTGAGCAATTGAGTTAAAGAAATCACACGACCTCAAGATTGCCACTCAAATCTTGTTCGGCAAGATACTCCTAATTGCAACAGCAAGTATTTGTGTCATCAGCACATGACAATCATGAGACTTCATACCTATTAATTTTAAATCTTCCATAGAAATAAGTTTCTTATCTTGGCGAATGCTTGGACGAACTTTCACACCATGTAAGTTACAGCGCGATTCGATTCTCTCAGCCTTGGATAGAGTGTACCAAGCTGGGAATAGGTACGTTCGGTCTTTATCGGTCTGTTTCGGTGCTAGCGCGGTCCTTATGTTTATATCAACCAGGTCACGCCGTGCGTCGACACCATCCTTTGTTTTGCCATTATTGTTTAGTAAGAGACCAATCAAGCTATCCCATATATTCTTCTCCACGTGCATGACGTCGACACAGTGGCGAACTTCTAAGTACTCCCAATAAGGCAAATCCCAAAAAATTAACAGCTTCTTCCAGATGTTCTTCTAACGAGTCCTCAATTTACATCCTTTTCCAAACACTACATCGATATCCTTAACCATGTCATAGACATCTTTCCCTCTAAAAGCCCTTGGAGCTGAACCGTCTTCCTTATTTCCATCGAATTGTTTCTTCATCTTGAGTATGGGTGAATCCTGGGAAGGAAACTACGGTGACGGATGTACACAGTTTTGTGCGATTTGTTCAGCCATACACTCTCGATACCATCTAAGCAGTGCAGATAGGCTTTGGCTCCTTTTGTACTGAACCTCGACAGGTTACCAGGGGCAGAAAAATCATTGATGGTGCAGAACAACATGGCGCGTAAAATGAAGTTCTCTCGTTTGTACGCATCCCATACTTGTACCCCTTCGTTCCACAGTGTCACAAGATCTTCTAGCAATGATGCTAGGTACACATCAATATCGTTCCGAGGTTGCTTCGGCCCTTGGATAAGTAGGGAAATCAAAATGTATTTCTGCTTCATACATAGCCAAGGAGGAAGGTTGTATACACATAGATTCACAGGCCAGGTACTATGTCGGCTACTTATGTTACCGAAATGATTCATTCCATTTGAATTCAACCCTAACCTTATGTTCTTCGGTTCCGCATCGAACTCTTCGAAGCTCCGATCGAAGTTTTTCCACTGGGCAGAATTAGCAGGGTGTCTTAGTTTTTCATCTTTCTTATGCTCCTCCGAGTGCCAACGCAACAATCTTGTCTCCTTTCGGTTCGCAAATAAATGCTTCAAACGTGGGATTACAGGAAGATACCATAACACCTTAGCAGGAGGTCCTTGCTTCACCTTAGCAGTATTCTTACGCTTGTATCGGGATACTTTGCACATGGGACACGCATGTATGTTTGCATACTTTTTACAGTAGAGGATACAATCGTTCGAACATGCATATATTCTTTCTACTTCCGTTCCCAATGGACAAATAACCTTCTTGGCTTGGTAGGTGGTGCTGGGCATCACATTTTCCTCTAGAAGGATGTCCGCTAGGAGACCTAATAATGCCATGAAACTGTTGTCGGACCAACCATTGCTTGTCTTCAATTTCAGCAATTCAAGCACGGATGACAACCTTGTGTATTCCGGCTTGCAGCCAGGAACAAAGGTTTCCCCGAGTCCTCCATTAAGCCCTCGAATTTACCAAACTCTCTCTCACTGTAGTTCCCTTCTACATCATGTAGCATCTGATCCAGATTGTCATCGTCTAACCTATCCTCATCAAAATCATTGTCCACATCCGGCATATCGTCGACTTCCTTGGCGATGTCGTTATTATTAACTTCCTGTATAATCTGCTCTTCACCATGACTGGTCCAACATGTGTACCCCGTTTTGAAATCCCTTCGAATCAAGTGCGCTTGATTTGCGCTGGGTTGTTAAACATCTTCATATTACCGCAATCAACGCATGGACAATACATAAAATTTATCCATTTCTTCAACATATCCTGCTCGGCGGCTCTTCTAAAAGCAGACACACCATTAATGTACTCTTCACTCGCACGGTTCTCATCTTACATCCAGTTTCGATCCATCTACGCTACGCACGTAACAAATTAGTGTTATAGTAGATTAATAAACCGCAAGTACTCTTCCTATTGACTAAACATACTAAAATTGATTAGTGATTAACCCAGAGCAAATATTAGGGGTTACAGATCGTTATCTTCGGAGCTCACGACAAAAATACCAAATATCCCGTGAGGTCCTCCTCCCTTTCTTCCTCCTCTCCTTCTCCTCCCTAGCTTCCTCCTTCACTTGTCCTCTCTTTAACTTCCTCCTTTCCTTCTCCTCCCTGCCTCCTTCCTTCCCTTCCTTCTCCTCTCTAAGGTGGCGCAATGGGGAGGAGGCAGTAGGGGTGGCGACTCAAACAGGAAGGGGGTGCCAGGGGCAGGGGTGACTATTGAGACGGCTGGGTATATAATGTCTTCATATCACAGACGATTCTTGTTAAGAACCATCTGTGACATTTGCACTATCACAGACAGTTATCTTTTAGAACCTTCTATGATAATTCATAGACAATTTTTAACAATAACCGTCTGTGATGTATGCGATTATCACAGACGGGTATTCTTAAGAACTGTCTGTGAATTATCACAGACGGTTCTAGTTACAAACCGTTTGTGATAATTACGTATCACAGACGGTTCTAGTTACAAACCGTCTGTGATAATTACGTATCACAAACGGTTCTAGCCATCGCTACATATTACAGACGATTCTTATTAAGAACCGTCTGTGATAATTACAACACAGATGGTTCCAATGGAACTGTCTGTGATGAGGCGTCCAGTATATCACATCCAGGCCCTCCGCCCGGACCACCTTGTACTAGCATCTCGACAAGTTCAACCCGTCCGGTCCGCCCCGTACGAGACCGTTGCCATAAAACACAAGCACGTCTTGCATGTTGGACATTACCTAAAGACACAACAACCCAATCCATATGTTACGAGCAATTCACTATTCTTTATTGTACACAATCAAATAAACATATCGCACTATTTAGTCTACATTTTCCTACCTTCCCAAAATAACCACACTTCGCTACCTAACCAACATAACGACTTCCAAATAATTAGGACTAATTAATTTGGACTAAGTAATTACGACTAAGTTAATTACGACTAAATTAGATACGACTAATTAATTAGGACTAAATAATTACGACTAAATTATTTACGACAAAATTATTTATTACTAAATTATTTATGGCTAAATTAATTATGACTAATTAATTAGGACTAAATAATTGCGACTAACTAATCAGGACTAATTAATTGCGTCTAGTTAATTAGGACTATTTTAATTAAGACTAACTAACTACGAGTAATTAATTTAACAAATTAGTTAGGACTTTGTTAATTATAACTAGCTAACTACGAGAAATTAATTACGACTAATTAATTTAATGCTAATTACATAGTTAATAAACATAATGCATAAGAGAAAAATTACCACCTCTAGAAGATCTTCGCTTGATGTCGAACTTTCTCTACTAATACGACCACTAAACACTGCTTTAAACACTCTCAAATCGGCAGTGAAATCGGAACGAATTTTGGTCAATCGCGCTACCTCTCGCTCATTCTATTCTCTCTCTCTCTCTCTCTCTCTCTCTCTCTACGCCGAGCACTTGGTTTTGGGGTGGATAATGAGAGCGACGGGCTGGGTTTTATAGCAACACGAAAGAACTTGTTTGACTGACCGCGAAACGATGGGAGGGAATCGGATTCCCTCCCACGGGCGACGAGTCGGGTTTTTTGCGCATGCGGGGGACAGCAAGAATCGGGTGTGGCCGATGTGACTGGCGACGGGACGGGACAGATGTAACATCCCAAAGTTACATTATCAAAATAAAAATAAATAAGGATATTATTTTATTAGATTTTCTAGTATCAAAGTTCTTTATTGATTTTACGTAATTTAAAAAGAATTTTCTTTGTTAAAAGAAGAAAAAAATCAATTATTTAATTTCTTGGTTTTAAAATCAATAAAAAATTATTGAGTTTTTAGGATTTTATTGGATTTAAAGTAAAAAGTAAAAATTTAATTAATTTCGGAATTTTAAAAGCTTTTCCTAATTATTTTAAAGCCAAAATAAATTATTTACAAAATTAATTACCATTTATAAGTTGAAATTATTTTTAATAAGTTCAAAATAATTCTAGGAATGTTTGTGAATTTTTCTAGAATTTTTGGACTCTATTTGCTATCTTCTAAAAATTTATTTGATTTGATTTTTAATCTGAATTTTGAAATTAAAAAAATAATAAAAAAATATTTTTATCTTCCCGGGCGGGTCACCCATCCCGAATCTACTCCCGACGCCTTCTTTCTATTAACCATAACATACCACTTTACTCTTTTATTCCCTCCTTTCTCTCTCCTATTCATCTTCTCCACGAAACCTTTCTTTCTGTTGTGTTTCTTCAACCGAGAGACTCATCCATGGCCGCCCATGGCCACCAACCTCGCCGACGCCGTCGCCACCTCCAGCCACCACCGTCGACCGCGTCGCGCCCAGCCCCAGCCACCTGCGCCACCTCCCTCCCCTCCCCTTGCTCCAGCGCCATCCAAACTGAACCGCCAAGCTCCAACTGCCAACAATGGCTACCGGCCACTCTTTCTCCCCTTTCTCCGCACTCGGTGCATTAAAATGGATTCCGTTTGAAGAGGAATATCCGCATTAATCTTGCGCACGTTACCATACCATCAATTGGACGTTTCCACAATTGCATGCAATCAATTTGGCTATTTCAATCGTTCTTCAATAGCCCCCAAAACCGTCGCGTCTTCTTAGGTGAAATCCCAGCGATTCAAACCCCTCCTCCCCTATATAAAGGGAGCACCAGGAGCCCCTCTCCATCCACAACCCATCCCCCAAAACCTCTCCTCCCCTCTCCCCCTATTTTTGCCAAATTTCGGAGTTGAATCTCTTTGGTCGAACGCTGTTCATCGGCCAATTGCACCTCCTACAGTGGAGCCCCGACACCATCGATCACACCACTAGCTTCGCCTCGCAGTGCTCTACGATGTGCTCCCCTCGCCTTCGCCGGAACACCGCCACCACCGTGAGCCCGCGATGCGCCGTCGGTTCCCTCCTCGCCACCACCAGATCGTGCGCATTCCACCACCACCACCGAGGTGAGCATCGGCATCCCCATCCTCTCCTCTCTCCATTCCACCCTCGCCAGCCGCTGGAACGTTGCCGTTCGCCGGCAACTAAGCCGTAGGCCGAAGCTCCTTTCACTGTGAGTTGTGTTGCCGTCGAGCTAGCTCCGGCCACATCGTCTCCACCACCGGCATCGCGATGTCACATTCTTCGTGATGCTCTCCTTTCCTCACCGATGTCGCCGCTCGAGCATCGCCGGCACCATGTTCAAGCCACAGCCATGCACTGCACCATGTTTCTGTTCGGGTTTAGAAGATGATGAATAGTAGCATTATCTAGTCATGTGCTTCATGGTTTGTACATGAAAATTTTAATCTTCCAAAAATTTATTCTCTCACATGTGAACTCCAAATCCGCTGATTCTTTCTCCTAAATTCATCCACTATTTTCAGTATTTATTTTATAATTTTTAGATTTTATTTATTTTCTGTTATTTATTTGGTCCGTTTTGCGCGTCGTTGCCGCTGTCGGCCGACCGTACGCGTTCCACCCCAACCAAGGTAAGCATTGTGTTCCCCGTGGTTCCCTCTTCGTTTCACCACAAACCTCACCTGCTATCTCCTTTCTGTTTACCTGAAACTCCGACGTCCGCCCGCCGCCCGCCGAAGGTCTTCTCTGTTTTACTACGTCACCATCGAAGGTCATCTGGCTAAGCCGTCTACACCGTTGAGTTTGCCTCGACGCGTCGTGCTTCCGTCGCCATCGCCATGGCCATAAAGCTCTTCCCTGTTATTTTCATAGTCTGAAAATTGAACTATTGTGTCTATGCCATCTTGAACCCACTAGTCATAGACTTCTTTCAATCCTTTTATTCCTTCTCTATTGATTCACTAGCATATGGACCATCCATTTCTCACACACAAATCTTTTCTATTTCTATTCTGAAATCAGAAACCGAAACAACCATTTCTTGTGAATAGTGCAATTTTCAGAATTTCTATTATTTCATGTGATTTTCGACCTTCCGGAAATTCGTTCTCCTTCATACGAACTCCGATTCCATCGATTCAAATTCCTAAATTCATATAAAGTCGATATCTTCCTTTTAGTATTTATTTTATAATTTTTAGATTTTATGTGGATTTCATTTCAATGTTATTTAAATCTGGATCATTTACGCGTATATATTTTGACGCCGTTTGAGAACATCGATTAATCAAGCAAGGCAAGTTACATCTTTGATCATATTTGATCCCATTATTTCAAATTATTTAAATTCTATTTTAAATTATTATTGCATGCGTATTTCTATTCAATGTAATTTAAATACCTGCTTTTTAAATTATAGTTATGCCTAAATCCTTTATACTGCCAATCTTGACATTTAAATAAACCTACCTTGACACCTTAGATGAAAATCTAGTTTATGCGATAGTATGAACTATAATATTTTGGGGAAGATTATGCTTAGCGGTGCTTAGACCCAAAATTATTCAATTTGAGAACTTCCAGCCAAAAATCAAATGTTGTTTAAATTGTATCCATTGGATTGATGTGCCATGGATGTTTGAAAAGGATTTGAAAAGCAAAATAAAATCGGTTTGGACTTGGGCAAAATGGATGGTTGGTGGGTGCAGTTTTATGCACGGGCTCAATCCGGGTAGGGACCTAGGGTTTTTATTGGAAGTCGTCCAAGTCAGTTAAGGACGGGTCTTTGAACCGCATCTTGCTAAGCCACATCGTACTACCACATGTCCTGAGTGGGTAGGATCTGGCTAACTAATTTGTAACGTTTCACCGTGGTCGTGCCATCTGGTTGCGTGGGTGTCTTTTATGACCTACTTTTATGTATTCCCACCTGGCGCAAGAGGGGGCCTGAACCCAGTGGGTTTCTATCTAAAGGGGGTGAATCCTTAGCGAGGCGGGACTATGGTGGGATGAAGCTTTGTAAAGGCCTCGACACGTGCTCTAGACTGCTTACCTAAGGTAGTGAGCGGTGGTATCGACGGATGCCAAACAAACTAGAGAATTCATGTCATGTGGGTAAAGCTGTACAACCTCTGCAGAGTGTTAAGAACTATTCGAATAGCCGTGTCCAAGGTCATGGACATGCTGAGCAAAGCCACTCAAGTTAGACTTTGATTTTGTTTTCAAAAGAATTTATCAAATGGTTTATCCAAATGGGAAGTTGGGCAGGAAGCCATGTGATAGGAGAGTATCCTTCACCACTCTTGTGTGAATGTTATCTGACTATAAGACTTGAGAATTTATAAAATGAATTTTAGTTATAGAATAACTGCTTTGGAACTCGATACAGATATTTTAAAAAAAACAATGCTTTATGCAAATTCAACCAATAAGCCTTCCTTTGTTTTACCCCTGCATGCATTATAATCTATTATTGGGTGTAACTTGTGAGCATGGAAGTTGTGCTCATCCTTACTTGATGCAAATAAATTTCAGAGGAGAAGGACTTCGCTATCGGTGTGGATCTCGATGACTAGGCCGCTACTCCAGTCGATTGCCTGTGGCAGATCAGCTGGACTCCACTACTTCTTCGTCTTCCGCTGTGTTTAATGTTGGCTTCTAAGCCTTTCTTGTAATAAACTATGTTGATTATTAATAAAGTTGTGTGATTTATAGATGTTACCATATCTATTTACTGTGTGAACTAGCTACTGATCATGGGACTAGTTCAGAAATGCACAGAGGATTTGGGGTGTTACTCCCGGGTCCGACAAAGGAATCGATTCCCTCCCACGGGTGCACGGCGCAAAAGGAATGCGGGGCGTGTCTGTGCCCTTGGAATTTCATTCAAAAATTAAATTTCACATGAAATGTTAGGCGCGCAGACGAGGCGAGTCCGAGCCAGGGGTGCATGGACTCGGCTGCGCCGTTCCCATGGCGAGCAAATGAGGAGTTCTGGGGCCCCAGCGTGCAGACGAGGTGATGTGTCGCTCGCCGGCTGCTCCGCAGTGCCATTTTTCGCTTTGATTCACAGAGAGGACTAAATTTGCTATTTAATGTGTCAATAGTGCTATATTAGCCAAAAACTGTAGCCGGAGGACTTCTGCGTCCAGCGAGTCACTCTGACTCGAAGTGCATCTCCATCCTCTGTTTGGGAGAAATTTTACGGTACATTCTGCTAGTAATATATGGTGGTAGTATAAATGATCAAATCTGACTATTGATTAGTTAAGGGTATAATAGACCTTTTTTTGCATTTATAATTTTTTATGAGGGTGTTATGAACTTTTTTAAGAACCATTAGATAAAAAAAATAGATGGCTAGTACTAAATTGAGTGAACAGTAAATATCTCCTGTTTGGTGCCGGAAGAAAGACGGGGTTTTCAGTCAATACAATAGATTCATTACTAGGATACTTCACAAGGCGTATGGTTCTGACTAATAAGTTTATCCTCCAAAGCCGTATCGAATATAGATCGTGTTTCGATGTACAAATTAAACAAAACTCGCTGGAAAAGACCCGAAGCAATGCCATTCGGCTGCTCCCTTCAATGAGTTGTTAAGTCATGTTAAAAGCGGAATTGAGTTAAGCAGCTCATCTTCTGGCCAAATGTACTGCCAACTATTGGGACTTAGGAGAATAGTGCTAATCAGAGAAGGTAGTACCAGATGTACTGCCCATATCAATTGCAAACCGTCTCTGTATTGATGAGAAATCACTAACCGTGACAAATGACCCTATTTGCCTGCCTTGAAAGATCAATGTAAGGAGAGTTTTCATGAGAGAGCCTCCGGAAAATTCTAGGTGCAATACAACTATGCAAGTAGTTCTTCGGATAAAACTGTTGCCTCTTGGATCGATCTTAATCGACGCCCGGCCGTCGGCATGTGTGCTCCCAAATCCCAGTTCTTGATCATGTGCCGACAAGCCGACAATATAGGACGATCGTGCAGGGGAGGCAGTACGAGCGCAACAGTTTTCTTCAACGGCCATCGCTATTTGCACCCTGTTCGCGAGTTAATATCATGTCAGAATCGATGCGAAGTGCCTCTATCGAGCGTGCGACAGCGATTTGACCGGGGACAATCATCTCGCTGACAACAACGTGCCGACTCTTGTTAGGAGTGTATCTAGTGCACAAACAGCATTTGGTGTATATATACAAAAATTTTATTTTAGGTATCAAATTTGCATAAAAAAATTCTGAAAAAAATTCTAGATGTGCTTCTGAAACTACTCTACTTATATACGAAATTTCAAGTTCAAACTCATTCCACTTTGAGAGTTACAAAAATGAGAAATTCTGACATATGATAAATCAAAAGCAAAGGGAAAAAAAGAAAAAGGCAAATGTTACTATTCACAGTAAACTTATCTTTTTTGTTTCTTCTAACATACTTTGAGTTTGAACTTCAAATTTTAAAGGGTGGAACAAAACACTATAAATTACATCTAGAATTTTTTTTAGAATTTTTTATGCTAATTTGTTATCCAAACTAAAAATTTTTGTATATGTACACCAAATAATACTTGTACACTAGATATGCAGCCACTCTTGTTCGTTGCGCGGTGTCTGCCGGGTGGCGACTCCGTGGCGCGAGGAGCTAGCCCACGCCGCTGATGACTGTACTGACCGAGTGGTCCTCATGAAATTGATCCTCCGGCTTTTCCGTTGAAATGTCCAGCATGATGTGAGAGATCGTAATAGCTAGTGCCACCACGTTACCCTCACCTCATAGTCTCTCAGCTATCTTACCTGACTGGAAAAGTTCAAGTTCTAGTACGCCTTTCCATCGCTCAGTTGTTAACTGGAGTAGCACTCTTCTGAACATATTACGCAGCGACCTTGAAATAAGCGGGTAACTTTCGTGTCACAATACACGAGAGCTTTCACTTGGCAAGAGTCAGGAACAGGAAACGGCAGATGGGGTGTGTATTTTATCGAGCGATCTCCGTGCACCGGCCTCTTTCTACCGAACTTCCTATGGGTTTCTCTCTTTTTTTCCACCGGAAGTTGGTGTCGGTGATCGTCAATGCGGTTGGACCGATTGAGCCTTCGCTTCCCCAACCCTTTCCAATTTCTACTTAGATTTTTTAAAAAAATTTGGTCCCGTGGTGCCATATTAATTACAAAAATAGCTTCCTTCCTTCAGAGCGCGCAAGTACAGGAGGTCGACGCAGACGCTTCCAGCTCGGGCGCGGAACGCCGATGGCGGCGTTAAGCTGGCGGGCGTGGGAAGATGGGCACGCGGCGCTTTCCACAGAGGGGTCAGGCTACTTCTGCGTGCTCGGTCTTGTGCGACGAGGAGCGGCGGCTCACGCGCCCGGCCTTGCAGCGTGGCGAGGGCAAGCAACTCCCGTGCCACCAGAGTGCAGAAGGCTGTCGTTGTTGCCACGCGGTTGCTCGGCCTGCTGGCAGCTTATCTCTCGCCTTGCAGCGTCCGCCCACCCGCCTAGCCCCGACAGCGGTGCGGTGCCACCACACGCCTGACGCCGTGTACCCGTTGTTGGCCCTTGTGGCGCCGGGGCGCTCTGCACGCCCCCCCTCCCTCGCGTGCGACCTCGTCGTTTGCATTAAAATGGAGCGAGGTGGGACGAGATCGTAACCAACAAAATACAGTGATGACGTTTCGAATCACCTATAGCACGAGTTTGACAAATTTTCTGTTTCCTTTAAAAAAAAACAAATCTCGGTGCCCATACTTCCTCCTGATTTTTTTTACAAATCTCGGTGCCCATACTTCTTCCGAAATTTTATTTACAAACCTCGGTGCCCATACTTCTCCCAAAATTTTATTTACAAACCTCGGTGCCTATATTTCTTCAAGAATGTTGTTTTTTACAAATCTCAGTGCCTGTATTTCTTCCTGATATTTTAGTGTCCATATTTCTTCCTGATTTTTCTAGTGTCTATATTTCTTCCTAGTTTTTGGTTCCAATTCTCGGTGCCAATGCACCTCTCTCCACCGATGTTTATTTGTCGACTCCTACCTCAAGATGCGCTCGGTGGCCTGGAGGCGGCCCACCCTACCTTCACGCTTTGCCCGACTGTTGTCTTGCCACCGCCTTTCCACGCCCCTCAAGCACGGTATGTGCCACATATTAGCGTCCGGTACTTTCACGCTCGGCGGTGGGGTAGATTCCTAAATTTTATGTCAGAAAGGTTATTTTTGTAATTAAGATGGCAGCACGAGATCAAATTAAAAATATCTATATTCTTCGTCCTCCGCCGGTACGGAACGCATACGGCCTGGCCAGGCCAACGCGGCAACACCGTGACGCTGTCTCTTCTGCAGCTTACCGCGGACATATGGGACCGGTCGCAGGTGGCACGACTGTACCGTCGGCCTCGCAATCGACGGGCGGATCTCGAGTGTCACCAACGGCGTGCGCCACAGTGCCACAGTGCCACAACGGACTAGTTGTCGCTCGCGACGGTGTGCTTTCAGCTTAGAGTGTATGCTAGAGCGCAATGCGTGGGTACTCTCCTCTCCCTGGTCTTGCAGCATTTTGTTTTGAAAGGAAAAAAGACGCACTTCCATTTAGACGAGTTCGTGTAATCATGTGCTCTGACTCCGCTTTCTTCCTTGAAAATATAGATGTTCAGAAATCAACATGCATGTGGAATTGTGGATATGTCAGTTGTCCCTTGTGATCAACCATTCTGACTTCATTTTTTTAAAATAGCCTGACTTCAATATGTATTCAATTCAGTAAACAAATTGAACTCAATTTCTTCGCCGTGTTGACCAACAAGCTAGATCGAATGATTAGAGATTACAGGGAATCATCCGCAGTCTTCAAGTTTAATCAGGAATATTTGTTCTTGAACGGCAAGATGGCGAATTTTTGGTTGTTGAATGAATCGCTGTCAGACTGAAAACAAAAGCAGATAAACCTACTTAATAACAATGCTTGCTCTCTCGTCCTACATGCCTAAAGAATGGCTCAAACTTCAGAAACCCAACTCTCGCGAGATTGGCACTCGCCAACTAATGCGTGACATGTACTTAGGCTAGTCGGTTGATGGGCTTGTTCCAACTAAATCAAAACTTTTCTTAAAGACTCGATTAGCACAAAAACAAAATGCTCCATACCATTAGCTTGGAACTTTTGCGGTTGCGGCTGTACATGCGTGTAGCAACCGCAAAAGTTAGTTCCAATCGAATGTACAACCTTTGTGAACTGGGGGCTTAAGATGACCCATTATTCGAAGAGAAATACTAAAGAACATTATAGTGTTCTAAGCCATCGCCGTCAAATTGCTTGGTCACAGCTGTCCATCTCACCTCTCATCCTAGTCCACTCATATATTATCAACATACGAACTATACAAGCACAAACTACTCTCTCTCTCTCTCTCTCTCCCCCTCTTTACATGGCCGTAGTAGCAGCAGTGAGCAGAACCCCAAATCTCTCTCTCTCACACACACACAAACACAAACTTACACACCATTGGCCAGCGAGCTGCGGCAAGCAGGTGCAGTAGGCTCGCACGAGCAAGAGAGGCGTGCAAGCGCTGTGGGTTGGTATGTGAGTGTCGTTGGGCAAGCCGCATGCGAACACGGTGGTCGAGTGACGGTGAGCAGCTGCGTCATGCAAGCAACGACAATTGGGCCACCGCCATCGCTATTGCGAAGGCAACGGGCGAGCGCACGGTGACGGTTCGGGGCACCACAAAGGCAACAGGGGAGGCGCGATATCAATGACAATGCGCGACCACGAAGTTTCAGTTTTTAAACCTGAAACTCACCTTTGATACTCAAAGTTTCAAATTTGAAACCGTTGAAACTCTCTGAAACTTGATGTTTTTCAGTTTTTGAAACTCTTTGGAACACGCTTAAACTTGTTTGAAACATCAAACACAAAACAAACCTTCGTGAAACTTTCTGTGCAACTGAAACACCATAAAACTTCGTGAAACTGCTATACTAGCAGCTCCCTTACCATTATTGATCTCGCTAAGCATGAGACACATAAAATCATATGAAACTCGTCCAAAACTTGTAGTTTCATATTTGAAACCCATAAAAAATTGTTGACACACAATGAAACCTTATGGAAGCCCGTTCAAAACTCTTTTGAAGTGTGCATTGAAAGTTTGATGTTTGTATTTTGAAACTTGGTTGAAATTCTTTTGAAACTCGTTTATAATCAAATTTCAAGTTTGAAACTGGATGAAACTTGTTGTGATTTTTTTTTTGCTCTGATGTTTCGATTCAAACTGCATGAAACTCGTCCAAAACTTTCTTGAAACTTTGTTTGTTTTGATGTTTCCTTTTGAAACTTATGATTTTCCCGTGAAACTGATTGGAACTTTGAAGTTTGTCTGCTGAAACTCAGTTGAAATTCTTCTGAAACTCATTTTTAATCAAGTTTGAAACTGAACAAAACTTGTAGTTTCAGATTTGAAACCCATCGAAATTTGTTGAAACACACTGGAACCTTATGGAAACCCGTTCAAAACTTCTCGAAACATGTTGAAACTTCTTTTTTTTTGTCTGAAACTGAAACTTGAGTTCCAAAATCTAAAATTTCTTGAAACATGTTGAAACTTGCCGAAACCTCTTGAAACTCTTTGATCTGAAACTTGTTGAAATTTGGGCTTGAAACTTTCTTAGATTTTTCTGAAAACTTCTAGAGATACGCGAAACTCACTGAATCTGGAACTTTTAAAAACTCTCTTTTGTCTGAAACTTATTGAAAGTTGAGTTCCAAAATCTGAAAGTCTTCAAACTTTTTTGGAATCTTCTAGAAACTTCTAGAAATATAAAACGAGTTGTAACCTAGTCGAAACTTCAAACTCGAAATCTAAAAATTTAAAATAACTAAAATTTTATGAAACAGCATAAAATTATTGTACCGTTAGAAATATATTCTAACGGTATAGCAGGAGCGCGCAACTAAATATCATATATGACCTTATATCCAGAGTTGAGAGCTCTTGTACAATCTGACAATCACACTGATGTGCGGTTGTTGAGCGACCGTCATAGATGCGTTTCTTTTCAATCAAACGACTAGCAGTCAGTACTAGTACATACATACATTTGTTTTAACCGAAGGTTACACTACTCCTGGCTCGGTCGTCGGTAGTCTAAACAGTTCTTCTGCATCCTATCCTCTCTCTTTGATCGAACGCACTGTGCGTCTGTGCTCGCATAGTCTAAGTTGTGCAATTTGGATTTTAGGGCCATTCACCCGCACGATTGGACTTGCACTGATTGCACGGTGTAGGACCGTGCACTGAATTTGACGTCCGCATTGTTTGCTCCGTGCCATGCTGGAGACAAAATTAACTGCATATGGAGCAACTGCGAAATTTCTTTTTAATAATCTATTTTTTATTTCGAATTATAGAAATAATACTCGTAATAATCACTTGTCGCTCTACGGTTAGACGACTTGAGCTAGTCACTCAACGGTTGCGCGCCAAATATCCAAATCGTTCAACCTTTGAATGACTAGACCTTTCAGTTGAGCGACTTGGACACCTGTCGCTCAAGCGCTGGACCCTAGTCATCCAACCGTTTTGTGTTGGGGTGTAGCAGTGATGGTAAAGATTAGGCTATTAAGCAATTATCGGTTGAACGAATGTTAGTGTTGGGTAAACCAGACATTATAAATATTGTATTCGCATGATACTTAATGTTTTTAATATAATTAGTTGCGTTTTTCCCAATCAGTTGACTGCTTCACACATTTAGTTGTGAAAACAACTTAATTTTATGGACTGTTGATGATAACAATTGCTAACATTGGTAAATAAGTTTTAAATATGTGTGAACATATTATTAAAAATTATGTAGTCATTCCATAATATTTTGTTAAAATTGGTGGTGCCCGTGCATACCGCAGCTATGCTACAAATAATTGAACCCACTAATTGTGTCGTAATTGCTAACTTGAAATTGATTTGCAGGTATGGCTCGCGACCATGGTGGTTTAGACTGGCATTTCGGCTTGCTGGACCGGCTAGTCGATGTGCAGCACCACACGAGCCGTTGTATCCAGCATCCAGTTCGCGGGGACGACGTGACTGACTTGGGGTGGTCCGTACGTGGACACCCCGACGGACTTGGAGATTGGACCCATGCTGGGTAAACAGGTTTGTCTTCAAACTGTGTCACTTCTTTGTGTCATATGTCCGCTATGTACTTGCTTTTTCGTGCTTTGCAGGCTGAGCCATGCTGGTCTTCTACCTCTCGCACGGATGGTCGAGGCCACCGAAGAGGACAGCACTCCAGTCGAGGACGATGGGGAGGTCTAGGAGCGGTCACGACGGTTCCTGCCGACTGGCGAGACGACCTGTTGGGAAGGTTTCAGGGGATTCTTCTGGCCGAGGCCGTGCCACCGTACTACGACTTCCAGGAGTGACAGCGACATGGGCCGCCCCTGTGGTGGCTTTCGCAATTTCGGGTACGTATACTACCCATTTTCCATGTTAAGCGATGCACTATTCTTGCCATATGACGGGCTTACTGATTATTCGTTTGTGCATAGGTCAAGCGGATGGTCCCGGAGCCCACCGACTACCAGGTGTCGCAACACCTCGCGGCGTACTTGTTGTGCCTCTTCAGCTGGGTACTGTTTACCAGCAGCCACGGTGACTCCGTCGATGCCCGCCTCATGGGGTACGTGAGGGCCATCACCGATGGGGAGGAGCTGCAGATCAGCTGGGGATTAGCCGAACTTGTCGTAAAGTACTGCAGCATATGCGAGGTGTGCTGCAGGACGAAGCCGGCCTCTATCCTCACAGGTTGCCCCCTCCTGCTGCAGCTGTGGTCGTTCGAGTGCTTCTCCCTCAGACGGCCCATGCTGGTGGAACTCCAGTCCATACGCGCGGACATGTACCACGGGGGCGCGGTGGACCGGCCGACCGCAGGATCCCTTTAGTGCTGTAGACGGGTACATACCGTCTTATATATTTACTTTAGTTGTACTACGAGTGATCCTTTATAACGATTTTCGGCTCATGAGCCAGTATGCACATGTCTTGAGTCCTGCGTGTGTCTGAGCACTTCGTCAAGTAGCTTGACCGCCTCACCACTGACGACATGTGTTGGGAGCCGTACTCTGATCAGGAGATGGAGAATCGTGCTCCATGATGTCCTCCTTTGTCTTTGGCGCGACCGGTATCTTGCCAACGTGAAAAAGGTCATACAATGAGTACCTCTGTTGATGCGCTCATGATTCGCATCGAGGTTGGTGCATGTCGTCGACCCTCCCTCTGCTCACGTACCAGCACAGACCGACGCGTACCCTGTACACTTCACGCGGAACGTGCACCTCGCGGTACGTATTATCGTGTTTCAAAATGTTTGAGTACGGTTACCTCAATTACAAGTTTGACGCTTTCATGTACTCCTTGCAGACGAACATCAACTTCACGATGGCGAGGGACTCCTGGTTGATCCTTGGCAGGGTCACCCACGGTACGGAGCTAATGCGTGACGAGGCGTGCTGTGACCCTAACGTCTTGCAAGACAGTCGAGGAGGTGACCACGTCGGCGCTCTGCCGAGGTATCACGTCTGCGAGCCAATTAGGAGAGCTCCGTGAACGCGTCCACGTGTCCGCTAGTGCTGGCGGTGGAGGGTCGGCTAGACGCGTGGCTACCCACCGCCGCTTGACCAGGCCGAAGGGTCCGGGTAGGCACGTGGCTACGCACCGCCACCGCCGTTCTTCCAGGACCCCTACCCGACAACGTCAGGGAAGTATCTGTTCTTCCCTGACATGTACGGGCAATACAGGGGGTATGACCCTTGGTCACGCGCCATGGCCCACGAGAAAGGTACGTTTCCTCTCCTCAGGTATGTGAGCGTCAATATATTTGCGGGAATAAACAATATTTATCCTGCAGGTTTCACACTCCACCTGGGAGTTGACCTCTCCCCGCAGGAGGATGCCCAGCAGGACGAACCGAACGTGGACGCCTATTTCGCGGACGATCCGGGGGAGTTCAGGGGAGCACCTCAGCCCACACCCGTCGAGATTCTTACCGGGTCATAGCTTAGCAGTCCCCTAGTGGGCACATAGACACAGGTGGAGTCGACCCCTGAGGCCTTAGGAGCATGGGTCACCAAGGCTCCTGACCGTCTCTCCTTGTCAGGCCCCCGGCCCCGACACCCCGCGCTGAGGAAGCCCAAGCGGGGACATACGGGTGGGCGCGGACTAGGGGTGAGACATAGCGACATGGAGGAGGTGCTACGGGTGGTACAACAGGTGACCAGTAGGGGGTCTTCGTTGTGCTTTGTGTACTTGTGTTAGTTGTTTACGGATTTTACTTTGTAGCTACTATGACATGATTGTGTATGCATTCTCTCGTGCATTGCAATATAACCTACCGTACTACTTACCAATCGTTCATACCTCTGTCACTCAACCGTTCGACGACTTGCTGTGGCGATCCGAGCCTCAGGGAGGTCCGACGTCTGTCCCAGGAGCACCCCGAAGGGAGGTCTTGTGACAGTCCGAACCTCAGGGAGGTCGAAAGACTGATCCGGGAGCACCCCAAAGGGAGGTCCCGAAATCCCTGTGCACAACCGAGCTAGTCCCAAGGACCAACATCTAGCTCACACAGTGAACAAAAGTGGTGACATCCATCAACGCAACTTTATCAAAATAACAACAGAGTTTATTACAAGGGTGGCTTAACAGCCGACAAACAAAACACAGCGGAACAAAAGCGGAGTAGTCCACACGATTCGCCACAAGCATTCGTCTGGAGGTCATAGCCTAGTTGTCTTGGAGGTCCTCTAGCTCGTTGAAGACGTCCTCTCCTGCTCAAACAGGTCAAGCAAGAGTGAGCACAACAATCGTGCTCGCAAGTCACACCCGTCAAGTAACAGATTGAATGCATGCATACAAGTATGTCCTAAAGGAGGTCTTATAGGGTTGTCTTTGCATAAAACTAAGTTTCTTTCCAATTACATATACTAAGTTCTAAAGCAGTTATACAATAACTAAAATTCATTTTCTAAATCAATTTTATAGTTGGATAACATTCATCAACAAGTGGTGAAGGGTACCCTCCGATCACAAGGCTCCTTGCCCATTCGGTTAGACATCCAAAACCATTTCAAAGAGGTCTTTTGAAAACAAAACCAACATCTAACTTGGAGCAGCTTGCCAGCATGTCCTTGACCGCGGACACGGCTATTCAAATAGTTTTACACTCTGCAGAGGTGTACAGCTTTACCCACAAGACACGACTTCTCTAGTTTATTTGGCATCCGTCGATACCACCACTCACTACTGTAGGTAAGTGGTCTAAAGCACATGACAAGACCTTTACAATGCGCCATTCCACCGCAGTCCCCCCTCGCTAAGGTTTCGCCTCTGGTGGATGGAAACCCGCTGAGTTCATAGCCCCCTCTTACGCTAGGTGGGAATAAATAAAAGTAGGTCGTCAAGACACCCACACCACCGGATGAAAAACCACGGTGGAACATTGCAAATTAGTTAGCCAGGTCCCGCCCATACGAGACATGTGGTTGCACGGTAAGACATGGCAAAATACACTCGAAAACCAGTCCTTAACTGACTTGGGCGACTTCCACAGAACCCTGGGCATCGATCATAGAAATAACTCGATCCCGTGCATGAACATGCACCTATCCAAACAACCAATTCATCCAAGTCCAAACCAATTTTCCTTTTTTCTTTGCTTTTTAAAAACATTTGTAAACTACAACGACAACCCAATATCATGGATTAAAATATTTAGACAACATTGGTCTTTTGGCAGTAAAACTCCCAAATCAAGATTTTGATCTAAGCTTGGCTAAGCAAAAGAGTTTTGAAACATGCTAGTTCATACTAATGTACCAACTAGCTCTTACTACGGTGACAAGGGGTGATCGAATCGATAGTCAAGTTCGGGTGTACAAAGGAACTAGGAATAACTATACAGTTAAAACATGGATTTAAATTACTTGATTTGAAATAAGCATGCAGTAATAATTTGAAATACTGGGTCCAATATGATCAAGTGTGTAACTTGCCTTGCTCAAAAGCTTGAGGGTCTTCTTCACAGAACTCGTGTTTCCCAGAGTCATCGAATTATACACGTGAAAATGAAGCAAATCAAATAAAGACCAAATAAAAAATCCAAATAAACTCCAAACAAACCAAACTAAAACCAACAGCGAGGAACGGGCTCTTGGGAGGAGGTCCAACGAGGAGGTCCTGAGGAGGAAGGCCTGAGCAGAGCAAGAAAGTTGGAGAAGGCTAAAGGAGATATAAGAGGGTTGCTCAGGCTTTTATAGCAGGGAAGGACGGGAAGAGCAGCTGAGAAACTCTGAAGCACACGAGATCAAGAGTAGGTGGCATGAGACAAAGCCGCAGATGCAGACGCGCTGAGAAAGTACCGGGGATAAGACGGGGCATGCTCTGCGGAGGTGGCAGCATTTAATGCGATATAGTGGCATTTAATGCGCAAGAACTCCGGCGAGAGCAGCGTCGCGATGAGCGAAAGAAAAAGGTGTGCCAGGCTGACAGGTGAGGCTAGTCAAAAAGGAGGGTCGTGACCAAAGAGGAGGTTGCGCGGTCAAAGGGGAGGTCGCGGCCTAAGGGATGTCACATTCTCCAAAGGGAGGTCGTGACCTAAGGGGAGGTCGTGACCCAAGGGATGTCACGTGACCAAAGGGAGGTCGCAGCAAAACGACAAAAGGGGAGGTCGCGGCCCAAGGGGAGGTCGCGATAAAACGACAAAAGGGGAGGTCGCGGCAAAACGACAAAAGGGGAGGTCGCGGCAAAAAGACAAAAGGGGATGTCGCGGCCCAAGGGGAGGACGCGACTCCAAGGGGAGGTCGCGTCTAAAGGACAAAAGAGGAGGTCGCGACTCCAAGGGGAGGTCGCGACCCAAGAGGGTGGTCTTTGCAAAAGAACAAGGGGGTGGTCGCCAGGATCAACTGGAGGTCTCCACTGAGAGGGAGGTCCAAACACAAGGGAGGTCTGGACTGAAAGGAAGGTACAAACGTAGGGGAGGTCTGGACTGAAGGGGAGGTTCAAACACAATGGAGGTCCCAAGAAGAAAGAACTGGGTCGAGGGGAAAACGGAGCGAACAGAGAAAGAAGAGAACTCCAACAAACTCGAAAGAAACCGAAGTCTGGATTAGTTAAAGTTTGATTTAGTCATTTTAGACACCTTAATTCTAAAATCTCAAGTTAAGCTTTTGAACTCTCATCAAAACCAAATAGTTTTCTTTATTTTGAAAACTTCAAAAAGACTCAGAAAAACTGAGATGTTACACTTGGCAGCCAAAAGTGGTCCAACGGTTGAGAGAGTAGTCGACGTGTCGCTCAACCGTTGGGCAACTACTTGCTGCTAAGTCATCGAACGGTTGAGCGACTAGTATAAATTCTCTTGCGTGTCGCAATATTACCTACCTTCCTACTTACGAATTCTTGTTACCTCAAACGTCCACACAAAATTCTTTAGAAATTTACCGCACTACAACAACGTACGACGATCCAAAAAGGTTATTGCGAGTCTAACAGATTTCATACCTTTCAGAATCTAAAAAAATCACAAACGGATGAAAGCATCTAGGCCCCTAAAAATTGTTTTGGTAATTAATGACAATATATGAATATGGGACTAATATGTTTATTGAGTATTTACAAGGTTTAGTCCCAATGTGAGTATGACAACTTGGAGATGCATGCTAAAGGACAACTTGAAGATCAATATGGTTCAAAGACAAGGTACAAGTAGTCGAGGATCCTTTTTATGTTTACCGGTCTTAGGAGAAAAGGATGGAAGACCGGATTTTAGGTTAAATATCATACTATTAAAAGGGATCATGACTAGTAGCTTGAGAGCATGTTCTTGTGCCATTTAGATCAATATAGGATCATGCATGCACTTAGAATTTAATTTGAAAGCCAACTTTGTTTTGTCAAGATAATCGGTAGTATCGACGTTGTGTCGGTTGTACTACTGCATTACGGTATGACCGGGATGATGGTGCGGTACTACCGCAGCCCGGTTGTACCGAAATATAGTTGGCGGTACGTAATTTCCAAAGTGACACCATTTTGGTTTAGTTGCTAACCCTAAGAGCGGTAGTTCCGGAGTTTTCTTGGCAGTACTACCGCAGAGCGGTATGACCACATTTGTTCAGCGGAACTACCGCACCCCGGTGTTACCGAAAAATCAGCGGTACGTATTTTCCAGAGAGTGCCCTTTTGGACTCTAAGGTGAAGCGGTAGTACTGCTCGTATTTTTCGATATATCTTGCCAATGAATTCCGCATGTTGCATGGCGGTAATCTGCGTCTTTGAATTTTAGCAACTATGTCGGAGGCGATTAATCGTCTGTTATAGCCATTCTGTGCGGTTAGGTGAGGTGCGGTAGTACCGGCCATTACATGGCGGTACTAACGCATTTGCTGAAAAGTTGGTGATTTCCTCCCCCCCCCCAACGGTCGTATTTGTTGGTGGGAGGTATAAGTATCCCTCCACCTGCTCAAGGACATCATGCTAGACTTCATTTAACATCCTTTGAGCCTTGAGCATCCTCTCTACACCTCTAATACACTTGTGCATTCATTGTGAGGTAGTTGAGCCAAAATTCAAGTGCATTCATTCTAGATTGATCTATTGCACTTGTTTGCCGTCAAGCAAAGATCGTGATTCATTACTCTTGGTGTTTGCCTAATACCTAGACGGCTTGGCAGAGTTAGGACAGTGATCTCTTCAAGAAGATTGTGAAGAGGCCCGGTGCCAATTGTGAGTGGTTCGGTGTTCGCCATCTCCGGAGCGGAGGAAAAACAACCACTAGTGATCGAAGGAAGGCTTAATTTGTGGAGCCGGCTTGATTAGTTCAAACTTCCTCAACGTGAACTAGTAAAGACCGGCAAGTCTTCGATACCACGAGAAAATTTTTTTGTCTTAATTATGGTTATTTCTTGTCTTTATTATTTCCGTATTTACAATTCTAGCATTTATCTTGTGTAGAATTGCTTAGCTAGAATTGTATCTAGTTTAGACTTAGTTTGTAATTGACTTAAGTTGTTAATTAGTCAAAAAGTTTTAAAACCTTCTATTCACCCCCCCTCTAGTTGGTTATCCTTGATCCTACAACAGACCAACCAACATTGTTTGTCCTTTAAAAAAAACAATAATAAGCTACAAACAAGATTTGCTAAATCTATTAGCTACAAAAAATTATCATTTACTCCCTGCAATTATTTCCATCGGATTAATATAATGATAACAGTATTCATTAAAATCGTCCAACGGTTGAGCGGCTTAGGCTAGTGGCCCTACGGTTGCGCGCCAAGTGTCAAAATCGCCCCACCGTTGGGCGATTAGGTCTAGTCGCTCAACGGTTGAATGACTAATACACTTGGCGCGCAACCGTAGGACAACTAGGCCAAGCCGCTCAACCGTACGTGGAGCTACAATGGGTTATTACTAAAAAAAGACTATTATTTCTGTAATTCGAAATAAACAATAGATTATTTTAAAAAAATCGAGCAAGCTACTTGTCACTCTTGCTAGTGCTACGAGTGCACTACTACGAAAAAGGCTTTCACAGCGGTTCAAGCGTCATCACGAGCGGTTTACGTGGCCGTCTGAGTTTATGGTCGATGATGACATGAGGTCATCACAAGCGGTTTGAACCGTCATGATGTATACTTTATGCGAGCGGTTTGTGGTTCAAGCCGTCTGCGATAATAATATCACGAGCGGTTTCATCCACAAACCGTCGTGATAACACATATCCGAGCGGTTTCATCCACAAACCGTGCGTGATAAGCACATATCACAGAGCGGTTTGACCTAAACCGTGCATGATAAGTACATATCACGAGCGGTTTGTGGTGGGCACGTCTGTGATGACTTTTCTCTATAAAGGCCCAGCGTTGGTTGCTTGTACCATTAAATCGGCATCATATATATATTATATATATATTGTTACGTGAATCTCTCGGCCACTTTGGGAGGATCGTCCATTGACATGAGAAGGATGAGACAATAGCCACGGGCAACCTCATTGAACCCACCAAATTCAAAAATATGGATGCAAAGAGCGTTAGGACATCCAATTACACGCATTGGGCGTCGCTATGTTGAAAAGTGTCGTTGATCTTGCGTACTCCGTGGGAAGTGGCATCATATATTAGCAACCAACCATTCTTGAGCATGTAATCGTCTTTAAACCCAACAAGAACACCAAGCAACAATACGAGAATGGTTGCTTAGTGTTCTTGTTGGGATTATTAAACATTTAAGAAATGATTTGCTCAATGATGCGTAAATCAGGCTGGTATATATATATAGAGAAGAGATAGAAGAGATATGTATGGAATGGTAGGGCGTGCACAGTGCATAAGGTAGAAGAACTTGGCCGGCATGAACAAGGGGACTATTAATATGAACTAATTATCAATTCAATTTCAGCATAAGACTATTGACACCATTACATCCAGAGCAAGGGACTATTAATATGAACTAATTATCAATTCAATTTCAGCATAAGACTATTTACATCATTACATCACGAGTAAGGGACTATTAATATGAACTAATTATCAATTCAATTTCAGCATAAGACTATTGACACCATTACATCACGAGCAAGGGGACTATTAATATGAACTAATTATCAATTCAATTTCAGCATAAGACTATTTACATCATTACATCACGAGCAAGGGACTATTAATATGAACTAATTATCAATTCAATTTCAGCATAAGACTATTAACATCATTACATCACACTGACAAGAGGACTATTAATATGAACTAATTATCAATTCAATTTCAGCATAAGACTATTTACATCATTACATCACAGAGCAAGGGACTATTAATATGAACTAATTATCAATTCAATTTCAGCATAAGACTATTAACATCATTGAGCGGTTCATCGACAAGAGAACAAGACCAAGGGTGTCCAAACCCACCACACGATGAGTAGCCCTCGGCATCCATCGCAGAGCACTAGCTAGCCATTTTCATCACAGAGCAAGGAGGATAGAGACAGAGAGGGACCTTAATGCAGTAAGAACCACGGTGGCGACCCCACCACCAAAGACAACCCTCATCCATTTCCTTTACCTTGCATAAATCACACAAACATCGGACACAACTTAAGGCTCATGCATAAAAATCAAACTCAACAAAAGACATTAAGCTAACAGATCTAGAGGAGAATAGAGGAGGATGGGAAAGCAAAGCGGCCGGGGCCCTAGCGGGCGCAAAAGGTCGGACGGCGGCGGCGACGCAGGGCGGCGTCGAGGTGGGGAGGAGCGGAGTTAGGCGGGCGCAAACCCTAGCGGTGAGGAGTGACGAGTTTGGGCGTCACCGTGGTTGTGGCTGCTTGGTGGCGTTACAAAAGACACTCTTATCGTCTGAGTGTCTTTTGCGGTGTCACCAGATCTACAACCGTCGGCGGCAGGAAGAATAAGCGGCGTCGGCGGCGGCGGGAGAGAACGGACGAGTAAGGCGGCCGGGAGTGACGAGTTAGGCGCAAACCCTAGCGGCAAGTGGGCTAGCTCCTACTTATAAAGAGATTTATCGAGACGGTTCTATTATGGAACCGTCGGTGATAATTATCACTGAGCGGTTCCATAATAGAGTACATGCGTGATATGGGTATGGAGCCGTCCGTGATATGTCCCATATCACGAGCGGTTCCATAATAAACTGTCGTGAAATGGTTTTTCTCAAGTATATATATACAATTACATGACATGAAGAAATTACATGTTTATATTAAAAAGCGAAACCTATAATTAAACAAGGTTTTTCTAGTGGCGAAGGTAAGTGCTATCTCCATCTGCAATTCTTCATAGGCGGCAGTTAGTCCGGCATCGGACGATTCTGATCATCAACGAGCGAAGCTGAAATCGTCCACCCGTTGTGGCGCTTCGTTCGAGTGTCTCCGAAGACCCTCGGTCGTTGAACCAAGAAGAATTGAGCCCATAGGCTCTCTTCCCTTGCTTGAGGGTCTCGGCACAGTCGACTTCGATGCTTCTGCCGCCTCGATTACAGTCAAGTGACGGCAAGCCTCACAGAGGCGTGCAACGTCGTTTTGGAGGACTACGTCGATGACGCGATAAACTTCGCCGAAAGTGGGAGATCACCCGAAGACACGGCGGAGGAGGATGTCAAGGCGGCGGAAGGTGGCGTCACCTACTCGGCAAATTCTCCGCCGGCAGAGGAGTGAAGACACTTGATCAAGCGGTGTTCTTCCGCAAAGACAGTTCAACTTACACCGAGAGAGGTGCTCGTGCAGTGAAGCCGGAAGGCCATCGGTCGGCGACAAGGAAGAGGTAGCCATTTACATTTTTTTTATAAGTATGTGGGGATGATCATCTTGGATGGCGGATGATCCTTTTATAAAACAAGGAATAAATTCGGGCGTGAGGCGAAGAGACGCGTCGAGGGCGAAGCGGATCGATGCGATGAAGAGACGATCGGGGGCCGAAGCGGATTGGCGGCGAACGAGCGCGCCGGCGATGAAGAAACTCACGCCGGAGCGATATTATCACAGACGGTTATTTTAAGAACCGCTGCGTGATACTAATAATATCACGAGACAATTCTTGTTGAGCCGCTGCGTGATACTTCCTGACGGTTGTGTTTTAAAACCGCTCGCAATCTCGATTAATATCAAAGACGGTTCTTGTTGGGCAAATGCGTGATACTTCGAGACGGTTTTCAACATGAATCGCTTTGTGATATTGCCTCTTCCTGAGCGGTTTTTAAGCGCGGCCCGATACCTGAGCGTCTCTAAACCAAAACCGTCTGTGATTGAATGTAATACCGACGGTTTCGGTCAACCGTCTGTGACGAGGCGTCCAGTATTAGCCTTTTTGTAGTAGTGGTGGTTGATGATTCATGATTGACGACAGCGACTCTCACCTACAAAATTAGCGCACATCGTGATTGCATCAGGATTGCCTGTTAGTGTTTGCTAGCTGCATTAGCTCTGGACAGTGGCGAATCCAGGATGAAAATAGAGGGGGAGCTCTACTGTTAAGGTTATAGCACAGCATAAGCATACCAAAACTACATCTACTGGTCTTTTGTCATTGAAATATCAAATTCATACATAAATAGGAAGAGAACAAATTGAAAATGTACAATACAATAAATTTAGTACCTTGCTAATGGATAATGTACCCCCAAATGTTCGTAAATATGTGAGTACCGATCTGTAGATAAGAAATATCAAATTTAGTGGTACAATATTAAATTATGAATATTCATAAACATTAAAAATGTAATGAAAACATACCACTAAGTCACTAAATCTGATTACGACGCAATTTCACTCTACGAGTTTTCATGTCTTGAAATCGTTGAATGATTCTTTTATTATCAAGACTTCTAAATATCTCTCGCTCGGTATAGCACACCATCAAGTCATTGAGCCATTCATCTGATACCTTGTTGCGCAAATCTGTTTTAATGATCTTCATTGCTGAGAAAATTCTTTCAAGCGATCTTTGTTGCCCTTTGGAAGGATCAATGTGAGCTCGATGAGGCGATATACAAATCGAAAGTTTTATTTTTCGGTTTCAACCATCTTTTGAGCAACCTTTGCAAGATCACGGCATTCACAAAATTCATCACTTCTTCTAACATTGAGAATGAATGTTTGAAGTGATTTCTTAACAACAAGCAATCGACTATGGTGAAATCTGCGGATAAATCTCGGCAAAAGGCGAACTAGCTTTTGCACATCAAACCTAGAGAAGGAGTTGCTTGGATCAAGACAAGACATGCATACCAATAATTCAAAGAAACTTCATTGAAGCGATGATCCATCTCGCCATAATGGCATCAAGAGCAACATTGAAAATATCAATACGATAATAGTGAAGGAGAGTAACCTTATGCTTCGGCGTGCATTTACCCTTAACTCCAATGCGATCATCCATACTTGGCACATCAATCTCATTTGACTCACAAAAGCTTTTCTTGTGTTGAACAATGGCTCCCACCCATTATCCCTCTGTCTTGCAAGCGTGTTTTCACATCCACAATCAAACCCATAGCTTCAATAATATCTTGATCCCTTCTTTGCAAAAAAGTGATAACTCATGTGTAATGCTCAACAAGTCTATCAAGAAATGCATGATGAACACAAATTCAAAGCTCTCCATCTTTTGTATCAAACTTCTTTGCTCCACCATGACTTGAAGGATATGTTGCATCTTCACATATCATCTCTAACACCGCAACCATGACTCCCACATTTGGTATATCTGAGTAATGTTTTAAGATGTGAGCCCCATCTAGTATCTCGAGCCTAGCTAGGCTAGTTGCTGATTCAAGCCTGCTCTGTTGAAAGCACACCATTCTCCAATTTCTCCAATAAGACTTCACGATGCTTTTCCATCAAAGCATCCTTTCTTTTGCAAGATGCACTCACACGATGGTCACTATCAGCGGAACATAGTTGAAGAAATCGAGCAATAGCACCGCTACAACTTGTGACAGTGACAACCACTAACTGCAACTGGTGAGCAAAACAATGGACATAGAAAGCATAAGGATTCTCATCCCGTATTAATCTCTGCAAGCCATTAAATTCCCCTCTCATATTTGAAGCTCCATCATAACCCTGTCCGCGTAGCCTAGAAATAGGTAGATTAACCTTAGCAAGCACACGAACCAAAGCTTCCTTTAGTGCAACAGATGTACACAAAGTGACATACTCAATACCAATAAATCTTTCCATGATCTTCCCTTCTTTATTTACAAACCTACATATACATAGTATGAATTTTACCGAGTTAAAACAAAACCACAATGCACAAATCATAAATGATAAGACTAAAAAACATTATATGTACAACTAACCTCACAATCACGGACATCTGCTCCTTTATTGATGAATCACGGGACTCGTCAATAAGGATTGCGAAGTTTCTATCTCCAATCTCATCCTTAATCACCTGTGTGACCTCATGTGCACAACATTTCGCGAGTTCCTTCTGTATATCCGGAGAAAGCATCAAACAATTGCCACTACCCTCAAACTCAAAAGCCTCCTTCACATCCGTCTTTTTATCTATGTACCAATCCACCATCTCTCTAAAATTGCCCTTGTTCATGGAAGTTGAAGATTAAATCGTGTCCACCTAAAAGCTTCACCTTGTCAATGAGATATCTTGTACAATCTAAAGAAGCGATCAAACGAATCTTGTATGCAATTTGGACTCCTTGCTATAAGTATTTAATTTATGATCTACACTTGCTCTTTGATTACGAAAATCTTCACAATCTAGCATTGCAATGTTGTGAACACTAGTAGGTCCACCAACATGTTGATTGAAAGATTCCATAGCACTTCTCCAATTCACATACCCAACTTTTGTGAAGACATCCCTCCCAAAGTGAGTAGGGTGTGATGGTTTCTTAAAAAGAAAGCAATAGAAACAAAAGGCGGCATCCTTTTCCACACTATATTCCAACCAATCGAACTTCTTATACCATGATTCTTGAAAGGATCTTAAAATTGAACCTTGCAATTTTTTTGGAAAATCATGACCAATTGGTTGAGTTGGACCCTTCAACAAATATGCTCTCCTAACTTGATCTCTAATCTCATTAGGATAATCTTCAATTGGTTTGCGACATGCTGGATCAGCAATAATATCATCTGGATTAAATTCATGTCGAACCTTTTTTGCTTCAGTTCTGCCTTCTATGGTTAGAGGGTTACTGCTCATTGCATTATTTGAGAAATATTTGTGCAAACTTCGCTTCTCCATTTTTGTAAATCTAAGAACAATTAAACAACAACCACTCAACCAGTCAACCATTAATTAAACAAATTAACTAATCAACTAGTGCTTACTGTCAATTAAACAATAATTTGCTAATTAGGGATTAAACAACAAATCTCGGTCATAGGCTCACGGCCTCGGGCCTCACCCTATGGTCCCTGTCACCCACTCCCAGACTGCCAGTCCAGCACGAGCACAACTGCACAAGCACAACTGCACAACAACACAAGCACAACGGGACAAGAGGTCAAGAGCAGTAGAGGCTGTAGCCTGTAGAGCACAAGTGCACAGCACTGACAGCAGCTAATTGGCCAATTCAATTGGGGATTTGGGGATTCTTCATTAGTTCATTTCCTTGCTGCCTGCCTCACCTCGGGTCCTCAGTGACTCAGTCACCTGGCGAGGCCACCCACCGAAGCGGACAAGCGGTCAAGGTCTCAAGGCGTCAAGAGGCGATGGGCGATGGGCGTCTTGGCTGGCTGCTGCCATCGCTTGCGCCCGCTTCATGCCTTGCCACACCTTCCTTCTGTGGCCGCCGCCCCCTCCGGCCTCCCGCTCCTTGCCGCCTCCTCCGGCCTCACTTGGTCATGCCTCCCCTCGCTCTGAGTGGCCGGCCCGCCCGCCTCTCCCTCACTTGGCCATGGCATTTCTTAGAATCAACGCCACGCAGTGACGGTGAGTGGGTCTCTCTCTCTCAGGCTTCGGTTTCTCGGTTCCCTTCCAGACTGTTTTTCATGCTTTCGTGCTCTTGTTACTTTATCGTTTTCTTCTTCTTCTCGTCTGATTTGGGCAGTCCGCCAGATTCGTGATATGGGCATTTGGGTGGTATTGGGCCTTAAGCTATCGACTGGGCCTTCAACCGGGGCTTCTTCAACTGCTTTCTTCAACCTCCAGTCGGAGTGTCGGACCAGTCCTCAACCTCAAGCTCCATGCCTCAGCTCAAGCAGTCAAGCTCCATGGGAGCAGGGGGATACTGGGGTTTCATGGTGGGAGGAGGGGGTGCTTGAGCACCCACAAGCACCCACCTTGACTCCGCCACTGGCTCTGGAAGGAAACCAACCATGGAGGTCGTTAAGACCTAAGGGAGAGACATAACAACATTTTAAGAGGTGTTTTAGTTCAACACAAAATTAGAAACCCATTTGTAATCGAAGGTCCTTTGAATCTCCGTTTTTTTTACAAAATAGTTTGTATTTTGGACGTGCTAGATTACTTACGATAGAGAGAGAGAAAAGTCTAGGTGGTAAAATCATTACATATAATTACATGCTATAACCGCAAATGGGGCTGTACTCTTGTAATTGTACTGTGGCCTGTGGCCTTTTTTTCCCCCTTTGTAGAAGATGTACAGTGGCCAACTAAGAAATGTTCTAATGGTTTAAAAGTTTCCAAATTTCTATTTGCGCTATTGGGCTCCGTAATGTCTGTTTTTGCTTTGGGCCCAACCGTCACCAGGCCACCCTTGCATACTAATTACTAGTACGTCTTTTCTGGACCAAAGAGTTCACGTCATGAGCAACGTTTTAAAGTGGGCAGCCGGTTTGCTGATCCATACGAACCCCAAGTTCACTTTGCCTAGCACCTGGCAAAGTGGGTAATCTGCTGAGAAAGCTGGGTTAAATTCACACAGGCAATTTCCAATTCTTAAACTTGAAACGGAGCATGTCCCAACAGCACACGTGACGAAGCTAGCCTGGTACGCCGACCCAACAGCATCATTCCAACGTTGACGCAGCATCATTTGTCTATAGCATCATTGTGATGTTTACCCAGCACGCCTACGGGCCCAAGCTTCCACGGGCCGAGAGAAATTCCCCAGGATACTCAGGTCTCGCTTAGTAGTGGGCCCAGCCCGCCTCGTCGTTATGGCTGGCTGGGGAAATAAATCATTTACACCCGTTTGGATGTCAGAATTTGGGGTTAAATTGGGGAATTGTAATCGGCTGTTTGGATGCATCCGAAATTGGATCTCGAAACTTCACCCCGATTCCAAGGAATTGTTTCTTAGTCGAAGTTGGGCCACTCCCAAATTAGACCCTTAGGAGGCCTGATTTTCATAGAATCGGCCCTTGCTCCACCGCTCTCCACAACACCAACACTCGGACCTCCACAGCCATGGCCGCCGCGAATGGGACAACTACTGTCGCCAGGCTCCACAGCCGCCGCCACCAGGCTCCATGAACACTGAGCTCCATGGCCGCCTCAGATCTATCGTTCAGTTGCTTCAACTTTGGTCGCCTCCACCTCGACTTCGGTCGTTGCCACCACCGAGTCGGAGGAGGAGTACGGTTGGGAGGTGGTCGCCGACGGCAGCAGGTGCTTGGGATGGGGTTGTCGGCGCTCTCGTAGGGGCAATGGAAGTCAGCCATGGGGAGTAGACGGTTTCTTTATGTGATTCCTTAGAGTATGCAACCAAACATCACAAAGAATAGTTTTGGATCCTAATATTCTAGTTTGCAATTATATTGTCCTCCAAACAGTAGAATTGGAGTTATAAACCAATTCTATTTCAACCTGAAATTGATTTGGAGCTTCAATTGCATCGACTCAATTCAATTCCAAGAACCAAAGGGACCTAAACTCCCTTAACCTCGCATCACCATGCCATGCCTGCGTGGGGGTGAGGGTGGGGGGTGGGGACCAGATTGATGCATGCACCAACGCTTTCCATGCGAGTGCCCCAGGAAATGCATCCGTTGCGGCGCCATCCCGGTCAAGCGCCGTCCACCCGCCCGGCCTAGTAACCGATGCATGCTGGACGCAATAAACATGCGTGTTTAACCCCATTGTTTCGCTGACTTCGGGGCCCACCTTGAGCATTACCTACGTGTCGCGTCGGTAAAAATCACCTCTCCCTTAAACCTCTCGACACCTGCGCGTACCGTCCATCTCCATTCTCTAGTACACTAGAGTATACTAGGCAGCAGGAGGTAACTTCACCAGATCACCTCCCCCCAAATCTTCCTCCTTCCAGTTCCTTCCCCCACCGCTCCAATCACTCCAGCCTCCAGGCCAGATCCCCACCTGTGCAATCCCACCACACACTCCTCGAATGGCGTTGCCCTGCCTGATCCGCGCCGGCTGGTGGCGGCTCGAACGCTTGCGCGGCTTTTACCTGGCCGCGGCGCTGTGTATGCTCGCGCTGGCGCCCGCCTCGGACGCCACGTCGGCGTCGCTGGTAGGCATCAACTACGGCCGCGTGGGGAGCAACCTCCCGCCGCCACAGTCCGTGCTGCCGCTGCTCGAGGACCTCGGCATTGGCCGCGTGCGGCTGTACGACGCCGACCCCAGCGTGCTGCGCGCCTTCGCTAAGACAGGGGTCGAGCTCGTTGTCGGCGTGCCCGACCAGTGCCTCGCCGCGGTCGCCGACCCTGGCGGCGCCGCGTCGTGGCTCAAGGCGAACATCATGCCCTTCCTGCCGGACACCAAGATTGTCGTGCTTACCATGGGGAACGAGGTGCTCACGGGCAACAACTCCGCTCTTATGCGCGCTCTGCTCCCGGCGATGCAGTCCCTGCACGGCGCGCTCGCCGTGCTCGGCCTCGACAGGCAGATCGCCGTCACCACCGCGCACAACGCCGGCGTGCTCGGCACGTCCTACCCGCCATCGGCGGGGGCCTTCCGCAAGGACCTGCTCCCGTACCTCTGCCCCATCCTGGACTACCACGCCAATACCAGCTCGCCGTTTCTGGTGAACGCCTACCCTTACTTCGCCTATTCCGGCGACCCCAAGGGCGTCCAGCTGGAGTACGCGCTGCTCGAGCCAGGATACGCCGGCGTCCCGGACCCCAACTCCGGGCTGCACTACCCCAACCTCCTTGTGGCGCAGGTGGATGCCGTGTACCACGCCATCGCCGGGGCGAACAGCGCGGCGTCGCGGGTGGTCGAGGTGCGGGTCTCCGAGACCGGATGGCCCTCCTCCGGGGACGCGAATGAGACGGCCGCGACGCCGCAAAACGCGGCGCGGTACAACAGCAACGCAATGCGGCTGGTGGCGGAGGGGAAGGGCACGCCGCTCAAGCCCGGGGTGGCGCTGCGGGCGTACGTATTCGCGCTGTTCAACGAGAACATGAAGCCCGGGTTGGCGTCCGAGCGCAACTACGGCCTGTTCAAGCCGGACGGCACGCCGGTGTACGAGCTCTCGTACAAGCTTCCACGCGACAACTCTACCTTTAATGGCGGTAGCGGCGTCCCCGGTGGAAGCAACGGCAACGGCTCGTACAACAACAGCGGCTACTACGACGTCTCGGCTGCGGCGCGGGTGCCTGCGGTGAGATCTACTCTTCTCTCGCTGTTCTTCGTGAGCTTATGGGATCAGGCATTTGACTTGTTTAGTAGTGTTTCTGAAAAGGAGATGACACTTTAGCCTTTAGGTGATCGCGTCATGTGTTTCTGCTTCTTTGCACGCGAGAATGTTAACCACATAGAGTGCACATGTCGTAGGTTGACCCACGGTCTGCACGTAAATTAGATGATGCAATTAGAAAATTCGCTGCACAATCAACATCAGCATCAGTTGTCTATTCCCCACGGATGCAGATTCTGCGAATCGGCAAAGTTGATCGTGTTGATTTCGGCCTTAAAAATTAATTTGGTGTGACGCTTCCGTCACCATCAACACGATTCTCTTCCCCCCCGTAGTATCGCTCGTCCAACATTCCTTGATGAATGGCTTATGGCCTTTTTGGAAGACAGGAATTTGATATGATTGCAAAACTACCGTATTCTAGACCGAGCCTTAATGCTCTTCGAAGCTTAATGCTGTTGTCACTTGGCATGTATCGTCTAAGGTAGGACCATAGTCACCGGATTCACTACAACCCTGTCTACCATGTATCGGGTTCATTGACCTGGGAATAATTTGTGTTACATGTTACACCATTTTTATGTAGTTTAGAAGGAAAAAAAAGTAGGGCACTATGGTTCGACCGCGTTCCTCGACCCGGTCCGGGTGACTATTGGAAGGACCGTAGGAGTGATTCGGTGATTCCAGAAACCGATAGTAGATCCGGAAATTTCACTGCATCACTCTAGGAAGTAGTACTACTCTGGCAAAGTGTGCCTCTAGGATGCAGTGTCGAACATTCTTTGTGTGTGTGTGTGTGGTGGGGGTGGGGCTGAGAGGTGTTTTCCCATTGCTTTTTTCGGGACTGATCTATTTGTTGTTTTCTCGATGAAATTCTGTTCCTACATCCTAGAGTTTTCCTTACGAGGCATTTCTCGTTTGTTTGTGGTTGTGATTGAAAAGGGCCGGTGGACATGGGCGCAAGCAGCAGTGGCAGGAGCTGTAGCTGTCCTGATGGTGGCAGTGTGAGACACTGAGGTCACCAAGTGGTGTCGCTCTCGTCTTAATGGCCGAAAGTTAGGGGTTGGTCGATAGGATGGAATGGAACTGCATGCTCTGGAGCAATGTCACTGATGATCATGATCTTATCCGTGGTGCCCCTGTGTTGTGTTTGCTGAGACCGAAATGCGGGTAAGCTAATGCTTAATTTGGTGGCATCTCAGCTATGCTTTTCCAGTTCTATTCTATCTTGATGCCGTAAAAAAACATTGACTCGTTGTTAGTAAACGTTGGCCCAGTTTTCACTTAGGTGCATGTTTGGTTGGAAGCCTTACTTGAGGGGTAAGCCTAGCGTCCTAGCGGATAGTTTATGTCCGTCTGGCATTCGGATCTTATTTGGAGTCCGAAACCGGATATCCGGGATTTTTCTTGGATTTCGGATTCAAAGTCGGATATGGAAAAAAAAATGCAAAGAAGGTATCCATAGGATTCTGAGCTATCCCGATAATTTATCGGATATTATCCAGTAAACACTATTTCGGATATCCGGTAAACTCTAGACCCGTTTACTAGGCCTAGTTGGTTGGAGAGAGAAATTGGCCTTGTTTAATTTTAATTTTAATTTTTAGAAAAACACAGGAAATTCAAATAAGCCAAGAACACAGGAAATCCAAATAAGCCAAGAAAAATAGCAAATAAACTCGGAAAAATCCAGAAAACTTATAAAAATACTTTGGAACTTAAGGAACTTAAATAAAAATAACCTTTGAATTTAATGGGTGTTTGATTTATTCATATAAAATTATTTTAATTTTTGAAAATTCTATTTAAGCTTTGTTAAATTCTAGAAAATCATGAAAGATCTAAAACCTTATTTTAAATAAAAGATTTTGAAAAACTCAAAAATTGGGACGCTATAGACTTGTTACCGTCAATGTTCTGTGTATCTCTAACTAGTTATTGATACCGGTTTGTGGCTTTGTATTTCTTGTATCTGTCTTGTTATGTAGTCAGCTAGTTACATTTTGGACATCTTTTGTATGGCTATCACTATGACCTGCTATTACTTCTTTAAGTAGCCGTCACACTATTTTCGCGCAATATCTGACTAAATATTCGTCACCGAGACAATACGTATTCGGTCCGACACGTATTCACTCTATATTCGTAATCGAGACTATCCGCATTCGTATTCGTATCCGGCACTGTCCGTGTTTGACTTTGATTCTAAGAAGAAAAAAATAGAATAGGATACGTGATAAGTGATATTCGTCCGTATCCGCTCTGATTGCATCCTACCTTACTTTACCAAAAAATTTCATGGCAATGTGTGGCAAGCCATAGTTTTTGTGGCCAAGAAATTTGTAGTCACAAGTGTAGCAAAATGTCAATGACATGTAAGACACGGAGCTATGTAAGACACGGAGCTAAGAAAGTGTGGCATGCCACACAAGTGTAGTAATGAACCGGATACTGGCCTATGAAAATCAATCTTGGCTAACTAAGCGTGGCACAACATTGTGGCTATGAACAAACACCCCCAAAATCTCTTCTAAGGTAGTAGTCGCACTCCCGTTTAAATTAGTACTCCCGTTACCTCAAAAGGATGCTCGACTTTGTACGCAAAAAAGCTGGAGACGAGTGTCTGCACTCTTTTTAAATAAAGTGAGTAATTTGACTTCATCACCTTCGATCTGTTAAAACTCCCGGACAAAATCATGTCATGAGGTTATGATATGAGAGCTTACTCCAAAAAGTTACATATTCTGTTCTGGTAGTACGTTGAGCAAAACAGATTAGGAAAACGATAGAAGAGATGACATCCTGAGTCCTGACAAACACAGATTGGAAAGCAACACTTCTTTATTTTGTGCATCGCGGTCAGAGGGTGCCGAATCCCAGAGGCCAGAGGAAAGATACTTTCAGGCTTAATTTAAGCTTCTGGGACTTCGTTTGTTGAGTGTCTTGTACAGTTGTATACATTTTGGTTAGTAGAAATGTTAGAAAAAAAGGACAAATGAGACACGAATATTACGTGTAAAACCCTTGTGGGAAAAAAATCACGGGTGCCAATCGGCGATGATCACTATATGAGGAGCGATTACAAAACGCAGGGGGTTACAATGAGGTGTCCCTCTCCCTATGGGGCTTACAAGAGGTATATAAAGGGGTAAAAGGACTTAGAGTCCAAGTAGGAAACTAATCCGCTAATATGGCATATTCCAGATACTTCAATATTAGAAATTCGGATCACATACGGATCCAAATATTAACAATCTCCACCTTGAGACGAATTTCCTCTTGTAGCAAAATAAAGAATCATCAATCACCAAATGATTCCCTAATAAGATAAAAATCACTGCGCCAACTAGTCACTAGGACTAAACTTTAACACCAACTAAGTTAACTTAGTAACAGGAACTGTTTTTGTCATCATATCAGCAGGATTATCATGAGTACTTATCTTGCACACCTTGACATCACATTGAGCAATAACACCTCGAATAAAGTGATATCTCACATCAATGTGTTTTGTTCTCTTATGGAACATCTGATCTTTTGTAAGGTATATAGCACTCTGACTATCACATGATATAGTAGTACAAGAATTATCTCCACAAAGTTCAGTGTACAAACCTCTCAACCAAATAGCTTCTTTACAAGGTTCAGAAATAGTCATATATTCTGCTTTAGTGGTTGATAAGGCAACAGTAGCTTGCAAATTTGCCTTCCAACTAACAGCACAACCACCAATGGTGAAAACATAACTTGTTAGAGACCTTCTCTTGTCCAAATCACTAGCATAATCAGAGTCAACATAACCAACAAGTTCATCTCTAGAATTCCCAAACTGCAAACAAGCATTAGAAGTGCCACGCAAATATCTGAAAATCCACTGAACTGCTTTCCAATGCTCTTTTCCAGGATTAGCTATGTATCTACTGACAACACTCAATGCATGAGATAAATCAGGACGAGAACAAACCATAGCATACATAAGAGAACCAACTGCACTGGAATATGGAACTTTAGACATGTACTCAATATCATAATCTGACTTAGGACATAAGGCTGAAGATAATTTGAAATGCGAAGCTAATGGAGTACTCACTGGTTTTGTATCATGCATATTAAAACGACGAAGGACCTTATCAATATAACCTTTTTGATTAATGTCTAACTTGCCAGATTGCCTCTATAATAATCTCCATGCTAAGAATTTTCTTTGCTGCACCTAAGTCCTTCATCTCAAATTCATTACTCAATTGTGCTTTCGGTTTTGCTATTTCTGACTTATCTTTTGTATCCTTCATCTCAAATTCATTACTCAATTGTGCTTTCAGTTTTGCTATTTCTGACTTATCTTTTGCAGCAATCAACATATCATCAACATCGAGAAGCAAATAAATAGCTGAACCATTAGCAGTCTTTAAATAAACACAACTATCATAATCAGACCGCTTAAAATCATGAGAGAGCATAAATGAGTCAAATCTCTTGTACCATTGCCTTGGAGATTGCTTCAAACCATAAAGAGATTTCTTTAATCTACAAACAATGTGTTCTTTTCCAGGAGTAACAAAACCCTTAGGTTGGTCTATATAAATATCTTTTTCCAACTCTCCTTGTAAGAATGCAGTTTTAACATCTAAAGGTAGTTAGGATCGCGATCCAAGTCTTAAAGTCTTACGACTCTACGAACCCACGACAGCCTATCGATCCAAGTCTTACTGCCGATCCGATCCTACTCAAGGTAGGTAGGATCGCGATCCTACTCTTAGAGTCTTACGGTTCTACGAACCCACGACGACTGTCGATCCAAATCTCACTTGTCGATCCTACTCGTAGAGACTTAGGGCAATTTTTTTAGAGGCCGGGCTTTGTCGATATTTTGTTTTAGAGCAAAATTTGTTGATATTAATTTCGAGAATGAAACTATAAATAAACAAGGAGCATGCAAAATATTGTATCGATGTGGTAATGCTAGTACAAATATCTATATTATGGCATGAGCAATCTTGAGCTTGATAATGATAAGCTATTTTTATTCTGGAGTATGTCTAGCTACTTTTAAGGAACATGCAAGTGGTAAACCATATAACAATCATACAAACTTATAGTATAGATGTTAAATATGTGTATTTTTACAAATCCGTAGAATCGCCGATTCTACGATTCGATACTACGATTCGATCCTACCGGAGGCAAATCGATCCGACTCGGGATCTCGACTCTGACTACCTTGGATCATCTAATTGCTCAAGTTCATAATCATGCATAGCAACAATACTGAGTAAAGTGCGAATAGAGCTATGCTTCACAACTGGGGAAAAGACATCATTAAAATCAATACCTGGAATCTGACTATAACCTTTAGCAACCAACCTACCCTCCTTTCTTTTGAAAATTCACTTGCAACGAACAAGCTTCTTCTCCTTTGGCAATTTCACTAGTTCCCAAGTGCTATTCTTTTCAAGTGACTCTATTTCATCATGCATGGCAGTTATCCACTTATTACAATCAGTGGAGTTACTAGCCTCAGAGTATGATGAAGGTTCTGTATTACCTTCAATTTCTTCTGCCACACTCAAAGCATAAGCAACAATATTAGCTTCTTCAATCAACCTCTTGGGTGGATTAATCTCCCTCCTAGGTCTGTCAGCTGCAATGAACCGTTGTGGTGGTTGCTCAACAATAGGAGTATCCTCAACAATAGGTGCATCATGAACAACAATATTTTCCTTATCTGATGTGTCATTTGAACCAACAAAATGGTCTATCTGAACACTTGAATTCTACTCACTCTCAACGGGAACATTAGTGGGCAGTTTATCATGAAGCATAGCAGATTCATTAAAGACAATGTTTCTACTAATCACAACATTCCTTGTTTCAGGATTCTACAACTTATATCCTTTAACACCAGATTTATAACCAAGAAAGATGCACTTAACAGCTCTAGGCTCTAATTTTTCATTATCAACATGAGCGTAAGCAGGACAGCCAAAAACTCTTAATTCTGAATAATTTGCTGGGGAACCAGATCATACCTCAATTGGAGTTTTCTTTTCAATTGCAAGAGAAGGTGACCGATTAATAAGATAGCAAGTAGTGGAAGCGGCTTCAGCCCAAAAACGTCTATGCAAACCTGCATTTGACAACATGCAACGGGCCCTGGAAATGATGGTCCTGTTCATACGCTCAGCTACACCATTTTGTTAAGGAGTACCAGAAATGGTGTAGTGCCTAACAATGCCTTCAGTTTTGCAATATGATTCAAATTCATCAGAACAGAATTCCATCCCATTATTAGTGCGAAGTTTCTTTACCTTCTTTTCAGTTTGCCTTTCAACCATAGTCTTTCACTCTTTAAATGCTGAAAATGCTTCTGATTTATGCTTCAAGAAATAAGGCCACACTCTTTTGGAGTAATCATCAATAATTGTTAACATATAACGAGCACCTCCTAGCGATGTCTTCCGAGATGGTCCCCATAAATCAGAATGCACATAATCCAAAATACCTTCTGTAGTATGAACTGAAGTATTGAACCTCACCCTCTTGTGTTTGCCAAACACATAATGCTCACAAAATTTCAGCTTGCCGATGCTATGTCCATCAAGAAGTCCTCTCATGCTCAATTTCGCTAAACCAATTTCACTCATATGCCCAAGACGATATGCCAAAGATTAGTAGCATCGAATCGATAATGAACTTGAAATTACAGCAACATTACCTAATATTGTAGTACCTCGCAGATGGAGCAGTTAGCGATTTAATTTCAGCTTTCATCACAACAAGAGAGCCTTTTGATACCTTCAAAACTCCACCTTCACCAGAATACTTGTACCCTTTACCATCAAGAGTACTCAAAGAGATAAGGTTTCTTTTCAAATCTGGAATGTGCCTCACATCTGTCAAAGTTCTGATAATACCATCAAACATCTTGATATGAATTGAACCAATTCCTGCAACCTTACAAGATGAATTATCACCCATCAACACAGTACCACCTTCAACAAGTTCATAGGTGATAAACCAGTCCCTATTAGGACACATATGAAAGGTACAGGCAGAATCAAGAATTCATTCATCATTGGTCTTAGCACATCCAGCAAAGGCAACAAGAACTCCTCCATCAGAACTATCATCAGCAGCAAGGGAGGCATTACCTTCATCATCTGGTTTACCTTTTGGCTTATAATTGCCAGTTCTCTTTTCTTTATTTTGCAGCTTCCAGCATTCAGAGATGTCGTGTCCACTTTTCTTGAAATATTTGCACGACTTGTACTTGCCTCTGGATTTCGACCGATTCTTGTAGCCATTCGAACTTTTGCCTTGAGATCCATTGTTTGAGTTCTTCTCCTTTTGCCTGCCACAAACAACCAAGTCTTCTCCTTTTGGACTTGAATTTTCAGAAGGTACAATCTGTTTCATCTTTTCCTTAGCATGCAAAGCTTCATAAACTTCATGAAGAGTGAAAGTATCTCTACTATATAATATGGTATCTCTGAAATTTGAAAATGAATAAGACCCAAATCCTCAACATCATATTTTACCTCCATCAACTCTAAGTCGAAAACGATCTCCTTAAACAACGAAAGATGATCAAGCACGGATCCTCCTTCTTGCAATTTGTGAGAGTACAATTTCTGCTTGAGATGCATCTTGTTGGTGAGATCCTTTGTCATGCAAATTTGTTCCAGCTTCAGTCATAATGCAGCAGCTGTCTTCTCCTTCAAAACCTTCTGTAAAATATTATTTGAAAGATGAAGGTGAATCTGAGATAAAGTCTTACGGTCTTTACGCTTCTCATCTGCAGTCCATGTGATGGATTGTTTCTCAAACCCTTCCAATGTATCATTCAAATCCATCTGTGCCAACACAGCTCTCATCTTAACTTGCCACAACGAAAATCTTGTGTCTCGACCCAGGAGTGGAAAATCATACTTCAAAGTTGCCATGAGGAATAAATCCTGAAAATTGCTGTTATTGATCTGTGTAAACTTGGCAAAAATCATGACATCTTTGGTACACGATGTGTGTACGCAAATCAGAGATTTTGAAACTCCTGGTGCACTTCTCGTGTGAACTTAGCAAAGATCACTGGAATTGATTCAATCAACGTGAACCAACAGAACCTGAGAATTGGACGCAGCGGATGACCTCCTAGCTGGACGCAACGCGCGGACGTGCGGCCAGGCGATCTTCGGGAGCGGACACGGCCTCGGGACGTCGATGCGCTGCGCGACGGGAGACGCAGCGATTGATGCGAAGACGCTGCGCGAGGTGGCGGCGGCAGATCGATCTGCCTTTTTTTTCTCCGTGTCTCTCCAAACCCTAAAAAACTCTATGTTCTGATACCACTTGTTAAAAAAATAAGGACAAAGAAGACACGAATTTTATGTGAAAAATCCTTGCGGGAAAAAACCACGGGCGTCAATCGGCGATGATCACTATATGAGGAGCGATTAAAAAACGAATAGGATTACAATGAGGCGTCCCTCTCCCCGTGCGGCTCACAAGAGGTATATAAAGGGGTAAAAGGACTTAGAGTCCAAGTGAAAACTAATCCGCTAATATGGCATATTCCAGATACTTCCATATTAAAAATTCGGATCACATATAGATCCAAATATTAACAAAAAAGAACAACTACCGCTTGGAGTGGGAGTTTTTGGCCTAGATAGCATTGTTGCTTGCGTTTTTTTTATAGAAGTAGTGCATCTCGTGTCATATTGTTAAAAATGGCAGCACGGACGTGCCATTAGGCGGCGTGTGCGTTTTCGTGCTGCACGCCCATACCCGAACAAGGGGTGTGCCGACACGTGTTACCTCCGCACGCCCCACCGCTCAGACAGTTCCGCCTCCGTACGCCCACCGCCCGGACCGCATGCTTGTCGCTCGGAAAAGCTACGCCCGTGTGCCCCTCGCCAAGACAAGCCTCCTCCGCACGCCCAACGACTGGACTAGCCGCATGTCGCCCGGCCGGCCCGCTCTGCCGGTCCCTCCTTGCCCGGACGCGCCACGTGGGCCACGTCCGGTCCTCCCTACCTCGGACGCCTTTGCTTTATTCCCCATCGCCATTCATCACTTTCGTGCTTTATTCCCTGTCGCCATCAATGTCTCTGCATGCAGATGCATGCATGCAAGCCTCGCACGTGGAAGGGAATCCGATTCCTCCCGTCGCGTCACGGTCGACTGTGTTTTGCATTAGGCGGTTATAAAATTCCGAGGCGACGACGAGACAGTTCGCAAACTCTCATCCTCGCTCGTTCGCAAACTCTCTTCCTCGCTCACTCCCTTTCTCATTCTCGCTCGTTCTGTCAATTTTTTTTCACAGATGATTAAGCATTGTTTACAACCATCATTAGCAGCCATATTATCATGTAATTTTTTTCTCGTACGCATTTTCATTATTAATTGTGTAGTTAGTTAATTAGTTGTACTTATTTAGGCGTAATTAATTTAGTCATTTTCAAATTTTCGTAATAAAATTTGTGTGAGTTTATTAGTCACAATTAATTAGTCGTGGTTAAATTAATCTTATGTGATTAATTAGTTGTAATTATTTAGACATAGTTAATTAGTTACTTAATTAATTAGTCGTAATTAGTTAATGTTAGCTAATTAATTAGTAGTAGTTCATTAAGTCTTAATTAATAAGTCCTTCGTTAACTAGTCATAGTTAATCGCTTGTAATTAATTTAGTGCTCTTATTAATTGTTATTAATTTAGTGGTCTTATTAAGCCGTAATTATTTTTTTTGTAATTTAATATGTGGTAATAGATTAGGCGTAATTATTTTAATGCTATTTAATTCATTATAACTAATTTAGTCCTAAATAATGTAGTTGCCATTATTAAGTCATAATTATTTATTTGTAATTCATTTATGGTAATTAATTAGTCCTAATTAATTTAGTGGTATTGAATCACTCGTATCAATTTAGTGACAACTAATTTAGTTGTAATTAATTTGGTTGTAGTTAATTAATGTATATTAATTTGTTGTTTGTATTTAGTCTTAATTTTTAATATCTAGTAATTCATCGTCATTATCAATCTATTCACTAATATTCTGTGTCTTTCATCTCTGGCAAGCCATGCCTCTACCGGAGCTTCTTGAACCCTTTTACGACGAGAATCACTGGTGCAACTCGTGGATCACTGGGGTCACAGATTACTTCGTGCTTCAATCCGGAAAGGATTACTGGCAGCTCGACGCTCACTACGTCCCAATCCTTTAGGACATAGGCTTATTGCCCTTTGTGTGGCTGCTCTCGGTCTACTTCACCCTGGACGACAATCTAATGTCGGCATTTGTCGACAGGTGGAGACCTGAGACGCACACCTTCCGCTTTCGGTGGGGTCCTCCCGATCAGAGGGTGAGCCACTTGTTCCAAGTCGTCTGTTGGTGGACTAGAAGGTCCACTTGGGGCATCAGTTTAGTATATCTGTCCCGGACAGTGCTCGTGGTGTCTCTCGGACTTGACTGAGGAATTTTAGTCAATGCCCGGAGGATACACCTAACAAGGTTGTTAGGACGCATCTCGTCGCTTACCTTCTTCATCTATTTGGTTCGGTCCTGTTTCCCACCACACAGGGCGATTGGTTGTACCCTAGCTTCGTCCGTATCACCGAGTCTTTGGCTGACGTGGAGGCTGGGGCGATGCCTCAGTACAGTTGGGGATCACCTATCCTTTGCGCCACATACAGGGGTTGTGTAATGCTTCGAGGCGCGACACTGGTCTAAAACTGAGCCTTGCCATTTGCTACGTGCTCCTGCTGCTATGGAGTTGGGAGCACTTCTCTATTAGGTAGCTCTACTTCGAGAAAGTAGTGCACCCGAGAGACTAGTCCGGTAGATACTCGTGGTAGTCCAGGCGTTGGGCGTGCGGAGGAGACTTGTCCCGGTGTGTGTGTGTGTGAGGGCTACGGTTCTCGGGCGACGCAAGATGCGTTCGGACAATGGGCGGCAGAGCAGTCTTGCTTTCGGCGCTGGCGTCAGAGGTAACACGTGTCGGCACACCTCTTGTCCGGGCTATGGGCATGCGGCCGGGATTAATGTCGGGCGCGGAAAACACGGGAATACACATATCGCCGAACGGCACGTCCGTACAGCCAATATGGCGTGAGAGACGTTACTTCTAAAAAAACACGCACAACAGTGTCCTTCGGATAAAAACTCCTTGGAGTGGTAGGTACGTAAGCACTGATCGGTGAGCACTACTGAACAAAGGTGAAAGGTCGCGTTTCGTTGTTATCACAGGCATGAAATCTCTGGGATGAGATGTCCCCTCACGTGAGCGGTCGTTCCTTTTTGGCCATTCGTTTTCTATTTTGATTCGTTCCCACAGGCTACGAGCACAAAAATCATGCACGGGTAGCACATCGGCAGGAATCTTCATCGGTGTTGGGTGGTGGAGCCTCCTCACGATCATTGGACATTGGGACATGGCGCACTCGAAGCTTTCGGACAGTCGCGTGGCTCATCATAATAGAGCGTGCTTGTGGACTCGTGGTTGGCCTGTTGGTTCATTGGTTGGCAGCTCGTATGTCGCATGTACCGCGCCCGCGCGTTGCTGATTGCGGAACAATGGCGGGACAACCGCAAATTGGCCCATTTCATTAGTCAGGCCACCTCGGGATGTCGGGATGTCCGGCTCACGCAGGCCGACGCAGCTGCCCCGCAGAGAAGTGTCTCAAAGCCTCAAACGCCACGGGCTGGCCTTGCGGCCTGTGCCCGAGACTCAATCTCCCGCACGATGCAGCCCAGTTTGTCCCGGCCCAATAGGCAGAAACGCCTGCGGGCCTCTTTTGTTGGCTCGCAGGCTGTGCGCATCGGTGGCCGGGGTCGGACCGAGAGCGGACATTTTCCCGGCTCGCGGTTTTGGGCGTTTCCGCAACTTGGCAGTGTGCGCGTACCTCCCCGGCCCATCTCCGCGGATGTCCTCAGCTTCTCGAGTCTCGCCCGTAGCACCGGTTGTGCAACTTGAAAAGCCCACCAAGCGCGCACGCGATGGATCAAGGGCAAGGGCCGGTCGTGGCACAATGCATGGCTATATAACACCGTCGCTGGACTACGGTGAGTCCAGTCCGATCGATCAATCTGACAGAAATCGAATCGCATATATGAGTACAGAAAAGTAAATTGACATAGAGATATAGAGGGGACTTCTTTCTCTTCTTTATTTCTTTCTTTAGCCAAAAGCGCGTATAATGATTGGGGATCCCCTCCTATACAGATAGACTAGAGGTGGATGAGAAGCCCACCATGGGCTAGGCAAACAAGGCCCAAGCCCAGGTTTTCCAACACCCCCCTTGGGCACTCATCCGGCATGTTCATGCCTCGTCAAAACTCCACAAAAATCCAGTGGAAAAAATTTAGAGAAAGAGTGCATAACTCGCAACGGAAAATATATGTGTTACAGATCAACTCATTTCATCACCACCCACGCCTAAATAAAACCGCTTTCATTGCTCCTCTAAACACTTCCTCCTCCCTTAGGCGGTTCTTCGCCTTCCTCTGAAAAATCCTTCCTTCCCCAAATCCATGTTGCCGGTCCCTTTCCCCAAATCGGTCTTCCCCACTCGTGGCCACCACGCCCTCGCCCTCGCCGACCCCTCGCCCATCTCCCCGAGCCGCCTCCCACTAGTGGACACCGCCACCTCCAGACACCGCCGCCTCGCCCGCTGCCACGGCCCTCGCCTCGCCCATCTCCCGAGCCACCTCGAAACTCCACGCCACGCCTCGCCTTGCATCGTCCGCCTCCATCGCCCGCTCACTGCCTCGCCCACCTCGCCTTGCCTTGCCCTTTTGCCCTCACTCCGCCTCGCTCGTCCCTCGCCTTGGCGCGCCCGTCCCTCCTCCCATCCAAAGCACTGCTGCCCTCCGCACAGATCTCTGCTTCGCCTCCTCCATCCCGGCTTTGGCGGCGTCCTCAAGCACCACTACTCGACTTCATTGTCCACGATTACTGCGACGGCTCCCTCGTCCGCCTCACCTCCTTTGATCTCCCGACGAGGTACGCGCATTTCGCACCTCACCATGACGACGCTTGGTTGGCCTCGATCCTCATTGCTCTCCACCGCTCACCCATCAAGAAGAGTGGATCTCCCATGAGCTTGAGCTCGATGGCACGCGAGGGCTACCGGGCCGGGCTCTCGTGGCGAGCATCAACGCCGCTTACCGCCATCTCCGCCAAGTTCTTCACCCCTCTGGTACCAAACTAACTCGTCCTTTAGGTTGCCTCAGCCTTCAGCCTATTTGTTATTGATGTTCAGTTCATATACATGAATCGTTGACTTAGATTCTCAGTATGATTTAGCGAATTCGATGGTAGATGTGGCCCTCTTACATTCAGAAGCATAACCGTGATCATGGAGAAATTACTCTTTCTCTTCTTCTTTTTTAAGAAATGGAGAAATTACTCATCGATGTCAACTAAAACTGTGGTAAAGAAGTTTAAAATCAGCTTGTGAAAGTACCTCGATAGTATCGGTTTAATTTCTCCTACTAATGTGTTAGTACTACTGCCTTAGCTTTGGAGCCCATGGTTGATAAATGGATTAGTAGTGTCACGATTAGTCAATCATAAATTATAAAAGTGTCATGTGCATGCAACTGATATCAGTGAGTCATGTTTGTTTCAGATTTATGATGAGATGAGTCCTCCCAATGGTGTATTGCGACTTCAATGGAAAGGTGGTCATGGCATATAATGGGTAATATTCAAATTTCCAAATTATTTGAAGCAATTAGTAGGTTTATTAGGTACATGCCGATATAACTCACATATAAAATGCAATGATTCAGCCTCCACTTCATTTTGTTAATCTAGAGTTCAAGAAGTGAAGAACAACATAGTTAACATAGAAGTTAATGTACTAAAGTCTAAAACTTGGCCTGGTTTATTTGTCAAATGTAACATAGAGATTTAAAATCTCGATATCTTGCCGGAATTTAGTTTGATATATAGCTTGTGTTGAGATGTTTGTCTGAAGAACAACAAACGCGAGTTTTACTCATGAGGCCGTGATGAGTCGAAACATGTATTAGATGGACTGACTTACACAACAAAAGTGGTTTGTAAAGTTTTACGTTGTTGAATTTGAATACTGAATACACGGTAGCCTCAAATTTATACTTTATATTGTGTAGGGAAAATGTTAATTACTTTCTTGATAGGCTCTATGCTATTACTTATTAGTTTGCTTTTGAATTAGCTGTTTCTGTGATCATCATAGTTAATGCCACTACTTCGATTTCAAAATCCATTACCCTCACTCCACAACAACCATTTCCCCTGAAAAACAGCATACAGAATGTAATTGACCATTTGGATGACTGCCGGGAATTTCCTTGTTTATCTATGGGTACATTACTATGTTCACCACCTCACTCTTCTATACCTTCCCTTAAAATTCATATTATGCCAACATTGAGCTATTGATCTTGGACATAGGCATTGGCGACCCACCGAAAAATGGACACGTGAGCTTTTCTTCTGCAGGTTCGATTCAGAGGAACGAGTGCAGGTATTGACTTTGCTTTATGTTTAATTATTTCATATAAGATATGTCATATAGTGTAAAAATCCCTTTCTTGTGATATTTTCTTCTTTGTTCCTCTTTGTTTATCCCTCCTTTCCCTCTCCAGTAGCCATAAAAAACCAGTGCCATTATCAACTTTGATTTCATCTAAGAGTTATTTCTTTTTCTTTATGATGACAAATAATATGCCGATTTCTCATTAGGTAGTAGTAATTCATTCTCAGAATGATATTTCAATTGAACAAGTTCATTAGTTCACAACGATTACCACTCGAATCAAGAATCAATCACCGACATCGAATGTGAATGTCCGAATGTAGCTCTTCAGAGAATGCACCATCACACGTGTTTCTTCTGCTCATCCCCGAGAATGTAGCTCTTCTTGTTGGCTTCATGAAAATGCTCCATCTTCCTATTCTTACCCAAGATATATGTTTTCCTTGCGGGTCATGGACATGCGGAGGCAGTGAAGAGGCTAGATGTTCATCCATACATCAAGGAAGAAAGTTCTCAATCATTAGGTGATAGCCTGTCGCAGGAAATGTTCTCAATCATTAGGTGGTAGCCTGTCGCAGGAAATGTTCATAATCCACAGGAACTAGTTGATTAAGTTATATCCTTTCTATGGTTTCGTGGACTGTGTGTTGAATTAGTCGCTTTAGTAACATCTTTTGTGGCTGTCTTCTGCAAGGTGTTGTTTAAGTTAGAGAGAGAGATGATGTTGCATGCTAGTGAACTCTAGTACCAAGTATTCATACCATCAATATTTGCATGTCTGAATGAACAGGAGGGGAGGCACCGAGGCAGAGGCAGCAACACAATAATGTCAATGTAGTGCTAGGTAATCCTTTGCACATCCATGCTATGACATGTATCACACATTGCAGAATTATTGCGGTATATCTTTTGCTAAATCATCTGATGTTAAAGTATATAAGTTTTACTTATATGTTGTTATTTTTCATGCAGGTCAACAAGACAAGTTGACAGTTCTTCTCATTGATAGCAGAACAGTGATGGACAACAAAGACGAAAGAGCTAGATTATGTTAGATATCATGTATTATAATTTAAGAATAATTCATAGAATTCTTGTACTCCAGTTTGTACATGTCACGTTCGCCAATGTATCATTCTCTCAATAAATACATCTATTTACTTCCTTCTTTATACGAGTACAATTTATTGTCAAAAATGTGTTTAGCCTTGTGGGCCTAGCTTAATTATTACTTTATGCAAAACTTTAAAATGATGAATCTTTTAGAATACTAATATGGGTCGTAAACAATTATAAAATTAATTTGCTCTCCAAAAATAGCAATGCATAAAAATGTTGGCCATGTCTAGATATATCCATTGCTACCTTGCAACGCTTTTTGTACTAGTTACCAACGCTTTTATATGTATTGTGATAGACCTTTGCAACGGCCTCAATGGCAACGCATACAAAATGCGTTGGTATAGATCATAGAAACAATTATTTGGACATATAGCAACATATACATGCGTTGCGAAAGGGGTGTTTATGGTGTAGTGATAATACATGTTTTGCTGCGTTGCACGAACTGCCTCGTTAAAAATATTAGCCGAGAAACATCAGGAAAACTCGTCAAGGGAAAAAGAGTACAATCTACCCAATTTCATTTAATCTCCAATATTTATTATTTGGGTACTCGATCTTCGTGATCAAGCTTCAATAATAAGTTCGTGAAGATTCTTCCCTTTAATTCAGCACTTCTCTAAGTCTCATCATCCCTATTCCACGCATGCATATTTCAAAGCTAGACGCTAGAAGTGACTTAGTTAATAAATCTACAAGATTTTCGCATGACTTAGTATACAATACTTTAATTTCGTCCATCTTTTACGATTCATGAGCATAGAATAACTTGGGGTTGATATCCTTTATGATATGACTCTTCACATAACCCATCTGCATTTGTGCAACACAAGTTGCATTATCTTCATAGATAATAGTGGGTGTTTGTGCGGTATTCAATCCACACGACTACTGGATGTGGTGAATCATCCGCCGAAGCCAACCATATTCTCATGAGGCCTCGTTCAGTGCTATGATTTTCGAGTGGTTCGTCAAAGTCGATACAAGACTTTGCTTGAACGATTTCCATGAAATTGTAGTCCCACCACACAGGAATACATAGCTTGTTTACGACTTAGATGTATGCGGGTCCGACAGGTACCGGTATCTGCATAGCCAATCATAGTTAGGTCTTGGTTCTTTTAGTAGAACAGACCAATGTCTTTGCTTCCTTAGAGGTATCAGAAGATGTCATTTATTCCTTGCCAATGTTTTTTGGTAGGTTATGCACTATACCTTGCTAATAAATTCATGACAAATGCAATGTCCGGTCTAGTACAGTTTGCTAAAAACATGAATGCTCCTATTGCACTTAAGCATGGGAATTTTGGTCCTAGGACTTCCTCCCCCTCTTCTCTAGGTCTGTACAGATCCTTGTCTTATTGCAAAGATCTTCCAACCATTGGCACTTTCGAAGGGTATACCTTTTCAAAGCTGAATCTTTCTAACACCTTTTGAGTATAGGTTGATTGATGCACTAATATCCTTTCAGGGACATGCTGAAGCTGCATGCCTAAGCAATATTTGGTTTTACCCAAATTTTTCATTTCGAACTCTGATTCTAGGTAAGAGCTTACTTACTTAATATTTTCTAAGGTTCTGATGATATTCGGATCATCTACATACACTGAGATTATACAAAATCCATCATAGGATCGTCATATAAATGCATAGGGACAATTCTCATTGTTCGTGTAACCTTTCTTGCATAGAAAGTCGCTCAAGCGATTATACCACATCCTGCCTGATTGCTTAAGTCCGTACAGTGATTTTTCGAGTTTCACACTGAACATATTCTAATTACTCTATCTTGGTTCAAGACAGGGATACCTTCAGGTACCTTCATATAAATGTTTGAATCCAATTTTTCATAAATGTATTCAATTACCACATCCATCAATTTCATTTTCAAATTTAAGTTCACTACCATTGAGATTAAATATCTAAAGTTAACTCTGCCCATGACCGGGGAATATGTTTCTTCATAATCAACTCCTGAACGTTGAGTAAAACCTTGTGCAACGAGCTTTATTTTATATCTTACAACTTCATTATTTTTATTTCTTTTCCGAACAAATACTCACTTATGCCCTACGAGGTGCACATAGGGAGGTGTCGGTGTTTTAGAACCGAACTTACGTAAAGATTGTTTGATTCGGGGGGGGGGGTCTCCTAGAATAGAATCATGCAGAGAGATTGACACGGGAATTTTTATACAGGTTCGGGCCTTCTCCGGAGAGAATAACAACCCTACTCCTATGTGTGTATGGTATTGAGTGTATACTTGAACAATCAGGGGAAAAACTAAGACTATTACAGATAGTGCTTGTATTCCTGATGGCTCCCTCCTCTCATTTCTCTAGTTGCCGCCTTTTATAGTACATGAAGGAGCGGTAGTTACTCCAGGTAAAGCGGCGCCTCATCACCTCCTGTAACGGACGCATGTTGGTAGTAATTACCGGTGTATTAATTCCTCCACGTCGCTCAACAGCTATATACCAGAGATAATGGGTATTACGTGCCATTATTCTCAGAGAATAACAAACAGATGATGATCGCTTGAATCCCTTAATCAATAAGACCCACTTGTCTCTGTGTTCATTTGATTATAAGGTGGTCGTGGTGACCTAGTCGAGAGGAATCTACGATTATGAGGTAGTCGTAGCAAGACTTACGACTATGGGATAGTCGTAGCATAACTTACGACTATGGGGGTGGTCGAGAAGAACTTACGACCATCCATTTGGTTCTTCCTTCATAACATTAAGGGTACACTCGTGGTTCACACGACGTCATATTTACCTATAATAAAAATTATAGATAAAAGGTAAAATGAGGATTATTATATCTCGCCATCTAGCCCCCACTTCAAGTGAAAGCAACTTACTTGGTAAAGGGTTCTAGATGGTCTTACGATCATGAGAGGATCGAGAAAATAATCGAAGGAAAAACTCTTCGATTGTATACTACTTTGACCGTAAATGTGCTTGGTCAAGAAAATTGCTTACGACTATCAAGTGGTCGTAAAGCATTTCTACGATCACAAGGTGGTCGAGTAAAGTGATCGGAAGAAGGAACTTTCCGATTATCATTTCCTTTGGTTGAAAAAATCTAACCAAGGAAGTAATTTCGCTTAAGATGTAAACGCAAACCCGAATCTCGAATCGGACACACTGGGAATCTCAAACGACGCTGCTAGCTTTGTTCTGCTGAAGCGGTTCCCGAGACGGTGGCGACCCTTGGAATGTCACGCCCAAATTCAAGGTACACGGTATATATATACTCACCGAGGGTAAAACCTAAGATCTTACTTTTCCCCAAATTGCTCCTCGCTTTTTTTCAAGCTCTTGCCTTCTCCCGCCGAAGTCGTTTCTTGTTTTCTCCGCCGCCACTCCAATTGTGCCCTCTTTTTCGACCCAAAATTTCCTGTTTCCGAGAGAGATGGCCAGGAAAGTTTCTGAGTGGGAAGAGTCGGAGATGGATGTGGCGAAGATTCAAGCCCTAGTTGTCGCCGGGAAGATTCCAGAGAAGACTCTTGTGAAATGGCTTCCCAGATTTGGGCAAAGATTGGCCGTCGAGGAGAATGGGCAAATTCCGCCTTCCGTGCTTATTGTGAGTGTGGCCTTCGATCGCTGCTCACCCCTTTCTCACCGCTGTGCTCGAGCATTTTGGGGTGGAGTTAGTGAACCTTGGTCCTAACTCTATCACCATGCCGAGTGTTTTCAGATATTTGTGCGAGGCGACACAGGAATTCCTATGACCTTGAGCTTTTCCAATATTTCTATGGAATGTCTCGGCAAGCGGGATTGCTAGAAGTTGTGGTCTAAAACTCCACGACGGAAGTCGAGGGAGTATATTCAGAGTTTCACCCGGCCTTCGTGGGTCGGATGGAGGAAGAGGTGGTTTTATCGAAAGTCACATCGAAGACCTCTCTTTCGTGGGAAAGGTCAAAAAGCAATCTTCATGGATTTGACTCGAAGATATCACCGGATTGCCCTTATGTTCAAGCTATCAAGGACTTGAAGAAGGAAGGGTCGACGGATGGCATGTGGTGAAAGATTTCATCACACGCCTAATTAGTCCTTTGAAGAAACGAGCATCCCTATGTGGAGATACTGGGGCTAACAGACCCAACCAGGACTACAACGAGGGTAAGTGAATTTTCGACTTAGCTCTCGCTTTGGTCTTTCTCGCAAAGTTGTTTAAAAGATTCCTTTATCTGCTTGAACAGATCTTTCACCAATGAGATTGACGTTAGAGTCAAACTCGCTTAGAGAAGTCTTCGCCACTTAGTGTGGCGGTTCCTAAAATCCTTGCGGTCGATCCGCAGAGGAAAGGATAGTTCGCCTAAAGGTAATCAAGAGTTGATTTTATCTTTAAGACTTTATAGTCGAGAAAGAACTTACGACTAGAGAAATGTTGTAGAAAAACTTACAACTTAGTCGTGATCGTAGGAAATCTTACTTGCCGAGAGGAAAGGTCGAGAAAAACTTACGATTTGATATCGGTCGAGAAAATCTTACGACCGCTAGTAATTCTTCTCTTCTGCTTTTGCTTTACGTAAAGTAGGCATGGAAAATCGCTTGATGATGAAGAAGTCAGATCGATAACCATCGGTGCAGGGGTTGACAAAGGACAAAGGCTCAGCTCCTTCGCCCAAGAGACGCCGACTTTTAAGGGTGACGACAAAGGAGGGCGAGCTCGAGTTCTAGTCCTTCAACCGCATCCTCTGCAAAGCTTGTGGCGTATATAGCCGCAATCAAGCCGAGGCTAAAATAGCTAAAGTGGAGGAGGTCAAGTAGTCGAACCTCTAAAGCGCAAACCTCGCAAGGCCAAGGTACCTTCTATTATGACAAAAATCTTTCGCAGCTTCGCCACTCCCGATTTTATTAAGCACTTGGAAAAGGAGAACCGAAGGATTTTATATCTTTGTGAAGGATAATACCGCTCTAGTAGAGCCTATGGTGATGACAATGTCGCTTCTTGGAGTGGTCGAGACCGATCTCGCCATCCAGTAAAGTCGAGACCGAGAGATGGTCCTCGTTCAAAATCCACGACTGTGACGTGGTCGTGGCTAAGCCCATTCTTCAACTCGAACTTCACCGTAAGTGGTCGAGAGAAGAAGAAATCTTCCGCTGGGAAAGTGACTCCCAAATTCTGCTTAGGTCCAAGGTGCAGAGGTATGTGAAATATACTAAAGTGTAAAAACAGAATTTACCTTTTTCCTTTTCACAACCTCAATTGCTTTCCTTTTGTCGTTTTTAGCCCGACTCCTTCAAATTTCGAGAATGCTTCCGTTGAGAAGTTTATTGCTACCTCTCCATTTCTTTGGAGAGACAACAAGGAAGTGGTCGAGGATCATCCTGGCCTGTGGTAGAGGAAGTCGTGGCACCAAGTGGTTACGACAACCAATGAGGTACTGTTGTACCCAAGAAGGTAGCGGCTACAACCTCTGAAGCAATGGTGACCACAGAGATGGTCGTGGAGACTCCAAGAAGAATGCGACCAACCGAGATGGTCGTGAAAGCTCCAAAGAATAAATGCGACTCATCGAGGCGGTCGCCACGACCAATCGAGATGGTCGTGGATAGAACAGAGGCAACCGCAGAAGCCTCTCGGTCAAGATGGTGGCGGTTCGTCCCACCGCATCGAAAGGAGATCGCTGCAGACGTTCCTCCCAGACCCAAAGAGAAACCGGTTACGTAATCAAGAAGAAGAGTATTTCAACTTCGCTACCGACTTCTTTGGGCCTGCTTCCATCGTAGGGTCTTCGCTTTCAGATCTCGCGACCGAGTCCCCATCCCAACAATATTCCCAATAGAGGGATACCTTTGATAATGAACGCCTTGAGAAGGTTTGTGGGACCAAGTTACGAGGGTAGACAAGTCAAGATCCCTGAGTCGGTTTACTCGATGTTTGCTCGATCAACTATGAATGTAAGTACTTAATCGTACTTATATATACAGTATAATCTTCTTGTGTTTCTCACGCTTTTTTCATCTTGCGTAAAGCCATAGAGCAAATTGTCGTTGTTTGGTGAATATCATCGACAACTTCTAGAGTCGCGACAGAAAGAGGAACTCGCAAACAGTAGAGAGGTGGTAAGTCATCGCTATTCATAGTCACCTTGGATTTGACTACTTATATAGTGCTTACGGATTTGTCATGGAAAAACTCACGACTAGGTAATGGTCGAAAAGACTTATGACCAAAGGGCTTTGTCGAGAAGAACTTACGACTAGGTCAATGGTTGTAGAAGAACTTACAATCGATTGACCCATGCTCATGTCCACCGTTATCCTTTGCGTGTTAAACGGTGGCGCTTAAGACCTTAGCCGACTCGCCGATTATGAAAAAGAGGAGTAGAAAAAGTTTAGGAAGAGGTATTAGACCTCCTAAAAAGCTTAAAGAAGCTAACTCTGCAACCATGAAGTCGCAGGAAAAATTAAACGAAGAAGTGCTGAACTTAAGATCGCTTATATCTTTGATCTTTACCTAACTCTTGCTTCTTTTGTAAAAGAAGACGAGACAAAAAGCTCCGTAATGAAGTTAGAGAAAAACTTCGCTTATTCACGAGCTTACTCGTATGTCCAAAAATAAAGATCAAAACCTTGAGACGTTGGGAACTCGAATATCAAGTAAGTAATTCTTTACCCGCAATCCTTTACGAAGTTATTTCCTTTTCTCACTTCCACTTCCTTTCTAGCAATGGACGTTAAATTGAGAGAACTTGAGATCAAATCGCGATAAAGCCGTGATTTATAACTGCACTGGCCCTTATTGCAAAGAAGAATGTAGAGGATATTGTATCATGGGAGAAAAAGTATGCCGAGACCGTTGCTTCCCATAATGAAGAGGTCAAGAAGTTGATTCTCAACTAGTGGGTAAGAAATTCTTTTACCCGTGATTATTTTTGTTTTTTTTTCCTCTAGGAGTTTATTTTTGTTTGACCAATCTTATTTCTTCAGAGCAAGTGGTCGAAACAAAAAGCTCATGAGGCTTCGACTTGTACCCAACAGAGATGGAAGCAATGAAGATTAAACTTCAAGGAAACATCACGCCTCGAACAATGTGCTTGGTGAGCTACATAGTGAGGGAAAGACTCTCAAGATGATACAATAGCTGCTCACACAAGTACCATTGGGGATCAAGTCGATTTTGCAAGATCCGTGACCACTCAAGGCCAACCAAGTCAATCGATAAAGGAGGCGGTCGAAATCGCAGAAGTTATGCATTAGCAAAACTTAAAGCTCATGACCCCAACCTTAATGTGCAACCACTCGGCCGACTTCAACCGCTCTCAAGCGTAGGAAGACGCCTCGATGGAGGAGATGCAATCGCTGGTTTGAAAGTTTCAGAGGAGATGCATTGGGCTCTCCTCTTGAGTAGTCTCAGAATGAACTTGTGAAAAAAGTCTTTTGTTGATGTAATCCATCTTGTTCCTCGCAAATCATCTTGTCGAGTAGTTAGTAACTCAAAAGATAATTAACTAATTTAAAGACTAAGAAATGAAGTCAAATGTGATGACTTTATCCTAGCCCCCGACTATTTGCTTAGTTTGTGAAAACTAAGTAAATAGTTTTGTCTCTCGCAAATCATCTTGTCGAGTAGTTAGTAACTCAAAAGATAATTAACTAAATAAAGACTAAGAATTGAAATCAAATTATTCTAGCCCCGACTATTTGCTTTGAGTTTGTTTAGATAAACTAAGTAAATAGTCTCAGAGAAAGGGTTTCAAAACAGAGAGGTTTGTTTAACTTGTAGTTTTTGGGTCTCAATTGTCATGCAATCGGTCGAAAGGGTGGTAACGAGTTGACACTAGGAAGTTCCTTCTAGTGGGCGTGACCACGTGCAGAGAGGAGAGGCTTCACTAGGTAATGTTAACATCTCCGACTAGTTTAATCAAATCGAGAACGGCAACTTGAGTTAAGCAAACGCCTAGAGGACTTTAAAATATTTACTCGCCCTTCTCCGGTGGACTCGATAAGTCTGCCCCGGTAGCAAGAGTAGGAAATCGAACAAAGCTAGAAGCTCCTTCCAAGGCAAGGTGACCACGCAGAGAGGAGAGAGCTTCGACTAGATGTGTCTCTTCCTCCCACCGCTTGAGATGAAACGAGTACACCCAAGACGGTTAAGCAAATCGAGAAAGTGCGCTCTTCTTAGAGTATTTTTCAAATTAATCAAGAAATAAACTAAGGTGAAAAGAGTTGGCCTTCAAAAATATTTCACTAAATAAAACCCGAGTTCTTTGTGTTGGCCATAAAAGCGAGTAACGAGTCGACACTAGGAAACTCCTTCTAGTGGGCGTGACCACATGCAGAGAGGAGAGGCTTCGACTAGGTGATGTTATCGCCTTGACCAAAGTAAAGAAAACGGGTGTTTAAAACATAGTCGAAAAAATAATGAAAGCACTACTCAAAAGTAAGACAATAGAGATAGAAAAACCCGATTCTTTATTGTCCTAATGGTCGGTTACACATAGAACTTATGAATCGGGTCAATGTTCCAAGAATTCGAGAGAACTCCGCCGCCTTCCATTGCCAATCGTATCGACTCGACGAGTAATTTCGACCATCGTAAGGACCTTCCCACTTGGGAGAAAGTTTGTTCCGATTAGACTTGATTGGCAAAGCCTCAATACTAAGTCACCTCAACAAGGTCATGCGAGGTTGAACCTTCGATCGTAGTATCTTCGCAGGCTTGTTGGTAGATTGCCGAACTAATTAGGGCCCGGTTTCTTCTTTCTTCAAGTAGATTAATATCATCTGCTCAATTTGTTCCTGGTTGGAGTCCGTGAATGTTTCGACTGTGTTGACCGTATCTTTAGTTCCGAGGAAGCATAGCTTCAAAGACCAAGACTAAAAAGAAAGGTGTTTCTCCTATAGCCCGATCGTAGTTGTACGAATCGCCTGTAATACGAGGGTAATTTTGTACCCAAGCCCCGAGCGCTTGATGAGTGGTCAAGACTCGAGTTTTAATTCTCTCATTATTTGGCCGCTTGCACGCTCGATTGCCCCATTACTCGGGGATGGGCCATGTAGCATAACATAACTTGGTACTCCAACTCGTCGCAAAATTCCTGAAATTTTGCGCCAAAATTGCTTACTATTATCTCGTAATTATTCGACTTGGTACTCCAAATCGAGTAATTACGATCTCATCATAAACCGCTTTGTCGCTTGCTGTTATCCTATCACAGGTTCGCTTCAATCCATTTTGTGAACGATCAATAGCCACAAAAGGAACTCAAACCTCCCGGAGCTTTAGGAAACGGTCCCAGGATATCAAGACCCCAAAGTTGCAAAAGGCCAAGATAGAGGTATTGTTTGTAATGCCCGAGATGGTTGGTGTATTTGCTCGCTATGAAACCGCATCGACACACTTTTAACCAACTCTTTAGCATCGTATATAGGGTCATTGGCGGAAAACCTTGTCGAAAAGCCTTGCCGACCAACGCTCAGAGGAAGCATGATTTCCACAAATGCCACCATGTATGTCGTGAAGGAGTGTTAATCCTTCGCTCATGGAATGCATCGCATGAGCACCCCTTGAGTACCTCGCTTATAGAGAACTCCTTCGACCAAAGTATACATTTTGGCTTTTCGATAAGCGATCCGCCTCGAGATCGCCTTTCGCATGTAACCCTTCAAGATAATCATAGATGGGCGCCATCCATGTATCCTCGTATTCTAGAGAGGCTGCCTCAATAGGAGGTGTCTCGGCTCTTCGACCGAGAAGGCTTCGAGTTGTTCCAAGAAGACTCCTTTTGGTACTTCAGATCCGAAGAAGCTATTCGAGCAAGCCGGTCTCATGAGGAAATTATCCTTTCGAGGGATGAATTGTGCCTCAAACCTAAAAATACTTTTCTAGCTTACGATTCGATAAGTACGAGACATTGTCTCAAGTTAGAGCACCGGTACTTTTACCGACTTGATTCACGACTAGTTGAGAGTCTCCTCTCACGAGTAGTCGGCGAATCGAGAGCGCCACGTCAGATACCACCTAGCAAACCTTCAGATTCTCGCCACATTATTAGTGGCCCGAAAGTTTAATTGTATGGCATACTTTAAGGTCTCTCCTAGGAGATACCAGACCACCCCAAATTTCGAGCCACTTAAAGTAAGCGACCGTCAAAGTACATCGCCCAATCGATCGTGGGAATCAGATCGGGGATCCCCAATGTGTTCAGATTTGTCCATTCGGCGACAAAGTCTGCCAAGATCTGGGATTTAACGGCCGTTCGACACGAAATGGATGTCGAACTCCCCAAGTTTGATCGACCATTTTGCCATGCGCCCCATTGCTTCCCTATTCGGAGGATCGCTCCCAAGGGAAACTCGGACAAGCCTGACTAGTTTGTGCGCTGAAAATAATGCCGCAGCTTCTCAAGACATGAGGAGGGCATACTGAAGCTTTTGGACCCGAGGGTAACGCTTCTTAGGTCCGTAAAACTTCACTTACGTAGTAAACCGGTCGCTGTACATTTTCACGTTCTACAACCAAGATCGCTACCGACGCTGTGGCGTGGCGCCTAGGTAAACCAAGAGCGCTTCTTCCGCCTCGGAGAGACCGTAATAGGAGCACTCAGAAGGTACCTCTTGACATCCTCAAAGCAGCGTTTGTCTTCATTCGACCACTCAAAACTTTCGTGTCTCCTTAGAAGTTTAAAGAAAGGTAGTCCCTTTTCTCCCGATCGTGCGATGAAACGACTTAGAGCCGCCATGCACCCAAAGTGAGTTTCTCGACTTCTTTCCGTAGTTGAGGGCGATTTGTAAAATGGCTTTTATCTTTTGATTCGCTTCAATTCCTCGTATAGATACTAGGAATCCAAGCAATTTCAAGAGATTCCAAACACACACTTCTCGTGATTAAGTTTTAAGCGATGTTTTCTCGAGATTGTCGAATGTTTCTTGTAGGTCGGTAATATGATTAAGTTTCTTGATGCTTTTGACAACTAAGTCATCAACATAGGCTTCTAGATTTCGCCTAATTGAGATGAAAAAGTTGCTCGCATCAAGCGTTGAAAAGAAGCGCCGGTATTTTTAGACCAAATGGCATTTTGACATAGCAAAATATACCAAATGGTGTAATAAATGCGGTCTTTTCTTCATCGTCTAGACACATATTAACTGTGATATCCGCAATATGCATCTAAAAACTTAACATTTCACAACCCGCAGAGAGTCAACCAACCGATCGACACGAGGTAAAGGAAAATCGCCTTTTTGGACAAGCTTTATTAAGATCAATAAAGTCTCACGACATACGCCCATTTGCCGCTTGACTTTCTAACCATTACAGGTTAGCCAACCATTCGGATGGTTGACCTCTTATAAAGCCCGCTTAAGTAGCTTATCCACTCGATTTAATAGCATCTCGCCGATCAGGGCAAATCTCCGCAATTTTTGTTTTACGGTACTTTGTCGTGCCGTAAGGCTAGCTTCATGCTCGATCACCTCCCCGGGACTCCGCATGTCGGATGCTTGCCACGCTATACATCTGCGTAGCTCGGAGGAAGGTGATGAGGGCGCCTTCCTATTTGGGGTCGGAAGTATCCTCGATGCGAACAGCCTTGAGGGCTCCCTGGCCCGTGAGGAACCTCTTTGACTTTGTCGTTCGGCTTTGGTGCGAGCTTTTAGGCTTCACTTGCTAGTCGAAGGTCGACTTTCTTCTCGAGTTGGTATTTGTCCTACCATCTCAAGGGATCGACAGTCGCGGTATGCGCCATCTTCTTGTCACAATGGATTGTAATTACTCCTTTGGGACTCGCATCTTAATACATTGATATCCATAATGAGTAGCCATTAGAATTTTGCCAAAGTTGGTCGTCCGAGTATGGCGTTATATGTCGATCGAAATCGACCACATCAAAGGAGATTTTCTCGTCTCCGAAATTACTTGGTGAACCAAATGTTAAAGGAAGAGAAACTTGACCAATTGGTTTGGTCAAGATCCCAGACAATCCCATGGAAAGAGTATCGCATCGGTCTTACTTTGGTCCCGGTACTTGCATGTCATCCAGGCACTCAGAATAAAATATTTAACGAGCTTCCACCATCAACCAAAACTCGATTGACCCGACAATTGTTGATGGTGGGTTCGACCACGATTGGGTATCGACTGTCGAGTCGAAGGGATCGGGCAGTCACTCTTCTCGAAAGAAATGGTGACTTCCGACCACTTCGTAATTTATTGACGAGAGGAGGATCTATGGAGTTTACCTCGCTCAGCAGCCCTTGAGTCGCCGCTTTGATTCATATGCCGATGATCCCCGTAGATGTGTTCAATGGTGTGTTGCGGATCCCGAACAAGATCTCCTCTTTGTCATCTCAAGATTTATGACCACTTGTTTGACCTACCGCCGAGGGTGGGAAGTGGTCCTTGTCGCTGTAGTAGTCTTCAAGCTTTCGTTGAAGACCCTAGCTATGAAGGTCATGCCCTTCCTTTTTATGGAAAGGACACCACCTAGGCTTATCATTTTTCCGATCGTATGCTTACCTTTGCCTCTGTCGGAGTGTGGCTTGATGTGCGTGGCTCTTTATCATTCATAGCCAATACCTCCTTTGAACCGCTGGGTTTTGACCTTTCATCTTATTCTTGGACTTTTTTGCTTTCTTATCCTTCTTCTTACCAACTTCGCCGGCTCTCGAGATGGATTGTCTTCACGATCGATTGTGTTGTTCCACTCGACCACCTCAGAGGCGATAGTATATCGATCGCCATTTCAAGAGTTCGCGATGTAGTAGGAGGATTTAAAGCAATATCCTCTCGTTATCCTTCTACTACGGACTCCTTGAAAGCCCCGATGACAGATGAATCGAAACTTCCTAATTGAGTTACTTAACCCGATCAAGCGCTTGATGAATCGGGCGCAATGTCTCGTTGTCGCTCGTCTCATCCGTGCAAGTCGCCCTCCTTTCGTATGCATTGTATGTGCCTTGGAAATTTGCCAAGAGAAGATCGCAGAGATGTTGCTAAGAATAGATCGACTCGAGTGGTTGGTTTAGTAACCACGATCGAGCGGATCCTTCGAGTACGCTTGGAAGGTAATTTGCCATCACATGCTCTCCTCCTCCTGCCGCTCGAACAAATTGTAGTAAATTTGAAGGAATTCGATGGGATTTTGGGAACCATCAAACTTCTCCATGTTCACCGGTCGAAAACGAGGTGGCCAAATGAATGCTCGGAGATCAAAGCGAGAATGCCCGACATCCAAGAATGACTTCTTGACGCCTCCTTTGCGTAAAAGAAGGGTTGATATCATCGTGGTCGTACTCGACGATACCCAAGAATGAGTTGACCCGACACATAATAGGTCTCGGTCCCACGAGGGAATACTCGTAGTTTATCTCGCCGCTGCAGATTTCCATGTCGGAGTGGTGAACGATCACCTTCCGAGGAGCTTTTGATCATCACCATTTGGAAGACATTTCTTGAGTAGGAGATCGACACGACTTGTCGCTATACCGATTTCTACGCTGTGATATGTTGGATTGATCGGTAGCCAAAGAAGTCGTATGGGTACGACTACTTGAATGATGTCGACGAGGAGCTTCCAATTTTTTCATTGTACTCGAAGCCTTTGTGCGATCTCTTCAAATAAGAGGTCGAGTCTGGCGCTCGCTAGCTCTTGAGTTGGATTCTCGAGCAAATCATTGATGTGCCGGAGCTCTCGAGCTTCCTCGATTGATATTGAATACGCCCGCAAATTCTTCCGAGCTTCAATCTTCTTCCTTCAATTGCCTCAAGATTTTCCATGTTAGACTCTTGAGATTGCCTCAATGAAGCGCGAGAATGTCGAGGATTTCCTGGCGCTCATGAAGGCGTTGGTCGTGTCCGCCATGGTGGTGTCTGGCCATTGCCACGAGGGCGCAGTGTGACCTTCGGAAGGGTCTCCATCTCGGTCTCTAGAAGAGTGATCTTGATCTCGAGGGAAGGACGAAGACCTCCTGCTGATGATTCTCACTTGCGCCGAGGCCTCTCCGCTTGAGGAGTCGCCGAGACACCATCTGGCGACTTGGAGTAATCCTCCAAGTAGGGAAGTCCGGTTATAACTGTCTCCATTGGCGGAGTGTGACTGCAAGGAGAGATGGTCGAATTTGCGTGAAAAGCATGCTTGATCCCGCTCTCTTTGGCGTTATCCAGAGAGAGAGAATCACCAGATGCCGTGAAGTCCTGCATGTGGCTTCTAGAGCTTGCCTCACCAAGTCGGACCGCCTTAGGGAACTTGGACACTTCGAGGAAAAACTCTCGTCGGTCGTGAGTCCACCTGGTGTGGTCCCGGTCGATTGACCCTTGCCCCTTGAGAGGGTAGATTCTCTCTTGGACGCATCTTGTTGGGGATAAGGATCCTCCTCAACTCCACCGGCGACATTGTCTCCTGGATCTGTGGGAAGATCCCTGAGGCAAGAATGCCATAGGATGAGTCATCACTCGGTTCAGAATCAATCCGACATCCATGTCGACGTCTCACAGAATCCGCCAAGTCGAACCAGCCTCCTCGCTCCATTCTCCCGCCATGAGTGCATGAGATTTGGAAAATAGAGAGAATGTTTGACAAGAAATTACCGAAGATCCCCACGGTCGGCGCTAATTGTCGGTGTTTTAGAACCGAACTTACGAAAGATTGTTTGATTCGGGGTCTCCTAGAATAGAATCATGCAGAGATTGACACGGAATTTTTATACGTGTTCGGGCCTTCTCCGGAGAGAATAACAACCCTACTCCGTGTGTGTATGGTATTGAGTGTATACTTGAACAATCAGGGAAAAACTAAGACTATTACAGATAGTGCTTGTATTCCCGATGGCTCCTCCTCTCCTTTCTCTAGTTGCCGCCTTTTATAGTACGTGAAGGAGCGAGCTACTCGTAAAGCGGCTACTCATCACCTCCTCAGAATTCAGCGCATGTTGGTAGTAATTACCGGTGTATTAATTCCTCCACGCCGCTCAACATGACTATATACCGTAGATAATGGGGTATTACGTGCCATTATTCTCAGAGAATAACAACAGATGATGATCGTTTGAATCCTTTAATCAATAAGACCCACTTGTCTCAGGTTCATTTGATTATAAGGTGGTCGTGGTGACCTAGTCGTAGAGGAATCTCGATTATGAGGTAGTCGTAGCAAGACTTACGACTATGGGATAGTCGTAGCATAACTTACGACTATGGGGGTGGTCGAGAAGAACTTACGACCATCCATTTGGTTCTTCCTTCATAACATTAAGGGGTACACTCAGGGTTCACATGACGTCATATTTACCTATAATAAAAATTATAGATAAAAGGTAAAATGAGGATTATTATATCCTCGTCAGGAGGCGTACGGCTTACTGGCCCAAACACCTCTTTTTTATTCAAAGATAATAATTCGGTTGCTATCGGCTTCTTTCAATCTTCCAAATCTGATCTTTTCTTACATTCAGCGAGCGATGCAGGCTCTGGATCAAGATCGATGATTGTGGCAATTTTTTTTGCAAAATAAATGTCGACATTGGCAGTTGTTCTATTCATAGATTCTCCTGTGGTCACTTAGTTTATAGCTATTTCTTCATAAGACGATTCTTCTAATGCTTCTACTTGCTCACCGCTGCTTCCAATTACAAAAGCAAGTCCCTTCAGTTTTTTAGCTCTGATGTGTGTGCACACATCCGTGCTGATTTCTCCCTCCGTGGGAATATTCAAATCCGGTATGCCTTTTTCTAAAGGTACCATACAGGTGCCAGGTCTCAACTGCTTCCCCTTCTGATTCTGGGAAACTTCGGTGATCGGCTGTGTTAAGTCCTTCTTATCTTTTTTCACCAGGCGTCCCCGGTTACTTGGAATTCAAGGGGCCGAAGTTCTCGTCCTTTTCTGAGGCCTCTGGACGGGATTAGGAATATCTTCAACTTTCTTTAGTATTTCAACCTCTCCGATGCAGGGCGTGCAGGCACATGCAACTTGGTCACGCTCTTCAAATCACTAAAGTGGTCAGGCAGTTTATTTGCTAATGCTTCCAAATCAATTATCTTCTGGACTTCTCTATTTGCTTCACTAGTGCGCGGGTCATGTGCATGGATTCTCGTGGCTTTCCATGTTATTTTCCGACATTTTTCATCAAGAGGGTGATTTTCTCCCCCTAATGACGGGAAACTATCCTCATCAAATATACTATCAGCGAATCGGGCAGTTTGCAAATCTCCCATCATAGGGTCTAAATACCTGATTATGGATGATGTCTCATAACCAACGTATATCCTAGACTTTCGGAGAGGGCCATTGCAGTACGTTGTGGTGGGGGTATAGGTACATAAACCTTGCACCCAAATTTTCGATGCTGACCTTTGCGCTAGCTGCATAGGTGAATAGATGTTATATCTCGATGGTCTAAAGTTGATGAGAGTTGTTGCGTGCAGGACTGCGTGTCCCCAACATGTAGTTGGTAAATTACAATTATGCAAACGCGGTCGGGCAATAAATTTAGTTCTTTTAATTAATGTTTCTGCTAGTCCATTTTGGGTGTGGACATGCAGTATGGAATGCTCAACTTTAATTCTCATTGCTTTACAATAATCATCAAATGTCTTTGAAGTAAATTATCCGGCGTTGTCTATTCTTATGAACTTCACATGATGGTTTGGGAAATTATTTTTAATTTTAATTATCTACGAGATTATTTTTGCAGAAGGTTGGTTTCTCGTATACAATAAACACACGTGCGACCATTTCGAGAAAGCATATATGAGCACCATAAAATACCTAAATAGGCCTGACAGGGGCTGTATAGGACCGCAAATGTCTTCCTAGATATGTTTCAGGAATGCTTGGACTTCATCCTCTACTTTCAGAGTAGAAGGTCTAGTAATTAATTTTCCGGTGGCACATACGGGCCACACAAAATCTTCGTGATTCAGGAAATTATTTACATCAATATTATGTCCCTGTGAATTGTTAATTATATTTCTCATCTTTCTAAGACCTGGGTGGCCTAATCTATCATGCTAGAGACATAAAAGTTCAGACCTTCTAAATATGGTTTTTAGAGCAGTATAGGTTGCAGATGCTTTAATATTAGTGTAGTAGAGCCCAGTTTCAAATGAAGGAAGTCGTTCTAATACCATTTTTTTTCACTTTTTTCACGCTTTGTAATGAGCAGGTATTCTTTACCATACTCTTATTCAGTTTCTAGTCAATTCTGGGTATAACAAGACTTCTTTAATGACCAAAGTTGTACCCATCGAGAGTATAATTGTAGCCCTTCCTAAGCTTATTATACAAGTATCGCTGCCTGCGATTGTCGTAAGACTACCAACATTCTTGCTGATCGACTGAAAGAAATTCGTCTCTCTCAAGATGGTATTTGTTGTGCCGCTATCAACTAAGCACACTTCCTACATATGGCGTCACATGCGTTCTAATATAAAGTACTTTATTAATATGTAGTAGGAAACACTCAACACATAAATAAAATACTTCAAATATCAGAACATAACTTTCGATTATAAATACGGGAAGAAAATATAAGCCTTATAAGACTTATCACAAGAATTTAATGCTTTGCTCTCCTAGAGCTTACAACCATTATTCAAAGAATAAATTAATTCAATGTTCGTCCTTCTTAGCTTGAGCATTTGGCTTGAAATTACGACCCACAACCTTACCCTTCTTACCCCACTCCTTTGTGAGAGGCTTCCTCACTTTGTAGCTGCTAGCATTGGCTTCGTGGCCAATATTGCTACTAGGCGGCTATGAGATATAGTTCTTCCTTAGAACATCATCTTGAACTTCCGCAACTTACATGATGTCAATCAATTCAGCATACTCCTTGTAGCCGTCTTGACAATAGTTGTGTGCGGATTGCACCGCTTTCGGGTGAAAGGTAAAGAGAGTCTTCTCAATCTTCTGCTTATCTGTGATTACCTTACTACAGAGTTAAAGATTGGTACAAATTCTGTGTAAGGCAAAATTGTACTCTCCTATGGTCTTGAAGTTAGCAAACCACAATCGGGTCCATTCCTGCTCTGCCTGAGGAAGAATGGTGTACTTCAGCTCCTCAATCCGCTTCTTCAGTGTAGTCCACAAAGCTAACTCGTTCTTCTCCATCATATACTCATCTTGAGCGTTAGACAAAGATGGTGTCTGACCATTTTTCTCAGCAATGGGATTAGCATCCTTTGTTATGCCAAACCCAATAGTAGCACGAAGCTTTTTGGCCCCAAGTACAATCTCGACGTCGGACGTCCAAGTCAAGTAATTCTGGCCATGCTGGGCCAGCTCTTCGAACTCCTGGTTCGTGATGCAAGTTATCTACATATTTATGCAGAAAGTTCATAAGATTACTGCTGGTAATTTGTATAAAATAGTTACAAAATTATCATAATGTTCCCGTACTTTTCTCTGTATTTTTCATGATTTACTGCTATTTTCAATTATTTAAAGTAATATAAACAATCACAGATAATCAAAACAGTAAATATAATATATAAATTGTATATAAATAATAATAGCAGAGTTAAACATGCTTCAAATGCTCAAAATGATTCAAATTTGAATTCCCGGGGCTTTATTTCAGGTGGAATATGAATTTTTGGTGAATTCTGTAATTTTTGAGGGCTAAACCGTTAATTTTCAGCTCTGAGAAAATTTTTCGCATAATTTTCAGAAAAGCTGAGGGCTTATTTGCAAAGTTTGGGATTTTTCTTTTTCTTTTCTCCTCGTTTTTTTCGGTTTATTACTCGGGACGGGCCCATTCGGCCCATTTTGGCTAGGTCATAAGGGGGACGGGGGAAGTGCTAGGGTTCCCCTTGCACTGTTCCCATGGCAATGGGCAAGCAGCGAGAGGCGTGCTCACCAAAGAACGAAGCGGCGCGAGGCGAGTACCACGCAACGCGGCGAAAGTGCACAACGTGTGATGGCCATGCGACCGCCTGCCGTCGAGGTCGAGCCGTGTCCTCGTCGGCGCCATGCGGGCGGCGGCGCAAGAACGGGAGCAAATTCATGCGGTATAGGCGGCGGATGATGGGCGTCGCGGCATGCGGTGGAGGCGACGCGGCTTGCCGACGGCGTGGCGCGGAGGCGCGGCGGCGTGTCTTCGCGACGACGGCGCGGTGTGGTGACGCTTCGGCTCGGCGGAGCGTTTTCGAGATCGCCGGCGGGCGTGTTTCCAAGCGCGAGGCGGTTGAGGTCGGGCGGCGGCGTGTTTCGTGCGGGTCCGGATGCGGCACGCTAGTGCAGGGCGCCGTGGCGTGGCGCGGCGAGGCCGACCGGGCTATGGCGGGACCGTCTGGGTCCAATGGCGGCGCGACGGCGGCCCGCGTGCGGCGGCGGCGCGGCGGGGTCGGTGCATGTGCGGGTGGCGCTTATGCGGAGGCGAAGTGTCGCGACGGCGGCGCTTCGTCGCTTCAGTCGCACGACGCGATGCGCCAGTCGGCGAGCTCAGACAAAGAAGTTTCACGCTACGGCGAAGGCCAAGGCTTTGCCAGCGACAGCACTTGCCACCGGCGAATTTTTTTTTTTTCTACGATGCAATCAACAATTCCTCGTTTTTCAATCTTCCGACCAGCATTGCGCAGACGACTACAAGTCAGCTCGTGGAGATTAAAGGAAATTTGCACCGTGAAAACAAAACCATTCTATTATGCAAAATTGAAAACCATTCTATTATGCAAAATTGTACAGAATAAAAGCAATTGAGAAAACGATTCAATTTATCGACGATTACCTTCTCAATCTGAATAAAGGAGGCCTAGAGGTAGGCCGGAGTCGATCGTGCAATTCAATCTACGAGTGTCGTGCTACAACTATTACCTTTTGATCCGAGAGATCGTGCTGATAACGTGTTGAGGAACCGTCGCTGACGAGTTCTATGCGATCGATCACCCCATAGACGGAAGTCGAATTGTATACACAAGTACAGAAAAGTAAATAGATACAGAGATATGGAGAGAACTTCTTTCTTTTCTTTATTTCTTTCTTTAGCCAAAAGCATATACACTAAATGAAGATCCCCTTTTATATATATATATATATATATATATACACACACACGCACACACACACTAGAGATGGATAAGGAGTCCACCATATATAAGACCTACAACGCCCAGACCCAGATTTCCCAGCAGAAACAACCAAATCAGTGGGTGGAAGACTAGAAGTGACATTCTACTTCTACAGTTCATGATATCATGCGGAGCGGAGCTATGGAATTACGGAGATCTATGGCAGTAATATCGAACCGAAAGGATAAAATAGATGTGATAAGAACAGATGGTCGTGGTTGGTCAGGTCAAGGCCAATATACGTGTGGGGTGCGGCCTTCCACACTCGTCCCAAGTCCCACACAACGTATTCACGTGCGTGCCCATACCAGTGATACCACTCCTATAGCACTTTTAAAAGCCTGCAGCCGCCGCCAGCCAGGCGCCACCACACAAAAAGAGATTGCGTTTCCTCTACAGACACAGAATTATCGTATCGTACCTCCCTTCACAGTTAGGACTTATGATATCTTGCTAAAAGATGAACATGAAAAGACACCGTACACACTCCGAAACTTTTCGAGCTGTCGAAAATACATTATTTCTTATCAAGAGCTGCTCACGAATTATAGCTTCTTGCTTCGACGCAAACACGCCCAACTACCACCTATGATTCACCAGTTGGTCTATGTTTCTACATGTTCCCCAGCCAATTCTAAATTGCCGGTGTTTCCAATTATATTTTAGTAGTTCGCACGGCAATTGAGGATGCAACTATGTAATGTACCTTAAGCAATTACCCCTACTTACTTTGTGTTTAGCTAATGATTCGTTACCGAGGTTTTACCTGACCCCCGTGGTGCAAGTGAAGCCCCCACTCGGAAACTTCCGTGGTCCACGTATCTTTTGTTAAGAAATGGGGTTCAAACCAGACAAGCCTGGTCTATGATGAACTTCCCATTCATCTAGTAGCTTATATAAAGGGGATCTCATGATCCCATCCATTGAACTACGGTTTTACAGAAGAGCAATAAAGAGAAGTCAGAAGTCCCCCTCATATCTCTGTGTTCAATCTATTATTCTGTTCTTGTATTCTTATATTGTTCTAAGCGATTCTACGCTTGTCTACGAGGTAATCGATCGGACTGGACTCGCCAACAACAGTTACTCAACACGTTATCAGCACGACTACGCTCTCCGGTCTGCACGGATTGAAAATGTAATCGTTATGAATGACGCTCGTAGATCGAATAGTTTTCTAGATCGCTTTCAATTATGCAATTGTTGCTTTCTAGATTGTGTTATCCTAAGGTGCAAATACACTCTAATATAACGCGAGCCGACTTGAAGTCATCAGCACAATGCCGATCGGTGGATTGCATGAAAGAGCAGATGTCGATTGCACCATGGATTGTAGATTGCAAATTACCCGTAATCTCCTCGAGCCGACTTGCAGTCGCCGGCACAATACCGATTTGATGATTAATCAAAAGAAAAAGGGATTGTTGATTGCACAATTACATTGTATGAATAGTAACGGAAAAAAAATCGGTCGACACCCCCGCACTGCCGCCAACTCGACGCTGCTCGCTCCGCCAAGACGGGTCCTCCACGGCTTGGAGCCGCCGCTGCTCGAGACGCTACGCCATGAAGCTAGCACGGTCCGCACCATCGCTACCGCCGAGCTAGGCACAGCCAAGCAAAGAAAAGAGGGGGCTGGTAGCGTCGATGCCACACGGGCACGCCGCGCGCTGTTCGCTTTGCCCGCCTCCAAAGGACGGCCTCGACGACCACACACACGCCGGTCTTGGCCTGTAACGACCTCCCACCGCCGCCAAGACGCGGCACAAAGCCACCCCGCCCCGCATGCTCCACCTCGTGCTAGCAGCGCCGCTTGAAGCCGCCTGCCCATGCCGCACCAAGAACGCTGCTTGCTGCCGGCCCTCTCTCCGGCAATTGCCCCGCATGGCAGCCGCCCATGTGCCGCCAGAGCCGCCTGCGTGGTCAGAGTTGCCCGTATGCACGCGACGTCGGCGCCGCCTCCCCACGCTTGAAGCGCCGCCACCATGGGTGAACAGGCGGTAGTGAAACCCTACCCCACCTCCTTTGAACCGGCCAAGTGGGCCAGGGCGCAATGGGCCAGATTGGGCCGGAGGGAATGGGCCATGAGAATCGGCCCGGTGAGCCGAAAGAAAGAAAAAAGGGAAAAGAAAGAAATCCCAAAATTTACAAAAAGGCCCTTGAAAATTATGAAAATTACATGGCTAATTTTCTCTGAACAGAAAATTAGCGGTTTAGCCCTTAGAAATTGCAGAATTCGCTGAAAATTCATATTCCAACAGAAAAGAGCCTCGGGAATTCAAATTTCGAATCACTTTTAGCATTTGAAGCATGTTTAACTTTGTTATTATTATTTCTATGCAATTTATATATTGTATTTACTATTTTGATTATCTGTGATTGTTTATATTGCTTTTGATCACTGAAAATAGCAGTAAATCATGAAAAATACATAGAAAATACGGGAACATTATGAGAACCTTTGCAATTATTTTATGCAAATTACTAGCAGTAATCTTATGAATTCTTTGTATGACTATGCAGATGACTGGTATTACGAACCGGGAGTTCGAAGAGCTAGCCCAACAAGGCCAGAATTACTTGACTTGGGCATCAGATGTCGAGATCGTACTGGGTGCCAAGAAGCTCCGTGCTGCTATCGGACTTGGCACCTCGAAGGATGTCACTCCAACTGCTGAGAAAAATGATCAGACACTTCATTTCCTCAGACACCATCTCTGCCTAACACTCAAGAATAAGTATATGGTGGAGAAGAACGCACTAGCTTTATGGACTGCACTGAAGAAGCGGTTCGAGAAGCTCAAGTACACCATTCTTCCTCAGACAGAGTAGGAATAGAACCGACTACATTTTGCTGACTACAAGACCGTGGGGGAGTACAATTCTGTTTTGTACAGAATTTATACCAGCCTTCAGCTCTATGGTAAGGTAATCACAGATGAGAAGAAGATTAAGAAAATTATCTCTACCTTTCACCCGAATGCGGTGCATTCCGCACGCAACTATCGTCAAGACGGCTACGAGGAGTTTGCCGAGCTGATTGACATCATGCAAGTTGCGGAAGCTGAAGATGATGTTCTAAGGAAGAACTACATCTCATAGCCGCCTGGTAGCAATATTGGCCATGAAGTCAATGCAAGCAGCTATAAGGTGAGGAAGCCTCACATAAAGGAAAGAGGCAAGAAGGGTAAGGTCATAGCTCAGAAAACCAAGTAGAATGCCCAAGCCAAGGAAATAAGCATGATGAGAAGCCATATGGCCACAGGATCAAAGTTGCTACAAATGTAGCACATGGGGACATTGGTCACTTGTTTGCCGTGAGCCGCAGCACGTGATTGATGCTTTCAAGTCTAAGAAGAAGAGCAAAGGACAGCATGAGGCACATCTCATCATTGCAGGCACAGAGGATCCACGTTCATTGGTTGCGCCCATGGATATGGATAGCCCAGTAGCAGCCCCCATCACCCCTTCTTTGAACATTGCAGCGGCCGCAGCTATAGTTGCCGAAGAAGAGAAGATGGACATGGAGCAGATTCAGGCAGAAGTTTCTTCATACTTCGCTGATTCGATCTTGTGCACGTATTACACTTAGATTTTTATAGTCATTTGCAGTTTATGGTTGTGATAGAACATTGAATTATTGAATAATAGTTGTAAGCTCTAGGAGAGCAAAGCATTAAATTCTTATGATAAGTTTTGCAAGACGTTTTTTCGTATTAATAATAGCAAGTTTTGTTCTGTTTTGGAGTATTTTATTTATGTGTGGATTGCTTTCTACCTCATATTAATAAATACTTTATATCAGAACGCATGTGGCGCTCTATGGAGGAAGTGTACTTAGCGGATAGCGGCACAACAAATACCATCTTGAGAGAGAAAAATTTTCTAGTCGATCAGCAAGAATGCTGGTAGTCTTACGACAATCATAGGAAGCGATACTTGTATAATCGGCTCAGGAAGAGCAATAATTATACTCCTGATGGACACAAATTTGGTCATTGAAGAAGCCTTGTTGTACTCAGAATCGACTAGAACTCTCCTAACCTTTAAGGATATTCGCGCTAACGGTCTCCACATAGAGACTGAAGAAGAGTATGGTAAAAAATACCTGCTCATTACAAAGCATGGAGAAAATAAAAAAAGGTTATTAGAACGACTTCCTTCATATGAAACTGGGCTATACTACACTAATATCAAGGCACCTGCAACCTATACTGTCCTGAAAACCACTTTTAGAAGCTCTGAATTTTTCTGTCTCTAGCATGATAGATTAGGCCACCCCGATCTTAGGATGATGAGAAATATAATTAACAATTCTCAGGGGCATAATATCAATGTAAAGAATTTTTCGAATCAAAAAGATTTTTTACGCCCCGCATGTGCTACCAGGAAATTAATGGCTAGACATTCAGCTCTAAAAGTGAAGGATGAAATCCCTGCATTTCTGGACTGTATCTAGGGAGACATTTACGGTCCTATACAGCCCCTGTCAGGACTATTAAGGTACTTTTATGGTGCTCATCGATGCTTCCTCGAAATGGTCGCATGTATGTTTATTGTCTACGAGAAACCATGCTTTTACAAAGCTGGTCTCGTAGATAATTAAAATTAAGAATAATTTCTCAGATCATCATGTGAAGTCCATCAAAATGGAAAACACCAAAGAATTTACTTCAAAGACATTTGATGATTATTGCATGGCAATGGTAATTACCGTTAAGCATTTCGCACAACATGTCCACACCCAGAATGGACTAGCAGAGACATTAATTAAACAAATTAAATTTATTGCCCGACCGCTTTTGCAAAATTGTAATTTACCTACTACATGTTGGGGACACATAGTCCTACACGCAGCAACTTTCATCAATTTTAGACCGTCGGCATATAACATCCATTCACCTATGAACTAGCGCAAGGGTCAACACCGAAAATCTCTCATCTTCGTAGACTTGGTTGCAAGGTTTATGTACCTATACCACCACCACACCGAACTGTAATGGGCCCTCTCCGAAAGTCTGGGATATATGTTGGTTATAAGACATCATCCATAATCAGGTATCTGGACCCTATGATTGGAGATTTGCATACAGACCACTTCGTTGATAGCATATTTGATTATGATAGTTTTCCGTCATTAGAGGGAGGAAATCAACCTTTGATGAAAAATATCGGGAAATAACGTGGCAAGCCACGGGAATCCATGCACATGACCCGCGCACTAGTGAAGCAAATAGAGAAGTCCAAAAGATAATTGATTTGCAAGCATTAGCGAATCAACTGTCTGACCACTTTAGTGATTTGAAGAGCGTGACCAAGTCAAATGTACCTGCATGTAATACATCGGAGAGGGTTTGAAATACTAAAGAAAATTGAAGGTATCCCTAATCCCGTCCAGAGGCATCAGAATAAAAGGATGAGAACTCCGGTCCCTCGAATCCCAAGTAATCGGGGACGCTTGGCTACAAAGGATAAGAAGGACTTGACACAGTCGATCACTGAAGTTCCCTAGAACCAGATGATGAGCCAGTTGAGACCTAGCGCCAATATGGAACCTTCACTAAAAGGCATACCGGATTTGAACATCCATACGGAAGGAGGCATCTGCATGGATGTGTGCGCACACATCAGAGCTGAAAAACTAATGGGACTTACCCCTGCAATTGGAGGCAGTGGTGAGCAAGTAGAAGCATTAGAAGAATCGCCACATGAAGAAATAGCTATAAATTATGTGACCACGGGAGAATCTATAAATAGAACAACAACCAATGTCGACATTTATTTTGCAAAGAAAATTGCCACAACCATCGTTCTTGGTCCAGAGTCTGCATCGCTCGCTGAATGTAAGAAAAGATTAGATTGAGAAGATTGGAAAAAAGGCAATAGAAGCAGAATTATTATCTCTGAATAAAAGAGAGGTGTTTGGGCCTGTAAGCTGCACACCTCCCCATGTGCACCCTGTAGGGTATAAGCAGGTATTTGTTTGAAAGAGAAATAAAAATGATAAAGTTGTAAGACGTAAAACAAGGCTCGTTGCACAACGTTTCACTCAACGATCAGGAGTTTATTATGAAGAAACCTATTCCTCGGTCATGGGCGGAACTACCTTTAGATATTTAATCTCAATAGCAGTAAACCTGAATTTAGAAATGAAATTGATGGATGTGGTAACGATATACCTTTATGAAAACTTGAATTCGGACATTTATATGAAGGTACCTGAAGGTATCCCTGTCCCGAACCAAGACAGAGCAAATAGAAACATGTACAGTGTGCAACTCAGAAAGTCATTGTATAGACTGAAGCAATCAGACAGAATGTGGTATAATTGCTTAATCGACTTTCTATGCAAGAAAGGCTGCATGAACAATGAAGATTGTCCCGGTGTATTTATATGATGACCTCAGGATGGATTTTGTATAATTTCAGTGTATATAGATGATCTGAATATCATCGGGACCCTAGAAGATATTAAGAAAGCAAACTCTTACCTGGAGTCGCGTTCGAAATGAAAGATTTGGGTAAAACCGAATATTACCTAGGCTTGTAGCTGGAACATACCCCTGAAGGGATTTTAGTACATCGGTCAATCTACACTAAAAAAGTGTTAGAAAGGTTCGGTTTTGAAAATGCATACTCTTCGAAAGTGCCGATGGTCGGAAGATCCTTACAGCAAGACAAGGATCCATACAGACCCAGAGAAGAGGAGGAGGAAGTCCTGGGACTGGAATTCCCGTACTTGAGTGCAGTAGGAGCACTCATGTATTTAGCAAACTGTATTAGACCGGACATTGCATTTGCCGTGAACCTGCTAGCAAGGCATAGTGCAGAACCTACCACAAGGTATTGACAGGGAATAAAGGATATCTTTCGATACCTCCAAGAAAGCAAAGATCTTGGTCTGTTCTACATAAAGAACTAAGATCTAACTATGACTGGCTATGCAGATGCCGGGTACCTGTCGGACCTGCATACAACCAAGTCGTAAACATGCTATGTATTCTTATGTGGTGGAACTACAATTTCATGGAAGTAGTCTGAGCAAAGTCTTGTATCAACTTCGACGAATCACTCAGAAATCATATCGTTGTACGATGCCTCGCGAGAATGTTCTTGGTTTCGACGGATGATTCACCATATCCAGTAATCGTGTGGATTGAATACCGTGCAAACCCTCACTATTATCTTTGACGGTAATGTAGCTTGTGTTGCATAAGTGCAAATGGGTTATGTGAAGAGTCAACTCACAAAGCATACCAACCTCAAGTTCTTCTATGCTCATGAATTGCAACGGATTGACGAAATTAAAGTACTGCATATTAAGTCATGTGAAAATCTTACAGATTTATTCACTAAGTCACTTCCAGCGTCTAGCTTTGAAAGATACATACATGGAATTGGAATGATGAGACTTAAGAGAAGTGTAGAATTCGGGAGAAGAATGTTCACGAACTCATTATTAAAACTTGATCACGAAGATCGAGTACCCAAATAATAAATCCTAGGAGATTAAATGAAATTGGGTGGATTGTACTCTTTTTCCCTTGATGAATTTTTCTGAAGTTTCTCGGCTAAGGTTTTTAATAAGGCAATTCGTGCAGCAAAACAGAACGTGTTTCATGTACTCTTTCTCCAATTTTTTTTCACTGGTTTTTTCATAGAATTTTAATGAGACATGAATATAACGGATGAGTGTCCAAGGGAGAGTGTTAAGAAACCGGGCCCAGGTTAGGCAAGCTTGGCCTATGGTAGACTCCTCATCCATCTAGTAGCATATATAAAGGGGGATCCAACTATTGTACTGTAGTTTTACAGAAGAGCAATAAAAAGAAGTTAGAAATCCCCTCATATCTCTGTGTTCAATCTACTATTTTGTTGTTGTGTTCTTATATTATTATAAATGATTCTACGTTTATCTACGAGGTAATCGATTGGACTTCAACAGCAACAACGGTACTCAGCATCTTTTACCTCCGAAAAAGTAACAAATCAGCGAGGCTGCATGCGACCGCGCCACTTTCGGAGCGTGAGCACGACTCCGGGAGAGTTTTGTATGTGCAAGGCATTAAACATCCCAAGCATCCCTGCGTTACATGATTATTACAAGCACGACGCACTCATTTCCAACCCATGCCTGTCGTCGTGGGGGCACGACCTCGCCATCTTCTTCGTATTAATACTCGCCCAGTTCAGACATCCAACCATTGGCTAGCACGTTTATACAGTTGCCGCCCATCTGACGCCACCACCTCCTCCTCGGCCAGCGCGGCGATCCATGGACGGCGACACGACGTTCACGAAGCTGTTCGTGGGGGGCCTCGCGTGGGAGACGCAACGCGACACGATGCGGCGCTACTTCGAGCAGTTCGGGGAGATCGTCGAGGCCGTCGTCATCGCCGACAAGCACACCGGCCGCTCCAGGGGCTACGGCTTTGTACGCTTCGCTCAGATCGGTCTCAATGTTACGTTCTAGGTATATGTTTTGTTTACTAGCTAGCTCATTTGGTGCTTGCATGTATCGGCGTATGTCAGGTGACATTCAGGGACCCCGAAGGCGCAACGCGAGCGCTGCAGGACCCGACGCCGGTGATCGACGGGAGAAGGGCCAACTGCAACCTCGCGGGGCTCGGTGCGTCGCAGCGCGTGCATCCTGCTGTCGCGGCGCCGTTTGGTACGATTTGTTTCCTCTTGGGCTTTTGGCCGGTTTTCTCCTGACAGATACGGATTTCTTGCTGAAACATGTAGTCTTACCTGTTCGGAGGGACTAATTAACCTCTCGAATTGTGCTGCTGTTCAGGGATGGTCAGGTTGAGCCCGACGATGACGGCATCATCTTCGTCGTACCAGGGTTCTGCTGCTGCTGCAATGGCAGCCTCCTACTTCCCTCAACCTCATTACACCTATCCTTACTACTATGGGTATGCCCGATCGAGTGGAAAAAAACCCACAAATATTTGTTGTTCTTGTTCTGTAGATATACTGTTTTCTCGATCATTCATTGTTTTATTGCTTTCTGGATTACACTTGAATTGTTCTTGTTTTGTAGATTATTTTTCGATAGAATGTTATGCAAATTTGTTGCTTTAGATTTTCGTAAATTGTGAACCTATCAACGTTTGAATCCATGTATTGTCTCTGCAGGTGCACTGGTGGATATTCTCCCGAAAGCATGTACCACATGTCTACGGTTGGTATTCTTCTGCTAAGTTGGATATTTGCAACGAGATGTTTGCCGATTGCATACACCTCTTTAACGATTGGCATAAGTGCTACGCTACTTTTAGTTTTTTTGTCATGGTCATTTTTTTTTACCATGACAACGAATTATGTTACTATCAGTTTATTTTGTTTTCAGAATACAGTGTGAGAAAATCGGTATCCACGTTGCAGGGCTACTATGGTGCGTTTGGTGGAGCGGGAGTGCAGCAGCAGCAGACACAACTGCACACATACTACACGGCCGCTGGGCCGGCAGCTCACCAAGGCCTCCAACCATACTATGCGCAGCAGATGCAAGCTGCCGGCAATCAAGCACAAAATTCTGTTGCCGCAGCAGCGCAGTATTCGCAGATGTGGCAGTACGCCTACGTGCAGCAGGCGCAGCACGCCTCTCGGCTCCACTCCACGGCCGTTCCAGAGATCGCGAATAATGCAGGTTAGAATTTGGTCAGTTCTCCTGAGTAGACAGCACACTGTGCACTGTTGCAGTTGAAGGTCAATTTGAAGAACTTGGAGACCAAATTTATTTACTCAATGCTGCAGCAACGACGACGGGTGGAACCGCCGCCGGCGTGGGATCAAGCTCTTCACAGATATCGTCCGAGAGGTGGCCTGCATCTTTATAAGTCAATCTTGTATTGTATCGGAGCAATTCTTTCATAGGACTAACAAGAAGGGACTAAAAGTGATTTGATGATGATATTGTTGTAAACTCACTCTCATTCCAACAAGGTGTACTCTACTGATTCAGACGACGTAATCAATCAGCTTTCCTTACTAATTTTTTTTCTGTAACTCCGTTCTGTTCTTCCTGAGATATAAAAGGCACGCATTACGGTAAGGAAAAATGTAAGACAAATAGCACCCACAAGCGGTATATGAACAGGCCAAACCTTTACTTCACATTATTCCATTCCTTCGCTGACTATTTACATGCATTCTGCGTGATGCGCGCTCTCAGAGAAGGGCACACTACAGAAAACTCTCACTCGCATGCATTTGAGACAACTAGCGAGTACAATCCAACATCACATCTGAAACCCTCGCGCTTACAGTAACAGATCTATAAGTAGTAGTCACTCGACTACTGGACCTGCACGTCGATGACCTTGCGCTCGACCTCCGTCTTGGGCACGGTGACGAGCAACACGCCGTTCTTGATCTCGGCGTGCACCTTGCTCTTGTCGCACTCATCCGGCAGCGCCAGCCTCATGTCGTAGGAGCTCATGCTGCGCTCCTTCCACCACCCGTCGCCCTCGCCGGCCGCCTCCTTGTGTTCCCCGCGGATGACGAGCGTGTCGTCCTCCACTATCACCTTCACCTCCTCCCGCGACAGCCCCGGCATGTCGAACCGCATCTTCACCTCCTTGTCGTCCTCCATGATGTCCCACGGCATCCGCATCTCGCTCGACGTCGCCGGCGAACGCCTCATCGCGGGGAACCCCACCGCGTCGTCGAACATCCGGTCCATCGTGTCAGCATCTGCCGCATCGTCCGCATCGGCGACATCGGGTCCACTAGCCCTGCATTAGTCATAGTTAACCACGTTAGCCTCTGCTCTCTGATTTTCTCGATTAGGGAGACAGCTTTTACAATCTCCGGTCTCTGTTAGCCTCTGCTCTCTGATAGTAGTAACAAAATTCTCTCGTGAAAGAATCTTGCAACAGAGGACTTACCGAACGGGGAGATGTCAAATGCGGCGCGGCGCGGGCGGCGCTGGACGGCATTGCCCTGCTGGTTGCCGCCGTTCTGGCCGACGTGGACGTCGACGGCCGTGTTGTCCCTGTTCTCCTGCGCCGCGGAGGCCACGGCGAGCGGGCGGGTCCTCCCGGGTGACGGGAATCCAAGCGCCGGCCTCGCGGCCCTCCAGGCGCGGATCGGGAGGTGCGCGGCCGGGGAGAGGCGGCTGACGAGAGCGAAGGGAGCAGTCGCTGCAGCCATGGCACTACAGTGTGTTATGGATGAGAGTTGAAACTCAGAGAGCTGGAGATCGTTGGAACTTGGAAGTCGCTGTGCTACGAAGTGCTTTGCTTATCTTGCTTGCTTTTCTGGTGGGAAACGGGGAGCGTGCAGCGCCTTTTATAGCGCGACCGCGAAGGGGAGCTCATGCCACGGGCGGTGTGGAAGGTTGGGGAAAGGCTTTGAAGCTTCGCGACGGCGCCGCGGGATTCTTCACGCGTGTCGGGTCTTCTTGAACATTCCCGTTCGCTTCGCATCGAGGTGGATCAATTTTCCATTTTTATATAGACCATAAGATCACCAGCGCCGGTCGGCGCGGGCTCGTGAGCAGGCGTAGCAACCCCGGCCCAGCCTGTTCGCTCTCTTGGCCCATTCCAGCGCGTCGAAGGCCAGCCGAGTAGCAGCTGCGAACGCAACGCACCAAGCGCAGACGCCCTCCACGCGATCCCGGCCTTCTGGAGACGATCGAATGGGCGCGATTTTTTGCGGTGACGTGGCCAGGGCCGGAGGACGCGAAATCCACAAGGAATTATAATAAATAATAATAATAATAATAACTAGAAGATCACCCGCACCAAATGGTGCGGGCCGTAATGGGTTGGCAGTGAGGGCAAACTGAACTATATTAAATAGCTTATATTGTTTTTAGTGTAGTTATGTAGTCTATTGTAGAATTTGCTGAAGGGAAAAAATTGCTATTATCTGTAGGATTGATATAAAGAGGAAGGCCAGCACTATATAGATATAACGAACAATAGGTTAATTTATAAATGTATTTACATGATTATGCACGCGCGGTTAATAAACAAATACTTTGAGTTCAGATTTAAGTGTGTAACATAATATTGAAAATAGATGCTCCAAAAAGCATCCTAAAGACAACTGAAGGATCTATCATGGCATTCATGAAACGACATGCATATTTAGTGAGAAAACAACCACTGTCGTCGAGACAACGGAGGAGTTGAGGTAAAAGCAATAACACATAAGCTTTCCAGTTTTATGAGAGTAATCTATCGTAGACTGGCTAGATATCAAAGTGAGGTAACAATGTTTAAGATATAAGCTATGAATCTATTGAGACGACGGATATTGTTAATAATGTTTCACATAAAATATATTTAATGGAATAAAAATTGTACTTGAGAAGCGAATACATCTAATATTAAAGACCTTTTAGAGTCAATGGCATAAACTTCCTGAATGGTGCAAGTGACCTCTTCGCTCTCATGAATTCACTGTAGAAAGGACACAATGTTCAGGTTGGTATTGTAGAACATGTAATACTAATCCTATATAAATGCAACACTAAGATAGATATTCTAATAACTGCTCATAATTCACCCTTCATAGCATCTTTGCATCTGGTACGTTATCTAATTTAGCTAATCTTTGCAAAAAGCAGGGCAATAAATTGACCGCATCTATTTGGGCGAACCAAAATAAAAACAATGAATTCATAACTATAAGCGATATCATAATACATAATAATATAACTGAGACAACAGATTCAACACACAGGAAGTGGATTATATATGGACGTGATATTTCTGAGTTCAAGCTATAAGTGATATTACAATATACAATAATGTAACTAAAATAGCAGATTCAGCACACAGGAAGTGGATTATATATGGATGAAGCAACGTAAATCATCTAACATCATTGATGGAACTCTTTTTTTTTGTGATAGCAATCATCGTACCTAACCTGTCCACAATGTGCAAGTAAACATAGCTTCAAGACATCTAGAAATATAGAAAACGTAAATACAACTCAATCATAGTAAGTATCAACAAACAAATGTGGTTATTTACCTTATACAATAATGTAACTAAAATAGCAGATTCAGCACACAGGAAGTCATTTTTCTTTTGTTGTGAATGCACCTAGCATCATGTATGGTATATTGGCTAGACTCGCAAAATAGGAAACAAAAGTCTAGATAATACAAAAGAGATACAATGATTACTAATTTGTAGCAGCTGACTGAGTCAAAGAAAACAATCCAGTGCATTCTTTATTCATGAGATGATTGAGACGGAAGACAAAGGCCGACATGAAAGCCAAACGTAATCTGTTGCAATAAAAAGTTGATCTGTAAGGATATTCATTCGCAAGAGCACCTTTTATCACCTCTCTATGCAACATATACAAAGAATGTTTATCTAGCTATCATGAAGACTTAAGGAACCATTCGGGAACCCTATTCAATATACCTCTGAACCAACTCAAAGTGACATCATAATGAAGGTGCGGTTGGTGTGATGAGCAACCGCACGAGCAACACGAGCAAGTATTTTTTGACTGTACATGTAATGGCAATAATACACATTCAAGTTCTGAGAGAAGGATCTCATCACCATACTCCAGCCCTCTCGGTAGTGAAGGGCCTCCATTATCAAAGCGCCATTGAGTTGAAAACGAAGTGGTCTCATTTGCGAAGTGCGTTTCTCTGGGTAAATGAACTATCTGTTTTAATGAGAAATTGCTATTAATAAATAAATCCATACACAGGGGTTTAATCATTTACTACATATGTTAGAGATACACAAAATGTATACACAGAAGTTGCCATTCTAGTACAATTAAAAGGATGCACAGATATACCTCATTGCGACGTTCAATAGATCGGCCATTGCGGATGAAACAATGATAAAAACGATCGATCTTACATCGATGGTGCGAATGATAATCTAAGCTAAAATAAACTTTAGATTCTGCTGGATACGACCTTCTCATGAGAGGACCAGAGTAGGATATGAAGCAAGGTAATCGGCCTTGGTAGAAGATTTTGCTTTTGGTTCTCATTTTTCCCACCACATGCCCCGATGAATCTGGATTACTTGGCACTTTGCTTCTAACGTAGAAGAATAATTTTCCCAAGAACGACTTTTGATGAAGGACAATAAGGTCGCCACCTATGATATTCACTTCCCAAAGTGACATTGCTTCCCTAGAACATGCATGTGACCCAAGTGCGGTAGCGTAGTTGGAATATGAAGACTGTGCTTGATATTCCTGAGGAGAAGGAATTGTTTCAATCTTGACGAAAAAAATTGTTAAGTTTGAAGCTAGAGCATGTTATCCACTAATTGCATGTCTGTACTAAAACATACTTGTCTTAGCATATAGTTGCTGAACAAAAAAATTGTTTGATGGCTATGTTAATCAAGTGTACATCTGAAGTGTAGGCACAATAATTCTTTGGTACATTTTTGTATGTAACTTAATTGCTCTGATGGCTTCAACGATGACATGGTACCTTTTAGGTTCTTGAGAGTGGAGCACTTGTTTTGAGTGACAAGGTGTTTGTTGTATCGATAAGTATGATAAGATGTCTGATAATGCCCGAAGCATGCTACATGAGGTCTGTCTCATTGAATTCTTCCACTACAATTTGCATGATCTGATTATCCATGTAGTGCTAAAATCTCTCTATCAAATATACAGTGATGGAGCAATGAGACGGTATACATTGCTAAAAGTGACATAATTGTGTCTCTAAATGCTAGAACATCTGTCTGGCATGTGCAAACCCCATTGAATCACTTCTACAGTCCAAGGCTTTACAGGATTGACAATATCCACCTTCCTCAAACATTGCTTTCAAGGTAGGTGCATGGTCAGATGCAATTGAAAGTGAACAAACAATTTAGAAGTGTTTTTAACTCTAGTCACATTTTTAATATGCGTTTGATCGATTTATCTAATCTTGGATAAGGCATATGAGCGAACCGATAGATGCTGGCTAAGCATATTGTTTCATTGCATTTTGAGAATCCAAATGTAAAACACCTCATCTCGGACTTTAGAACTGAAGCTTTAATCATTTTTCCTGTTCGATAGAATTGATAGCAATGCAAGACTTTAACAAATTATAACATTATTCTTAGCTTAGCTTTGTTTCTTATTAGTTGTCCATTCATGCTGCTATCCACTGATCTTTCCAAAGATGAAAGAGATGTCCAATCTAGATGCAAAATCTTAAAAATCATTGGACCACTAAAACAGGTATTACCTTCTTCATATCAAGCAACCCCTTCTGCTCCATGCTTTGCAACGAATCCACACAGTCTTTCAACCTGGCAATGGCAAGTTGATATATCAACCGAAAAATTGACAGCTGCAAAGGGCGAAAAATTGACCTGAGATTGTCGGTGGTGGCACTGGCGGTGACCTGAGATCGTCGGTGGCGGCGCTGGCGATCACCACCTCTCTGTCCTATGACTCTGCTGCAGTCGAGCCCCTGGACAGCGTAGGAGGCGTGGGTGAGCCGGCGGCAGCAGGGATGGGCCGGCGGCGGCGCTGGTGGCCACCACCTCCCGCCTCGACTCTCTGCGGAGGCCCCGGACAACAGAGGGGCGTGGGAGCAGGCGGCGGCGAGGATGGGCCAAGCCAGCGGCAGGAGGCGGCCACCAGGCGCGGTCTTGAGGCGGGCCGAGGAGGAGCGCGGGTCGTGGCGCGGGTGGCGGCGGGGGCGAGCCAGGGGCCAAGCCGTGGTGGCGGGCAGAGCGCCGAGGCGGTTGGGCCATAGCAAAGCACCAACAGGGAGATGAATGGAGCAGTGGGGAAAGGAAGAGGGAGCCCGAGGCGGCGGGAGGGAGGAAGAGAGCAATTTGGGGACGACGCAGGACGACAGCATCCGGGGGCGGTGCAGGACGACGCCGTGAAGGCGAGGCGGCGCGAGGAGGGGCGACTGTAGGCGCTCGTGAGAGAGGAGGCGGAGAGGACTACGGTGGCGGTGGCGGCGAGGAGGAGGTGTTGGAGAGGGGGATCTGGGGAGAGCGGACGCAAGTGGGGGATCTGGGGAGGAGAGAAGGAGACGGGTGGTATTAGGCGAGTTCGTGACGAACAGCAACGTGAGCTGCGACGGAGAAAGGGAAAAGAGCTGCACCTGGGAAGCGATGATCGTGGCGTCATGGCCAGGAGACGGAGCGGGAGAGGAAGAGGGAGGGGCAAGGGAGAGTGAGGACACGGGAGGAGCGAGGTGGGTGGAGGATAGAGATGAAGGAGGGACCTGAGCGGCGGGGGAAACAGCGAGGGGCTGCGCGGCGGCGCGAGGCAATGGCGGACTCGCTGCGCGGGGGCGCGAGGCAGCGGCGGAGGAGCGGCTGCACGGAGGGGAGGAGCAGCAGCGTGTGAAGTGAGAGGAGAGACCGAGAGAGACGGGCGGTATTAGGCGAGCACAGCGACGTGGCCCTTGAGGGAAGACACGCGAAGACGCAGCTGTCGAGGCTACGTGGCCAGCGTGGCTTCGCTCGTTCCCATGAAGCGCCCGGGCGCGGATCGGATGGGCCGGATCGGGCGCGAGCGAGATCGGATGGATGATGTTTTTGGGGCGACGTGTCTAGGGCCGGAGCTCACGCTTTCTTTCAGGAATTAAGTTTAGTAATAATAATAATAATAATAATAATAATAATAATAATAATAATAATAATACTAGGCGCTAAATGCGCGCGTTGCTGCGCCGCTGATTATAGATTGTTACGATCAGAGTAATGTTTTTAAATAAACCTTTTTTTTGCTGGGCTGCACACAGAGTAGATTTGGTCGTTCATAGGATTAGTTAGGGTATAATATTGTCTAAAGCAGGTTACTTGGTATTAGCATGAAACATATAAAAATGCAAAGCGTTAAAAGGCAATGTGAAGAAGCTCTAATATCTGGGTTATGTGCAGTCTTAGCATAGGTGCACTTAGTTACAGAATGATTAGCTAGTTCCCATTATACATTACAACACAAACCATAAAGAAAAACAGGAATTACATGTGGACTGATGCTTTGCTTGAGCATGGTTGTAACATCAATATTAGTACGGTATCTGCATGGTTGTAACAAGTATTAGTGCGATATTCGTTGTTGAAGCATTCCTGGTGTTGTAAGAAACACAGGACTGTCTATAGACAGCAAAAGTGCGCAGTAACAGGCAATTTAGTGCAAATTCGGGTTACATGACGCTAGGCCTATTGTTTTCTCAAAAACTGTACAGTACAATGGAAGCAACGTGAAGGCACACATGCTGAATGTTTCCTGCAAGATAAAGAATTCCATAAATGTGTCAGGGCTGGGTGTTTCATAGAGTTTTTTTTGGCATATTTCTGTAAACACTGCTAGTTCTGTAAAGTATTTTATTTGTAGTGTAGATTGTTTCTATTTTTATTTGGCATATGCATCCTAGTTGTAGAATGGATGTAAGAATGATTGTTACTTTTCCTAGTTCGGAAAATGGGTCGCGTTATGAAAGAGATTGTTGAACTGATGTTTTACAGAGATGCTTGTAATCATGATTTAGAACAAATCATAAAAAGGAAAATGTGGCAATAGAAGAACTGATGTCTAATTAAAGATGCTAGACTGGAAAAAGGGAGTCTATCAGAATCGAAAAGTTGTCGGCATAAATTTTATATGTATAATTATAGTGTATTATGTGTATTAGTCTAATGTTTAGCTTTTTTTTAGTACAATTTGAGTAGATATGAAATCCTAAGAAAACCGCTAGCTGGAGGTTTTTTTTTTTTCCTGAAAACACGAAAACATTTGTACAGTCTTTGGAGTCGTCATCTAACTATTTGTTTTAGCTGTAAAAGGTATTTCTGACAAATTGTACTAAGGAAAATTCGCTAGTAGAAGAACGGATGTGTAAATAAAGATGTAGGCGTAAGAAAGGGATTATATCAGAACCAAAAAGCTATGGTAACATCATTTTTACTGATAAGACCAACGTATTATGTGTAGTAATGTAGTGTCAATCCTCTATGAGGACAATTCGAGTAATTATAAAATCTTGTTTTTTGTGGTCTCAAAGAAAGAATCAATCTGACAAGTGATCGGAATTGTCCTAATGAATACAATGTGTAGGTGGTTTTTTTTTGGTTGAAAACATGAAGACGTACTCAAGAGTATTAGAATTCATCATTAAGCTATCTATTGTAGGTGTACATGGCAAGCGGTAAGTTTTTTTTTCCCGTGGGGGAAAGCTGTAAATACGGGTTGCACCTTTTAGAGGTCAGCTGGTCAGAACCATTTTCCTTTGCTGATGGAGATACGTCCTTGATCAAGGCTTTATTTTCTTGTTTTGATGAGGGAGGTAGCTGCATAATTACTAAACGAAATGTATGTCATCAGTTGATGAGTAGGTATAACAAGTTTCAAAAGTATCGCATTTACGTTGCCTTTTGTGCTAAGTCCTGAAAAGGAGTTAGTCTATTTTTCATATAGGCAAAGACTCAAACTAACCAAAAAAAATATTGTTATATAGGGGGGTAGTCGGACCACCAAATACCACATAAGAATAAGTACAACATCATGTAAATACATAAAGCAAACGAATTAAGCAATAAATAAAATGAACCTACCCCATTCATGAGCAGGTTTTTAAGACCTGTCAACCAATGCATAGCCCAGCCCATTTCTTTGGAGCTCCCTGGCAACATAGACATTGCTTAGATACACCCTTGTATGGCCTGTTTTATGGACCTATTAATATGGATTGATTAGAAAAGAAATATTAGTATATTACAATTCTTTAAAGAAGCAACAAAATGTTTTTTAATGCATCAAAATCTGCATTTTATATAACCTTTATACTTAGACAATCAAATATATCCACACATACAACAGGATTTTCGAAATGGCAATTCCTGTTCTATGTAAAGCACCACTTGACACAAAAAAAACTAAAATAAAAAAGAGCGGAATTGAAAAGCCACTATTGCAGAAATTAAGTTAAGTGCAGTGAATTCTCACTCCGTTGGAAACTGGAAACAACCAAGAGGTGTTGAAAGCAAGTCCATTAATCTAAGGTACAACATTAAGCAAAGTCCGTATTTATTCCATGGTAATCTCGTATAGCATTCCAAGAAAAAAATAAATAGCTTAATAACTTCAAGAGATGACCTACCATGGCTACGTAAAATCATAAAATAAACTTACATACGAATTTGGATGGGAAGATGGGCTCTGTTGTCAATACTTGCTACCTGAGGCACCTCTGTTCCATCACAACAAACATTAATTGAACTATTGGGTTGTGATCTAGCCATGTACTTCGATAGGTAGTTGTAGTTAGCTCATAAAACAACAAAGTAAAACAAATTGAGAGAACTATGGTGAATCATTCAGAAATATCACACAAAACTTAACTGTAAGCAGTGCTGCCTGGCACCAAAGCAATCATTAAGAACCCAACACAGCCCCAAAAAATTGTAAAGAGGCATGCGTAATACCTTAACAGCTGAAACTGATTATGACACAATAATCGGGATGTGATAGGCCATGCTTATCATCTCTGACACTTATCATCTGAACGTGATAGGCCATGCAGAAGAAGCATATGCAATCTTTTGAGCAGGCATGGCTTTGAAAATGGAGTAATGCAATTGCTGTGAATGTGTATCTATGTTTGTCAGAACTGTTCTATGAATTTTATCTAGTCTCATCTAAAAATAAAGCTGTTTGGTCAATATGGTTTTGATTTACACTCATAAAGTGAAGGGCTATATCTACAAATGGTTCACTAATATGAGGCACAAGTTTTGGTACTATACCTAAATAAATACTATCAAACTGTAGATTGTTCTTGATTAGCTCTAGCAAGAGTTCACTCAATTTTCCAGCATCCAATATTGTGATTTTCTATCTGCTGCAGACAGATGAATTGATTAGTGACTCCTGACGAAGGCTCACCAATTGGTGGGATTATCCTCCTCGAAAGGTGTTAAAGGTTTATCCAATGTCCTTAGCTTCTTGATAACATCCACTGCTTCTATAAGCAGGACATGTTCCACTAACAAGAAAAGGAACCAATCACAACTACAATCTATTTGCAACATAATTAAATAGTATTAACTGCATGAAAACTATAAATCGAGTAAATCTCTTATAGATTACTACAAATGCAGACGAACCACACAACAAATATGCATGAACCATTGTAACGAATGTAAAGTTGCTAAAATATATTTCAGAGAGAGAAAAGGATATGGAACACACATAGGTAAAATAAAGTATACATTAGTCCCAATTCTTTTTTTTGTTTGTGATAGCTTTTTTTTTGGATGGCTGTAAGAGAAACAGGGCATGTATCTGGCAGAGTACCGTAAGGGAATGAAGAAAAAAAATTGGAAAGAAATTTGAGGACATTTACATGATAGGGCAGACCTTTTTTCATGGAGCGACATCTAGGACTGCAGCCTGGACAATGCTGTTGGCTTGCTATCCTTTTTCCCTAGGTGGATAGCCCCGACCTCTCCTGCATTTACAGAAAAGAAATTCAATCCGGGAGATGCTTCAAAGAGTTAGAAGCATATTTCACATGACATGCAGCTAAAAAATATTTATTCCGTTCCAGGATCATTAGAAAAAATGGAGTGAAATATATACAACATGATTAAGGTTTTAGCTTATATATAATAATTGTAGAATATACTCCCTAGAAAGAATCTAATTCTGGAATCCATGGAGAACTGAAAGATGAACATTGCTAAAAATTGTGGTTGAATGCATGCCACAGTAAGAGATGGATGTGCTCTTGTCGGTATTCTGTCGGTATTCTAAGATAGACCTAGCTCAGAGAACAAGCTAAAATGTTAACTCCAGTAGGTTCTATTGCAAATAGTTATTTATTAAAATGGCTTTTAATAAACAGTATACAGACATACAAAAGATGTTCTTACCTTAGCCAAACCCTTTCCACTGTATGATAGTACAGATGCAGAACATTTCATGAGAAGAAAACTCGAAGTGGATACTTCTCCCATTCATAGATTCCACAAAGAATATCTAATATACTTATACACATTCTGCAATCTACATGGACAAAGAGGCACATCAAGTAAGAAAAAAGCTTCTTAAAAAGCAAAGCAATTTAACACCAAAACAAAGGGCAGACAATTATGGTTAATCCTAGAGACAAGCCACATGAATGACATATGAATGCAACAATCAGAATATTAGTACTTAAAACAGACAAAAAGAAACGTGAATCTGTGATGCCAAGTCATACAGAAAACACGATCACAGTTTATGGGAAGAGAAACCGAGAAACATGACTGGTAGGAGATTAGTCAAATATACCACACGATGCGTTGCCACCCAAAAACATTTGAAAAGAACAAGAGACTTCAAACTAAAGGATAGTTACAACAAAACTCCATGACATTATAGCTATTTTGCTAGGCACGATCATAGAACGATATTCAAAATCAATGCAACAATGAAACCTGGGCAGAAATACACTACCTGATAATGCAAAAGGAAATTCTACATGCAGATAGCAACATAACACAACAAATAAATTAGCACAGGGAACTATGACAATACCTTTATGCCAAATAATGTCGTTTGCAAGGTAGCAACATCGTTGGAAGAGATCACTAAAACGTATCCAAAAAACAGCTTCGAAAAAGAACAAGTAGGAAACATAGAGAACATCTAAGAAATATGCACTGGTGAACATATCAAAGAATTGTAAAAATAGTAGAAAGAATAAAACCACAATGTAGTTTTTCTTTCATCAAGATTGCTCAAGCAAGACCACGAGGGTGGTGTGTAAATAAAGCTGTTAAAAAATCAAGAAGCCTAGGTTTTTAGCTAGGTTGTTCCAAGTGACATAAATATAACCGAAAAAAGGGTGATCTTCGCATAAAAACGAAAGCTACGAAAAAGTGGATCCAACAAAGAGGCAATCGTTTTGCGTGATTACTGTCTTCACTGCTGCATAGGTAGGGTTAGGAGCAGGCCATGGCGGGTGGTGCGACCATGCGGTTTGTGTGCATACATTGCATGGGCAAATATCTTATGTCAATTTCTTCACACATGTCTTTTACACACCAAAAAAAAGATACATAAGCATACTAACCAACAATGTAATGAAATGTAAAAATTAGGGGAATATGTTACCTGACTATCCCCTGATATCCACAAATTGCCACAATAGAATGACGTCAAAATTGACATGACAATCGAAGACAGACGTGCAGCACCAATTAGGCATCTCGAAAGCGTAAAAGCGCAACTGAAAAGGCTCATATTTTCAGACGTCATCCATACATAATGCATGAATTTTAAAACTTTTTAATCACCTGCAACATAGCATGAATTAGGAATTAGCTTTTCATGTATCAACTAACAGAGGATGCACAAACAAAAGTATACATAAGCATATTAACAAACTATGTAATAAAAATTTCAAATTAGGGGAATGTGGTAACTACCTATTTCAGCGAATCCAGAAAGTTGAACAATAGAATCACCTCAAAATTCACATGAGAATCAGACTGGGGGAGGAGGCTGTAATCTTCAGTAACATAGCCATCCACTACCTATTCAAACAACAACATAATAATAATCTGAGTGGTCATGCTTGATGGTTGTAATCTTCAGTAAGCTCGCTAGAACATAGCATTTGATCCATACAGATTCGAAGAATTCCAACAGAAACTGATCAGTTGTCAGAAATATTCCGCGAAGCACTTATGCTTTGGATTGCTTGATTGAGCTAGATGTGTACAAATTACCTCCCAACAAAATTGGCGAGGGTCTGGATGTAGCACTGGATCACCTGGTTCCTCGTGGTGCCGTCGCCGTCGGGCTTGTCCATGACGATGAGCATGTGCTCATAGTCCCGACCGAAAAACAGCAGAGACGAACGACCAACCTCATCTCAGGGGAGGAGCCACGAGCGGCGATTTGGATGGAGTGGAGGCACCTCACCACCAATCCTTCAACTGAATCATGATTCTGGTGGGGGTTGGAGGCACGGCGTGGGAGGAGACGGGGAGGACGCGAGGCGAGGACGGCGCGTTTGTTGGGGGCAGAGATGGAGAGGGCGAGGGGGATGGCGCGAGAGAGGATGGGAAACAACGAATACCGCTAGGCGTGGCGCAAGCACAGTGATGCAGTCGAGATAGCGATGCTAGAGGAGCCAGCACCACGAGGAAGGGGGAGGCGGTGGTGCGGAGAGGGGAGTAGATGGCGGTGGGGCAGCAGAAGAGAGAACGACGGGGTAGGGGAAGAAGAGCGGCGATGGGGACGGAGGCGGGGTGACTATGGGGAGGGAAGAGACGGCAGGCAATGGTAGAGGAGCCAGCACCGTGGGGAAGGGGGAGGCGATGGTGCGAAGAGGGGAGTAGATGGCGGCGGGGCGGCGGAAGAGAGAACGATGGGGCAGGGGAAGAAGAGCGGCGATGGGGATGGGGGCGGAGCAGAGGGCGGGGAAGTGACGACAGGGGCGAGGAAGAAGATGGGAGGATTCGGGAGACTTCTGCACTACGTGAGAACCTGGTTGCGAAGGAAAAAGGAAAGAGGCTACGGTTGGCGCTCCATCGAGGGTCCACCTGATCGAATGGCAGGAGCACGCGCGAGGCCGGCTCAGGCGAAAGAAACCGCGGGACACGCGGAGGCACGCAAGTGGTAGAAAATGCCCGCCGAATGCGGGGAGGCCGGCGATTCATTCAGCCTTATAAGGAGTAATATGTGTAATGTGTAACTAGGAAGTAACTCGCGCCCTACGGCGCGGAAGTTTGGAAGGAATTGATTTTAGGCGCGTGGCATGGTGTAAAAGTCTCTGAAAGTGAAAAGATGCAGTGAAACTGTTTTTAATGCTGACTATATATGTTGACAGCTCGTAAACAGGATTAGTACGAGGTATTTTTCCTCGTGAGTTTATGGTATGAGGGTTTTTTTTCCCCTAAGCATGTGTTAAAGGTGGTATAGAACGTAATTTATAGAATACTGATGACACACGAGTGGCATGCAGAATTTGAAGAGTTACTTAATAGCTATGTAATTAGAGTATTTTTTGGGGAAAGGAAATATGATGTAAAAGGATAAATGTTATGTATATATCGGAATAGACATACGACTGTAAGGGATATCTGAAGTAATTAATATAGTAGATCTTTTTAGGTCTTGATATAAAGTGTAAGGATTAAGTCGCCGATCGTATCTGAGAGCAGAATATTTACATAGTAAGCTTCGAAAGTACTAATAGGAGCACTAAATGGATGGAGTCATTATACAGTAGTTGAAAACAGTAGCAATGAAGCACTAATACAAAATGTGGTGTCTTGATCGGCAGAAGCAGCGGCTACGACGACTCTTGTTGAGGGAGGCTGTATGAATGGAATAGAATAGATATCTAGTTAAAGAGGGCTACATATCAGGTGCACAAAGCTCATTTGGTGCCCATATGGAAAAACTTTTTGTTTGGGTATCAAATTAGCATAAAAAATTCTGAAAAAAAATTCTAGATGTAATTTATGGTGTTTTGTTCCACCCTTTAAAATTTGAAGTTCAAACTCAAAGTATGTTAGAAGATACAAAAAAAAGAAATTTCTGACATATGATAGATCAAATGGTGCTGGAAAAAAAAAGGCAAATGTTACTATTCACAGTAAACTTCTCTTTTTTGTATCTTCTAACATACTTTGAGTTTGAACTTCAAATTTTAAAGGGTGGAACAAAACACCATAAATTACATCTAGAATTTTTTTCAGAATTTTTTATGCTAATTTGATACACAAACAAAAGTTTTTCCATATGTGCACCAAATGGTGCTTGTGCACCTGATATGCTCCCGTTAAAGAGAGGTGACAAAACAGTCTGGCTATTTCTTTTTTTTTATTGGAAGGAGACAGTGCTATATACCTGTGATAGTGCTGGGGCTTAGAGAGTGTCAGTGCTATTCTGTAGATGTCGTGGGCGTCTTTTGTCTTTTTGGTGGGTGGATTAAGCGTAGAACGGTGAGGTGGTGACACAGGTCTATTCAGTAAATGTAGTTGCAGTGTTAGGTCGTAGGAAAGCAAGTGAAATAATCGGTTGAATATGTGATAATGGATGTAATCTAATATAGCACAACAATGTACCTCTTAGCTTTAATTTTTTGTGGTGGGTCTTTAGTTGGCATGATAGCGCTTTTAAGGGCCGGCTCTTGAATATCTTGTTCAGGACATGAGATCTGTGCGAGTAGTTGTTAGGGCGAAGGAAATGAAAATAATTAGCTGTAAGAAAGTCGGTGTGTAAAAAATGATGATAGGCGTGCGCCTAAAGAAGGAAAAAATGTAAGATACATATTAGTTGTTTTTGGTGGAAGAGATGGGGGTGTCTTGTTTTCTTTTTCTGTGTAGGAGGAAAATTTATCAATGGTGAGATACTGTATAGGGGGGTGGGTTGTAAGATGAGTAATGGTAGCAGGAAAAGATGTATTGTGCAAAGGAATTATGGAAGCGAAAAAAGGAGGTTAGTAAGGTATGTATGTAAATAGATGTTAGGGTTAAGTAAGGACAGTAGCAAATACAGAAACTATGGGTAGTTTTGCGATGGAAGCTGTTATGGGTATTGTGTATTTTGAACTAGAGCTTTAATGTAAAACTTCTATGTATACCTCTATATCTATGGTGTGTTTCGTAGATGTGTGATCAGTGAATAAGGTTCTGCGAACAGAGTGTAGTAAAGGAGCGTCTTCTGGGATGTATTGGGAAATATGTAGAGATAGTGTCAGGGAGAACAAGATAGTGCTAGCAAAAATAGTATATTCAGAGTGATAGACATTAGATGGCAGATCATATAGCAAATACCTTGAGGAAGTGTGTCGACGATCGAGTCGTTGATCTTACAAAATAAAAGAGGAAAATGACGTGATATTTCCTAGGAGATAATGGGACTGCTCTTTCTTGATATGAACTGGATTTACAGGGGGTGCTTTACGACCCGGATAGGGACTAATCCTAATTACACTGAATCTCACACCTACTATGCTAATCAATCAGACTTAAGGCACGAATCTAAGGTGATTATGCTGTTTCTAACTCGATGTTCTTTGTCTTGCTTGTCTTCCAAATCGCTTCTTTTGTCTTCTACGCTCCACCCTTAAATAACTTCCGAAGAGGTGGCAGTTACTCCTGGAGAAGGTGTCCCTAGTGAAGTGTTGTGACTGGTTGGAGCGAGACGTCAGTTGATAATGTGTCAACTGCTTTGCGGTTAAGTGTCTGTGAGACACCCAACCATATGGCAGTTGTTGTCAATGTCTTAGGATTATATAACATCACGTGGTTTGGAATATACAGCACGTGTTCCATTCATCACACGGTTAAGATACCAGTTCGTAGCTTTTCCGAACAGCTACCTGGTCGGAGACTAGGTATAGGACCTTGTCCGACCAGGGTACCCATTATGTAACCTCTGGAATCCTTACGGCCAGTGAGGTCGTTAGCCTTAGGGGTTACGCACATGAAGACGTATAGTCTTTTATTATGTATTAAAATAAAACATAGAGGTTTTAATCCTCGTCAGCTAGTCCCTGAACTTTAAATGAACAGGTCATGTGAACACTTTCTTCCGACGAAGTCATATCAGGCAGACCTTATTTAATGTCGTGACATACGAAGTGGTCTGTGTTCACTTTAAAGTTGAGAACTTGCCATGAGAACTAAAGAGTTTTTCTATCCGTTGGACAATAATGTTTTGTCCATTGGACTTTAGATTACTCTCAATTGCAGTTAAAGATCTGAAGCTATAAAATCTCCATTGCTGGGCTTTAGAACTCTTGCGCTTTCAGATCTTCCTTTAATCCCCTTCAGTTCCTTGCCAAGAAAACCTTTCCGACCTCTAATTGTCTTCCCGACCTCAAAGCCTCCTCCAACCACTACTCACCCCTTTGAGAAATTTCACCATGTCGGAGCAAATCACAAAGTGGATGGCTTCGGATCTGAGTGAGAAGAAGCTTGAGGCGCTGGAGAAAATCGGAATGCTCCTGACAGAATCGACGGATGGAGGTCGTGTCGGAGAGCACTTTCCAAGCCGCGAAGATGGGGAAATCCCAGTTTTCCTCACCTACATCGAGTGCGGATTGAGGGTTCTGGTGCACAAATTCCTCCCCCGCGTTCTAGAGTACTATGGGGTGGAGTTGGTGAATCTGGCTCCGAATTCCATCGCCAACATTAGTATCTTTGCCTACCTGTGTGAGGCGTACCTGGGAGTGCGACCAAACTTGAAGCTCTTCAGGTATTTCTATCGGATGGCAATGTCAGGGAGATCCACGGCGGATCCTGGAGAATGCACATTGCGCCTTCATGATGGAAAGGCTGATGAGTGCATCCAAATGTACTCAAAGTCCTCATGGTCGTCATGGAAAAAGAACTGATTTTACATGACGGTTACGAGGGACGACGGCCTCTACTTCGCCGGAATCAGGGCGAACGAGAATCCCAAATGGAGGGGGACCGTGGAGAAGACAGGGATGGTCGGATGATGTGTGGATGCCATTCGAGATCTGAGGATCAAGGGCTTGACTTCCTAGCATGTGGTGAGAGATTTCACCAAACACCGAATTAGTCCTTTGAAGCTCCGAACTCAATCCCTGCTCTGGTCCATTGGTCGTGATGAAGCAATCACGGACTCACGAGATGGTAAGTCTTCGAGAAAAGCTCCGACTAGTATAACTTATTACTTGATTATAGTAAAACCTTAAAATCTGCTCTGTCTCCCCCCTTTTTTAAAGCTCTTTCTCCTGAGGAAATCAAAGAGCAGATCAAGATGATCTGTGCCGGGGAGCCTGGTGAGAAGGTTGCATTCCCCGACATCTTGGTGATAGTCTCTGTTTGAAGAGAGACTGTCAAGACTTAAGGTAGATAATTAATTGTCCTTTATCATATATACATATCCTCTGATCAGTTTATTGATCTTGCTCTAATTTTGTAGGCGGTCGGACTGAAAGTCATACAATCTGGTGAGGATCATAATCCTACCGTGGTTCCGACCGATTCGTGCCCAGAGGCTTTGGAAGAATATGATTCTCCCGAGGTAATAGAGCATTTGAAAGAATATATATATTCTAGATAAAAAAATTTATCACCTAACCAAACTTCTTTTTTGATTTAGGTGGAAAAGACTGAAGGCCCGCAAAGCAGAGCTGCGGGAGTCGTAGACCCTAGAATGGTCGTTCACGACCTAACAGTTGTTACTGAAACAACTGATCTGGAGGTTGATGAAACCACACCCTCCGACCAGATGGTCAAAAATGCTACCCTCGATCAGTTGGTCGAGGATATTGCTCGACCTCATGTTGGAGGATGTGAGGAATAACCAACCCTACCAAATTTCAGTGGTGAAATTGGTTGAGAAGAAAAGGAAGGCTAGCGGTACTGAATTTATTCTACCGCGTTTCAAAGTCAAAACCAAAAAATCAACTAGATATGTACAAATGAAAAAAATCGTATGAGTGCACACCTTTAATAGTTTTTGATGATTTGGAGTTTTGAGCTTCCTTTCTTCGTTTTGTATAGGTCTTCTGGCGTTTCGGTCGTTTCCGACCAGAATGCTCCTAAGGACCAAGCACCCGTGGAAGTCCTCGTCCAAAGCACTTCTCAGGACAAAGTTCCTGAGGATAACGTGGTCGAGGAAGCCCCTGAGTAAGTGTCGGTGCCGACAGTCGTTTAGGATCCATTGGTGATCCTAACTCCTTCTGCAGAGGTAGATGCCCCTAAAGGCCCTCAACAAGTCCCAACAACTGTTGGTAATCCCTCTCAACCTAACAAGTTCCCTTTTCACCCCCGATTTATCGATGATAAGGAGCTTGACAAGGCACGGGGAAGAATATCGGACCATCAAATCAAGATAGGTCCTGCTATCATTTTTGCCGATTATAATGATGTGGCAATCCGGGTAAGTATCTATGACCAATTTCATAGCTTCTCTTAAAAAGTATATAGGAAACTTAAGGAAAAGTGCTATTTATGTAGCATATGGTCGAGAATTTTGCTGTGGTCGGAGGACTGACCCAGCGAATAAAACTCCTGGAGCAAAAACACTACGAATTGGAAAGTAAGGACTTTCTTCTTAACCTTTCTCCTTCTTCAATACTTTGTTCTTTCTTTAATTATTCTCCCTTATCATATTCAATAGATTTGGAAAAAATAAAAGAAGAGGTCGTGGCTGATAAAGCCAGAATAACCCGGCTTGAAGAAGAAAATCAGGCTAAGGACCGATCGATCGTAGATGCGACGACCAGACATGAAACTCTTGAAAAGAGGATTGAAGGTAATTTGGTCGTAGACTTGACTTATTAACCTCTCCTAATCATTTTTACTTACTACTTGTTTTACTTGTATAGAGCAAACTCAAGCGTTGAATAGAGCAAAGAAGGCTCTGGAATTTGAGCAGGATAAGGAGGCGGCTCTTGTGAAAAGTCTTGATGAAAAGATCCATGCATTGAACAAGATGATCTTTGATATGGGATTAGGATCAAATCTGCCTCCCTTAAGAGATCCAACAGAGAAAATGACCTACTTGGGCCAACTTCTAGAAGATCTCAAGGGTTTGCACAAAACTACTCGAGAGAACTATGTCCAGACTATGAAAGAAGGCATAGCTAGTGGAGTTGGTTTTGCGTTGGCAAAACTGAAAGCTTCCGACACTTCCATCAATCTTCAAGCTGTTGAAGAAGATTTCAACTGCTTGCCTGAAGATGCAAACAAGTTTCTCAAGGAAATGAAACCTCTTGGAAACATGGTTGCAGAGGAAATGGAAATCAGATCTCCATCAAGCAGCAATTAGTCTGGAGATATTCAAGAGTAGGACATTGTAATATAAGAATTATGAAATGTATAAAACTTACCTTTTGCCATCAGCAAGTCTTTTGTTTATACTTTTGACTTTTAAAATACTCAGATATTCCCTAGCCCCCAACTGATTTATAGTAGAAGAACTTTACTATATAATCAGTAAGCCAAGGAAACGAGATCTTGAAGTCTTATCCATTCTGTTTGTTTTGAAGGCATATGCTGATTATATGATAAAACCAATCGTAGTAATATTAGGAAATCAATTTGGTCGGAACCAGTGTATGACTTCAACTAGTTGTAGATCTGTTTTGTAATAATCGAAACACCAAACAAAGCAGTATATGGTCGGAAAAAGACTTGTGTTAATGAAAAGAGAAAATATACAAAGATGTATGCAATAAATGATAAGCAAGCTTATTTATATATAGTATCCAAAACTGGTCGGAAGAACTGCTAAGAACTGAAGACATGAAAGACACTTCGCGAAACGTGTTCAGACTCAAGTTCGACTGGCAGCGAGGATCGTAGGAAAAGAACCGTCGCTAGGAAGCTCCTTCCAGTGGGTAGGACCATGTCCGAAAATGGAGAGACTTCGACTAGGAGGCTTTCCGTGTCCCGACCAGTAGCCAAACAAGAGTAGAATAAAATTTTGAAATGATGAAATATAGTCTTCATAGTCTTAAGCATAGGAATTACTACATGAAGTTATTGTTTATTATGCTCTTGTTACTCGTATGTTTCTTTGAGAAAAGAGTGTGGTCGCACGTGGGAATCATTTAGGGAATGATCACGATTAGGACCCATACAACGTATGACTTAGAAGTCGCTACCAAAGAGTAACAGAGATCCTTGTAAAGGATGTCGGAGAGAAGGCTGTCTTCTCCGACTAGTATAAATAACAACTGTAGACAACCAGAGTATAGGTACAGACATATAAACAATATTGCTCGTCAAACTAAATAAAGGAATGACTAATCTTTATTTAAATGAAAAGAATTGAAAGAATGTAAAAAAATAATTAAACATAGAACTTACGCAATTGATCAATGTTTCAAGAATTAGAAAAAAAAACTTGCCCATCAGACATGGCTAGTCGTACAGAACCTGGTCGGTTGACTTCGACCACAGTGTAAGGACCTTCCCACTTGGGAGAAAGTTTGTTGCGATTTGCTTGGTTCTGAATTCTGAGAACCAGATCACCTATAGCGAGACTGCGAGGTTGCACCTTACAACTATGGTACCTTCGCATGGCTTGTTGACAGACCGCTAATCGTACCAGGGCTTGGTTTCGTCGTTCCTTAAGGAAATTGATGTCATCGAGTCGTCATTCATTCCGATCATTTTCGTTGAAACAATCAGTTCGAGCAGAGCCAAATTTTAGCTCTGGAGGAAGCATGACTTCAACACCATAAACTAAGAAGAATGACATTTCACCGGTCGCACGACTGGTCGTGGTTCGAATGACCCATAATACAGAAGGGAGTTCTTGAACCCAAGCTCCGACCGTTTGATTAACTAGTCGAATACTCGGCGTTTGATCCCCTACATAATGATACCATTGGCTCGCTGAACTGCTCCGTTGCTCTGCGGATGAGCAACCGAAGCAAAATGAACATCGATACCAAGTTCATCGTAGAATTCTTGGAATTGATGGCTTGAGAACTGGGCACCGTTGTCTGTGATTATACGACTGGGTACACCAAATAGTGTGATCATATTTTTAGTGAGAAATCTCGTAGCGGCCACCGTTGTTGTTTTAACAACAGGCTCGGCTTCGATCCATTTTGTAAACGTATCAATCATGATGAAAAGGAATTCGAAGCCCCCAGGTGCTCTTGGGAAAGGTCCTAGAATGTCCAGTCCCCAGGTTGCAAAAGGCCAATAAAGAGGAATAGTTTGCAAAGCTTGTGCCGACTGATGTACTTGTCGGATATAAAACTGACATTGTACGCACTTCGTCATGAGCTCTTTTGCATCATGAAGGGCAGTTGGCCAATAGTATCTTTGCCTGAAGGCTTTACCGACTAGTGTTCTGTAGGAATGATGTGCTCCACAGACTCCTTCATAAATTTCGGTTAGCAATTTAATGCCATCCGTTTGAGATATGCATCTCATCAACATTCCGTGAGATCCTCGTTTATACAAGGTACTTTTGATCAGAGTGTATGATTTGGCTTTTCGTGCTAGACGATCAGCCTCTACATCATCTTCTGGAATTAGGTCATGCTGAAGATAATTGTAGATCGATGTCATCCAATCTCTACCCGATCGCGACAGTATACTAATCGTCAACGACACATGGAGCATCCATATTCTCACGATCGGTTTGTACGACCTGTAAGGAATCATGTATGTTCTCGGAAGGCTCGACCACCGAGGGCGAATCGAGTTGCTCGAGAAAAACTCCGGGTGGGACGGTCGACCTCGTGGAGGCCATCCATGCCAATTGGTTTGTTAGAAAGTTTTTCTTTCTAGGAATATGTTGGATCTGGAAACCGAAGAAGTGCTTTTCGAGTTTCCGTGCTTCCGCTAGATAAGATGACATCTTGGTACTCGAGCATTGGTACTCTTTCCCTACTTGATTTGCAACTAGTTGAGAATCGCCTTTCACTAGTAATCTGTAAATCTCGAGCGAACGAGCTGCTCGGAGTCCTACCAGTAAACCTTCGTATTCTGCCACATTATTTGTAGCAGGAAAATTTATCTGGATGGCGTACTTGATGTGTTCGCCAATAGGGGATATCAAGACAACTCCAGCCCCCGAGCCTTTTAGCATTAAGGAGCCGTCAAAGTACATTATCCACTCGTCGTGGTGTTCGTACTCGGGCCTTTGGGTGGGTTCAGGGTTTGTCCATTCGGCAATGAATTCTACTATTGCCTGGGACTTGATTGCTATTCGTGAGATGAAATGGAGGTTGAACGCCCCTAGCTCAACCGCCTGCTTTGCTATTAAATCTGATGATTCCCTGTTTCCAAGGACTTGACCAAGGGATACGGTTGAATGCGACCACTTTGTGTGCCTGAAAGTAATGTCTTAGTTTCCTTGAAGGCATAAGGAGACTATAGAGTAACTTTTGTACCTGTGGGTACCTTTCTTTTGGTCCATGTAAGACTTCGCTTACGTAATATACTAGTCGTTGGATGTTGTCATGCTCTACGACCAGTACACTGCTAACTGTCTATGGCGTTGCAGCCACGTAAATTAACAATGTTTCTCCCGGTCTTGGAGAGACTAAGACTGGGGTATTTGTAAGGTACTTTTTAAGATCTTCAAAGGCATTGTTTACCTCTTTAGTCCACTCAAAACTTCCATGTTTCCGAAGAAACTTAAAGAAAGGTAATCTTTTTTTTCCCCTAATGTTGCTATGAAACGACTCAGCGCTGCCATACAGCCGGTTAGTTTTTGGACCTCCTTCTTCGTGGTCGGAGGGCGCATCCGGTTGATGGCCGATATTTTTACTGGATTTACTTCAATACCCCTAGCCGAGACGAGGAAACCGAGTAGTTTTCCAGTGGAAACTCCGAACACACACTTTTCCGGATTCAACTTGAGGTTATGCCTTCTCAAGTTATTGAAAGTCTCTTGTAGGTCTGGAACGTGATCGCTAGCGTTGATGCTCTTTACGACCAGATCATCAACGTAAGCTTCTAGATTCTGACCTATCTGTGGATTAAAGGTTTTCTGCATCAACCTTTTAAAAGTTGCACCAGCATTTTTGAGACCAAACAGCATCTTAACATAGCAGTAAGTGCCGTATGGGGTGATGAAGGAAGTTTTCTCTTCATCTTCTTTACACATATTAATCTGGTGGTACCCTGAATAAGCATCTAAAAAACTTAGTAACTCACACCCGAAAGTAGAGTCTACAAGTTGGTCAATGTGTGGAAGGGGAAAATCATCCTTCGGACAAGCTTTATTAAGATCTGTAATGTCAATACGCATTCGCCATTTTTCATTATTTTTCCTAGCCATTACAGGATTGGCGAGCCACTGAGGGTGGTCAACTTCACGAATGAATCCAGCCTTGAGGAGCTTGTCAATCTCGGACTGGATTGCCTCTTTCCGATCAGATGCAAAACGCCTGAGCTTCTGCTTGATCGTTTTTTTCAGGCTGGAGAGCTAGCTCGTGCTCGATCACCTCCTGGAGGACACCGGGCATGTCGGACGCTTGCCAGGCAAATACGTCCTGATTTTCTCGGAGGAAGGAGATGAGCGACTCCTCCTATTTGGTGTCGAGTCTTGCCCCGATCAGTATCTTTCAGGTAGATGAGTCAGTGTTTCCTGACCCAGGTGGTGACTTGGCGCTGTCCGGAGAAGCGCCTTTGTCGAGTGGTACCTCCTTTGTCTGGTCGGAAGACTTTGGTGTCATCTTTGGCTTCAAGTGCTTGACCTACACGGTAGATGGATTAGCCTCTCTGGTCAGAAGTTCATCGACCAGTTCTAAGAATTTTCGATCACATGCGTAAGCCATTTTATGATCTCCTCGAACCGTGATGACTCCCTTAGGTCCTGGCATTTTCAAACTTTGATAACCGTAGTGCGTGGCTATCAAGAATTTTGCTAAAGCCGGACGACCTAGGATTCCGTTATATGCGGACTCAAAATCCACTACATCAAACGAAATCTTTTCTGTTCGAAAGTTGTCAGGTCTTCCGAACGTGACCGGTAAGGAAATTTGTCCTATCGATTTAGCGGTGGAGCCATGAACTATACCATGGAAGGCATATTTCACTGGTTTCACCCTTGACTTGGCAACCCGCATCTCTTCTAAAGCTCCCGCAAATAAGATATTTAAAGAACTACCTCCATCTATTAAGATTCGATTAACCCTACAGTTATTAATAGTAGGTTCAACAACAATAGAGAACCTACCTGGTCGAGTCAAAGGGATGGGGCAGTCTTCTTTTCTGAAGGAGATTACGGTGTCCGACCACCTTGATGGCTTGATGATGGTCGGAGGCTCGACAAGGTTGACCTCCCGCTCCACGGCCTTCAGATGACGCCTTAACTCGTATGAAGAAGTCCCACCAAAGATCATGTTGACCGTATGTTGAGGCTCCTGGTACTCCATTTCTTCATCGCCATCTTTGTCCTTTTTGGAACTCGTTTCACCGAGTTCCTGTATTGCGGGGAGTGGTCCTTTACCTGCATAGTAATCATCCAGCTTTTTCTGCCAGACTTGACAGGTGCATAAGTCATGCCCTGCCTGCTGGTAAAGTGGACACCACTTCTTGTTTTTCTGATATCCTTCGGTTGGAGCTTTTGCTTTGCCTCGACCGGTATAGTCCTTCTTACCCTTTGTAAACTTTTCGGGAATAGCCAGGACTTCTTTATCGTCGGGTCTACGGTTTTTCTTCTTCTTGAGAGCTTTCTTATTCTTCTTCTCCAGTTTATCCAAGCCAAGTTGGGGGATTTTATCCTTCCGATCAATGGCCTCACACCACTCAATTACTTCGCTAGTGGTGGCGTATTTGTCAGCCATGTCGAAAAGTTTGACAGTCGTTCGTGGAGGGTTCATTGCTATGTCCTCCGTAAACCGCCGATTCCTTAGACCTGTTTTGAAGGCTTGGATGACATATGATTCTGCAACCTCTTGTATGGAATTACGAACCTGGCTGAATCTCTTGATGTATTGACGGAGTGTCTCATCAGAGCCTTGCTGGATTCGGTGGAGGTCATCCTCTTTTCCAGGGCGGTCATACGTGCCTTGGAAGTTTGCAATCAGAAGGTCGCAAAGTTGATCCCAAGTGTAGATTGATCCGACCGGTAGGTTAAGCAACCATGACTGGGCAGACCCTTCGAGTACTGTGGGTAGACAGTTAGCCATTACATTTTCATCACCACCAGCAGCTCTGATGGCGGTGGTATATATTTCGAGAAATTCTAATGGGTTTTGGGTCCCATTGAACTTGTCCAGGTTGGCCGGTCGGAACTTGTTTGGCTAACGCACAGCTTGGAGCCCTGCAGAGAAGGCTCGACAACCTGTGATCGATTCATGGCGCCTTCTTTGGAAAGGTGCTGGATTGTAATCGGTCGGAGACCGGTTTCTGAGGTTAGATTGTCGGATCTCCGGTGTCCCGATCCGGTCGTAGACGCTATTGTGACGTCTTCAACCGCATGCTTGATTTAGACGATGTCGGAGATCATCTGGCCCAAGTGATTGTTCCTCTCGACGAGGTGAGGGTGTGGCTGCCTGAAATAGCCTTCTCACCTCGTGACTCCTTGGTCGGAATCGTTGAGGGGGCCTTGGTATCGATTGTTCCCCAACATGACCATGCTGCCCTCTACTGAGGGAGGAACGTTTGGATGAAGTCATGGTTTGACTTCCTGAATTCCTCTGCTCCCGGTACGCTTCCGTTCGTTGCATGGTCTGCTGAAGAATCTCTGATACTTGGCCTACGAGTTGTACAAAACCTGGGGTCTCTGCTAGAGTAGGGTTAGAATTATTAAACATATCTTGAACAAGTTGCAGGTTTCGTACCATTATCAAAGGTTTTGGAGGATTCATACTGGTAGTAGGTGTTCGAAGATCTGAACCTTCCCCCGACTTCCTGGTTTGTTCTGTCCAATCAGCTACTCTTGGTGGGGCAGAGCCAAGCAAGTTAACTGATGGACGTCGATCAGTTCTGTTGCCTCCGGAAGTTGGTGCTTGATGGCCCGTACCATTTCTACCAGCACGTGGTGGCGGGGCAGAGTGTGTAGGACTGTGCAAGGTATCTTGATTTGCATCTCCGATCGTATTGATCTCGTGCCTCCAGCAGCGATCTTCCGATGAGCTTTCATCGTAACTAATGGAGAGCCTTCCAATTCTTCTACTAGGAGTTTCCACGATGGAGAGCGGTCGGAGATGAACACCTCGTGAGGTCTTCTTGGTGGGCTCAGCCTGATCTTGCGGACTGCCAATCGTATGCTGAGTCTTATCATCCCCACTTGGCCTACGACTAGTGGAGGTTTCATCGACACCGTTACCAGATGTCGGTTGGCTCCTAGAATCGCCAGAATCCGTACGTGAGTACCTTTCAGCCATGATTTCATCGAGAGTATAGAGATTCTTGAGTTGCGGTGCTGAATTTTCATCACCTTTTTCGCCGGTTGGAAAGACCGGGCTTGGAGCGGTCTCTAGACATTCCGAGCTGGTCGGAATGGCTGAAAGCGCCACTTGTCGTAGTGGTGGATCCTCATCCATCCGATCGATTTTGCTAACATCGGCGACGTGCGAACCGGCAGAGGAGGACGATGACATGCCGTTTTCTTGCATGACGCAGATGCATCCCTCCATGTCGAGGTTGGAGTAGTCCGCCAAGTCGAACCAATTCTCCTTGTCCCAAACTCCTGCCATAGTCGTATGAGCGATTATGAGGAATGAGCGAGAATTTGACGAGTGAAAATTTTCTTCAGGAGACTGGCGTCTTCTACCCCATGGACGGCACCAGCTGTCGACGATCGAGTCGCCGATCTTACGAAATAAAAGAGGAAAATGACGTGATATTTCCTGGGAGATAATGGTACTGCTTTTTATTGATATGAACTGGATTTACAGGGGGTGCTTTACGACTCGGATGGGGACTAATCCTAATTACATTGAATCTCACACCTGCTATGCTAATCAATCAGACTTAAGGCACGAATCTAAGGCTGATTGCATTGCTCTAATCTGATGTTGCTGTCTTGCTTGTCTTCCAGATCGCTCCTTTTGTCTTCTGCGCTCCACCCTTAAATAACTTCCGAAGAGGTGGCAGTTACTCCTGGAGAAGGCGTCCCTGGTGAAGCGTTGTGACTGGTCGAAGCGAGGCGTCAGTTGATAATATGTCAACTGCTTTGCAGTTAAGTGTCTGTGAGACACCCAACCGTATGGCGGTTGTTGTCAATGTCTTAGGATTATATAATATCACGTGGTTTGGAATATACAACACGTGTTCCATTCATCACATGGTTAAGATACCAGTTTGTAGCTTTTCCAAGCAGCTACTTGGTCGGAGACTAGGCATAGGACCTTGTCCGACCAGGGTACCCATTATGTAACCTCTAGAATCCTTACGACCAATGAGGTCGTTAGCCTTAGGGCTTACGACCATGAAGACGTATGGTCTTTTATTATGTATTAAAATAATACATAGAGGTTTTAATCCTCGTCAAAGTGCTTGACGCAGTTTTTTTCAGTGGAGATTGGTAAGCAAAGCTAACTTTTTTTTTTCTTGAGTTAAAGATTGCCAGATTTTTTTAGACGATGGAGATTCATTAATCTTCGGTCTCTTCTCACTTGGAGCAGATATAACCCAGTATAGAGTTTTTACATGCAGCAAACGATAAAGGTATCATAGCAAAACAAGCAGCAATATGATTACTGTTGTAAAAATAAGCATAATTCCAGTATCATTTAAATGACAAAATTAGTATAAAAGCATGTAATATCTTCATGTCATTTAAACATGATAAAATGTTGAAAATATAGAGCTTGACAACAATAGAATCAACATAATGCTCAGATTTTAAATTGTTTGTTTATTGCTCTGGGCTATTCAAGGAATAATCTTGGCCTCCTCGCTACTTTTGTCAAGAATTTTCACTAATTAGATATGACGAGATAAATCAGACTTTGAGCAAAGAATGAATGCCATACTGATATACCAAGAACAAGTAGGAATAATTTTGCAAATCACAACCGTTCAATTACTTTTGACCGACAAAAGGAGCAATAATATCTCAATGCTAACTGTAATCACAACTCAACAAAAACAACAATTACTGTTTTTGGCCAATTGAGGAATAAAAGACCACATAGCACAAGTAATTTGCCTAGTCAAAATTGAACCACAGGAAGCAACCAAACCTTAGTAAAATAACTAAGGCTTGATAACAATATGCAACAACAGGCTCAAGACTGATTTATCACGTACATTGTCAATCTAATTTCATAAGTGACAATAATCTTCATCAAGCATTTAATCCGAGCTCACAAAATCACTTTGCAATATCTCCCCGTACTAGAGATAATCAAATCGAATCAATTTGAAACTTCTACTAGCACAACATATATGCAAAAGTAATGCGAAAAATAGAAAAACTCAATACTCACAAAGCGGATGGCACTCAAAGCCACCGAGCAGTAAACCGGGCACGGCACGCCGAATGGCACTATCTCAGAAAACCAATTGTCCTGTTGTACCACGAATACCAGACGAGGTTGACGGAGATACAATGCCAATCTTCGCAATTCGAGACATACCCAAAGATGAAGCCAAGGTACATGAGATGTTGCACAAGAACAACAGAAGTGCACCGGCTAGAGCGCACTTGAGAGCACCAAGAAACCAAAGGAACCGAAGCCTTCTTCCTACTCAAGATCAAGCCAAAGCCGACCACCACGAGCTTCAACCCCGCAAGTCCCAGATTCCCCACACCGAAACACCCACAGTATAGGGCGCAAGGAGGAAACCGGCGGGATGAGCACAAAAGGAGATCAGGAGCTCACCAGCGACGACATAGTGTCAACTACGGCGGCGCAAGAACTCCAAATCCCTCCAAAACCAAAGCCAAAATTGGAGAGGAAGAAGCACACCAAAATTGGGAACTCGTTGTATTTCAGGGGATAAAAAGGGAAGAGGAGTTGCCGCTTTTACAGAGGAGTAAGCTAGAGAGGCGACGTTGCTGCTGCGAATGGCCGACGCCTAGGCCGCATGCGCCTCCAGCGCCGCCTCCACCCGAGTCTCCCGCTGTCGCTGCAACTGTTCAAGCACCAAAGAAAAGGAGGGGGGAAACACCATCGTCCGCAAGGCCTGATAGGGCTGGAGTTGAGTCTCCAGTCTTATCATCTCCCTCCTCTCTCACCGACACATTGGCGAACCACTCCGGGCGAGGTCTAGAGACCAACCCTGGACGGGGTCCGAGGGCCAACCTCGCCGAGGTACGACACATCAGTGGACCAACCACATATGGGGCTTGGGGGCCAACCTCATTGAGGTACGACACATCGGCGGGCGCACTTGAAGGTGGCAGGACCTGCTTGGTGAAACGAATGAAAGTACCCTTGGGATGAACTAGGTTTTGAGGGCAACGATGTAACTTCGCATGCCTACCCCTCCCACTCTATAAATAGGCTCCATGTAAATGGGGGAGGGGGGGAGGAGACCATTTTTGTAACTCCTACTACACATATGCAATACCTGAGTATGGATTGTGGTGCTTGATTTTCGTTGAGGTCTCCCATCGCACCCTCGGTGGTCAACGTGTCTGACCGGAGGTGCCATAAGTTTACTATCCGATCTCGTATCGACGACAAATATATAAGAAAATAATATTCTACTTTTTACTAGGGCCCGGGGGGGGGGGTGCAACCCCATCCCCGTTCCCCACGTGTAGTGGTTGAACCAGGAATTTAGGAGACCCAGGGCAAACTTGTAGTGTAAAAAAATACCGATGCACATTGTGATTTGAGGGCCAATTGGGAAAACCTGGCTCAGAGACTCGTAGCTGAAGCTCAATCCACACCTCGCCATCCCCTAACTCTACGGCTTTGCCTGTCGTTGGCACCGTGCTGAGCCTTCCTCACAGACTGCGGTCACGGTTTCACCGGTTGGTCGTCCCCGCATTGCACCAAGCTCCCTCCGTCCGAGCGCCGCCTCACCGCGCCTCAACCCTCAGCCCCTGTCCGTGCCATGCCACGCCGAGCTCCCACTATCTCGTGCCTCGCCTTAACCCCCACACGCGTCGCCTGTCACCGTGGTGGCCCCGGCTCGGTGCCTCGACGGTGCGGCTTGGTGTGGGTCGTGGGCGTGTGGACAACGACAGGCGCTACATGGTGGAGTGCTTGGTTGGGGAATGGTCGAAATCGAATGTGGAATTGCATGGTTAGGATTAATCATCACTTCATTCATTTTGGATGGCCTTGCTGGCAACCACATAGCCTACGCCCCATGTGTACACAAAATCTTTTCCATGGCTACGCGAGCTTCTATGGTGGTTTGGTGTGGTGGGCTAGTGGAGTGGCGGGGTGACCTGGCCTGGCCCAGGAGACCCAGGCGGTTGCCCTAGCTTGCCCTACAGTGGTTCCACCACTGCCCGCATGGGGAAGTCAACCCCACTGCGGAAATTGTCATCCCTAGATTGAACAATGATTGGTTTGATATCTTCTGTCATATTCGTAGAGAATCCGTGGGAGGCATCATGGACAGACACTTGTCACAAACTTACAATGCATAGCCAGTCCTAGGCAGAGACCTTTTTCTTTTCTTTTTGAACTTGGCCCAGAAAGAGATATGACTAGTCATGAGCAGTTGAGCATTGCCACTTTGGGCTAAGCTATAAAAAGGCAAGTAACATGTCAGCCTGTTTAGGCTGGGCCTAGTCCAACCCATAGAGCTGATTGGGCTGGACAAGCTGTATACCTGACTCAAAATTCTGGACTTGGTCTATCTACGGTCAAGGTCGATTACTTTCAGGCCACAAATCAGTGCTGTCGGTGTTTTAGAACCGAACTTACGTAAAGATTATTTGATTCGGGGGTTCCCTTAGGCTCAAAATCGAGCAGAGGGAGACACGAGGATTTTTATCTGAGTTCGGCCTTCTCCTAGGAGAATAACAACCCTACTCCCGTGTGTATGTATTGAGTATGCTGGATTACAAGATCAAAAGAAAGACTAGAGTATTGTGTCTCTGATTGCTCTCGGATCTCCCCGATTGCCCTGATGATTCCGCCTTTTATATAGTCCTCGAAGCACACCGTTGTGTCTCTAGTCTAAAGGCTGCCTTGATGTTCCAGATCATGGAGCCGTTACTGGAGGTTATTGTGGGAGTAGTAATGTTCCCACGTTGTCAGGTAGTTATCACCATAACAGGGAGTTTAAATCATGCTATTATTCCGGAGAATAACAGCGTAATTGATTGCTCATATCCTTGGATACGGTACAGAAGATTCCCTGATCGACTAGGCCCACATGTCTGTGAACCCTATCGATTAGGGACTGGTCGTAGAAGAACTTACGACCAGGAGGTGGTCATAGAAGAGCTTCGACCACAGTCGATCGTGAAGGACTTACGATTTATCATGGAGTAGTCGTAGGACTTACGACTATGGGGTGGTCGTAGAAGAACTTACGACTTCCAGCTTCTCCCTTATGGCTATCAAGGGGTATACTCAAGACTTATATGATGTCATTATTATCCATAATATGAATTATAGATAAATGATTAAATGAGGATTATTATATCCTCGTCATCTAGCCCCCCAGCGTCAAGCAAAAATAACTTACTTGGGAAAGGAGCAGTAGATGATCTTACGACCAGTAAGTGGTCGTACAGAAATGGTCGAAGGAAGAACTCTTCGACTGGTATTTCATTTGACCAGAAAAAGACTTGGTCAAGAAGATAATTTCGCTTGAAGTATAAAGACTAACCTGGTTTCCTCGAGCAAACAAATTTAAGAATCCCAATCGACTCCCTCATATCTATCTGTTGGAGTGGTTCCCGAAGTGTTGGCAACCGTTGGGAAGCCATGTCTTTTTAACTTCAGTCGTGCGGTTATAAATATTCACTGTGGGTGAGAATAAGGTCTTTTTACCTTCCCCCAAATCGCCCTCGCTGTTCAAGCTTTTGAGTTCTCTGCCATTGACCAAATTGAGCCTTCTTCCCCAATCTTTCTAAATTCAAACCTTCGGCTTTTGGGAGAAATGGCAGGAGCCGCTTCCCAGTGGGTCGAATCGGAGATGGATGCGACCAAAATTAAGGCTTTGGTCGACTCCGAGAAGATCCCGAAGAAGGAATTCGTGAAGTGGATCGAGGCTACCAGGCAGCATTGGCCGTCGGGTGAGATTGGGCAAATTCCTGTCTTCTAGGCGTTCCGTGAGTATGGCCTTCGATTGCCTGCTCACCCTTTCCTCACGCTCGTACTCGAACACTTCGGTGTGGAGTTGGTGAACCTTGTTCCCAACTCAGTTACGATGTTGGGGGTGTTCGTGTACCTGTGCGAGGCCTACCCGGGGATTCCGGCTGATTTGGAGTTGTTTCAGTACTTCTACGGAATGAATAGGCTAGCTGGAGTTGCCGATAGTTGCAGTCTGAAGCTCCACGACGGGAAGTCGAAGGAGTATATTCATATGTTTACCCGGTCGTCGTGGCCGGGTTGGAAGAAGAGGTGGTTCTATTGGGAGATAACCAATAAGGACATCCTCTCCTTCGCCGGGAAGCTGGCCGAGAAGATCTCTTCCTGGGATTCGATTCCCAAGGATCTCGGTCGTATCACCCTCTTTATTCAAGTTATTGCAGACTTGAAGGAAGATGGGCTTACCGGATGGCACGTGGTGAAGGACTTCATCACGCACCGCATCAGTCCTCTGAAGAAGAGGGCTCATCCGATGTGGAGGTATTCGGGGCTACGAGACCCGACCAAGGACTACGAGGAGGGTAAGTAAACTTCAAGCTTAGCCTTCTTTCTATTAATTTTGAAATTGGCTTATTGAAAGTTTTCTTATCCTTGCAGACCTCTCACAAGAGGAGATTGATGTTCGGGTCAAGCTCATCTGTGAGAAAGCGCCAGCCCACATAGTGGCACCTCCAATCTTGGCTGGCCTGTCTCCAGAGGACAAGGTGGAGCGCTTAAAGGTAATCGAGAATTGATTTTGTCTTTAGGACTTGGTAGTCATAAAAGAACTTATGACTAGGTACTGGTCGTAGGAAAGCTTACGATCAGTATTTGGTCGTAGAAAAGCTTACGATCAGGGGATTGTCGTAGAAAATCTTACGACATGGTAATGGTCGTAGAAGAACTTACGACCGCTTTATAATATCTCTCTTTCTGATTTCTGCAGAAAGTAGACATGGAGAATCTTCAGGATGACAAAGAATTCGAACTGATGGTCGTTGGTGCTGCTGTTGAGCAAGCAGATGCTCCTCAGACCAAGAGGAGGAAGCTCGTGCAAGTCGCCGACAATGACGGTGCAAGTTCGAGCTCTGCTACTTCGTCTGCACCTTTTGCTAAATATGCGGCGGAAATAGCTGCTGCAGAGGAAGTAATTGCGGCAGGAGTAGCTGAAGTATTCAAACATAAAGCCCTTAAGACCAAGGTACCCTTCTACTATGACAAAAAACATTTGCAGTTTCTGCCTCTCGCGGCTTTATCAAGCGACTAGAAAAAGAGAACTGGAAGAGTTTCATATCTTTTGTGAAGGAAACTACTGCACCAGCAGTACCCGTGGTCGAGGGTAATACTGCCCTCGAGGTGGTTGAGACTGGTCTCGACCATCCAGAGAGCGAAGAGGCTCAAGGAGCGATGATGCTCGTTCAAGACCTACGACCAGACGTGGTCGTGGCCGTTTCCCAACTCGAGTCTTGACCAGACGTGGTCGAGAAAAAGTCAAAAAAATCTTCCCTAGGGAAGGATTCTTCTAAGTTCAAGATTAAGTCCGGCACTCGAAGGTATGTAAAAAGGGACAAGGGTGTAAGAAAAACATTTACCTTTTACTTTTTACCACCTAATCGTGTTTTCCTTTATGATTTTAGCTCGGCTCCTCTCGCCATCAATGACGTTCTTGTCGAGGAACCCACTGTTGTTTCTCCGGCAGACGGAGGAATAATAGTGGCGGTGGTCGAAGGGTCGTCCACTGTCCGAGTGGTGGAGGATGTCGTTGGTGCTAAAGCGCCTGCGACCACAGGAATGCTCGTAGAGCCGAAAGCACCTGCGACCACGGGAGTGGTCATAAAGGCCAAAGTGAGGACGGCGCCTGATGCTGCGGAGGCATCGGGCCAAGGCGATGGATAATTGGTCCATCGCGCCGAGAAGGAAGTTGTTGAGGACGTTTCTCCCGGTTCCCTAGAAGGAGCTGCTGATGTAGCTGGTGTCGAAGAAGAAGAAGAATGTCGGTTTTTCGAACATTCCTTTAGATTTTTTGACCCTCCTACCATTGTGGGATCTCACGTGTTCAGATCTCTCACTCGGGGTCTCACCCTAAGGACATTCCCAACAAAGGGGATGTCTTCGATGACGAACATCTCAAAAAAGTGTGGTGGGACCGAGCCCAGGAGATCGATGAGTTCAAGAACCCCACACGTGTGGTATCTTCGTTCGCTCGAATGACTCTGAATGTAAGTACCTATTGATCAATATTTACATGCATGTCTTTTCTTGCTTCTTACTGTCCTTTTATACAGAAAGCCTTGGAGCAAATTGTCACTGTTCTTGAGTACAATAGACAACTTGTCCAAATTCAAACAGAAAAGACGGTATCATGAAAGCGTGTAGAGAGGTGGTAAGTAACTGCTTTTTGTAGTCTTTTACGTTTCAACTACTTACACATCACTTGCGAGGATTGTCGTAGAAGATCTTATGACCAGGGTATTGTCGTAGAAAGACTTACGACAGGGTTTAGGTCATAGAAGAAAGACTTACGATAGGGTTTAGGTCATAGAAGAAAGACTTACGACCACTTGTTTTGTGCTGTCATCTACGCTTTCTCTTTGTAGGTTCAAGAGCGACGAGAAGACCTTAGCTGATTCTCTCGACTATGAGAAAGTCGAGACGAAAAAGCTAAGCGACAAGAATGAAGACCTCCTGAAGAAGCTTCAGGAGGCAAACTCTGCAATCCAAAGGTTGCAGGGACGATTGAACAGTAAGTGCTGAACTTAAGACCGTTTAGGACCTTCTTTTCTTTTTCTGACTTTCATTCCTTTTCAGAAAAAGACCAAGAGGTCCAAACATGAGAGCGGCGCTACATAAAGGAAGCTGCTTCTCACGTCGAGGAGGTCAAGAAGTTAGATTCTTGACTAGATGGTAAGCAAATCTTTACCTATGATTGGTTGTGTTTTCCTCTCGAGGTCACTTTATATGACTGGTCTTATTCTTGTCAGAACAAATAGTACAAATAAAATGACTCCGCGAGGCTTCGACTCGTGATCAAGAGGAAATGAAGGCTTTGAAGATCAATCTTCAAGACAACGTTTCACTTCTGAACAATGTACTCGGTGGGCTTCATGCTGAGGGGATCACTCCTCGTGAAGACATGATATCTGCCCATTTGAGTGCCATTGGCGAACAAGTTCGGAACTTTGCAGGAATTGGTGATTACTCTGAAGACTAACCAATTCGAATCGATAAAGGATGCGGTCAAAGAGGGAATAAGATTTGTATTAGCAAAACTTAAAGCTCGTGACCCCAGCCTTAATCTGTAACCCATCATAGACGACTTCCCCTGCTCTGAAGCAGAAGCGGATCAGTTAATGACGAAATGCAGTCAATCGCCGATGTAGTCATGGAGGATATGCAAATAAGATCTCCTTCGCTAAAGTAGTCTGTACCAGAGTCCTGAGTCCTGTAAAGACAAGTTTTTGTTGATGTTGATATATATCCCTTACTTCTTCCTGAAAATTATCTTGTCGAGTAGTTAGTAACTCAAAAGATAATGAATGGAAAAAGAGTAAGACTAAGAATTCAAGTCAAGTTAATAAATTTATCCTAGCCCTCGACTATTTGCTTGGTTTATTTAGATAAACCAAGTAAATAGTGTGAAATGAGTTTTCTTAAAAAGAGAGGTTTAGCTAACTTGTAGTTTTTCGATCACGATTATCATGCATTGGTCGAAAGAGTAGGAACAAATCAACACTAGAAAGTTCCTTCTAGTAGGCAAGACCACGTGCAGAGAGGAAAGGCTTCGACTAGGTGATGTTACTATCTCTGACCAGATTAATCAAATCAAGAACAGTCAACTTGAGTTAGATAAACGTCTGGAGTTCCTTTTAAAATTTGACTAGGTGTTGCAACTTCCTCCGACTAGTTAAAACGAAATGACTTTATCAAAAGTATTCGAGCAAATTTGAAAAGTGTACTCGACTTAATTTATTTTTCAAAAAAAAATGAATGAAGAAATAAACTAAGTACTAAGAGTCGGCTTGACATTATTTCGACCATATTTTAAAACCAAGCTCTTTGTATTGGTAGCAAAAAGGGAGGAACAAGTCGACGCTAGGAAGTTCCTTCTAGTGGGCGGGACCACGTGCAGAGAGGAAAGTCTTCGACTAGGTGATGTTACCATCCTTTCGACCAATGTAAAGATAAACTGGGTACTCGTCGTAGAATGTCATACGACTAATGTATTATCGTGGAAAAGCTCACGGCTATGAACTGGTCGTAGGCAGACCTTCGACCAGGGTATGGTAGAAAAGATTGTCAAAGCACTACTCAAAGTAAGACAATAAAGTGTGGATATCATGGGGATATGCTCACAATCTTAGGATGATGATACAATTGGCAATGGTGTTGAAGGTTTGTCGGATCACGCATTTTCGGCGAAGTTCAAACTGCTGTCAGGCAAGTAGGGGTATGACCGGCCAAGGTGGCGGTCTGACCGGCCATGAGTAGCGGTCAGACCAGCTTTTGAAAATTAGTCAGACCAGCCATGAAGTGATTTTGAGTTTTGGAGCTAGGCCAAAAATAGAGGGTGTAGGTAAGAGAGGAGATCCTACTACACTTGGTCTCATAAGTTTTGGACCTTCCAGGCAAAAGTTCTATTGGTTTGAAAATTCCAGTAGGTATCGGATTTCCAGGGAGGAATTTTGGCTAAGTCCTCACTGACGGTCGATCGCCAACAGTAGCGGTCGAGGCAAGCCATGGGGTGATCGAGACCACTCAAAAATGTGATCGGACCAATTTTGACTTGTTCATCGGTCAACTCGGTGGCGATGATTGTTTGGTTAGGTCATATTCATGGGTTTCAGTGCATATGTGTTGCATGATGCATGTTTTGACTAACGTGGATCAAGTTGCAAAGAACCTGTTCCTAGAATTGATTTCTTTGTCTATTGTTGTACAGGTTGCTTGGAGGTCAACGATGGTCAACGGCGAGGATGATCGGGACTACGCTTGGAGAGCTGAGGTCCAGAACGATCGAGGATGCCGGGTGAGGTAAATGGATTCAAGCATGGCGCAAATTGGACAAGGATGGCTGAACGGGCAGTTCGGTGCGACGGGTTGGATCAAGCGGCGCGGAGGTCGATGCAAGTGCCATGGTGGTTTCGATGGAAGCCAGATGGGAGAGACTTGCCGACATGATGAGAGCCGTTGATCAACCTACACGTGGCGAAGCATGGAGGTGCTTGACGCGGATTGGACTCGGTCTTTGGAAAAAGATTGAGAAGTGGTATTTTGGTAATTTCACCTAAATACCGCCTTGGTGACCTTTTGCCAACCCGCGGCGCAAGACGGCGTAAGGAGAAGCGGATTAGGTCAAGAGGAGATGAAGACGACACTTTAAAATATGTGCGTGAGTTAAACCCGTTTGTGTGTGGGCTTAACGGGTGCCCAATAAGAATACTCTTCTAGAAGGTTTAGCCTCCACTTTAAATAGAGGAGGGTGCTGGCTGCACCCTCTCAACCCTTTGGCTAAGTGAAACCCTAGTTTGTATTTAGGGCTTAGAAAGGAAAGTGGAAGCTTAGGGTTCTAGAGAGTTGGATTTGATTTCGTGCTCATGTGTTGAGTCTTTGTCCTCCTTGATGGAGTGGCTATAAACCAACATCATATCAAATCAATCCAAGGAAAGATTTCGCAAGATGAGTTCGTTTGTGTTCTTACTCTCTATTTCGTGATTTTGGATCTTTCTTCAATCCGCGAGTTTTCTCTTAGTTTCTACCCCTGATCTTACTTGCTGTGATATGTGGGAACCCATCTAGGATCATCTTGATCATCTCTTACCCACGAGCAAGTTTCTAGACCATGTTTTCATTTTGACTCGGTTTTTGAACAACCTTCACTCAAATGAAAAAAAGGTCGGAACTTTGGCAAAGATCTTCACGATTGTTGGTTGGTATAGGTTCCTGACATCCTTGAGAATGTGTGTTTCAAGTTTCGTGGAGTTTGGCCTTATAGATCAAAAGGTAGATCATTTTGTGATCTTGAACTCGGGTTGTTTTTCCTTGTTCATCGTCAGGAGCGGTCAGACCGCACTTTCAACGCCGGTCAGACCGCCGAGCGGCCAGACCGCCAGATGCACACCGGTCAAACCGCCTAGCTCAATTAGAGTTTGAGTTTTTGTGAGTTAGGTCTTTTGCTTCAGGGTATTGTTTGGATTCAATACAAGTCTTCCAATAGCTTTCATAGCTATTGGAGTGAAATTAGTATTGAATTTGATCAAGGTGAAAAAGTGATCGTGCTCCTATTCACTCCCCCTCTAGTCGCCTTTTCGGTCCAACATAAAGATAGAAAGAACTTGATGCTTTATTGCAGTGTTGGTCGATTACACATAGAATTTGCGTAACTGGTCGATATTCCAAGAATTAGAGAGAATCCGGCAATCTTCCATTGCCAGTCGTACCGAATCTAATCGCATAACTTCGACCACTGTGTAAGGACCTTCCCACTTGGGGAAAAGTTTGTTTCGATTAGATTGGGATTGAATTTTCCTCAATACCAAGTCACCTACAGCAAGGCTGCGAAGTTGGACCTTACGATCGTAGTATTTACGTAGGGTTTGCTAGTAAACTGCTGAACGGATTAAGGTTTGATTCCTCTTCTCTTCGAGCAGGTTAATGTCATCCACTCGAAGTTGTTCTTGGGCTGAGTCATTGAAACTCTCAACCCTTGTAGACCTGATCTTTAGTTTTGGTGGAAGCATGACTTCGACACCAAAAACTAGGAAAAAGGGTGTTTGGCCTGTTGCCCGACTAGCAATCGTGTGAACTGCCCATAATACTGAGGGTAATTCTTGTACCCAAGCCCTCGAGCGCTCAACAAGCTGGTCGAAGACTCGAGTTTTAATTCGCTGCATTATTTGGCCATTCGCTCGTTCAACTGCCCCATTGCTTTGGGGATGGGCAATGGAAGCGTAACACAGCTTGGTACCCAACTCGTCGCAAAATTCCTGAAATTTTGCGCTCGAAAATTGTTTACCATTATCTGTGATTATTCAACTTGGGACTCCAAACCGAGTAATCACGCTTCTCATCATGAACTGTTTTGCGGCTTCTGTTGTTATCCCAGTCACAGGTTCAGCTTCGATCCATTTTTTGAACGTATCAATAGCCACAAAAAGTAACTCGAAACCTCCTAGAGCCTTTGGGAACGGTCCTAGGATATCGAGACCCCAGGTCGCAAAAGGCCAAGATAGAAGAATTGTTTGCAATGCCTGAGCTGGTTGGTGTATTTGCCTGCTATGAAACTGACATTGTACACATTTCTTAACCAACTCTTTGTCATCGTAGAGAGCTGTTGGCCAGTAAAACCCTTGTCGAAAGGGTTTTCCGACCAGCGTTCTATAGAAAGCATGAGTTCCACAGATGCTCTCGTGTATGTCGTGAAGGAGGTTTAGTCATTCTCTCTACGGTATGCATCGCATGAGTGCCCCTTGAGTGCCTCATTTATAGAGGACTCCTTCGACCAAAGTATACATTTTGGCCTTTCGGGATAGACGATCTACCTCGAGATCGTCATCAGGTATGGAACCCGTCTAAAGATACTTATAGATGGGATTCATCCAAGTACCCTCGTATTCTACAGAGGCTGTCTCAATAGAAGATGTCTCTGGTGTGTCCACTAGAGACGGCTTCTGGAGTTGCTCCAAGAAGACTCCTTTTGGTACTTGTGATCGGGAAGAAGCTATCCGAGCAAGCTGGTCTGTGAGAAAATTATCTTTTCAAGGGATGAATTGTACCTCGAAACCGAAAAAAATTCTTTTTAAGCTTTTGAACTTCCGATAAGTTCCAAGACATGGTCGGATTAGAGTACTGGTACACTTTTCCGACCTGATTCACGACTAGTTGAGGGTCTCCTCTCACGAGTAGTCATCGAATCGCGAGCCCTTTTGCAGCTCGTATGCCAGCTAGCAAACCTTCGTATTCTGCCACATTGTTAGTGGCCTGGAAGTTTAATTGTATGGCATACTTTAAGGTCTCTCTGTTAGGAGATTCCAGGACCACCCCAGCCCTCGAGCCACTTAAAGTAAGTGACCTATCAAAGTACATCGTTCACTGGTCGTGGGTATCGTACTGGGGATCCTGAACAGGTTCAGGATTTGTCCATTCGGCAACAAAGTCTGCCAAGATCTGGGATTTAATGGCCGTTCGGGACACGAAATAGAGGTCAAACTCCCCAAGTTCTACTGACCATTTAGACATGCGTCCCGCAGCTTCCCTATTCTGGAGGATCACTCCCAAGGGAAACTCAGACGAAACAATTATCTTGTGTGCCTAAAAATAATGCCGCAGTTTCCTCGAAGACATGAGGAGGGCATAGAGAAGTTTTTGGACCTGAGGATAACGCTCCTTAGTTCCGTGCAAAACTTCACTTACATAGTACACTGGTCGTTGGACGTTTTCACGTTATACGACTAGTACTGCGCTCACTGCCTGTGGCGTGGCAAGTAGATAAATTAAGAGCATCTCTTCTGGTTTCGGAGAAACCGAAAATAGGATCACTCGTAAGATATCTCTTGACATCCTCAAAGGCAGCGTTTGCCTCTTCAGACCACTCGAAACCCCTGTGCTCCCTTAGAAGTTTGAAGAAAGGTAGTCATTTTTCTCCCAGTCGTGATATGAAACGACTTAAAGCCGCCATACACCCTGTGAGTTTTTGGACTTCTTTCTTCGTGATTGGAGAGCGCATTTGAACAATAGCTTTTATCTTTTCGGGGTTTGCTTCGATCCCTCGTACAGAGACCAGGAATCCAAGCAATTTTCCCGAAGAGATTCCAAACACACACTTCTCATGATTGAGTTTCAAGCGGTGTTTTTTGAGATTGTCAAACGTCTCCTGCAAGTCTGAAACATGATCAAGCCGTTTGATGCTTTTTACGACTAGATCGTCAATATAGGCTTCCAAATTTTGGCCTAGCTGAGGTGAAAAAGTCAATTGCATCAAGCGTTGAAAAGAAGCGCCAGTATTTGTTTAGACCAAATGGTATTTTGACATAACAAAATATACCAAATAGTGTAATAAACGCGGTCTTTTCTTCATCTTCTAGACACATATTAATCTGATGGTAGCCAGAATATGCATCTAGAAAACTTAATGTTTCGCAACCAGCAGTAGAGTCAACCAACTAATCGATACGAGGTAAAGGGAAATCAACTTTTGGACAAGCTTTATTAAGATCAGTGAAGTCAACACACATTCGCCACTTGTCGTTAGACTTCCTAACCATTACAGGATAGGCCAACCACTCTAGGTGGTCGACTTCTCTTATAAAGCCTGCTTTAAGTAGCTTGTCCAATTCTGACCTTATAACATCTCGTCGATCAAGGGAAAATCTCTATAATTTTTGTTTTATGGGTACTTTATCAGGCCGTAGAACTAGCCTATGCTCGATCACTTCCCTGGGGACTCCGGGCATGTCGGATGCTTGCCACGCAAAGACATCTACGTTTGCCCGGAGGAAAGCGATGAGGGCGTCTTCCTACTTGGGGTCGGAAGTATCCCCGATGCGAACAGTCTTAGAGGGCTCCTCCTGATCTAGGGGAACTTCTTTGATGTGGTCGTTCGGCTTAGGTGCAGCTTTAGGCTTCGACTACTTGGTCGAAGGCTACACTTTTTCTTCCCAAGTGGGTATCTGACCAACCATCTCGAGGAATCGACGGTCACAGGTATGCGCCATCTTCTTATCACAATGAATTGTGATTACTCCTTTGGGACCTGGCATCTTAAGACATTGATACTCATAATGAGTTGCCATTAAGAATTTTGCCAAAGCTGGTCATCCGAGTATGACGTTATATGCCGTATCGAAATCGATCACATCAAAGGAGATCTTCTCTGTCCTGAAATTCCTTGGTGAACCAAATGTTAAAGGAAGAGAAACTTGACCAATGGGTTTGGCCGAAGACCCTGGTACAATACCATGATAAAGAGTATCTTACCGGTCTTACCTTGGTCCTGGGTACTTGCATCTTGTCCAAGGTATTCGTGAACAGAATATTCAACGAACTACCACCATTGATCAACACTCGATAGTTGTTGATGGTGGGTTCGACCACGATCGAAAAGCGACCTGGTCGAGTCGAAGGGATCGGACAGTCAATCTTCTCGAAAGAGATGGTGACTTCTGACCACATCGGCAATTTATTGACAAGAGGAGGGTCAATGGAGTTTACCACGTGTTCGACCGCCTTGAGCTGTCGCTTTGACTCGTATGCTGACGATCCCCCAAAGATGTGCTCGATGGTGTGCTCAGGATCTTGAAACGACATCTCCTCGTTGTCGTCCGACTGTGTATGACCACTAGCTTGCCCTACCTCTTCGAGGGTAGGAAGTGGCTCTTTGGCATTGTAGTAGTCCTCGAGTTTTTGTTGGAAAACTCGACAGTTGCAAAGGTCATATCCTTCCTTTTTATGGAAAGGACACCACCTAGGCTTATCGTTCTTCCATTCAGGGCGCTTACCTTTGCCTCGATCAGGGTATTTCTTGGCAGTTCGTGGTTCCTTATTGCTTACGGCCAGGACCTCCTTAGAACTATTGGCTTGAGGCTTTTGGACTTTTGGCTTGTTCTTAGATTTCTTGGCCTTTTTATCCTTCTTCTTGCCACCTTCGCCAACCTCTTGAGGGTGCTGGTCATCTCGATCGATGATTTTGGTCCACTCGACTGCTTCATCAGCAGTCGCGTACCGATCAGCCATCTTGAAGAGTTCAACGACAGTAGCCGGAGGGTTCAAAGTGATGTCATCTGTGATTCTTCTGCTGCGGACTCCCTGCTTGAAGGCTCTGATAACAGATGAGTCAGAAACCTCAGGAATTGAGTTGCGAACCTGATTGAAACGCCTGATGAATTGGCGTAGTGTCTCGTGGTCATTCTGTCTTATCCTGTGCAGGTCGTTCTCCTTCCCGAGGCGATGGTAGGCGCCCTGGAAATTGGCAAGTAGAAGGTCGCAGAGGTGTTGCCACGAGTTGATCGACTCGAGTGATTGGTTTAACAACCACGATCAAGCGGACCCTTCGAGCACAGTCGGAAGGTAATTCGCCATGACGCGCTCTCCTCCTGCTGCTGCTCAGATAGCGGTTGTGTAGATCAGGAGAAACTCGATGGGATTTTGAGATCCGTCAAACTTCTCCATGTTCTCTGGTCGAAACTGTGGCGACCAGTGAACTGCTCGGAGGTCAGGCGAGAATGCCTAACATCCGGTAATCACGTCGTAACGCCTCCTTTGTAGGAAAGAGGGGCTGATGTCGCTAGGTGATCGTACTCGACGATACCCGGCCATTGGTGAACCTGACTTATGACAAGTCTCGATCCTGCGAGGGTAATACTCCTCGTATTTTGTCTTCAGTTGCAGACCTCTGGGTCGGAGTGGTGAATGATCACCTCTCCTGGGAACTTTTTGATCATCAGATGTTTAAGGAACCCTTTTCCAGTTTGGGGAACGATGCAATTTGCATCGATCTCCATGCGACAAGTTATTCGAACGACTGAAGCTGATGGAATTGTGCTGCTACGACTTCTAGAGTGATGTCGGCGAGGACATTCAAGCTTGTTCATCATGCTTCGTAACCTTTGTGAAATCTCTTCGGCGAAGAGGTCGTAGCCAGGTGATCGGGCAAGTTCTTGAGCAGGTCGTTGATATGTTGAAGTTCCTGAGCTTCTTCCGACTGGTATTCAGTGCGCCCAGGCAAATTTCTCTAGGTTACAACTCGTTTCTGTCGGATTGTTTCAGAATCATCCATACCTGATCCTTGAGCTTGCCTGAGTGAAGTGCGATGATCTCGAGAATTTCTCACATGCTCATCAGAGTATTGACTCTTGTCATCGCCGGAGGTGTCCTTGTCATTGCCACGAGCGTTCGTAGGGTGTGATCGTCGGGGAGCATCCTCAGTCCTGTCTCTAGGAGAGTTATTGCTGCCTGAGGGAATGACGAAGACCTCCTGTTGATGATCTCCACTTGCGCTTGAGGCCTCCTCGCTTGAGGAGTCGTCGAATGACACCATCTGGCGACTTAGAGCAAACCCCTCTAGAAGGGGAATTTCGGGTTATAGCCGTCTCTGTCCATAAGTGAGCCCTGCGTTGGGATGGTCGAACTCACAGGGAGAGCTTGTTCGATTGCATCCTTGGCTGGACTAGCCGGAGCGAGAGAACCACCAGGTGCTGATAAAGATCCAGAATTACGACTTCCAAGAGTTGTCGTGTTAGGTTGGACTGCCTCAGGTGGATTTGAACATTCGGAGGGAGAACCCTCGTCATGCTCTGAACCTGCCTTGGGACAGTCCTTGATGTGGTCGAATTGACCCTCGCCCTCTGAGAAAGCTGGTTCCTCATCTAGACGTATCGTTGCGGGGCATAAGGATCCCTCCACAACTCCATCGATGGGATGGTCTCCTGGAGAATGATCCCTGGAGGTGACATCACCATCGGATGATGCATCACTCGGCTCGTAGTCGAAACCGACATCTATGTCGATATCTACATAATCGGCCAAGTCGAACCAGTTCTCCTCGTTCCACTCTCCTGCCATGAGAGCATGAGAGTTTGGAAAAGTCGAAGGAAAGCTGATGACTCAAGGATCCCCACGGTCGGCGCCAACTGTCGGTGTTTTAGAACCGAACTTACGTATAGATTATTTGATTCGAGGGTTCTCCTAGGCTCAAAATCATGCAGAGAGGGAGACACGGGGATTTTTATACAGGTTCAGGCCTTCTCCTAGGAGAATAACAACCCTACTCCTGTGTGTATGTATTGAGTATGCTGGATTACAAGATCAAAAAAAAGACTAAAGTATTGTGTCTCTGATTGCTCTCAGATCTCCCCGATTGTCCTGATGATTCCGCCTTTTATACAGTCCTTGAAGCACACCGTTGTGCCTTCAGTCTAAAGGCTACCTTAATGTTCTAGATCGTAGAGCCGTTACTGGAGGTTATTGTGGGAGTAGTAACATTCTCACGTTGTCTGGCAGCTATCACCATAACAGGGAGTTTAAATCGTGCTGTTAGTCTGGAGAATAACAGCATAATTGATTGCTCATATCCTTGGATACGCAGATGAAGATTCACGATCGACTAGGCCCACATGTCCGTGAGCCCTATCGATTAGGGACCGGTCAGAGAAGAACTTACTACCAGGAGGTGGTCGTAGAAGAGCTTACGACCACAGGCTGATCGTAGAAGGACTTACGACCATAGAGTAGTCGTAGGACTTACGACTATGGGGCAATCATAGAAGAACTTACGACCTCCAGCTTCTCCCTTACGGCTATTAAGGGGTATACTCAAGAGTTATATGACGTCATTATTATCCATAATATGAATTATAGATAAATGATTAAATGAGGATTATTATATCCTCGTCAAGTGCCCAACTCTAAATCTGGTCTTGGACCGTGCAAAAACTTTGTCGGGCCAATCGGTCGAGCCTTATGCCCTCATGAAATAGCTCGAGGCTCGTGAGCTGAGTCAGTTCGAGCTCTTGAAATTTTGAGCCGAGCTGAGCCCCATGTTTAGCTTGAGAAAAAAAATCAAGCCAAGATCAAGCCGGCTCGCGAGTCAATTTGGCTCGTGCTTGTTGACTACGCAGTCACCAATTCCTCATCCATCCTCCCAAATTCCCCACCTCCCACCCTACTCCCAATCCCTAATTCCCCTTTCCCCACCCCATCCATCCCAATCCCTTCCTCTCCCGCCTCCCACTCCCACCGGGGACCTGGCCACATCCTACCCCCCACATCCTGAAGGACCCGAACCCACCAGTGGCCGAGAAGAAGCCAATGGTGACGGAGTTGTTCCCCGTGGTGGACCTCTGCATGCTCTCGTAGTCTGACCTAGATGCCCTTGCCGCCACCTCCACCCACGTCGTCACCCCGCGGAGAGCTGCCCGACGACGACCCCCTCCTGCATCTCAAGATCGACCGCTCCGTCTTCGACGAGAGCGCCGGTTCCCGCAAGCAGACCTTCTCCCGCCTCCGCCTCCTCCTCCTCCTTCTCCTCCCCTTCCACCTCCCCTTCCTCCACCCCGCTATCAGCAGGCACTGACCCCGAGAATCATGTCATCGCCTACCACCTCCGCGGCCTCTTCGCTCGTGACGACCCCTCCCTCCTGCCCTCTGACCCCGCCGCGGCCGCCCACCCACCCTCGACCACCTCCACTGCGGCTGGCCACCTGTGTCGAACCCAGGAATGAAGGATCCTGAATCCTCTGTGTTCATACACTAGTCCAGGATTTTCAGTGTACACATTCACAAAAATGATATCACAAACATATCACGCATTCTATTAATAACAATAATTCAGAGTTTAATACGAATAGGGCCTGAGGCCAAATAAATAAATAACACAACGAAAACAAAAGTAGTAGTAGTAGGCCACATGATTCGCCACAAGCAATCGTCTGGCGGCGTAGCCTAAGCGTCGGTGTCCTCACCATCCTAATAGAAGTCTTCTCGTGAATAAAGATATTCAGCAAGAGTGAGCACAACTACCGTGCTCGCAAGTTACACCCAATATTGAATTATGATGCATGCATAAGGTAAACAAATGAGATTGGCAGGGTTTATTTGCATAAAACAACATTTTCAGTTTAAATACTCATATTAATTTCCAAGGCCATTTTTATACTATATCTAAAATCAGATTTTTAAATGACAGTTGTATAGTGGATAACCTCCATGATTGAATGGTGAAGGATACCCTCCTATCACATGGCTAACCGCCCAATTTTACCACAAGGATTATCCATCCTAAAATCATCTGTTGAAATCATTTTAAAAACCATAAACAAAGTCTAACTTAAAGTGGCTTTGCTAGCATGTCCATGACCGTGGACGCGGCTATTCGAATAGTTTTCTACTCTGCAGAGTTTGTACAACTTTACCCACACGAGATAATTTGCTCTTTATGTCAGCCAATACATGCTTCCGAAGGCGTGTGACTAAGCAATTATTACAAGGTCATTATAATGTTCTACCTTATGGTATTTATGCCCACTAAGGTTTCGCTTCCATTGGACTAACTGTCCTCCAGGAGCCCCCTCTTGCGCCAGGTGGGACTATTGTCTGACCGACACCCACACAAACAACATGGCACAAATAACAATGAGGTATCACAAATTATTAAGCCAGGTCCTGCCCAAACAAGACATGTGGTGGTACGGTAAGGCATAGCAAGATGCGGTTCAAAGACCGGTTCTTAACTGACTTGGGTGTCTTCCAAAATAAACCCTAGGCCTTAACCCTAAACAGACTAAGCCCGTGCATAAACCTGCACCCATCATTCATCCATTTCTCCCAAGTCCAAACCCATTTTGATTTTATTTTAAGTAAAACCAACTTTATAAATTTTCTATGGTAAAGCAATACCTATATTCAAATTTAAACCAGTTTGAAATGATTTGGCTAAATCCTCCCAAAATCACATTTATGATCTAGCATTTGCTAAGCACATGATTATTCTCAATATTATTTTATCTAATGGTGACAAGGAAATGATGATCAATATTCAAATTGGCTATACAAAAGCAATTGGAATAATTAATTATTTAAACAAGGAAGTAAAATAATTGAATAAAAGTATGCATGCAATAATAATTTAAAAACTAAATTAAATAAATTAAAAATATTGGGAGCAATATGGTCAATGGTATAACTTGCCTACATTGAAGTCTTGGTACTCTAAATCCTCTCAAGGATCGAACTCTCCGGAGTCGTCGAAGTCTATACGCGAAATACGATAAATTCAATTAAAATTCAAATAAATTCAAAAATATAAATCAAACTAACTCCAAATCAAATAATTTTAGTTTAGTTAGCTAGATGTTAATTTTATACAAATTTAGAAATTTGAAACTCCCAAATCGGAGTTTGGATGCAAAAGATATGGGTTTTGGAAGTTTTAACCCTAAATCTGAATTTAAATGATTTTCCTGAATTATTTTTCTAAAAGAAACTCTAATTACTGTGCAAGGATGACGTCAGCACGCAGGGTTTCAGAATAAAACAAAACCCTGACAAGCGGGACCCATGTGTCATGGACACGGTCCACATGAATTAAGCCCACGGAGTTTTGGCTCTAGAGGGCTGGGTTGACGGGGCACCACGTTGGATCCAACGCTGAGGTGGCGTCGTGGTGGCGCGCACGTGGCAGCGCCATAGTGGCAAAAGGCGGCGAGGTTCTCGGCCCTAGGGTCGCCGGAGTTGGGCTGCACGGTGGCGACCGGCAAGGTGCGCAAAAGAGAGAGGGAGGTGTGGCGATCATGATGCGCTCACCCAGGTGACGAGAGGAGGACGGAGGCGGCCGGCGGCGTGGTGCGGGCGAAGGTGAAGTAGTAGCTCCGAGGGTCCTCCGACAAAGCGAGTGGGCGCATCGACTTCGCGACGATGCGACGATGGCGACGATGCGCAATCGAAGGTTGAAGTCGTGAATGCCAAATAGTAGTCTCATTACCACTGCAAATATGGTTCGCAACATTATTACACAAATCTGAAAGAGATAGGCGTAACAAGCCTCCGCACACATAGCCTTTACCAACAAATTGTCCACACTTGGACACTACAAATTTATTAGACTCAAATACCAGTCTAAAGCCATCTCTACACAGAAGAGATCCGCTGATGATATTCTTATTGATAGATGGCACATGATGCACGTTCTTCAGTTGCACAATCTTCCCCGAAGTATACTTCAGATCGACCGTGCCAACACCATGAACAGTGGCATGTGACCCATTTTCCATTAAAACGGCTGAATCCTGAGTGACCTGGTAAGAAGAGATCAATGAAATATCAGTATACACATGTATATTAGCACCAGTGTCTATCCACCAATCGGTAGATTGACACACGGAAAGAACAGTAGGTAAATTATCATACCCTCATGTTCCCGTCTCAGTAGTACCAACAACAATATTAACAGACTTGGAATTCTGTCCTTGCTGATTCTTCCCACCCTTGCGTTGGCTGCAATCCTTGGCCCAATGACCAGGTTCACCACACACAAAGCAAAGGCCATCCTTTGTGTTCTTCTTCTTCTTCTTGAAGCTAGTTGTTTGTGCAGTCTTGTTTTTGCCTTTGAACTTTTGAGCTTGGTCATTCTTCTTCTGCACTACATTGGCACTAGAATGTCCCTCATTACCTCTAGTGTGTGTATCTTTTGCCCTTGCCTTCTCTTCAACATCAAGAGACCCAATGAGATTTTCAACAGAAAACTCTTGTCTCTTGTGTTTCAGAGAAGTAGCAAAATTCCTCAAAGAAGGAGGAAGCTTGTCAATAATGCCTCCTACGACAAACTTGTCCGGTAACACATACTTGAAGTGCTCAAGTTTTGTGGCCATAGATTGTATCTCATAAGCCTGTTTAACTACAGAACGGTTATCAACTATTCTATAGTCATGGTATTGCTCCATGAGATACAATTCACTGCCTGTATTCGAAACCCCAAACTTGGCCTCGAGTGCATCCCACATCTCTTTCCCAGTTTTAATCACCATGTATGCATCAACTAACTTCTCACCAAGAACACTAACCACGACACCTTTAAAGACGTTATCAGTAGCCTCGAACGCTTGCTCTTGTTCAGGAGTAAGTGTTCCTTCAGGCTTGCCATTTTCCACATGAAAAACGTTCATGGCAGTTAGCCAAAGCACCATCTTGGTGCGCCACCTCTTGTAATTCGCACCATCGAACTCAGAGGGTTTGAGCGCAGCAGCAAAGCCAGTTGACGAAAAATGCCTAGAATAAGGTTTTTGGATTGTTGAATATATAAGCATTTTTCGAATTACTTTAATCCAAAAATATGCTAGATAAATCATGGAAATTACTCTAGCCATTTTCACAAAGCATGTAATCAAGAACACTATAGCTATACGAATTTCTAGAAAGATAGAAAATAGCATACCTATCTTAGTGTTCAAGACTACAACAGATAATAAAGCTAACCAAGCAACAAGTGCGAGATAGCCATACCTAGATCCAGTGGAAGAAGCAGCAGCAGCAGGAGTCTTGATGAGGTAGTCGTTCGTCATGGCGTAGTGGACGTCGTGGTAGTAGTCGTGCAGTTGATGTAGACGTAGCAGAAAATCGGATGAAGAGGAAGCAACGAGCAGTCGCGCAAACGCTCCCTAAAAACCTTATTCATCCTCGCTCGTGCAAGTATTCTGTCTTAGTCTTTCGTAGAGAGGAGAGGATTGGAGAAGAACCAGTACTCTGTTCCTTTTGATAGCCAAAAACAAAGAGGCCAAAGGCTTTTAATTCGACAAGGAAACGGTCGCCATTGATTCGCCATCAACCAATGTTAACCGCAGCTATTACTCACTAGTAACTGAACCGTTACTACCAGCCGTTCGTTAATGTCATTACTACGAGTCGGTGCGTTTCGATTTTCGAATAGATAAAGAAAAACGCGTCCGCACGGCACGGCACGGCTTGGCTCGGCGAGCGAGTGAGCGAGCTCGCGCGTGTATCGGCTCTTTCCAATTCCACAAGAAAGGCCACCACGTTTCACCTTATAAAATGGTGTAACTCTTCTTCATCCCTCCATATAGGACTAAACAGTTTTAGCACGTGCATATGTGTCTTTAAGATTTTTCAAAAATTAATTAGAATTAAAATCAGATCTAGCCCATATTAATTCTAACAGTGCGAGCTTGAATCGAGCTAGCTCGGTTCGGCTCATTTCCACCTAGGCTAAACTATGGTCGTACACTTGTACCTTCGGCCAGCAATACTGGGTTACCTAGTGTGAAGAACTGGAAGGTGTTGTTCTTCTACGCTCGACGCGACTTTTACATGCAATCATTGATGACGACGTCACCTTAGAAAAGTCTTTTGCGACTCTAACTTCATCCTTTTCTAGAACACACAATTGCGTGACTTTGCATTAAGAAGTTAACAAGCTCAACAGTGCAACAGTGACCAGGGTTTTTAATATCGTCGAAAACCGGTTCTATCGGACCCACCCCTAGAACCATAAACCTGTGCCAAAATTTCCTGTTTGGTTGAATTTTATAAAAAAAAAACTCAGATTTGCTTTTTTTAAAAAAATTAAAATCCAGAAAATAAAAAAATAGAAAAATTTGGGCCGGAATTTCCCGATTATTGGCCACCCGTTATTTGTTTTAAACCGGTTACCCGATCCCTGACAGTGACTCTACAAAGGAAAACCCGGTTACCAGAAGCAAAGAAAACCAAAGGAGAAGAACAACAAAAACTCCAGCAACAAAAAAATTGAGGCACAACAAACCGTACATCCAGGTGCTTTGCTCCGGCAATCTCCCATAGCCTCACATCGTTGTTTTTAAGGACGAGCTTCCTCGAGCATAGCCACCAATCTTGAAGTTCGCTCTCTAAAGGAAGACGTACAACCAGCCGATGTCAGTTGAACCAGTTTGTTTATATTATACCATACTTGTCCGGAGAATCTGCAACACTAACTTCATACACTACGATGACTTCTACACGATTGATTTCTCTTCTTCGATCGGGTCAAGAATTAGGTGATCCATGAACGTCCCCTAACCTCTACATTATAGTGGATTACGTCTAAAAAAATACAGTAGACTAGATGACAGGTTTGATTGTAGATTTGTAGGGCGGACTGAGCTAACTTTGAACCAAACGTTAATACATAGCCTGCTGGTTACATTAGATGCATCATGCATACTCGACAGCAAGGCTTGTCCCGTGAACTGTTATCACTGGCCGGTCGGCCGGTCCGAAGGCCGATTGAGGTGTTGGATAATGCCCGCAGCTTCGTTGAAAGAATATAATGTCTACAGCAAGCCATCCGGTTATGTCGGAATACTGTTGTTTTTAACAAAAAGATTGTCACTAACCCATTGCAGATTACCTTTTTGAGTGAACAATGGCCGAGGGCTTGGGCATCTTCGCAGAAATTGACTTAGAATGAGTCCATATTGGCTGGAAGCGACAGATTGAAACTGGTGGCGAAGCAATTGTTAAGCATACATGGGTGGCGGTTTAGCCGCGGGATCTGTAATGCTTAAGCTATTTTTTGTTATCGTTTGTTTGTAAGGTTTTAAACCAGTTTTAACGGTTGTGTTTATCTTGGTACTTCAGACCTTTAATAAATTAGGCTGTGTGCATCCTTGATGCAAAGGCCGAGAAAGATTTTCTCTTCCATTATCTAAAAAAAAATTTATCCGTTTTTTCTTGCATTATATAGTCAGCAACTCAGTCATGGACTAGCCAATGACCATCAGAACTGGGTTACTTACCTATAACAGTACTAGTCGCAAAAGCGCAAAACTACAAAACTGAAAGAGTAGTACGCTTCCATGCTTGAGGTAACGCAATAATTGAATCATTGACGACTTTGCGCGATGGAATTCTCTTCTTCGATCAGGCCAGTGAGCTCAAGGTCAAGAATTAGGTGAACGTACCTTAACCTACATCATACTGGATTAAATGGATCACTTTTTCCCCTGATAGATGGATTAAATACAGATCACCGAAAAAGCAAATGCAGATTAAGCTAGCTTGTGACACAATCTACTTCACGTTTGCCGAAGCCGATGGTCCTGTGGTATAATCGAAATCTTGTCGCCAACCCTGGGAGCTCAGAGGAGTGGAGTGGCAAAAACCGGCATGTGACGCGCATCTGCCAGAATTCCAGTACTGGCTCTGGAAAACCGTCAAGTTTGGTCAGAACGGGTAAGGCAGAAAATCGTGCACAATCCGTCAGTGACTCGGTATAAAATCGGTCTCTTCATAAAAAGTCTATATAGATCGGTAATTTCTACGTTCGGATGAACTAGCCTGTATTAGACTAATTGACTTACTGCTACTAATCATCCGTTTTGCCTGCAGCCATTGGTTTTCTGGAACCTGGAAGTGATGACAGCATGCTCAAATCAGAGACTATACTAGTCCTAATTCAACTTGTTTAGAAAAGACAAAATACATCAATTCGACAATGACTACTCCATGTAGAGTAGTAACTCTCAGACACATTAAAAATGTGATAACTGTGTAGGAACTGTAAACTGCCAACTACTACTATGCTGTCGATTAATGACATCTGACTGAATTCAGACACCGGGTTACTCAAACCCTGTTCTCAAGTTTGGTAGTAGTAAATGCTGAACTTTCTCCTCCGGCCATAGGATATCTATGCCTGGGCTGAAGCATTGTTCTAGTACGTAGCTGAAGGTTCCCTGAAGGAGTAGAGTATCTAGCGCAAATGCTATTCTTGGTGCAAACATGTGATCTTTGCCGTGAGCTGTTTGATCAAGGTGGGAACGCGTTACTGCATCCATATCTGCGCGGCATTTACACGGAAGATCCAATGCATGATCGTCCATGGTATGGCTTGCATTACGGGCAAACCTAGAAGTGCAGCCGAAGCAGTGATCATTACTGAGATGACTGACCACCTCCGTGCACAGGCAATGACAACTTGGAGCATTGGCAGTAGTAGCTGTGCCTTTTAATTGAGCAGCTTCATGGCTCATGCGCACACCTCCGAGTTCGAGCTTGGCAGTACTACACCTCGCTGACAGCAGTGATAGGACGGTCCCGTTTCTACAGCGCGGCAGGCGGCCGGCAGTCCGGCAGAGCATCGATACGTTGCCATCGGCAGCCCTACCGCTGCATGCGCGTGCAGCTTCAGCTAGCGCTCGAGAGAAGTTAAGTTGGAATGCAGGAGGTGTGGGGAGGGCAGAGGGAGATCACGCTGGAGCAGCAAGACAGCAAGCCAGCAAGAAGCACTACTGTGCTATATTAATTTCAACTTTATTTGGACTAGTTTCCTACAATATAAAGGATCAGTTAGCTGGCTCTGGTTGCTGCAATTATACAGCTGATGGCTTTGAGAATCGGTGTCTGAACAGTTACCGTTAGGTGCATGGCCCAAACCTCTTGTTTTGGATGGAACTTGTAAGGGGACGATCCTCACATAGGGATGCGTCTCGGAACCGTCCGATCATGCTACAGTGTTTGGAACGTTAAAATTCCACAAAAAATAATTCAATTTCCATAGGAATCAGAAAAAAAAATCCAAGTTTCATACATGACCTATATATAAGTTATACATGACAAATTCAACTGCTCCTTTCTTTTGAGCACAAGCAGCTCATTTCATTTGGTCCCTGTCGGGGCTGATCCCATTACCCAACCACTAATAGACCCTTGTAACTAATCAAAATCAATACTGAAACTATCATTTTTTTTTTGGAGAAAAAGATATTCATGTTTATACCAGTACCACAATAGGCTTTTCTGTTAGAATTCATCCATGTGGCACGCAGCAGATCATCAGAAGCGCGGTATGCAAAAGCCCTGTATATGTGAAGAAGCGGCGTATACTACATATAGTATACAAAAAATAATTGTTGCCGACCAAAAATGCGTTATTGTGGGCGCAGCAACGAGAGAAACTCAGAGAGATAGATAGGAGAAAGAGTGAGCTCTCTTTTACGGTACAATTAATTGTACTGTCCGTTCATTACTTTTGATCCAATAGTTTATAGTAGTTATGATTTAATTATACTATATCTGGTAGTATAAATAGTATAATCCCAATAGGGATAGAATTGTAATTGTCTATGTAGGAATCACATACCATCAGAGTAATGTTTTCAGCCCTAGTTGAAAAATCCATAATAGTCTCACGAAAAATTTATAAATATAAACAAAAGTCTATTATTCTCTTAACCAATGAATGATTAGATTTGATTTATACTACCCATATACTTCCGGTAGAATGTATCGAAATTTCTCGAAAGAAAACCTAGATCTTCGAGCAGCTAGCTCGTTTCATATATTTTAGTCCCTATCCGACTGATCCAACTACCAACACGCAACCCTCGCAATGTTGCAATTAATCAAAATTGACGGAAAACGTTTTTCGTATTTATACCAGAATAGACCAGCCCGAAGAACGAGCTCACGTGGCGCTACGGGGCATGAGAAGCGCGGGAAGGAACCTGCACACCGCCCAACCAACAAGAGCAGAAGAGCTTACACATTTTCTCGTTTTAAAAAAAAGAAAGGCAGGTCAATCAATCAAATTGATCTTGATCAATCGAACGAAGAAGCAACACTGCAAGTGCAACACGCTGGGACGCTCCAATGCATCACGCCTGACCAAGATCAATCGAACGAAGAAGCAACACTGCAAGTGCAACACGCTGGGACGCTCCAGTGCATCACACCTGACCTGTCTGCCTTCCCGGCCACACCCACACCAGCACGGCAGCACCAGGCCAGCGCGCGCCTTTGGCTAGCTCGCGGCGCTGCGAATGCGCTACCAGGCGATCAGTACGCGTCCACTTGTGCAGTTGTGCCTCCTTAATTCCAAGTAGTTGAGCGCCCCCCGTAACTACCACCATTAATAGGCCACCCTCCCCACCTATTTCTCCTCTCTCCCCTCCCATTTGCTTACTTCTACCCTGTGCGGGTCCCACCCTGACATTTTTGCGCCCCTTTCTTCTCCGGATCAAAGTCACCTGCTACAGTAAAGTGACTTTGCTTCCTAGTCGTCGGATCAAGAAACGAAGGCTGATATCGACCCGAATACTGCAGCGAACAACTGCAGCAGTATAGTAGCGAAAACAGAGCGGCTCGGGTAGTGTAGCATAGGTGCTGTATCATCTTATCTGGGCCGTTCGTTTATATCCGACGGCCGAGAATCGTCTAAAGTCCGTTGTATTCTCACTACCTGTGTATGGCATACGAGTCGGAGAAGAGCCGCTCTGCTTTGCATTGGACGCCTATAAATTTGAATGCTCGCGCGGCTGGATGTTTCACTTCCGAGTCCGAGGCAGGTGAGGTGCCCGTCCAATTATTCTCCCGGCTCCGTCTGTGCGCGCACTCTGTTCGCCCTCACGCATCCGGGTCCGGCGCTCTCTGTTCGCACTCACACCAAAGGCGACGTTGCGTTCCACTTGACACGTTTTGAGAGAGAGCTAGCTCCATGGAAGCTGCGACGGCGGCGGTCATGGAGAGGGAGCGCCTCACGGCCGAGATGGCCTTCCGCGGGGACGCCCAGGCCGAGGGCGAGCCGGCGCCCAGCATCGTCATCAAGATCCGCCGCCGCCTCCCGGACTTCGCGCGGTCCGTCAACCTTAAGTACGTCAAGCTGGGCATCCGCCACGGCGGCAGCCCTACGTCGTACCTCCCGATGCTGTGTGTACCGCTGCTGGCCGCCGCCGCCTACAAGTTCGTCCGCCTCGACGTCATCTACTACTCTATCGACCTGCTCACCTGCGTCGCCTGGCTCGGCACCGCGTTGCTGCTGCTCACCGTGTACTACTTCAAGCGGCCCCGACCGGTGTACCTCGTGGAGTTCGCTTGCTACAAGCCGGAGGACGAGCACAAGATCTCCAAGGCGGGCTTCCTCGAGATGACCGAGAGCACCGGGTGCTTCAATGACACGGCGCTGGATTTCCAGACCAAGATCACCAACCGCTCCGCGCTCGGCGATGAGACGTACCTCCCCCCCGGCGTCCAGGCGCGGCCGCCGATGCTCAACATGGCCGAGGCGCGGCTGGAGGCCGAGGCGGTCATGTTCGGGTGCTTGGACGCGCTGTTCAAGGCCACCGGGATCAACCCGCGCCGCGACGTGCGCATCCTCATCGTCAACTGCAGCCTCTTTAACCCGACGCCGTCGCTTGCGTCGATGATCATTAACCATTACCGGATGCGGGAGGACGTCAAGTCGTTCAACCTTGGCGGCATGGGGTGCAGCGCCGGCCTCATCGCCATCGACCTCGCCAAGGACATGCTCCAGGCGAACCCCAACTCGTATGCGGTTGTCCTCAGCACCGAGAACATTACCCTCAACTGGTACTTCGGCAACGACCGCTCGATGCTGCTCTCCAACTGCATCTTCCGCATGGGCGGCGCCGCGGCGCTGCTCTCGAACCGGCGCGCGGACGCCGGGCGCGCCAAGTACCGGCTGCTCCACACCGTGCGGACGCACAAAGGCGCCACCGACGAGTGTTTCAACTGCGTGTATCAGCGCGAGGACGAGGTCGGCAAGGTCGGCGTTTCTCTGGCGCGGGAGCTCATGGCGGTGGCCGGCGACGCGCTCAAGACCAACATCACCACGCTGGGTCCCCTCGTCCTCCCGCTCACCGAGCAGCTCAAGTTCCTCAAGTCCCTCATGACGCGCCGCGTGTTCCGCGTCAAGGGGGTGCGCCCGTACATCCCGGACTTCCGGCGCGCGTTCGAGCACTTCTGCGTTCACGCCGGCGGCCGCGCGGTGCTGGAGGAGGTGCAGCGCAGCCTGAGCCTGGAGGACAGGGACATGGAACCGAGCAAGTGCACGCTGCACCGGTTCGGCAACACGAGCAGCAGCTCGCTGTGGTACGAGCTTGCCTACGCTGAGGCCAAGGGCCGCGTGCAGCGCGGCCACCGCGTGTGGCAGATCGGGTTCGGGTCGGGGTTCAAGTGTAACAGCGCGGTGTGGCGCGTGCTCCGTGACGTGCCGGCCGTGTCTTCCGGCGCCGCGGGACCGGACAGGAAGCGCGCGGAGAGCTGCAACCCATGGGTGGACTGCGTCGAGAAGTACCCGCCAAAGGCGTACGTCTGATGGTTACGTTACGTGACTTTACACAACAATTGTATGATTCATTTCTCCTCACGATAAAAAAAGGACATGTGAGGAAAACTATTTTTTTCTTTCAGTATTTTCGTCCTGTAGGTGTTTGTAGACAGTGCTAGGTTTTGGAATTCAGAGTTCCAAAAGCTGGCAGTGCCATTTTCAGCTTTTGTACTGGTAGTACTGTTTGTTTTACACTTCTTGGCCTTCTAGAAGTTGGGGGAGAAGAAGGCACACCACTTCAGTTCACAGGACTGGAGAATCATTGGTCAAGTGTGAATTAAAAACGAGAATAATATGAGGTTTCAAGTTTATATGGATTAGATTGCTGTTCAATGCTAGGTCTCAAATTGTTTGTACCACTAGATTCCATTAGATGAATCCCAGCACATGAGCATCCATTTCTATTCTTAAATTGATGTCAAGTATTGTTTGAGGTCCCGTGATCCATGCGGCCAAGGTGCCGCAGTTTTGTTGGTTCGAATGAGGAAGTTCATGCATATTGATTGGTGCGTGTAATCGTTTAAGGACGATCTAGGAAGGAAACCTGTATATAAGTACGACTTCTTCTTTTAAGTTCTCATGGGTAAGGATGGGGAATATCCAGTTCAAGGCATGCTTGATTAATGTTAGGTATGGTAGCTCGGTGTTCGATCGACTTAGCAATCCATGTGGTTCTCGGTCGTTCATCAAATTAATTGCAGCATCCATCTGTTTTGCATGACCATCACACAACGCTCGTCTGACTTTCTGCATGATCAGCGTGGAACGATCGAAACGAATAGGGTATACATGTAAAAAAATTAGGGAAAAGTAATACTGTTTTGGCCCTCCACATCTAACTATATATCTGTCTATCTATTATATGTTAAAAGTGAGCTGTTAGGCCACACTATACCGTTAGAATGCATTCTGTAGGATCGTTAACGGCAATCAGAGAGGGGTGAATAATTGTAATCCATAGCGGAAACTTTTTTCATCAAATCTACTGTCTTGTGAGTTTTCAATCTGCTAATACAGCAAGGACAAAAAAACAAAACAAAAAGAAAACAGCAAACAAGTTTCCTGGTACTGTAGCAAGGCGGACATATACTGTAGCAGCATCAAGTACTGTTGCTACAGTACGCGTTACTGTAGCAATTTGAAGACCGAAAGTACTGCTTTCAATTCGTGAAAACAAAAACCAATTAGCTTTCTTTCTCCTGCTAACACAGCAGCTACAAGCACCAACAAAAGTCACAGCCGCACGAAATCCAAAGCCGTCAGCTCGCACAAGCGAAAGCTGTCCTGTCTACAGCTGCCGGCCCTCTCCTTTTTTTTGTCTATCAAAACCGCTGCATGCAACAAGCCGCCGCACAAGACTTCTGTAATCTGCTTCAAAGTTGCGCGCTAGCCCTCACAGCCGCCGGCACTAAGCACTTTTTCCTAATCCTCTAATCCTTCAGAGCCACTGTGAACTCATCTATAATGCAAAAGCAAAAGGCTGGACAACATGTTTGCTCCAACAGCATGCACATCAATCAATCACATCCAAAAATCTCATGTAGTAGCACATCTCCTATACAGCCCCGTGATTACCTCAATCAAATCCAAAATCCTGTAGCCTAGCACCCGACTGTCTCACCTCTGTGCTGTCGCCAGACCTGAGCTTATCTCTCTAATTTCCTTCGTTAACAGCCGGTGCCGCCGCCAGCTATTTTCTCTGTACCGCCGCCTCCGCCTTCTATTTTCTGGCAAATAACCCTAACAGCCGCAAGCCTATTTTTTTCTCGAGCGGTACCCTCCTCCACAACCAGCTAGTCTTATATCATGTATATCTCTAGGACTCAAAAACCACTTCGGACTCCAATCCTAATTCCATCCAAGTACTAGACCCAATACGTAACCTTATACGTATGGTCACCTAATACAACTCTCAGCTTTCCAATTTTGGACATCCCAAAATTATCACATGTTGTAGCCTCCGGACTGCACCCTCTGTAGCTCCAACACGCTTCATCCATCTTTGATCTCCACGCGCCCCAACTCGAGCTCGATCGTCTCCTCCAGCATCCTCGACCCTCTGGACTATGACTTCGCACCAAGCCATCTCCCGATCACCGTCGTAGACCACGATCGCCTCCGAGTTACCCTGCACATGCAAAGACCAAAACACCATCTTTTTCCGACACAAGTTTTTCTCAACTTGATCGACATTAGTCCACACACGCGCCACATGCCTCAAATAATATCAGTACTCAACATTGTCAATTATTCATCAACTAAAGTATACTAGACCTAGCCACATGGTCTAACACATTCTCAACGGTATAACAGTTTCATGTAGTTTTGTGATATTTCAGTTGCTTAAAAGTTCTTGATTTCGAGTTTGAAGTTTCGACTAGGTTTTAACACGTTTCGTGAAAAGTTTCAAAAATGTTTTTGGTTACGAGTTTGATGTTTCAACGTGTTTTATGAAAGTTTCAAAATGATTTCAACGCTTTTTTATGAAGTTTGAGAAAGGTTTCAAGTAAGTTTCATAAAAAAAATTTGCAAGTTTCAAGAAGTTTCAAAAAAAGGTTTCAAGGAAGTTTTAATCATAAACAAGACAGGATGAAACTTCTGAGTTTCAAGCAAGCTTCATGAGTATTCAAATTTTGAAAAGAATGAAGCTTATAGTTTCATGATGTTTCAAAAAGTCCAATGAAAATATTTTAAAAGTTTCAGGTTTCAGTGAGTTTCACATATTTCTAGTAGTTTTCAGATGATTACAAGAAAGTTTCAAGCCTAAGTTTCAACAAGTTTCAGATTTTAGAACTCAAGTTTCAATACGTTTAAGACAAAAGAGTTTCAAGAAATTTCAGCAAGTTTTATGAAGTTTTAAGAAGTCACATGAAAATATTTTAAAAGTTCCAAGTGTAGTGAGTTTCGCATATTTCTAGAAGTTTCCAATAAAGTTTCAAGCCCAAGTTTCATATTTCAGAACTCAAGTTCAATAAGTTTCAAACAACAAAGTTTCAAGAAGTTTCAGCAAGTTTCAAGAAGTCTCGTGAAAATATGTTGAATATTTCATGTTTCAGTGAGTTTCACGTATTTCTAGAATTTTCAGGAGATTACAAGAAAGTTTCAAGCCCAAGTTTCAGATTTTGGAACTCAAGTTTCAACAAGTTTTAGACAAAAGAGTTTCAACAAGTTTTAAACAAAAGAGTTTCAAGAAGTTTCAGCATGTTTCAACAAGTTTTTTGCATGTTTCATGTTTCAAAATCAAAATTCATGTATGTTTGGAAAACTTTCAAGTTTCAGAAGCAAAATCCAAGCATGTTCTAGGCAGTTTCAAGCACATATTGCAAGTTTCAAACCAAAAAAGATTCAAACAGGGCGGTTTTAGTTTATACGTTGGAGTGATTGTCTTATTGGCCCCGTTCACGCAAATTGACAGCGTTGTCGAGCATTGCTTATGCGCGATGTAACCGATGTGTCCCCTCGGCTGCACATGCTTGTCTGCACCTCGCCCCTACACATGTCCATGTCTTTTGCATCTGCTCCTCGTCACGCTCGCACACGGCCACGGCGGCTCCGAGCATAATCGCTGTCAACTTCTAATGAGGCATGGCGTCCGCGTGCCTACTGGGAGTCACTCGTTGTCACGCTCGACAACAACTGATCACGGAACGCCGTAGTTACACACCCATCTATGGCTGCTCGTTGTGCACCATGGTGGCCGGCCTCCGCCCAACCAGCTGCTCACCGGCCACCGTTGTGTATGTGTGTGTGTGTGTGTGAGAGAGAGAGAGAGAGAGAGAGAGTGTGAGATGAGGTGCTGTCGGATAAGGCTAAGGCAGATACATGAGTGGATGTGAACGGTTTGGTTTGGATAGGAATAGGGATTATGTGGAAGCATCAGAAGGTGCACGAGGATCTTGTTGGGAGTGGTTCGGACCACGTGGAGCCATACCATCATTTTTTAGTAGAACACTATAGCGTTCTCTATTTTTTTTCTGATATTAAAAATGGATGCCAGTAAGAAAAAAAATGAAATGTTAGAAATTCTCACAAAAAACATTCGACCATTGACTAGGTGAACCCTAATCAAAGCTGAACTATAGCATCCATTGGATGTTATTAAAAAAGAGAAATATGCTAAAAATTCTTAAAAAAAAATCTCTAGCCCTTAATCTGGTGGACCCTAATTAAAGCTAAACTATAACGGCCATCGCAGGTTAGTACTTGGAGATATATGGTACTATGTAATTTTAAAACTAAAAGAGAAAATATTTGTACTTAGAGTTATATGACACTTTGTAATTTAAAAACTAAAAGAAAAGCTCTTCCATTTTGCGTTCAAATCCTTTTTACTTTCCTTTTTCCTCTTATGTCAAGTTATTTTGTTTGTTTAAAGTGTTCTATGATTTTTCATATGGATTGATAAGACCAGTTTATAATGAGTCAATTGAAATTATAAATGAATTAAGTGTTAAGAACCACCTTTAAGAATGAACTATTTCCTTAGCTTTGAAGGCTAGAAATTCTCAGCTATAGACTAAAGAAACACAAAGAGATGCAGAACGAAGACGTGCATGGTGTCTCTACGCATCGGACCAACAGCGAGGTGCATGTGTGCATTGAACATAAATATTCAAAAAGATATTATTTGTCAAGATAATAAGTTTGTCTGTACTCTCCCCACAATAAAAGGAGTTTTTGAAAAAAAAAAAAGGAGTACTATTCTTCAAGAGAAATACTAGGCAAACAGTATACCGTTCCCCAGCCACCGAACGATATAGTACACTATTGTTATGTATTAATCCAACCTTGCATGAGAGGTAACGCATGTAACCACATGATATGCATGTTGATGTGGTGTGCTTCGCGCGGAGAACGACAAGCTGCGCGCCGAGAACATGCGCTACAAGGAGGCGCTCAGCAACGCGTCGTGCCCCAACTGCAGCGGTGTGACGCGCCGTGTTATTACCCCAAGGGTAATCATACTTAGGCATACGGATTACTATTTATTTGCTCAGTAAAACACTGCACCAACGAATAGTAAGCCTTTACCAGGGTTACGCAGCAGAACAATAAGATAGAAACTGTATATTTTATTCCAGTAATAGCCACGCAAGGCTATGATTCTTAGTACATATATTATACAGCTACAAAAGGAACGACTCCGCTTTTCTCGCCAACCCTGAAGTCTTGGCCTCCTATTCGTCCCACGAGTCAAATATGGCATCCATCTCGCTCTGGTCCTCGTAGTCCGCGCCTTCTCCTCCTGTGGTTGCTTCAGTACCTGCAAGTCCTTCATCCCACTCGGGATAGCTCCCGGCCGGACTAGGATCTACAAAGGAGAATACTAACAAGGTTGAGTACACGAATGTACTCAGCAAGCATTAATAGCAAAGAATGCACTTGATTGACTCTACCTCAAGTCCTTATTCAAATTCCTACATCTTCTCTTATTCTGAAAATAGTTTTCAAAACTTAGGTTGTAATTTTAATTCTGAAAAGACTACTTGATTACTCGGAGAGAAGATAGACCTCCGGCGGTTCCCGTAGACTCCAATCCAGGAGACTGGCATGAATTCATGATTTTGCATAGCACTACGCAGGCTTGTACCACTTTACCCATAGTTATTCTGAGCTCTAAATGAGCCGGATCCCCTGCATTTCTTTTGATGCAGATTCGAGTTCAGAATACAAAACATTTTTCTAGGTTACGTGATTAAGTCTCCACCCATTACTTTCCGTCAGTGCTGATTTAGTCACGCTGCTGACCTCGTCATATACCGAGTTCCAGTAATATTGGTTGAGGCGGCTCTCTGCCCCAGCGCTCAACACTCCACCTTGGGGCGGCTCTCTTCCTGCTCCTAGCACTCCAACGTGACCCGTTGTGGAGAACTAAATTTCGTAACAAGGTAGCATTTTCTGCTCGCCTAAACGGGGAAATGATTGGTATTGAATTTACGGCTTCAGACCAAGCAAGAGTTTTGTTTGTCTTTATATTATAACCATATGTAAAAAGGGGCCCACGTCTTACCTCATCATCGTCGTCGTCGTCGTCGTCATCGTCGCGTTTCCCCTGCCAGGGCCCCCTTTTACCCACATATTAATTCTCATTTCTTTCTTTCTTTCTCATTCTCATTTCTTTCATACTCATCTTAATCATTTTCATCTCAATCATTGATTTAAGTTTTGAGAAAACAATTTTGATGCAATAAACATAATAGTGCAATATACGGTTTACATTTAATTTAACTATGTTTATGTTCAAGAGGATAGGTTGCCTTTGGAGTTGTAGGAAGGATTGGCGTCGACGAATCTCTAATCAATTTCTCCTGCCCATGCTGGTTCGTCCTCTGTAGCAACACGGTAGCACGAATAATAATATAAATAAATACATAGTTGATTTTGAGTGATATTATGGATACATAAGTTAGTGGCTTCTAATTGTTAGCTCGATTTAATTTAAATAAAGCTTTTCGAGTCCTCTGCTAAGTTAGCACTCCCCACTAAGCCGCTCTACTGTCTACTCACGCTATGCTAAAAAACCCAAGGTTCGCATAAAAGAAATACTACTCGCACTCATAATTAAAACATATAACCAATTTAATTCGATAGAAGCGCTTAAATGACTTTACTTAAGTTCGCCCGCATTTAATTTATTCTTTACAAAGGTTCGGGATTGCTTTAGTTAATTAACAAGATTAAAACAGCTTAATAAGCCCGACTAAAATGCCATCGATGCACAAGATTGCTACGCATGCAAATTAACTTGTTATTAACAGAACTAACGGCAACTCAAATTATTTTAGTAACTTCACAACAGATTGATTTTAAGTTTGGTTAATTCGATAAGACCCAAATTAAATCGTTCATTCGCAAAACTAATCAGCTAAAACTCATCTAATTTACTGCTAATAGCTAATGCTTCATATATAAGTACACAAATTATTAGCACTACAAAACTTCTAAAAATCTCCCACATCTAAACCCTTCTAAAACTAATCCCTAATTCCTCTAATTTATCTAACCCTTCATCCTGATGCCTCATAATCGGCCGATCCAAACACTTGTACCTACCCAGCCCTTATCCCCCCCCTCTCTCTCTTTCCCACATAGTCGGCCGACCCACACACGCACAGCCCACACTCTCATCCTCCCCCAAATCCCATCTCCTCTACCTCCTCCTCTTCTTCCCCAAAGATCCCCCATGGATCTACTACCGCCAGCTTCCCCCCTTCCTCCCTTCTCCACAAGGCGTTTGTTGCTCCTTCGGCCCGTCTTCCTCACCCGACCTTCTTGCCGCTTTGGGGTCCCTCGGCCCGGCCGCCGCCGGCCCGGCTCCTCCGAGCCCGCCGCCTCCACCGGCCTCCTTCTCGGCCACCGCCCTCTCGCCGGTCCCCTAGCCGCCACCGCCACGGGCCCTGGTTCCGCCGACCCGAAGCCTCCTCTCGGCTCCCTCCACTTGCCAGCCTCCACCAATCTTCTCCATTCGCCCTCGCCGCCTCCGATCTGGCGCCCGCCTCGGTTCACGCACCGGCCCGATCTCCTCGCGGCATGGCACAGGGCCAGCGCCGCCTCGGCCCGTGCCTCCCCGTGCTGGTTTGGCCCACCTGGCTCCTCCCCTCCGGCCGCCTTCTCCACTGGTGCCGCCTCCTGGCTCGATTGCGCGCCGCTCCGGTTCCCTGCTAGCTGGTCGCCACCGACGCCTCTCCTCCTCAGCCCGGCCTGCTCCTAACCCGGGCGCACTTGGCTCGGCCGGCTCGGCCGTAGGCCGCCGGCACTTTGGCCCGACTGCTCCTCTTGCGGCTTGGCCTACGGCCGCCGCTGACCTGCTACCCTCTACACCCCTCTCTTCTGACTATGCTCACGATTAAGCTTGAGTTTTTTTTGTGGTACTGATGGTTCTTGATCATGACAGGTGAGGTGATAATGGTGACTCCTATATGCTTATGCATGAGGGGAAAGATGGTGGTGATGGTGGTGAGCACAAAGATATCACTCCCTTCCTCTCTACCCTTCTCCCTGACTTCCTCCCTTGCTCTGAGATGCGAAGAACTGTGGGCTATGTCTTGATGCTTACAGGGGCTAGTTTGATTGGATAGATTTGGATGAATGGTAGAATGGATGTGGTGAATTGGTGATTGATGCTTGCATGTTGATGGCTCAAAAATGATGGATAACTGATTGAGTAGAAATATGATGGATTGGGGGAGATGGCTACCTTCTGGGTTTTGATTTGGGGGCTAGAATGGTGGTGTCGCGGTGCTGGTTGACGCCGCTGGTGATGTCCGCACGCCGGTGCTCTCCTTCTCCTTGGCGCTTCCCCTTGCCCTCCAGCGGCTTGATGATGGCTGCAGGCTTCGGCCTTGTTGGTGCTCCTGGCTGCTTGATGCTTGGTGATGCCAATGGTTCTGGCTCCTCCAGTCTTGCTCTTCTCCCTTGTTCCTTGGCTCCTTGACTTCTTGCCTCCCTTGTGGTTGCCACCGGTTGAAAGGAAAAGTGGCTGCTGGTTGGGGATGAAGTGAGAGTGTAGTGCTAGCTTTGCTTGGCTTGGGATGAGCTTGGGAGGGTGTTGGCTTGTTTTGGGCTTGTGGAGGGTTCTGGTTGTGCATGAATGAAATGGGGGGGCAATGTGTGGCTTTGTGAATGGTAGTCTTTATATGGAGGTGGCTTTGGCCATGCACTCTCTTGCCCAAACACAAGACCATTTTGCCTTTGCTCTTATCCTTATGGCAAGATTTTCGTTGGGGGCTTTTTGGTCTGTGGTTAGGAAATCACTATGCAGGTGATTTTACGTGGTCGAGTAATTCGGTATCTGAGGGTGTCGGATTAAATTAAACGGGATGATGAAACCTCTGAAAGCAAAGAGGTCTTTGGTTAACTCTAGTTTGTCTGGGTACTTTGACGATCAAGCGGCTGGCTAGCTTGAGTTGATCAGGGAACCCTAGTGTGCTTCGAAAAATTCTGACGGCCACTTCCAACCTTCTACTTTCTATTTACTATTATCCACTTGGCTTTGGCTTGCTAACCGCTTTCTAATTTTTCTAACGAGCGATGGGAATGGATCGTGAGATGGCTCTATGGACTGGTGCTCAAGGTATAAGGTGGCAAGGATAGCTGCTGCTACAAGAATGCAAGAAGCAGATACAATTGAATTAATTGTTGTTATGAATACTGCAGTTGGTTGTAAAATTAATTTTGAAACAAGCAATGGGTTTGTAATATATTACTTCTGTTTTGTACTTGGATTGATGAAATATTTTTAGGGTTGTCACAAGGGTGTATTCTTTGATTGTGTTGGAATGTGTAAATATTCCGGAGTTCGTATTAATGATCCACTTATGCCTGCAATGGATTTATTTTTGTAATTGACTCTTGGTTGATAATGATATTGGAGAAATTGCTTTTTATAACCCTCTTGTTGCCAGATGCAATGATTTTGCGTTGATATAACTCTGAAATTACTATTTGTTCTAGATTTAAAGAATTTTAATTATCGCTAATTACCGATTGCTGCTATTTAATTTAGGTTAATTTTGCGGGTTCTCACACGCGGCCCTGCCCCCCTCGGCGAGATGTCCTTCGATGAGCAACACCTTAGGGTCGAGAACGCCCATCTCTGGGAAGAGGCAAGTCACATCTCACAATCACATGCATACATAAATCTAGCTAATTACATGCGCATCATGGTAGATGCTGATCTTTTTGATGCAATTCTAGATCGACAGGATATCAGGGATAGCAGCGAAGCACGTTGGGAAGCCGATGGTGTCCTTCCCGGTGCTCTCCAGCCCGCTGGCCGTCGCTACCGCCCTCTCCCCGCTCGACCTTGCCAATGCCTACAGCGTCCAGCTGAGCCTCGGCGTCGACATGTTCAGTGCCGGGGACCTCCTAAGGAGCATGTACGGCGGCCAGCTCGACATCGACAAGCCCATGATCGTCGAGCTGGCCGTCGCCGCCATGGACGAGCTCATCCAGAAGGCACGACTCGACGAGCCGTTGTGGGTGAAACTTGATGAAACTTAAATGAAACTGTATGAAACTAGGTGAAATTTGCTCTACACAATATGGAGAAACAAATGATACTTGATGAAACTCCATGAGACTTGGGATGAAACTCCATAAGACTTGATGAAACACGATGATACTACATGAGATTTGATGAAACACGATAAAACTCTATAAGACTTGGTATGAAATAATGGTACTTTGGGATGAAACTTGATGAAACTCGATGAGACTTGTGATGAAATTCATGGGACTTGGGACGAAACTTCATGGAATATAATGAAACTACATGAAACTATATGAAACTGGATGAAACATGATAATACTCCATAAGACTTGATGAAACACGGTGAAACTCCATGTGACTTGGGATGAAGCATGATGAAACTCCATGAGACTTGGGATGAAACAATGGTATTTTGGGGTCAAACTATATGAAACTTGATGAAACATGATGAAACTCCATGAGACTTTATAAAACACGATGATACTCCATGAGACTTGATAAAATATGATGAAACTCTATGAGATTTGGGATGAAACGATGGTACTTTGGGATGAAACAATAGTATTTTGGGATGAAACTATATGAAACTTGATGAAACACGATGATACTCTATGAGATTTGATGATACTCTATGAGACTGGGGATGGAACTTCATGGAACACTTAACATGAATCCAAGTGAAACTGGATGAAACACGATGATACTGCATGAGACTTGATGAAACTTCATGAGACTTGATGAAACATGATGAAACTCTATGAGACTTGATGAAACACGATGAAACTCTATGAGACTTGGGTTGAAACACGATGATACTCCATGAGACTTGATGAAACACGATGAAACTCCATGAGACTTGGGATGAAACAATAGTACTTTGGGATGAAAAAATACGAAACTTGATGAAACACGATAATACTCCATTAGACTTGGTGAAACTCCATGAGACTTGGGATGGAACTTCATGAAACACTTCAAACATTAGCATGAATCTGAGTGAAACTGGATGAAACACGATGATACTCCATGAGAATTGATGAAACACGATGATACTTCATGAGACTTAGGATAAAACACGATAAAACTCTATAAGACTTGGGATGAAACAATGATACTTTGGGATCAAACTATATGAAACTTGATGAAACATAATGAAACTCCATTAGACTTTATGAAACACGATGATACTCCATGAGACTTGATGAAACTTGCTCTACACAATATGGAGAAACAATGATACTTGATGAAACTCCATAAAACTGCAGGAAACTGGATGGCTGGATGCTATACCGTTGGGAAGGGCTCCCAATGGTATAGCGTGCCCTAGCTGCTCCCATTCTTCAATCTATGTGCTTATACTGTTCCACATATGGAACACAAATAGATATAGAACGAAGATGTGCATAGTGCTGCCTCGACGCATTAAAGTAGGGATGAATTACATCCAGGAACTAGCCCATTGAACACAAAACATTAAGAAAAGAGATAGTATTTGTCAATATTAAAAAGTTTGATTGTACTATCTTATTATAAAGGTCAAACTTAATTATACTTTCCACTATATTTTTTTAACAAACAAGCTATAAATAAATCCAGCTTCGTGCAATCGGGCGGGCATTCTTGCTAGTTATACATTAAAAGACGATGACATGTCTTTTGCAGCTGATAAGAAAAAGAGAAATATGCTCGAAGTGCTCAAAAAGAAAGAAAGAAAAACATCTAACCCTTAAATTAGTGGACCCTAATTTTAAAGACTTATATTTGATAGTTGTCTTAGAGATATATTAATTTGAAAAAGATCTAAGAAAACATCTAACCCTTAATTTGACGGACCATAATTTTAAAGGGTTAATCAATAGTTGGTTTAGAGACATATTAAGTTGAAAAAAGAGAGATAGACAACACTAATTTTGAGATTTGGAATTGGGTAAAGCTATACTATATCAAACCGTGCAATTGCGTAGGCTAGTCGGCTAGTTAAACAAAAAAACACAAATCCAACAAATTGGAAAAGGTAACCCAACATAATAACCCTTGGTTTTTTTTTATAGTTCACGCAACTTTACAATTACACTGCATTTTTTTTTGGGTTATTCCGCTGTGTCTGCACTCATCCATGAGTTGATCTTATAGCGCATATAGCATCGGTGCATCATCCCTGATATTGTTTAAATTCAATGTGACGACCGAAATAAAACCATCACAGCCTGATACACTTGGAGTCGAAAAGTATCTTTTTCCATGTAAAGCACATGGCGAGTATCTTTTTCGATGTAAAGCACATGGCGTCCTTTAAACGGAAACCGTGGCAAGAAAGGTCAAAGTTAGTCCCTTCGGGCAGCACAGTGAGAAGGTGACCGAACAACTCTCAACGCCCAACCATCCGCTTTAGGACTCCATAAAGACATGACAAAATCAAAACGCGGGCAGGTTTACCCCTTTTCCGGCTCCCCTTGTCTGTCCGATCGGTTGGACTCGGAGTTCAACCCAGTCAAACCATTAAATTCTGACCGCGCCGCGGCACCGGATGCCCTGGAGATCCGAGAGCGCTGCATTGATTGGGCGTGCAGTTTCGTGAGATGCTGATGGAGATGAGGCGACGGATAGCAGCCGGCCGCCAGCCCGCCACCTAACGTGCCGGGTTTCGTGAGCAACGTCCGATATGGATTTTTAGTAGTGCTCCAAGAGCAATCGCGACTCATCTGCAGTGGGCAGAGTGATGGAGACTACGACTTGCGTCTTTGCCCAGCCCACAACCGGTGCGCCGCCCACAACCGGTGGGTGCTAAGTGCTAACTAGGGCCGCGGCTCGGCTCGTTTCGAGGACCAACCAGAAGGATAGCTCGGCTCGACAGTAGACTCGAGCCGGTTCGTGAGCCCTCGCACTAAGAATCAGGTAACTCGAACAAGCCAAGGCAAACAAACAAAGTGCCATTCTCAACCCTGAGAATCAAGGCAACCAACCAAAAACAAACAATGTACGCAGACAATGCTGTTCTAGCTTGATGCAATGATGCTGACCAGTTTATACTCTAATTACATGGTGCACACGAAGATCCACATATCAAGATCAATTCTTGTATCATCATCAAGAATAACTGAACTGACAAAACTACCAACAAAACGAGTCAAAGCAAATCATTCATGCTCAAGAATATACATCCACAAAGGAAATTCTCCTATCACAGACAGTGGATCATGGGGGCATCATTATTCCCACACCCAAAAGCAGAACATGTTTAGAATGTTTCAACAACTGGGTTAAATTAAAAGGAAAAAGAAACCATTCATCAAGAACATAGAGAATTCACATACGTAATCTAGAAATCACCAGTCTACCTTTGGTCTCACACACATAGAAAAACTTGTACAACAGAGAACACATTTTTTTACTGGAATAGCTTGTCAGAAAGAAGCCTCGAATAATTCTTTGACGACAATCTTGGCCTCCCCCTCTGTCGACGATCGAGTCGTCGATCTTACGAAAAAAAAGAGAAAAATAGCAAAGAGTTCTTGGGAGAGTATAGAATTACTCTTTGTTGCTATGAACTGGATCCTTTACAGGGGGTGCTCTTGACAAGACAGTGGACAGGCTCTAATTACACTTGGTGTACTGATTGCTATGCTAATACTTCAGATGAAAACCCAATCGTCTATTGATCTTTCGAATTGGATTGTCTTCTTCTACTTGTGTTCTCTTTTAAATAGTTGATGAAGTAGTGGCAGTTACTTCTTGAAGAGACGTCTGTTGGAAGTGTCGTGACTAGTCGGAGTGAGGCAGCAGCTGGTAAAGTATCAACCGTTCGGCGGTTGTGTGCCTGTGAGACACTCAACCGTATGGTAGTTGTTATCAGTGTCTTAGGACCATGAAACGTCGCGTGGTATGGAGTAAATATGACATGTGTTCCATTCATCACATGGCAATGAATTTACTTAGAGTTAGATTCAGATGCCAGTTCATTGCTTCTACGAACAATTATCTGATCAGGGACTGGGTACAAGACCTCATCCGACCTAAGTTCCCATTATGTAACTTCTGAAATCCTTACGACCACAAGGGTCGTTAGCCTTAGGGGTTACGACCATAGAGACATATGATCTTTTAGTTATGTATTAAAGTAATACATAGAGATTTTAATCCTCGCCAGCTAGCCCTCGAACTTTAAATGAATTGGTCGTATGAACACTTTCTTCCGATGAAGTCGTATCGGGCAGACCCTCATTTAATCCTGTGATATACGAGATGGTCTGTATTCACTTTAAAATTGAGAAACTGTCTTGGGAACTGAAGAGTTTTCTATCCGTTGGAGAAAAGGTTGTGTCCATTGGATTTTTGGGTAACTCCCGATTGTAGTTAAGGAACTGTGGCTATAAATTCTCTTCAGCGCAGGGTTTTAGGGTTTTTACACCTCCTGCTTTTCCCTTTCTTCTCTGGGAGAAAGATCGCCTCCGACCTCCTTTTGCCAACAATCTTCTACGACCTCTTTTCTTCCTTTCATCCAAAACCCAACCATGTTGGACTCTATCATCAACTGATCGGTTTCTGATCTGAGCGTGAAGAAACTTAAGAGCCTGGAGGAGATCGGGTAGCTTCCCGATAAGGATTTGATTTCTTGGAGATTAGCGGATGGAGAGCATTCTCCGAGCAATGAAGATAGGGAAATCTCTGTTTTCCTCGCATATATTGAGTGCGGATTCAGGTTACCAGTTCACTCATTCCTCCCTAAGATCTTGGAGCACTATGGAGTCGAATTGGTTAACGTTGCCCCCAATTCTATCGCCAACCTCAGCGTCTTCGTCTATCTCTGTGAAGCGTACTTGGGGATTACCACAGATCTAGAGCTCTTCAAGTACTTCTACAGGATGGCGAAGTCAGGGAAGATGACGGGGATGCTTGGAGAGTGCACCTTGCGCCTCCACGACGGAAAAGCTAATGAGTACATCCGTATGTACTCAAAAGTCTTCATGGTCGTCATGGAAGAAAAGCTGGTTCTACATGACAGTCACTTAAAAAGATAGCCTTTACTATATTGGTAAGAGGGTGGTCGAGAATCCTGAGTGTCGCTCCTCCGTGAAGGAGAGAAAGGTGGGGAGGTGGGTTGAAGCTATCCAACACCTTAGTGTCAGGGGTTTAACCTCCTGGCACGTAGTAAGGGATTTATCCATGCGCCAGATTATCCCCTTGAAGTCTCGAGTACATTCGATGCTCTGGTATATTGGTCGTGACAACGCGACCAAAGATTCCAATGAGGGTAACTCCTAAAAAATTCTGACTGGTTTGTTTATCTTGGCTGATCACTTTTGTAACCCTAAAGTCTCTTGTTTATTTTTATAGCCATTTCTCCTGATGAGATTATAAACCAGATCAAAATGATCTGCGTTAGGGAACCTGACGACAAGGCTGATTTACCCCAGATTTTAGCGGTTGTCTCTGCAAAAGAGAGAGCTGAGAGGCTTAAGGTAAAAATATCAACCACCTTTCATCATTTATGTGTTTTTCGATCGGTTTACCGTAAATCCTCTTTGATGCGCAGTCGGTTGGATTGAGAATCAATGAGGCCACCGAGAGTTGTGAGCTGATTGACGCTCCTACGACCACTCGAGATGGTGGTCTTATAGAGGTAGGTAACCGAACAGAAATGTATATTCTAGATGAAGGATCTTCGTTACCTAACTAATTTTGTTTGTTAATTAGGCGGTTGTCGTGGACTCCAATGTGGTCGTTTGCAACCTGTCAGTTGCTACTGGAGCAACTATTCTGGAGGTCGACGAATCCAGGCCCTCTGACCCGATGGTCAGGGATTTTGTTCTCGACCAACTGGTCAAGAATATTTCTTCTGACATCCAGTCGGTGGACGTGAGGGGTCTAACCAGTCCTACTGGTTCAGGACCGGTGAAGTCGGTTGAGCAGAAGAAAAGGAAGGCGAGTGCGATGGACTTTGTTTTAGCGCGCTTCAAACTAAAGACCAAGAAAATGACCAAGTACGTATGCATGAAAGAGAAACATATGTAAGTACTTACCTCTGTCTTGAGCTTCTTTTATTCTTTCTTTATAGGTCCTCTGATGTTCCGATCGCTTCTGACTAGAGCACCTCTCAGGAGAAGGCTCCTCAGGAGAAAGAGGTCGAGCCAGCCCCCGAGCAGGAGGCAGCGCTAGTGCCTGCTCAGGAACCCATGGCGGCTCCAACCCCACCTATGGAGGTGGAGGTTCCTAAAGCATCTCAGCAGGTTCCGACCCCTGTTGGGAATTCTCCTCTCCGTGTCACATTTCCTTATCGCCCTCAGATCTTCAATGATGAAGATCTTGATGAGGCTTGAGAAAGAATTTCAGACCTTCAAGCAGAGACGGGTTCCAACTCTATTTTTGCGGAATATAACAATATGGATCCAGGTAAGCTTCCATGACCACTTTTAATAGCTTTTCCCTTAAACTTTTTTAAAAATTTAAAAGAGCCTGCTATTTTGTAGCATTTGGTGAAAAATTTCACTATGGTCGGAGGAATGACCCAGCGAATAAAACTCTTTGAGAAAAAGAATTTCGAATTAAAAAGTAAGTACCCTCTTAGTGTCTTCCTCTCTCCTTCTTTACCATTTGACTTTTCTTCTGTTAACCAATTTATCTCTTTTTCGTATTTGATAGATTCGGAGAAACTTAAAGAAGAAGTTATGGCTAAGGAAGCCATAATAGTCAAGCTCAAAGAAGAATGCGAAAACAAGGACTGGTCGATCGAATACCTGACGACCAATCACAAGGAAGTCCTTGAGACTATCGAGAAGAAGAGCGAACGTAACCGATCATAAACTCGGCCAGTGTACTATATTTTTCTAGTCGTATGTACTCATTCTTTGGTATACTTGTGCAAAGCAGACTCAAACATTGAAGAGAATAGAAAAACCTCTTGAGTTTGAGCGTGGTAAGAAGGCAGCCTTTGGACATAATCTTGAAGAGAAGGTCAAGGCTTTCAATAAGATGCTCTTCGATATAGGACCGGGAACGCAACTGCCCAACTTAGGAGATCCTACGGAGAAGATCAACTTCTTTGGCCAACAACTCAAAGACCTCAGGAGCTTGCTCAAGAATACTCGGGAGAACCATGAACGGATTTTGTTTGAAGCTGTTAAAAATAGAGTCAATTTTTCTTTGACAAAGCTGAAGGCCTCCGACCCCACCATAAATCTCTAAGCTGTGGAGGAAGACTTCAACTACTCGGGAGATGAAGCAACCAAACTTTTCGAGGAAATGACACTCTCGGAAACAAGGTCGCGGAAGAAATGGAGGTCGGATCTCTGACACACAGCGATCAGTCTGGTGATCCTAAGGAGTAGGCTATTGTAATATACGAAATATGAATGTAAAAACTTACATTTCTTTCATCAATAAAGTCTTTTGTTTATACTTTTGACTTATGAAGTACTCGCATATTTTCTAGTCCCCGATTGCTTTATAGTAGAAGATCTTTACTAAAGAAGCAGTAAGCTAAGAATAAGAGTAAAAGTCATGACCACTGTGTATAAAGTATGTGTTGATTATGTGATAAAACTGATAGTATTAATACTAGAAAATCAATATTGGTCGGGACCAGTGTATGACTTCAACTAGTTGTAGATCTGTTTTCCATAATCGAACTACTAAACAATACATTGTATGGTCGTAAGAAAAGACTTGCCTTGATGAGAAAGAAATTATGCAAAGATGTATGCAAAAAAAATGATATGTGGCCTTGTTTATATATATTATCCAAAACTGGTCGTAAGGGTTGCTAAGAACTGAAGACATGAAAAACACTTCACGAAATGTGCTCATGCTCAAGTCCGACTGACAGTGAGGATCGTAAGAAAAGAACCGTCGTTAGAAAGCTCCTTTTAGTGGGTAGGACCACATGCGGAGAGAAGAGACTTCAACTAGGTGCCTTTCCGTGTCCTGGCCTGTAGCTAAACAAAAGTAGAACAAAATGTTGAAATGAAGAAAGTTAGTCTTCGAACTCTTAAGGAGGTAAGAAATCATATGAAGTTATTTGTGTTATGCTATTTTTATTCGCATGCTTCTTTGAGAAAAGAGTGTGGTCGCGCGTGAGAATCATTGATGTAATGATCACGACTAGGACCTTTATGGCCTTTGAGATGTAATGATCACGACTAGAACCTTTATGGCCTTTGACTAATATGTCTAAGTCAAGGAGTAAAAGAGACCCTTTAGAAAGATACCGGAGAGAATTAGTATCTTCTCCGACCAGTTAAACAACAATGATATGTAACTAAATAACGGATAACAAACATATAAAGAATAACACTCATCGGAAAGTAAAGGAAATGCATCTTTATTGAAATTGAAAGAATGTAAAATACGTTTATACAAAGTACTTACATAATTGGTCAATATTATAAGAATTTGACAAAACACGCCCATTTGACATAGCTAGTTGTACCGAACCAGGTCTGGTGACTTCGACCACAGTGTATGGACCTTCCCATTTGGGAGAAAGTTTGTTGCAGTTAACCTGGCTCTGAATTTTTCTGAGAACCAGATCACCTACAGCTTGGCTGCGAGGTTACACCTTACGACTGTGATACCTTCACATGGCTTGTTGGTAAACCGCCTATCATATAAGGGCTTGGTTTCGTTGTTCTTCAAGGAAATTGATGTCGTCAAGTCTTCGTTCTATCTGATCGTTCTCATTGAAACAATCAGTTCGAGTGAAGCCAATTTTCAGTTCTAGAGAAAGCATGGCTTGAGCACCATAAACGAGAAAAATGGTGTTTTACCAGTCGCATGACTGGTCATGGTTCGAATGGCTCATAATACAGAAGGAAGTTCTTGAACCCAAGCTCCTGACCATTTTGTTAACTGGTCGAACACTTGGTATTTCACCCATTGCATTATGATACCATTGGCTCGCTCGACTCTTCCATTACTTTATGGATGAGCAACAGAAGTGAAATGTATATTTATACCTAGATCCTTTTAGAATTCCTGAAAATGTTCGCTAGAGAACTAGGTACCGTTATCTGTGATTATTCGACTGGGTATACCAAATCGTGTGATCACGTTTTTTGTGAGAAACCTCTTAGCACCTTCAGTTGGTGTTTTAAAAACTGGCTCGTCTTCTATCTATTTTGTAAACATATCAATTATGATGAAAAAGAATTCGAAGCCCCCGGGTGCTCCTAGGAAAGGTCCCAGAATGTCTAGTCCCTATGTTGCAAAAGGCCAAGAAAGAGGTATGGTTTGCAAAGCTTGTGCTGGTTGATGTACTTGTCGACTATGAAATTGACATTGTACGCACTTTGTCACGAGCTCTTTTGCATCATGAAGGGCAGTTAGCTAGTAGTATCCTTGCCTAAAAGTTTTACCGACCAGTGTTCTGTAGGAATGATGTGCTCCATAGACTCCTCCATGAATGTCGGATAGCAACTTAATGTCATCCGTTTGAGATGTGCATCTCATCAACACTCTGTGATATCCCTGTTTATAAAAGGTACTTTTGATCAGAGTGTATGATTTGGCTTTTCGAGCTATACGATCAGCCTCTACATCATCTTCCGGAATAACGCCATGCTGAAGATATTTGTAGATCGACGTCATCCAATCTCTACCGAGATCGTGCTTGACGACCTCCTATGGAGCATCCATGTTCACAGGATCGATTTGTACGACCTCCAGTGGAACATCTATGTCCTCGGAATGCTCGACCACCGAGGGTGAATCGAGTCGCTCGAGAAAAACTCCGAGCGGGACATGTGACCTTATGGAGGCCATCCGTGCCAACTTATCTGCCAGCAAGTTTTTTTTTCTAAGAATGTGTTGGATTTGGAAACCGAATAAGTGTTTTTTTAGTTTCCGTACTTCCGCCAGATAAGATGACTTCTTGATACTCTTTCTCGACTTGATTCGCTACTAGTTGAGAATCGTCTTTCACTAGTAATCTGCGAATCCCAAGCACTCTAGCTGCTCGAAATCCTGTCAGTAAACCTTCGTATTCTGCCATATTGTTTATTGTGGAAAGTTTAGCTGAATAGCGTATTTAATGTGTTCTCCTGTAGGGGATATGAGGATGACTCTAGCTCCCGAGCCTTTGAGCATCAAGGAACCGTCAAGGTACATTGTCCACTTATTGTGGTGTTTGTACTCAGGCCCTTGGGTGGGTTCAGGGTTTGTCCATTCGACAATGAATTCTGCTATTGCTTGGGACTTGATTGTTGTCCGTGAGATGAAATGGAGGTCGAATGCCCCAAACTCGACCGCCCATTTTGCTATTTGTTCTGATGATTCTTTGTTTCCAAGAACTTGACCTAGGGGATATCTGGTTGGTACGACCATTTTGTGGGCCTGAAAGTAATGCCTTAGTTTCCTTGAAGCTATAAGGAGACCATAGAGCAAATTTTGTACCTGTGAATATCGTTTCTTTGGTCCATGCAAGACTTCACTTACGTAATATGCCGATCGTTGAACGCTATCACGTTCTACGACCAGTACACCACTTACTGTTTCTGGTGTTGCAGCCACGTAAATCAGCAATATTTTTGATGATCTTAGAGATACTAGGATCGAGGTACTCGTAAGGTACTTTTTAAGTTCTTTAAATGCGTTGTTTGCCTCTTTAGTCCACTCGAAACTTCCCTGTTTTCGAAGAAGATTGAAGAAAGGGAGTCCTTTCTCACCTAACCGTCCTAAGAAACGACGTAGCGCTTGTAACATCCCAATTTCCAGAGCTTTTTAAAAAATTTCAAAATTTAAAATTAACCATTTGGTTTTATTGAATTGGTAAAGCTTAACTTAAAATTTAGAAATAAAAATAGTTTAATTTGAAATAATCAAACATCAATTAATGAAAAGTTGGTTTATTTAAGTTCTCTGGATTTTACTTGGATTTAAAGTCAAAAGTAATATTTTAAGTATTTTATTGGATTTTAAAAAGGGTTTTCCTTTTTGTCTGAAGTTAAAAATAATTTATTTGCGAAATTAAAAGCTAAAGTTAAGTTAAAAGTATTTTTATTAAGTTCAAAATGCTTTTAGGAATTTCTGTGTATTTTCTTAGAATTTTTGGACCCTATCTCCTATTTTCTATAAACCCTTTTAGCTTTCTGGTATTTCTTTAATTCGAAAACCTATTTTAAATCCTCCTTTGGCTTTGGGCCGATTTCCCTCCCTCGGCCCACTTCATCCTTTCCCTTCGTGCGGCCCACACCGGCCCAGCCTCTCCGCGCGTAGCCCGCTCTCGCCCTCACTGCCAACGGGGTCCCACCCGTCATTCTCCTCTGGCCCTTTCTTCTTCCTCGCTCCCCCTTTATCCCCCGTGCGCAGAGCCGCACCGAACCACCATGGCCGTTGACGAAGGTCCATCACATCCTGCGAATCCCTCGCCAGAACTCCCTATTTTCGTGCACATTAAACTCCCCGTTTCACGCCGACTCCATTCCATCCATCCCCTCCACTCTTCTCCACGCGGATTCTCCGGAGCACGCAAGCTCCTCCGCGAAAACCGCCGCCGCTCCACGCGCGTTTACCCCTCCTTGGCCCTCCCCGCACTCTATAAAGAGGAGCACCGGATGCGCGATGACCTCCTCTTGCGTCTCCCCCCTTCCTCCCCTCTCTCTCGCTCTCCTCTGGCCATTATTCACGAAATCCTGCCGCCGACCGAGCCCCTCGCCGTCGCGTCTAGCGCCGCCGCCGAGCCTCCACCATCGCCCACATCTTCACCAACATCATTCCAAGACAAAGGGCTCCATCGTGCGCATCTCCCCTTCGTCGGAAGCCTCTCGGAGTGCCACCGCCGCCTTCACCCGCCGCCGTCGCTACTCTTCCACCTCGCCGCCGGCCACCCGTTGTCGCCTTGCCATCGAAACAGTGTGCACTAGCATCGCCGTAAGCTCCTGTTCTCGTGGGTGCCCTCACCGCCGGCCGCCGCTGTAATACCCCAAAAATTAAATCGGGAGAGAATAAATAAATCGGGAGAGAATAATTAAATCGGGAGAATGTTTCTTTTAGCAAAGCGATTGAACAGAAGAAAGAGAGGGGTTTTAATGTAATACTTCGATTTATTCTATGAAAGAAAGCATTCAAAAGAGAAATTAGACATAAAAAATGGGGGTTTCTGCAGTTCTTCGGCAACTTGGGCCTCGGGCCTTAGCCCAGGAGGCCCATGAGGGGCCGGCCACCAATAAAAGGAAGGGGGAAACCCTAGCTGCACTGTAGCACAACTACTGTAGCACGCCCCTCTCCTCCATGGTGGTGCCTCCCTTCCTCGCCGTCGGTGCTCCCCGCTGCCGATCAAGTGAAGAAAGGAGAGGAGATCACCTTCGCGGGGAGAGTTCATCGTCTTCCTACGATTCTACAAGGGTAACATCGCGTGTTCTTCGCTGGTTGATGTGTATTAGTTGCAATTGATTTCGTTTGGTAGATCAAGTAATCAACAGCTAATAGATCGTGTTTTGTCCAGTAGATTGAACGACGGTTTTCATGTCTTCAGAAGCAGAATCTGGGGATCCAATCTCTTAGAGATAGTTGGGTTATGTCCTTAGCTTTCCGTGGCCGCCAAGAACACCCAGATCCGATTAACGGTTAGAAAGTTATGAATTGTTTAGTGCCACTGTCCTGTTAATCTGTCAACATCCTGACAGTCTGTAGAAATCTGAGTTAATATATTAGTTAAATACGAAATCAGAGGATCTCGTTATAATGAGAAAGATGGGTAATTTCCTCACCTTTCCAGAAAGATAAAGAACGTAAGAATTGGACTTTCGTAGCAAAAGTTATGATAATTTTAGTGTACTGTCCAGAGAACCCGACGTGATAATTGATGTCCTGTAGATTGGCTTGGTAGGGGCAGTAAATGGACGAATCAGAAGGGCTCCCCAACTAAGTTTATTTAGGTAATTTAATTATCTTTCCAGAAAGTATTAGAACATCTTATTTGGACTCCTGAGAAGAAAGTTATGTATTTTATAAGTTGACTGTCCGCAGTGAACACCAAATCGATCGGTAGAAATTGAAAAATTGGAAACGCTTGGGAGTTTAGCGAGTTCAATTGTGTTATTATTTATGCTTTTGGTCCAGTATGCTTGTCTTAGTTTGGGTTATCATTATGTTCAGGTGGGAGCGTGATCCTAGGGGCAGCGCCTCTTGGCCCACCGTTCTCGCACTGTTGAGGCAAGTATTCGGGTTGTAGAATAATTATGATTATTTGCTGAGATTGATTGTATCTTGTTCGTAATAGCCATGCATGGATGTCAATGTGATGAATTACAATATATCTTGGTAAATGCAAGTTATGGTTAAAGCTTCCTGTGTATGTTGTTAATGCTTACATGTTATTATGTACATGTTGAGTTCATATAATTGGAAGATGGTGTCATTGTGCATATGCATGTCAAAGATGATTGAGTCTTGGTCACTAGGTGACCAAGTATGAACTATTGAGGTCCCCGTCATGTAAATGACGGGCTTGAGGTCCCCACATTCGCAGAATGTGGGCAATGAGTAAAGAGGTCCCCATCATGATGATGATGGGCATAGGTCCCTATACTTGTGGAGTATCGGCTCTTGGTCCCTATGCCAGGGTGCATAGGCAAGGGTATACATCGACGGATGTATACCTCGCATTACCGGTAAAATGCGAAAAGAGATAAAGTTTAAAAGGTGCATTGCATGGACGCATTACAAGCATGAAGTTTATGTTTAGTGAAATGTTTTATTTGGAATATTGATGCTATGACTGTGATTTTAGCTTTAACCTTGTTGATACTTGCTTTAGTCTTTGGGCTCACACTTGCTTTGATATGTTTTAGGTACAACTGGCAAGAACGGCATGCATGGGAGGGAGTAGATGTTTGGATGCACTCACTACCACTCATCCTTAAGGCGTCTATCATTTAGTCTTTATTCTAATAATTAGCAATCTATTTGAGATTCAGCGTATGATTGGTTAAATGTTTGATTTATTTGTAATAAGGAGAATAGCAAGTTTTGTTTATGATTATTAGATTATCTTGCATGCCCGAATGAACTTGAATATTGAGTTTAGTGTTAATTGCTATGATCAATTGATGGAACCTCGGTATAGTTGATTATACAAAGGGGTTCTCGCCAAATCGGTAAATGATCTTAGTTTAGTTTTGTTTAATTTAATTTTAGTAGCATTCCAGGCTCAATGTTGAGTGGGTGTTACAAATGACCGCCGCTTGTTTGGCGACGCTTGGTTCCCATGCATGCCACCATCGTTACTGACAAGGCCCTGCCACGTAGCGCCATGTCACGGCCACGTCAGCTCATTCGCATGCGTGGTTGTCCATGTGGAAGCCCACGTGGCATTTCCTTTTTCCCCGTTGAAAAATAATTCGGCCGGAATTCTAAATCCCCAGGGTTGACGTCAGCTTATGCAATAAAACGAATTTCTTTTACAAAATTAATTCTGAAAAATCAGGAAAATCCCTATTTTATCATTTCATGTGTTTTTCAAACTTCTAGAGGCCATATCTTCTTCATTCGAACTCCGATTTGAGTGATTCAAAATTTTAAATTCATATAAATTCGTTATCTTTCTGTTGATGCTTATTTGATAATTATTTGGATTTTATTTAGAATTATTTTATTTATTTGGCTTTGTTGGCACGTATAGATTCCGGTGTTTCGGAAGAATTTGTGGACCCGATGACCAAAGCATCTCAACTCTTCAACGAAGGCAAGTCGTAGACCTTTGATCATGTTGTACCCAATTTATAAAATTATATTATTTGATATAAATATGCATGGTTACTTGTATAAAAATGGTTTCGGGGGTAGTTAATTACCTAATTGCCATTATACGTCCTTGATAAATTGTGAATGACATGTACCCTTGAATGACATAAATCCTTGGACACCACGGGATGGTTAATTATTAGTTGGATATTATTGTACTACCAACTGGGGTATCGTTTATGCTTAGTCATGATGGATTCTTGATCACTTACTCAAAGAATGAATGAACATGACTTAATGAATTATGGAATTGTGGCGGAGCCATTGTTGATAAAATTTATTGTGCCATGGCAAGGGTTGTCATTTAGCCGGGTTGAACCCAAAATGATTTATACTCGGGTAAGTGATCGTGCAGTAAAGGGGATAATTTTGGGATGTGGTTGCCTCCCCTGAGTAGTCTCTAAGGACTTAACTTTGTACGCCATTGATCTAGCCCATACCGTGCAACCACAAGTCCATTTATGGGGTGGACATGGCCAACTAATTAGCAATATTTTGAATCAGTTATGTGATTCGTTGACTATGGCGCAAGAGAGGGCCAGGAAGGCGAATCCTTAGCGAGCAGAACCGAGTCAAAACAAAGCTTTATAAAAGCCTTGTGATAGTCTCTCCTTGATTCACATGTCTAAGAAAATGTGTGTTTTATCAAGTGGTTATCTCCTGTGGGTCAAGCTGTACAACCTCTGCAGAGTGTTAAAAACTATTCGAATAGCCGCGTCCCCTGTTATGGACAATGCCTGGTGATTTCACACAAGGTGTAGACTTTATAAAAAATGTTGGAATGGGTTGGTTGGATCTGAGTAGTTGGTTTGGTTGATGGTTGGGAAGTGAACGGGGTGTTCACTAGTTGTTTTAAAGAAACTTAATTACTTATGTATTAATCTTTTAAATTGTGCTTTATAATCTACTTACTGTATTTACTGTCAATATTGCTTCCTGCAAAATAGCCATAAAGCCATCCGTGTTCAGCCTTGCATGAATGTTATTTGCATATATTTCCCTACGACTTGCTGATTACTTTAAAGTACTCACGGCTTTGCGCCATTTGTTGATCAGTCGCCGAAGAAGAACTAGGGAACACTGAGTTCTACAAGGAAGACTACTTCGAAGACTATGCGAATTAGGTCGCGTCCTCCACTCGATTGCCTGTGGGCATGTCGGATGGCCACCACGAGATATTTTGGTTTCGCTGCAAGTTATCTTTCATTGTTAAGCCCTACGTGGCAAAACCTTGTAAGACTTGACCATAAGGTCCTTTTGCTACTAAGTATTAATTTGTCTGCTTCATCCGCTGTTTTGTTGAATTGATATGATTACGTCAATGTTGCAATTGTGTGAGCTAGCTACTGATCTAGGACTAGTTCAGAATACACAGAGAGTCTCAGAGTTGCATATCCAAGGTCCCGACAGCACTGCCATACAGTCGGTTAGTTTTTGGACTTCCTTTTTTGTGGTCGGAGGGCACATCTGATCAATGGCCATAATCTTTGTTGGGTTTGCTTCGATCCCTCTAGCCCAAACTAGGAATCCAAGATGGATTCCCGAAAAGACTCCAAACACATACCTATCTGGAGTTAACTTAAGGTTATATCTTCTTAAGTTATTGAAAGTCTCGTGTAGGTCGGAAATATGGTCGCCAGCGTTGATGCTTTTCACAACCAAGTCATCAATGTAGAGTTCTAGATTTCGACCTATCTGAGGTTCAAATGTTTTTTGCATCAACATTTGAAAAATTGCGCCAGCGTTGTTGAGACCAAATGACATCTTAACATAACAGTAAGTGCTATATTGAGTGATGAAGGAATTTTATCTTCATCATCTTTACTCATATTAATCTGGTGGTACCCTGAGTACGCATCTAAAAAACTTAACAACTCACACCCGAAAGTAGAGTCTACAAGTTGACCAATGCGTGGAAGGGAAAAATCATCCTTCGGACAAGCTTTATTAAGATCTGTGAAGTTAATACACATTCGTCATTTTTCATTGTTTTTTTCTAACCATTACAGAGCTGACGAGCCACTCTCGGTGGTCGACTTCACGAATAAATCCAGCCTTGAGAAGCTTGTCGATTTCCGACTGGATTGTCTCCTTCTGACCAGGTGCGAAACGTTTTAGCTTCTGCTTGACCGGTTTTTTGTCAGGCTGAAGAGTTTGCCTGTACTCGATCGCCTACCTAGGGACTCTGGGCATGTCGGACGTCTGCCAGGCAAATACGTCCTGGTTTGCTCGGTGGAAGGAGACGAGCGACTCTTCCTATTTAGGGTCGAGTCCTACCCCGACCAGTACCTTTTGGGCAGATACATTAGTGTTTCCTGACCCAGACGGTGTGTTGGTGCTTCCCAGAGGAGCGCCTTTTCCTTGTGGTACTTGGTCTGGTCGAAAGATTTTGGTGTCATCTTTGGCCTCGAGTGCTTGACCTACATGGTGGGCGGATTAGTTTCCCTGGTCAGAAGCTCATCGCCCAGTTCTAAGGACTTTCAATCACATGCATAAGCCATTTTGTGATCTCCTTGAACTGTGATGACTCCTTTCGGTCCTGTCATTTTTAAACTCTGATAACCGTAATACATGGTTATCAGGAATTTTGCTAAAGCCGGACGACCGAGGATTCCATTGTATGCGGTTTCGAAATCCACCACATCAAATAGAACTTTTTCTGTTCGGAAGTTGTCGGGTCTTCCGAACATAACCGGTAGGGACAGCTGTCCTATCGGTTTGGCAGTAGAATTAGGAACTATACCGTGGAAGGCATATTTCACGGGTTTTTACCTTAGACTTGGGAATATGCATCTCTTCCAATGCTCTTGTAAATAAAATGTTTAAATAGCTACCTCCATCTTTTAAGACTCGATTAACTTTACAATTGTTAATGGTAGGTTCAACTATGATAGGAAACCTACTTGGTCGAGTCGACGGGGTGGGGCAGTCTTCTTTGCTGAAGGAGATTACAGTTTCCGACCACCTGAACGGCTTGACGGTGATCGAAGACTCGGCAAGGTTCACCTCCCGTTCCACGGTCTTCAGATGACGTCTTGACTCGTACGAGGAGGATCGACCAAAAATCATATCGAATGTGTGTTGCGGCTCCTGGTACTCCATATCTTCATCGCCATCTTTGTACTTCTTGGAGCTTGGTTCTCCTAGTTCTGTTATGGAGGGTAAGAGACCTTTACCTGAGTAGTCATCCTCCAGTTTCTTTTGCTAAGCTCGGCAGGTGCGCAGATCATGCCCTGCTGCCTGGTAAAGTGGACACCAGTTCTTATTTTTCATGTAATCATCGGTCGGAGCTTTTGCCTTATTCCGACCGGAAAAACCTTTCTTCCCTTGGTAAATTTTTCTAGAATTGCAATGACTTCTTTGTTGTCGGGCTTGCGATTCTTCTTATTCTTGAGAGACTTCTTGCTTTTCTTCTTTTGCTTCTCAAGGCCTGACTGGGGATTTTTATCTTCTCAATCAATAGCTTCATATCATTCGATGGCTTCACTAGCGGCTGTATACTTGTCTGTCATGTCAAAAAGTTCGACGGTTGTTAGTTGAAAATTTATTGCAATATCCTCTGTAAACTAGCGATTCCTCAACCATGCTTTAAAAGTCTAGATGACAGAAGACTCTGCGATGTTTGCGATAGAGTTTCAAACCTGACTGGATCTCTTGATATATTTTTGAAAAGTTTTATTGGTTTTCTACTTCATCCGATGAAGATCATCCTCCTTCGCAGGACGGTCGTACATCCCTTGAAAGTTGGCGATCAAAGTATCGCAGAGCTGCTCCCAAGTGTAGATAGATTCGACCAGTAAGTTAAGCAACCACGAACGGGCAGACCCTTCAAGGACCGTGGGCAAGTAATTTGCCATCATGTTATCATTACCACCAGCAGTCTTGATGGCGGTAGAATAAATTTGAAGAAATTCTAATGGGTTATGAGTCCCATTGAACTTCTCTATGTTGTCTGGTTGGAACTTGTCCATCCAACGAACAGCTTGGAGACCTGCCAAAAACGCTCGGCAGCCCTTAATGGAGTCGTGGTGCCTTCTCTAAAAAGGAGTCGGATTATAGTCAGTTGGGGATCGGTTCCTCATATTTGCATACCTAGGATCCGGTGTCCTAATTTGGTTGTGAACGTTATGATAACGTTTTTGACCACCTGCTTGGTTCAGATGATCCCTGAGATCGTCTGAATCAAGTGGTTGTTCCTCTTGACGACAAGGAGGAGTGGTTGTTGTGAAGAGCCGTCTGCCCCTCGTGATTTCCTGATCGGAACCTATGAGGGGGTCTTGGTGTCGATCGGTCCTCCGCTTGACCATGTTATCCCCTACTGAGAGAGGAGCGATGGGATGAAGTCATCGTGTGACTTTGCGTGTTCCTTTGCTCCCGGCACATTTCTGTACGCTGCATGGTTTGTTGGAGGATCTCCGACACCTGACCTGCGAGCTGAGTATAACCTGAAGTTCCTGCTAAAGTAGGATCTGAGTTATTCAGAATATCCTGAACTAGTTGCAGATTTTGTATTGTTATAGAAGGTCATGGAAGATTCCAGCTTGCAGGGGGCATTCGATGAGTTGAGTTTTCTCTCGACCTTCCGGTTCGCCCTGTCTGACCCCTTACTCGTGGTGGGGTAGGAACAGGCAAATTAACTGATGCACGTTCATCAGTTCGGTTGCCTTCGGTAGTTGGTGCTTGAGCGCCCGTACCATTTCCACCAGCAAGTGGTGGCGAGTTAACCTGTGGGGGATGATGCATGGCATCCGGACTGGTATCTCCGATTGCGTTAACTTCGTGGCGCCAACAGTGATCTTCCGATGAGCTCCTGTCGTAGCTAAGGGAGAGCCTTCCAGAGCTTCGGCAAGGAGCCTTCATGACGGGGAGCGGTTGGAGATTGCCGCCTCTGGTGGGCTTTGTGGTGGACTCAGCTTGATCCGACGGATTGCCGATCGTATGCTGAGTTTCACCATGCCCACTTGGCCTACGATCGATGATAACTTCATTGATACCCTTACCAGATGTTGGTTGGCCCACTGAATACGTAGGAGCCGTTGGCGAATACTGGTCGCTCATGACAATATCGAGAGTACATGGACCCTCTGATTGCAACGCTGGGCTTCCGTTGCCACTTTTGGCGGTCGGATCGACCAGGCTTGTAGAGGCGTTCGGACGTTCCGAAATGGTCAAAACGAGCGGTTCCTCTGAGAGCGCCATTGTTGGTGGCGGTGAATCTTCATCTATCCGGTTGATTTCGCTAATATCTGCGAATGGCGAGCCGGCGGAGGAGGAGGATGATGACATCTCATTTTCTTCGATGGTGTGGATGCATGCGTCCATGTCGAGGTTGGAGTAGTCCGCCAGGTCGAACCGGTTTTCCTCGTCATAAGTCCCTGCCATGTTCGCATGAGTGATGATGGGGCAAAGGAAATGGATGAGAAATGCTTGAGCGAACTAATTTTCAAGAACTCAACGCCTTCTTCCCCACGGTCGGCACCAGTTGTCGACGATCGAGTCACCGATCTTACGAAATAAAAAGAGAAAAATGGCAAAGAGTTCTTGAGAGAGAATGTGATTGCTCTTTATTGCTATGAACTGGATCTTTTATAGGGGGTGCCCTTGACAATGCAGTGGACTAGCTCTAATTACACTTGGTGTACATGAAAACCCAATCGTCTATTGATCTCCCGAATTGGATTGCCTTCTACTACTTGTGTTCTCCTTTAAATAGTCGATTAAGTGGTGGCAGTTACTTCTTAAAAAGATGTCTGTTGGAAGTGTCGCGACTGGTTGGAGCGAGACAGCAGTTGGTGAAGTATCAACCGTATTGTGGCTGTTGTCAGTGTCTTAGGACCATGAAACATTGTGTGGTATGGAGCAAATATGACACGTGTTTCATTCATCATACGATAAGAATATACTTGAAGTTAGATCCAGATGCCATTTCATTGCTTTTACGAGCAGTCGTCTGGTCAGGGATTGAGTACAGAACCTCATCCGACCAGGGTTCCCATTATGTAACCTCTGAAATCCTTACGACCACAGGGGTCGTTAGCCTTAGAGGTTACGACCATAAAGACATATAGTCTTTTAGTTATGTATTTAAGTAATACATAGATATTTTAATTCTCGTCACCCTCCTTCTCCCACCCCTTCTCGTTCTCGCTCATCGCCATGGCCACCTTGATCTATTTCTATTGCTGCTCCCGCCGCATGCTCTCTAGCTTCTTGCGCCCCGCAATATCTACCTAAGCCTTTACTTATCTCACCTACCCCTTCCTCCCCCCCTCTCTCCACACAACTGCAGAGCGAGCTGTGGTGCGGCGGATGGGGCAGGAGTGGGATCTAGGGGCAGAGGGCAGAGGCATAGAGCTGTGTTTGTGTGCTCTCTAGGGTTCAGTGGGGGCTTTGTGGGCCGGCAAGAGCTCACGGGCCGATCGAGTGGCTCGGACTCGGCTCAAAAATTTTGCGAGTTGGAGAAGAGACTTGGCTCGGCTTGATAGCATCACGAGTCCGAGTCGAGCCGGCTTGCGAACCTCAAGCTATTTTTCCTGTGCTAGTGGTAACCCAAGCCCAACACAATATAATTCTCGATGGGAGTTTCCGAGTTTGTTTGCCGGCCTAGCAGAGTAGATCCAGTGCTCCGCAAGATCATTCATTCTTTTCTCGAACGGAATAGAATAGTTCGCATAATCGCATTTTCCAGCCGTCCAGCGTTTGCGTCCAGAAGAGCAGTACAGTCCTCGAACTCTGGTGGACTGGTTCAGTGGAAACACAAAGATCTTCAACTGAAGTTGACCTGTGTGATACTCCATGTTGTATGAAGAACACGAAATCATAAAAACAGAATTTTCAGTATGGCAAAAGTTACGAGAAGTTGTATGGTCCTAGATTGAGAGACCTACTATGTACGCGCAATTGATTCGAAGGAATATGAATACGTATGTAATCCTCAGCGTACTAATCAACTTAATACGAGCCTCGCCAAAAAGGAGAAAAACTTCAAATACGAGAGATGGTCAATTGGTCATTAGGTCTAATCAAGCTCACCGACCAAATAGCTAGTTCTCAGCAGGGCCATTTTGGTGAAGCTCGAAATTTTGCCCTTTCGGTCAAAAAAAAATTCGGTTGCACATGAATTCAGGCCAAGTTCAAATAGAATTCAAAATTTGGTCAAAATTTGCCAATTTTTTGATGAAATTTAGTCAAATTTGAATGCCAATTTCGGCCATTTGCCCGAGTTGAAATTTGAACTTACCCCCGAATTTTTTCCTCAAACGAAACGAAATCGAAAACCCTGGTTCTCAGCCTTATCCACGCCAAACTTGTCTCTTGCTCAAAACATAACAAGAAGTCAACAACTCCGAGAGTTCGTGCTCGTTTTCTTTCCTAATCTCCCATTGGCACAATGGAACCGGTGACTTCAACCACTCAACGTCCGTTACACCACCATCATTCACCACTCCATTGCCAAGTCCCTATAAAAGGCACGCACCATCCCATGCACAAACACAAACACAAACACAACAAATCCACACACGCACACACAAGTAGCTTCTAACCAGCTAGCGAAACCCAAACCAGTAACCATGGAGCTTGTCCCTTAAATGGTCATATGCTTCTCGTTCGCCTTTCTCCTCCCGTCCCACGCCACGGCGACGGCACCGGCCGGCACGATAGAGCGGGGGACCAAGCAGCAGATTCTTGCGAGCATCCCGCCGCACTGGCAGGAGAACCCCGTGCTGTTCCTGACGTCGCCGTCGGGCAAGTACGCGGCGTACTTCATGCGCAGCCAGACCATGCCGGGCGCCGGCGGCCTCGGCGCAGACTTCTGCTACGTGGAGGTGCTCGACATCACGGCGCCGGGCGCGGAGGGCCAGAGCGTGTGGGAGTCGGAGTGCATGGCGGTGAGCACCGTGAACACGTGCGCTCTCGTGTTCTCGTGGAACGGGCTGGAGGTGTTCGACGGGAGCACCTCGGTGTGGCACACCCACGACACCCAGTCCGACGAACAGAACTTCCTCGAGACCCTGGAGCTGGTGGACGAGGGCGACATGCGCATCCTCGACAAGGGCGGCGAGCTGGCGTGGAAGGCCAGCGACGAGCCGCGCGCAGCGCAGCACTGTGGGATGCCCGGCTCGCCCGGCCTCGCGCCGGCGCTGCCGCCGTTCGCCGAGCCGAACGGGCAGGGGAGCAGCAACCTGCCGTTTGGACAAGAAGGTGGCAACGGCAACGGCATTGGTGGCGTAGCGCAGCCCGAGCTGCAGCTGGCCCCGTTGCGGCAGGCAGCGGAGTTCGGTGGTGCCGCGGGGGCGGGGCAGGGGCAGACGTTCGGGTTCGGCAGCCAGCCGCTGGTGGACAACAGCCCATACGAAAGTGGTGCACTGAGGCACGGATGCAGCTTACTTGGGATTGGAGGTGCTTTGGGTCTCAACGTTGCCATTGCCATTGCCATGGGCCTGGGTCTCTGAATAGTTGGTACTAGCGTGCGTGCCGCGTGATCACACTGGTAGTTCCTTGAGTTTGTAATTATTTCTGGCGCAAGAAGCCAGGGATGTGTTGTGTATTGGTGTTTGGAGTGGTGCTTTTGCTGGGTGTTGCGAGGGTTTGTGTTGTATTTGAAATTGCAAAAATGTAGTTGTTTCGCTGTTCAAGTTGTTTCTATTTTTTCCCATGCATTGCAATGGATAATTTAGGGGGCTAAATTAGAACTGCATTGAGCTTTCCTGCTAAATCTGGGAAGCCGTGCACGTATATACTATTGTATAATTGAGATCCCGTTGCCGACAAACGAAGATCTCAACTCACAAATAATAAACAATGGACAAGAACAGAAGGATGTAGTCATAACCTTCTATCTTTATTGATCTTTTTTGCCCGTAAGCTTATGTGTACAATGAGAGCCTCTGCCCCCTTTTATATAGGAGGAGGAGGTAAGAAATACGAGATTAAACTAACTAATGGGTCTTGTGGGCTGATAATCTCCTAACAAGCCTTTGTTTAGGTAAAGAGTTCACACATAATCAAGCCTCGGAAACGGACCGATATACAACACTCCCCTTGACATTTTGCTAACGCCATGCGCCTCATTAAAAACTTCTTCTGAAAACCTAGTGAAAAACAACAGCAAGAAGAAAAGAGTACATAGCTCGTATTCTTACCATTACAGAAGCTGCCTTATTAAAATCCTTCGAATAAGAAAACCCATTGGGACAAAACTCAAACAAAGAAAAAAGAGTACACCATATATTCATCTAATGATAAACATATACAAAGATCATATATCTCCCCGTGAAGACAACATCGTTTTGTGTCTTTTCATACCAATACCACAAATAAGTTTATCAAAACTTGGTTCTGGCAAAGCCTTAGTAAACAAATATGCAAGATTTTCACTTGAATTTTCTGTATTCCTATATTCCCATTTTCCTGTTGCTCATATGGGTAGAAATATTTAGGGAATATATGTTTTGCCATATGTGTCTTGACATAGCTATTCTTCATTTATGCAATATAAGCTGCAATATCCTCAGGGAGAAATGTATGAGTTTTATCCACCTCTTCACCACAAGACTCTTGGATGTGGTGAATTAGTCTTCTAAGCCATATGCACTCTCGAGTTGTCTCATATAGTGTTCAATGATCTCAACATGATTAGTTGATGTAGCAACAATCGATTGTTTTACAGATCTCCAAGACATAGTTGTAGAACCACGTAGAAAGACGTATCCAGACTGCAACTTGGCATTGTGGGGATCAGAAAGATAGCCAGCGTCTGAGTAACTCCTCAGCCTTATAACTTGACCCTTGGGATAAAAGAGTCCAAGATCCGTTTTACCACTAAGGTACTTAAGGATTCCCTTAATTTCGTTCTAATGCCTCTTCGTAGGCTTAGAACTATATCTTGCCAAACAATTTACTGCAAATGCAATATCAGGCTTGGCATAATTAGCAAGGTATAACAATGCTCTAATAGCACTTAAATAAGGGGCTTCAGCCCCTAACGTATCCTCAATCACTCGTCTAGGTCCATATGGATCTTTCTCCACTTCTAGCGACCTAATAGTCATGGGTGTACCCAGTGGATAAGATTTATCAAGATAAAATCTCTCCAACACTTTCTTGGTGTAGGTGGTCTGATGCAGAAATATGCCTCCAGGCAAATTTTCAATCTACAACCCAAGACAGTATATGGTTTCACTAAAATCTTTCATCTCGAATTCTGTATTGAAGTATGAGCTCGCTTCGAGAATGTCTTCCATGTTTCCGATTATGTTCAAGTCATCAACATACACAGAGATGATGCAAAATCCATTCTTGGATTTCCTTATGAACAAGCATGGGCATACTTAGTTGTTTATGTATCCCTTTTGTAAAATGAATTTACTCAGTCAGTTGTACCACATACGACCTGATTGTTTCAACCTGTATAGTGACTTTTGAAACTTAACAATATACATGCTGCGATGCTCATTATCGCTCGCACATGGGACTTTTAGTCCCTCTAGAATCTTCATGAAGATTCCAAAATCTAGTGACCCATATAAATATGCAGTCACAACATCCACAAGTTTCATTTTCAAATTCATTCCTGCTGTCATAGCTATAAGGTATTGGAACGTTGTGCTATCCATTACAGGAGAGTAAGTTTCATCGAAATCGATATCAGGTCTTTGCATGAACCATTGTGTTTCTAATATCGCTTTGTATCTCACCACTTCATTATATTCATTCCCCTTTCTTATGAACACGTACTTGTGTCCAACATGAATAACATCATGAGGTGTCTTGATCACAGGTCCAAAGACTTTCCTCTTATTAAGGAAGTTTAGTTCATTCTCAATTGCTTCATTCCATCTATCCCAATCTTGGCGATTTTTGCATTCCGCAATCGCCTTTGGTTCCGGATCCAATTCAATATGGAAGATAATATTTGGGATGAAGCCATTGCTATTAGCACTCATTTGTCTATAAAAGACTTCTCCTGTTTCCACATAGTTTGTGGAAAACTCTTTGTCCAATTCAATTGGAACTTTATTTAAATCTATCAACTCTCTACTATTTCCTAAAATGACAAGAGTCTGACTGTTTCGTTGCCCTAGTATCGGCGGGTGCACTTCCCCCTTCACTAGTCACCTATCTCTGTACTCTAGCATGGGGCGCCTCCCCCTCTGCTCCTGTATGGGGCACCACCCGTCGTGTCTTCACTTGGGGTGTAATGTCCACCGAACATTTCACCTTCATGTTCGGTTCATAGAGTTTCTCCCCCCTGTTCAATACATCTCTTTTGCAGACGTCTCCGCGGTTTGAGATCCTTTTACCCGGGAGGTCTCCTCCTCTTCTTACTAAGAGTGGTGGAGTCAGATGTAGAACCAAAAACCTGGGATTGTTCTACTCTTCTAGGTGCATTTACCGCTAGTATATGCGACTTTGTAACTCCTTTACGATTCGTGAATGAATCTGGCAGCTGATTTGCAAGATTTTACAAATCTATTATCGTCTAAACCTCTTCTTCAGAGTCCTTAGTGTGTGGATTGTTATTACGAAGACCACTATCATCCCATGATAGTTCCCGTCATTCTAACGTGAGGTCCTTTCCTCCTCCTAATGCTGGGAATAGTGTCGATGTCTGAGATTTTTGTCACAGAATGGACAAACAAAAATATAAAGAAAAAAAATGGAGATTGCTATATCTATTCGCCAAAAGACTCAAAATGGTGATGTATATTGCAAAATGTATGCTCTGATTATAGGGAGAATGACTATGGATAAATGTGGATTAGGGTCTGGATCAGGATCTGATTTTACAAAGGCACATAGACTGGGTTTTATAGTATACAAAGGGTCGGCAGTTTATTGCAGTAGTGCGCCAATGGTTGCGTCTTTTCAAGTCAATCATTGCGCCCCTTCACGGCGACCGTTATATCTCCGGATGTAATCAGCCAATATCTTTTCTCCACGTGTGATATTTGCAAAACATGGGTAACTGCCTCTGAGGACCTCCTCTGTAGGGGAGAGATCCTTGAGTGGTCTGAGAAGACCTTTAGGAGGAGGTCCAACGAGACGTTCAAAAAGAGAGCCGAGGGTAGTCTAAGAAAAACTCTTGGGTCCACTTTGTGACCACTTGATTGATCTTGGGCCTAGTGAACTAACCTGGGCCCAGTAGAAGATCTGGGTTATTTATAAATAAAGGTATACCTGAATAATTGACTATCTAATAATCCTCTTCAAATAGTTCTTCATTAAATACAGTGTCATTGTATCTTGCTTATAGCAAATCCACTGTCATGGGCTCCAAATACTTTATTATAGGCGGAGATTGAAATCCCACGTAAATTCCTAATTTACGGCGGGGTCCCATTAACGTACACTGAAGAGGTGAGATAGGTATGTAAACGGTATAACCGAATTTACACAAATGAGAAATATTTAACTTTTTCCCATGCACTAGTTGGAAAGGTGATAACTTATGGTATGCGCGTGGCCAGAATCATATTAATGCTGATGCATGTAATACGACATGTCCCCAACACGTAGTTGGTAGGCTAGATCTCATTATCAAGGGTCCAGGGATCATCTTAGTCCTCTTAATTAATGATTAAGCAAGTCCATTCTGAGTATGAACATGCAAGATCGAATGTTACATTGTTATGCTGAAGGTCATGCAATAGTCATCAAATGCTTTTGAGGTAAACTCTCTAGCATTATCCATTCTTATGGATGGGATTCTATAATATGGAAACTTTGCCCTTAGTGCAATAATTTATGAAACTAGATTGGCAAAGACGTGATTTCTAGTGGATAATAGACATACATGCATCCACCGAGTGGATACGTCTATTAGTATCATAAAGTATTTGAATGGCCCAGACATGGGCTCTATATGTTCGCATATATCCCTTTGAATCCTCTCAAGGAAATCAGACAATTCATCCTTGATCTTGTGATACGAGAGTCTCGTAATCAACTTGCCTTTCGCACAGGCTTCACACACAAAGTGTGATAGATCAGGGATGTCTTTGGACTTCAAGTTGTGTCCAATAGAATGTTGTAGCATCCGGTGCATCATATTGTCTCCAGGATGACCCTGACATGCATGTCACATTCTAAATAGTTCGGGGTCTTTAACCTGGACGCTCATCGCAACATATTCTTCATCGCGTTTAATAAATATGTAGTACAATCTAAAGGAGACAATAGGGATTTTCTCTACTACTTCTTTCTGATATCCCACTTTCTTAGTAATGAGAACGTACTCTGAACCATTCTCTTCCTCAGTTTTCTCGTGGAAACCATTACTTTTGATATCTTTGAAACTTAGTAGAGTTCTAGTTGAGTTCGGGAACAATAATACATTCTCAAAGACTTTTTTTGTTCCCATCGGTAAGACTATCGTGGCCCTTCTAGCACTTGCAATATTACAACAATTGCCAGCTATGGTCATAATATTGTCAGTCTTAGAACTGAAGGTCTAGAAATACTTCATATCCCTTATGATAGAATTTGTGGTACACCTATCCACAAGATAGGGTTCATATTCTCCCTTCATTGTATGTCAACTATAAGATGGAGATAAATAGTTTGCATGAATTAAAAACATTTTATACACATAAATGCACACATAAGACATGCAAATGAACTGTCAATACTATATTTATTTCATGAACTAAATATTACAAGTAATTTTAATTCCTAATAGTAATATTGCTGACTAATTCATAATTGAAAAAATTTGGTGTTCAATTTAGTAACACTATCCTGAACACACCATGAATTGACATCTAAATTTAAGGGGATAATGGAGATTAATTCTTAGGACTCTCCTGATCCTTTTATGGATGAATATCTAGTCACTTATCATCTAGTATAAGAGAATATTCATCGTCATATAGAGCATCATCGCCTGATTCCTCTTCATTCTCCTCAAATTTTTTTTGCCTAAATGGCAGCATTAGGAGTCGAATTAGCGCAAATGACATGCGTTGGACCAAAAATGCAGAAATGACATGCACAACCGTCCGAGGGACGAACGGACGCGTGCCGTTGCGCCACATAGCCTCGTTTGTCTGCCCCGCGCGTGGATGAGTGCGTCCACCCATCCCAAGCGCGGACGAGCCACACGGCAGCACCACAGCCCTGGTCTGCTCGGTGAGTGTACAGACAGCGTCGACCATCCCTCCCACACGCGGATGAGTGCCACGTGACAGTGCCACATCCCAGGTCCGCTCGGTGAGCGTTCGAACAATGTCGATCATCACTCCCACGCACGGACGAGCACCACGCGCAGTGCACACATCCCGAGTCCGCCCCTCCCGCGTTCGGACCACGACAGCTGCCCTTCGGACAACCTCTGCCAAGCCGCGTCCACCCTCCCTGCGTGCATCCGACGGTCCGAAATGTCGAAAAACAAGCGAAGTGACTGAGAATCTCTCTTTATTCTCCATCTGTGTGAAATCCCATCGTACAAGGATTTGCTGGGAATTCCGGATCGTAGAAAGGGAAGATCTAAATATGGTTCAGAAAGACCAGAATTGAAATGAATGGAAGATGCCTCTGGAAGTGTTTGGTTATGTGGTGGTGGGGGGGGGGGGCGATATGGAAGCTGCTAGTTCCCTTTCCCTTATTACGTTACCATTTATGTCTGCTATTCTTCGATTAGAAGGGCTTGACTTACTTAACTTACCACTTTCCCGGAACTCGCTAAAAAGGGATCTTTATTGGTAGCCAGTCTTTCACCTCCGCCTCTCCACTCCCATGCCTTTCTTGGTTGGACCAACCCAACCGGTGATTTCCGACAAGTCTTTCTGCTTAGAGCAAGAAGTGGAACCAAAATTTCAATCGCGTCCATGCGTCCGTGCGAAATGAACTCTGCCGTAATTAGTGGAGCGTGTATTCATCTTGCTCGCACTATAAATTCCGAGGAAGCGAGCGAGACACTTCGCTCACACACTTCCTCGGTCGCTTTCATTTTCGTCGTCTCGGTCGGTTTCATTTTCGCAGATGGTTAAAGATTGTTGCATGCCATCATTAGCAGTCGTATAAGCAGGTAATTTTTTTCTTGTATGAATTGTCTTGATTAAATGCGTACTTAATTAGTTGTAGTCACTTAGGTATAATTAATATAGTCCTTGTCATTTAAGCGTTATGATATTTGTGTTATTTAGTTAGTTGCGATAAATTAGCCCCTAATGAACTAGTCATTGTTATATTAATCGTACGTATTTTAATCAATTAGTTAATTACTCGTAATAAATTAGTTGCAATTAATCGGTTGCAGTTAATTAGTCATACTTTAGTAGACACAATTAATTTAATCGCAGTTAGTCAGTCGTAAATAATTTAGTTGATTTATGAAGTTGTAACATTTTTCCTAATTCATTCATTTCTCGTAATTAATTAGTCTGAATTAATTAAGAGGTTACAAATACTCGTATTAATTTGGCCACAACTAATTTAATCCTACTAATTAGTCGTACTTAATTAGTCCTAATTAATTTGCTCGTAGTTAATTAGTGCAAATTTATTTTGTTGTCCGTACTTAGTTGTAATTTTTAATTTGTAGTAATTCATCATCATAATTGATTTATTCACTACTAATCCGTGTGTTCCCTCTCTTGCAAGTCATGCCTCTGCCAGAGCTACTGGAACCCTTTTACGATGAGCATCACCGGTGCCATGTGTGGATCGCCGGGGACAGGGATGGCCCTCCACCCCTGGCTGCTCTCGGTCAGACGGTACTTTACCTTGGACGGCAGTTTGATGTCGGCCCTTGTTGACAGGTGGAGACCCGAGACTCACACATTCTACTTTCGGTGGGGAGAGATGACGGTCACTCTCCAGGACGTCGTATTCTTGACCGGACTCCGATCGAGGTGAGCTTGCCGATCCCTACCGCCACCGACGGATTTGAAGGACCAGATTCTGAGATCGCTTTGGCATACCCCTTCCAAACAGCGCCCGTGGTGTCCCTCGGACTTGGCTAAGCAACTTCAGCGAATGCCCGCCGAATGCACATGACGAGGTTGTTAGGACACACCACATTGCGTATCTTCTCCATCTCTTCGGCTGGGCCATGTTTCCCACTACACAGGGCGATTGGGTGTACCCTAGCTTCGTTTGCATCGCTGAGTCCTTGGCTGACACGGAGACTGGGACCATGCCTCAGTATAGTTGGGGGTCAGCCGTACTTTGCGCCACATACAGGGGTCTATATGATGCTTCACAGTGCTACACCGGTGTGAGACCAAACCTTGCCGTGTGCTACGTGCTCCTACAGCTGTGGAGTTAGGAGCACTTCCCTGTTGGGCGGCCCGCCTTCGCGAGAGTAGTGCACCCCTAGCCCAGGTTGCACAACCTGATCGACGGGCCTGCTATGGGCTACCGGTGGACTGCTGCCCAACTATGCTAGGCCAAGGACAGACCAGTGAGGTGTTACTTGTTGTTCCATAATGAGTTCGAGTCGTTGCACGACAACGACATCATATAGACTCTATGGACCCCAGAGTTCGTGCACACGGTAGCGCCGCACGGATTGTTCATGTAATGCATACAGGGCGTAGTAGTGCGGGCGAAGACCTGCCACCTCATGTTCGCCCACATGGTGGAGCCTTATGCGTCGCAGCGCGTAATGCGTCAGTTTGATTTGTACTAGGTGGTGCCCCCTCCCGACGGCAGGATGCTACAGCGAGTTGTCTACTTGTGAGTCCAACTCCATTCGAGAATTGTTTCCATTTTATACCCCCGTTCCATGTTCTCACACGAATCACTCTCGAATGTAGGCAATGCAGGGTGGGCCGACACACCGAGCACTAGCAAGCAGTTCAGCACGAGTGGATTACGAACTGGACGGAGATGACGCACATCGAGGTCGTGTAGGAGCAGAGACCCTACGACGTATAGATATACCGCCAGTACATGGTGTGGTACGTACCTGTGTCACGCTCTAGACTGACTCATACTCCACCACAGCGTCCGAAGTAGGAGACGCACTAGGAGAGGCTCTGTCGCTCGTTTGATCATCACAGTGCCTCGCAGCGTGACGAGCTCAGAAGAACTGACATTCTTTGCTTGTTTCACTGATGATATTTGTAATGTTTGTTACTGAACATGTGTTCTCTTTTATTTCAGTACGAGCAGCTGCAACAGATTGTAAGCACATCAGAGACCGCCATCCACAGCTCGCACGCCATGCCAGGGCTTCTAAACACGTTGAAGTACATCTTAGTGTAGGGGAAGAATGCACTGAAGAACATGAGCTGTGGTCGTTCAAGGGACGACGTCCTTCATGTCAGGCACTAGGTGGGGGGGGGTTCGTGCTCACCTACTAGGTCATCATGACCAAATGACATCGGCGGGCTTTGTAGCGCTCTCCGTCGGTCATCCCCGGGCCAGATCGGCAGGGAGATAAGTCATGTACAAATCTACATTATGTTTTTTGGTTATGCCTTACTTTCCGCTAACATCATGTCGTTCTCCCACCGTAGGTCTGTTGGGATGTATCACTTCTTCTGTCAGCATCCCGTACACAAACTGGCGCTCTACCTCGGTCATCTGCACTGCACATCTGAGAGGTATGAGATTCTTAGTTTACGTCGAGAGTATTTATTTTGACTAACATCATTCCATCTTGCAGCCTTCAGTTGACCAGCGGGGTGACTGCGATCCGTCCACTAACGAGGATATGGGCATCCCAACTCCTGCAATGGAGCAGTACATGGGGTTTGGAGCGTATGCGGGGTTTAGAGCGTACACAGGGCAGAGCTCCTCTAGGGGCACTGGCACACCGTACAATCAAGGATAGGGCTCCTCTGCACGACCAGATTTGCCGACAACGTACCTTGGGGGCGGACAATTTAGGGATGAATTGTCAGAGTCCCTTGTCCGTGGCATGATTGCAAATGGCCCCCGGTTCGGCATGCCACAGTAGGACGACATCAACGCTGCACAAACTCAGCATACTGGTGCACCACCGTGCACTCAACGGTCTCTATACGCCCTCCGATCCGATACGCGCTCTCTAGACCGGCTGACGTATCCCATAGGACATGCTTGGCGCAAAACCCGGACGCGCACGGGGATGTAGCCGCATCGAGAAGAGAGTAGTGGTAGTGGCTCGGACGAGTGAGCCATATTATATCCCGTTGTATTCTATGGCAATAATTTGTACTACAATTAATCAGCTTAATGTATGCAATTAATTTGTACAACAATAATTTGTAGCTAGCACCTGCACGTAGAAATCAAAAGGTGGAAAGATATGCATGGAATGCAACAGGTCATGTCTGAATGAACGAATGTGCACGTCCGCACACGGGACGAGCATCCGACGCTGTGCCACGTAGCTTTTCCGCACACGGGAGCAACGGACCCAGCTTGTCCGCACACGGGAGCAACGGACCTAGCTTGACGTTGTGCCACACGGCTTGTCCGCACACCGGACAAGTGGACGACGCAGGCATAGTGCTATTCGCACGAGGGACGTGCAGATGAGCTCCCTACAGTGTTGTCTGCACCAGGGTGGTGCGGACGAGGTGCACGCGGCGGCACGGCGTGCGTCCGAGCATCCGGGGCTCGAAATTGCATGCTACATTTACATTTCTACGTGAGATGAAGCCAAACTTGCTTATTCAGTTCGAAACAATGACAATTTGGCAAAAAAAAATCATTCTCCTCTTGCTCTCATTCTGCTGCTGCTTCTAGAAAGTGAGCTTCTGGTTTATCCTGGCTTTTCTTTCTTTGAGACTTTTGATAGAACTCCATCATATGCTTAGGTGTCTTACAACCTTTTCTCTAGTGACCCTGGAGCCCACACGTATAACAGGGCCTATTGTCACCTAGTGCTTTCATTGGAGATTTCCCCTTTCCTCATGTCTTTCCTTTTTCCTTGAAGACAAATGGTTTAGACTTCTTTTTTCCTTGTCCTTTTCCTTTTCCACCAACATTCGTGCTTTTTCTGAATGTTATGGGCTTTAGGTGTACCCTGAGTTCATGATTCCTCATGAGGAGCTCATTGTGCTTTCTCGCCACGAAAAGTGTGGTTATCGGTTTAGAGTGGTTTCCAACTATCCATACCATTTTCTCTGTACTGTTGTGCTAGCACCAGATTTATAGCATAGAAAGTGGAAATGGTTTTCTTGATTAGCTGCCCCTCTATAAAATCTCTTCCACAGTGCTTGAAATGAGAAATTATCCTATGTAGTGCTAAGTTATAAGCCACCACATATTTAAAATCATGGAAGCGCAAACTCATCCAATCATGATCCACATGTGGGAGCATTAATTCCCTTTGCTGATTATCTCTTTTGAATTGAAACCCATAGGGCTAAAGGATCTCTTTCAGTCAAATACTCATTATTGAGATCCTTATTCAAATCATGATGTAGGAAGAATATGGCCTTAGCATTGCCTTCCTCTGGGGGCTTATTAGTATTGCTATGAGAAATAATAGTTGCACTCAACCCTTTGGAGCCTAAGTAGAACTCGACGTCGCGGGCCCAGGTTGGGTAGTTACTCCCGTCAACTGTCAATTCATCAAATTCTCTTTCGCAACATAATTCATGTTGCCTATAGCACTATATACAGTGGCGAACGCAGGACAAAAATAGAGGGGGTGCTCAAGCTAATATAATAAAATTATACAAAATATACATAATACATTTGAATGTCTAATGCAATTCAAATTTATATATAAATAAATAAGAGACAAAGCAAGAATGTAAAATGAACTTAAAGTAGTACCTGGCTAATGAACATAACAATCCAAATGCGTATAAATACATGCGAGTAGCAATCTGTGGAACAATAGTAGCTAAATTAGCGTGACAATCAGAAAATTGAGACTAATTGCAAACATTGAAATGAAATGGAAGTATGGAGCATACCGCAAAACCACTAGTTATGACTAGGAGCGGGAGGCAAATCCATTCTACGAGGTTTCATCTGTTGAAAACGATCTATGATTGTTTTATCATCAATGCTTTTGAATATCTCTCGCTCAGTGTAGCACACCATCAAATCATTGAGCCATTCATCGGAGACTTTGTTGCGCAAGTCTGTCTTAATAATTTTCATTTCCGAAAAGATTCTTTCAACTGATGTCGTTGCCACAGGAAGAATCAATGTTAGCTCAATGAGACGATACACCAATGAGAATGTTTTGTCTTTTCCAGTTTCAACCATCTTTTCGGCGAGCCTTGCAAGGTCACGACATCCACAAAATTCTACACTTCTCCTAATATTGAAAATGTAGTTTTGAAGCTGAGTTCTTAACAATATATGGTCACCTATGGAGAAATCATCAGCATAAATCTCAGCAGGTCGCAAAAGCTTGTCCACATCAAACTTGGAGAATGAGTTCCTTGGATCAAGATAAGACATACATATCAATAGCTTTGTAGAAACTTCATTAAAGCGATGATTTATCTCTGACTTAGTGGCATCGATAACCGCATAGAAGATGTCAACTCTATAAAAATGATCTTGAGTCACTCTATGGCCTCGACGTGACATTCGACCCATGATTGGGGTGCTTTCATCCATATCCGAAACAGTGATGCCATTTTCTTCACAAAAGCTTTTTGCTCGCTTGAGCAATTGCTCCCACCCATTATCCCTCATGTTTTACAAGTTCTCTTTCTCACATCCATAATCAAACCCATGGCATGAACAATGTCTAGATCCTTCCTTTGGAATTCATGTGATAATTCATTTGTAATGCCCAACAAGTCCAACATAAAATGCAATATGAACACAAATTCAAAGGTTTCTATTTTTCTTATCAAACCATATGCTCCACCAGAATTGGATGGTTGACGACTATCATCACTTACAATTTCTAGCACCTCCTCAGTTGCCTCCCACATTTCATACAAACGAAGCAAGGTTTTGTGATGTGAGCCCATCTAGTATCTCCAGGTCTAGCTAGGTTAGTTTCCTGATGCAACCTCATTCCAGTGAGAATCAAGCTATTCTGCACCTTTTGCAATAAGACTTCACGATGCTTTTCAATCAAAGCATCCATCCTCTTGCAAGATGAGCTAACAGTGTTCACTATTAGAGGAATATAATTGAAGAAATCAGCAATAGCTTTGACACTACTCGAGACGGTGACAACTGCTAATTGCAACTGATGGGCAAAGCAATGGACATAGAAAGCATACGGATTTTCATCTCGAATCTATCTTTGCAAGCCGTTAAATTCTCCTCTCATATTTGAAGCTCCATCATATCCTTGCCCACGAAGCCTCAAAAGAGATAAATCATGTCCTGCAAGCACACCAAGCAATGCACCCTTCAATACAGCAGAAGTACACTCTTTGACATGTACAAGTTTAAGAAACCTTTCCCTGACCTTCCCTTGGTTGTTAACAAATCTGCATGTCACAAGATATGCAAGTTAGGACACACAATGCATAAATGGTATAATTAAAAATATAAAACCAACTACTAACCTCACAATCACAACCATTTGCTCCTTTATTGATACATCTCGAGATTCATCAATAAGCATTGAAAAATTCTTATCTCCAATCTCAGCCATAATCACCTTGGTGACCTCTTCTGCACAAGCTTTTGCAAGGTCTTTTTGAATCCAAGGAGTAGTCATGGTACAATGCCTAGGAGCTACATCAAATGCCTTCTTTACTTCTTCCTTCTTATCTGTATACCACTCCAACAACTCCTTAAAATTTCCCTTGTTGATGGAAGTAGCAGATTCATCATGTCCACGGAAAGCTTCACCTTGCATTAGGAGAAATCTTGCACAATCTAGAGAAGCAGTTAGATGAATTTTATATGCAACTTCGTCCGCCTTACCACGAGCATCTAATTTACATGACACACTTGATCTTTGATTATTGAAATCCTCACATGCTTGCCTGCAAAAGCTATGGGAACTATTAGGTCCACTAACATGGTCATTCAAACTTTTCAAAGCCTTCCTCCAATTAACAAACCCAACTTTTGTGAATGCATCATTGCCAAAATAATGAGGATGTGACGGACTCTTGAAAAGAAAGCAATAGAAACAAAAGGTGGCATCCTTTGACACGCTATATTCCAACCAATCAAATTTGTTGAACCATGCTTCTTGAAAGGATCTCCAACAATCCATCATTTTCTTTGGAAAAACATGGCCAATTGGTCGAGTTGGACCTTTCAACAAATATGCCCTCCTCACTTGATCTCTAATTTCACTAGGATAATCTTCAATTGGTATACGACATGCTGGATCGGCAATGGTGTCATCGGGATTAAAATCAATCCGAGGCTTCTTTGGTTGAGTTGTACTCTTATTGGTATGAGGAGTAATACTTGTATTTGAATTGTTCAAGAAATAACTATGCAAAGTTTGTTTGTCCATCTTTTATAAATCTATAATAAATTGTATGTAATCCATAAGTACTAAAACTAAATACATGTAACTAGACTAGACAAGTAGACAACAATACAACATCACATATTATGTTCACAACATCATCTCAACATCACATTGATATTATCATTGATATTAACTGAGTGAGTTATGAATTTTACCTCAGCTCACCTTCTTAGTTGTGAGTTGTGACCATATATGATTATCTCAGTGACTCAAGACACATAACACATTCCCCATTTCTTCTATTTCCTTCTTACAGGCGCATGTACCACAAAGGTCCTTTCCCCATTTCTTACAGCACAGACGCCAAGAAGGGCGCCGACCCTCCCTAGGTCAAGCTTCATGGGCGGCCCTCCCTCCGGCCGCCCGCCTCCTCTTGGCCGTGTGGCCCGCACCTCCCCTGCTGCTCGGCGCCCGCCTCTCGGCCTCCTACCTCCGACCCACCACCCGTTAAACTTGTTCTTTGCTTCTCAGATATCGTCTCGGGCCTCGGCCGTCGGCCGCCCTTCGCCGCCTCGCCCTCAACCAAGTAGTTGCTCGCCGCGCGCCTCACCGGTGCTGGTGGCACAGCTCGCGTCTCCTCCCCGCACGCTTGCGCCTCGCCTCCATCGTCGCCAGGTGAGTTCTGTGAATTAGGGATTTGAGATATGGGGATTTTGGGGAGTGGCCGAATGGGTTGTGGCCGAATGGGGATTTGGGGATTTGAGGATTGCAAAAATGGGCCTATAACATTGGATTATGCAAAGAATATGGCCCAAGCGGCCCAAATATGCTTGCAGTGCTGACTGTTGAGTGCTTCTTCCTTGTAGTGCTTCTTCCTCGTGCTTCTGTGCCTTCATTCTTGGGCTCTTGGCTGTTGCTTCTACTTGCGCCACCGCCAGCCAGCCGGTGCTTCCTCCATTGAATGGACCAGGCGGAGGAGATGTAGCATGCGGGTCTCGGTATGCGCCAATGGAGCCGGTCAAGACGCCCTGCGTGCACCGGTGTTGCTCTCCTTTTCGATTGTATAACAACATATATAATTACCATAAGATAATGAATACGCACATCATGTTCCACATTAGTCAAAACATGTGTTACAACAATAAAATGAATTGCAGGAGTAGTAAATATCAAATTTATGAATTTCCATAATTTTCTATCAACTTTCTAGTAATTTTCTAGGTATAGAACAATTACTATACACAAAACTTAATAGAAAAATAATTTATGGTATTTAAATAAAATCGTAAGAGACTTAATTAAAAGAACCAGAAAAATTTTGTAATTTAATTTGCAAAATTCCACTGAGTGGAAGCCCTTGTACTTTATTTTGAAAGTTCCAGGATCCTCTTTGCAAAATTTCGGTCCAAAAGGACCCAATTTTGATAAACCAAGGACTTGCGCTTAATTGTAAAAAAATTGAAGGGCTTTTCAGCAAAAGCGTTAAGGCTAGTTGGATCCCACCCCCGTTAGGCCTTATGGGCTAGAACCAATAGCCCAAATGAGGCCTTTGCATGGCCCGCTTAGATGGCCCCTACAAGGGTTACCCCTAACCCAAACGTGGCTCGGCCCGAGAACACGGGCACGCACACGCATAGGCGTGTGGCGACGGCCTTGGTGCGTACGGTGACGGCGATGAAAGTAGAGGTAGTGGTGCGCGTGAATGGTGAGGCTGCAGCGGCGTGGCTTGACGGCAGCGGCGGCGTCATGCGATGCTCCCCGGGCCCGATCAGTCCCGGACCAATGCTACGACGGCGTAAACCCGGTGCCCCCACCTTGCCCACATCGTGGATGATGTTGGAAGAGGTGGCGGCAGCGACGAGTCGGATCCCTAGCCTCATCCACACGCACACATGGAGGTGGTGCGACATGGAAGCTACCTCGGCCCATTGTTACTACAGAGGTGATGGTACGGGTGCGAAGGCGGACGACGATGACCATGGTGTGGACGTTGTCCTATCTCTCCTCTTCTCCGATGGGCCGGTGCAAAGGAGACTAAATGACGGATTATGGCGGCGGCGGCCACAGCGCAAAGGCGTCGATTCGGCTGGCGACATGCGACGAGGAGGCGACACACAACACGGCTTAGCCGATGGTGAGGTGGTTGCACCAAGGATCCTGTTGGCGCAAGAGGAGGCGAGTGACGATGAGCCCGATCCCGATCGGTGGTGTGGCGCGGAGGCGACGCCCTATCCGGTCATGATGTCGAGATCGATTTGGCGACAATGAGCAGTAGAGATGACACCCGGTGCTCGGTTCACTACAGCGGCACACACACGGAGGCGCGTTGTCGTTGCCTAGACAGTAGTTGCCGGTGGCGCTGCGCGGAGGTGCACGATCGAACGGCCCGTCGATGGCGATTAGCGAAGGTACGCGGAGGTGTACCCGAACCAATTTCAGTGGAGTCCAGCGGCACGTGCGCGGAGGCGCACAAACTGTCGGATCGGTTGGCCGATGATACCCGGTCAGTGGTGGCGATGGCGCGTAGGCGAAGGAGTATGATTGGTGTGGCTGGGGAAAGGCGCGATCGGCGCGCACGTAGAGGCATGCATCCGACCAACCAACGACAATGAACATTAGAATAAAAACTAATATACTACAAAGAATATTACCGCTAGAATTGAAAACTTAGATGAAAGCAATGTACTAGGAAGTCTTAGCTTAAAGTTTTATCATGCTGATAACGCGTTGTATAATTGAGGTCGTGTTGCCGATGAACGAAGCACTCAACTCACAAATAAAAAACAATAGACAAGAACGCAATGATGTAGTTCCAGCTAGGGGTGTCAACAGATTGAATACGAATTGAATAGTGGTTTTCCCATATTCGTATTCGTATTCATATTTTTTTAAATGAATACGAATACTGATTCGAATATTATCGAATACGAAATGAATGTTGTAACGAATATGGATCGAATACCTACTCAATTCGGTCGGATTCGGATATCCTCATACCTTACGTAATTGCAAGATATTTATGATACTTTATCCTTGTACATAGCTATTTTTTAAATAATCTATTTTTTATTCGGAATTACAAAAATAATACCACTTAATTTTTTTTCCAGCAATAACCTCGTGTCGCCGTACGGTTGGGCGACTTGGCCTAGTCGCCAAACTAGTCCGCGTCATATGTCCAACTCGCCAAACAAACGGGCGACTTTATGAGTGTAGCTCCAAGTCGTCAATCCGTATGGCGACTTGCTGCTAATCGCCCAACCCTATGGCGACTTCATCCTAATCGCCCACCCACCGAACGACATGCTTCAAGTCGCCCATCCACTGGGCGATTTGAGATAATAGCTACCATATTCAGCAAATCCGATTGGAATAATTGTGTTATTATAAATATTACATTTAGTAAATCTTATTGTATGATGGTTTTTTTTTTGAAAATAAAAGTGTAGTGACAACGTTGATTGGTCTGTTTGTTATTTTCATAGAATATGAAGCGTAGGAAATTTGTCAGAGTCGCAATAACATTTTTTGATCGTCGTATATTGTTGTAGTGCACTAAATTTTTGAAGAATTTTGCGAGGACGATTAAGATAGTATTGAGTCGTAAGTAGGAAGGTAAGTGATATTACGATGTGTCAAGGAATAACACGGGGCGACAGTTGGCTGGAGGCAACATTTTTTTATTATTTAATATTTTTTTACAAATTTTGGAAAGTTAATCCCTCTCGAATTATCCATAACTGAAAAGTAGACAATCTATATGTGAACCATATATAAGACCATCCTTTTTACTGAGCGTAAATACATATATGGATTGATAACCTTTGACACTTGAGCGTATGTATCCTTCACAAACAATATTTCTAGGCCTTGCTCAGAAGTGATACATGTTGTTTGATGTCTTTATAATGATGCTGGGAAGAACACGGAAGAATCGAATGCGAAAAGACGAGGAGATTTGATGTTACGAATTAAAATAAACTTTATAACGAAGTTGGGAATAACACGACGCATAGGGTTTGGTTACGTGCATAAGAAATAGCATCATACACGTTGCAACAAACTGAAGTACTCCTATGATACATATGCGTCTTTTTGGAATGGAAATAGATTCGACCTTCGACGGGGGACTAGTACAGAATGGTCCGACCTACTGCGTGGACCGGGGCCATTGTCCCTTCCTTGCTAGCTCGGCGTTGAACTCCTCATCGGCTTCTTTGGCCTTGGCTGTAATTTTCCTCATTCTCTCGTGCTCCCTCTCACGAGCCTTGCGCTCCCTGCGCCTGCACCCCTCGAGATGAGCTTGCATCTCCCGACTTATGCGCTCGTTTTGCTCATCATTGCGGCGTTGCTCCTCCCAGATCTCGCGGTCTCTTTTGTCATGCCACTCGTCGAAGTCGAGAGATAACTGGACATGCGGGTGAATATCTTGGTCGATCCACTTGCGGTAGCCACATAGCGGATCCGGGGACTACATGGAGACGGGAGAGGTTGTTAGTGTGTACTTTGAAAGAGAAATAGTGCGGGAACACACTATAACTGGTCCTTACCGGCTGCCGATAGCTGCTCGTGTCCCAACGTCGGTCGGGATGCCTATGGAGTAGTTCGCGCAACCCCAGTAACGTATGCCCAGGCTAATCCGGTGCTTGGACTTGAAGAACTTGCATGGGTCCCTGCACCAACAGAGGTGTGGCGTCTCCCTCTCAGTTGCTGAGGCATGGGATTGCTGCTACGAGGGGCTTCATTACGAAGAGATACCAGATAGGCACGCTTCTCTTGTTCGACCCGGGCCGATGCAGCCCTTGCTCGCTCTTCCCGGGCCCCAGTAGCCCTTGCTAGTTCGCGGATCCACTCCCATTGCCTCTACATATCGTCCATCCTGGCGTGGTGAAGGAAGCTCTGGTGTAGTTTTGGGTTTGGTTGTGTAGTGTTCTCTCCCAGATCTCTTCCACCTCTTTTTATAAGCCAAAGGGTTGGCATGGACTGTTGTCCTTTGGTCTTCTCGCTGAAAAAAGCTGTCCAGTTAGGTCTTGTCACCGCGCAAGGTTGTCTCCTTTGGCCTTATCACTGCGCAAAGCTGCCCCGTCTAGTCTTGTCACTGCGCAAAGCTGCCTCGTCTGGTCTTGTCACTGCGGAAAGCTACCCCATCTGGTCTTGTCACTACGCAAAGCTGCCCCGTGTGGTCTTGCCACTGCGCAAAGCTGCCCCATCTGGTCTTGTCACTACGTAAAGCTGCCTCGTCTGGTCTTGTCACTACACAAAGCTGCCCCGTCTGGTCTTGTCACTGCGCAAAGCTACCCCGTCTGGGCTTGTCACTGTGTAAGGCTGTCTCCTTTGGTCTTGTTACTGCGTAAAGCTGTCCCATTTGGTCTTGTGTCTACAATCTAACATATTACGCGCTTTGTTAGCCTCTCCCCCGCGGGATATAAAATACGCGCCCTACGTTTCGAAAGTAGGACCACTTGACCCTTGAAACCGTAGGAAGAAGAACCTTCTCCGTTGTACAGTAACATACCATGGTAGACGCCGACGGACCAGTCCAACTAGGATCACCGAAGCAAGACCTTCCCCTCGAAAGGAGGGAGGACTTCGGCCCTAACTACTAGTTGATGCCGAACAAGCGTGCTCAACCGGTATGGCCGAAATATGGACAGAGGGAGGACGATGTCGTGTAGGTCATGGACGCCCCTTTCGATGGCGGACGACGTTTCTTCCGATGCGCACACTCTGGGGTACAATTATCAAATAGTTTGGTTCATGTTACTACTAATACATCCTCCATGTTAACCATCCCTTGCAGCAGATGGTGAAATGCGACTTTGTCCGCTGGATCGATCCCCCCATAAACGACATGTTGCGATGTACGTGGATACATTATGGCACCGAATCTTTCAGTTGGAGGTGCGGATTGACAATCTCAACGAGCAAAATGATGACCTCCGTCAACAGATGCAGCGCGAGAGGGGCAACGAGAAGGTCGAGAACATAGGAAGTTCCTATGATCCCACATGCTGCTGTGCGAACCCTAACTGCATATGTGCGTACCACTACAATGACGGCCAACCACGTCTGAGGCGCCCCCTTGTAGAACACTCTATGTGGGTTGTGCGAGGCACCTTCTACCATTAGGAACGGGCGGAGAATCTTGTACCTCGGTAGTCTCTCCTTCTGTACGCAATTATGTTCAACCTCATAAAGCATGTATGAACGAGTACTAAAAATCGAACTATTCCATACCAGACATTATCTGCTACAATTCAGACAACATATTGACACTTCAAATAAAATTAAAATTTGCAATTACAATACAATTAGTTTCACATTGCTTATAACAACCAAAGTACAAGTTACAACATGCTAGCAGTTCTAATACAAGTTACTTTGTGCCGGTGTTCCTACGTGTCGGCAGGCGCCTTGCAAGTTCTCACAGTGCGCCCTTCCTGGCGGCATCGACTGCAATGTCTACCCGCCGCTCTAGCTTCCCCTTCGTCCATATCATTCCTAATGCGACGACTCTGCCGACGGCCCTTCCCCCCTTTCAACAGGTGTAGGATCAAGGATAACCGACTAGAGGGGGGTGAATAGGAGGTTTTTAAATTTTTTGATAAGTTAACAATTTAAGCCAATTAAGACCTATGTCTAACAAGATACAATTCTATCTAAGCAATTCAATCATAAGATAAAGGCAAGAATTGTAAATGCGGAATAAGATTAGACAATAAATAACCACAATGACAAAGAACTTTTTCCCGTAGTATCGAAGACTTTGCCGGTCTTCACTAGTCCACGTTGAGGAAGCTTGATAACTCAAGCCGGCTCTACGAATTAAGTCTTCCCTCGATCACTATGGGTAGTTCTTCCTCCACTCCGGAGATGGTGAACTCCAAGCCACTCACAAACTTGCACCGGGCCTCTTCACAATCTTCTTGAAGAGATCACCGTGCTCCACCGCCAAGGCCGTCTAGGAGTTTGGAAAAACTCCAAGAGTAACAAATCAGTGACCTTCGCTTGACGGCGCTTAAGTGCAATAGGATTAACTAGGATGAATGGATGCACTTGAATGAACTCAACCACTTCACAATGAATGCACAAGTGAATTTTGGTGTTGAGTGAATGCTCAAGGCTCTCTAGGATCAATGGATGATAAATGAACTCTAGCACTCTGTCCTTGAGTAGGTGGGGGGTATTTATAACCCCCACCAACAAATATGACCGTTGGGGAGGCAATCCCCAACTTTCAGCAAAATGCGGTATGACCACCATCTAAGTTGCGGTACGACCGCACCCTTGTCAAAGCACAGTAACGGCTATAACAGTGGCATTAAATACTCTGACATAGCCGTTGAAAATCCGGCGTGGTACGGCCGCCAACAGAATGCGGTACTACCGCTTGATGCGGTCATACCGCAAAGAGGCACGGTACAACGGATTGTAGGGTTTATAACTTCGCTGAAAAGAGGTGTCCTCTGGAAAAATTGTACCACCACATAAGAATCGGTATGACCGCTCAACGGTACTACCGTTTCCATGGCGCGGTACAATGGATTTCCAACGAGAGGCATCGAACCAAAAAACACGTCTCCTGTTTTTATTCAACCACCAACTAGAAATCGGAACGACCGCAATGTGGTAGTACCGCTCCAAGAGCCAGTCGTACCGCATTAGCGCTCAGTTGGCAGAATCGATCAAAACCCGGTAATACCGCCAAGTAAAGTGCGGTCATACCGCTTCAAGCAGTACAACCGCCAATATAACTCCGGTACTACCGATTTCTGACAAAAACACTTAGAGCTTATTAAATTCAAATTCAAATACATGCATGATCCTAAATTGACCCATATTGCATAAGACCATGCTATCAAGCTACTAGTCACGATCCCTCTTAATAGTACGGTATTTAACCTATAATCCGGTCTTCCAACCATTTCTCCTAAGACCAGTAAAATATAAAAAAGATTCTAGACTACTTGTACCTTGTCTTGAGCCATGTAGATCTTCATTGAACCCTTTAGCATGCATCTTTACATCATCAAAACCACCAATAGGACTTAACCTTGTAAATACTCAATAAACACGTTAACCCCATATTCACATATTGTCATTAATTACCAAAACAATTTTTAGGGGCCTAGATGCTTTCAATCTTCCTCTTTTTGGTAATTGATGACAACACAACTAATATGTAAGAAAGATTGTTTTGAATATACTAAGAGTGTATATTCTTTTGATGACTTAACAACAAAATAATTATTGCAATGAGCTCAAAAGAGTTTTGAGAATTATCTTCTTGTTAAATCCAATTTAAAGAAAGCTCCCCCTAAACATGTGCATATAAGTGAAAGAAAAGCTTTGCAAGCACATGTAGAGATTTTTGAAATTTTGGCGGAGTTTCTTTAGCATGTTTAAACTTGAAGGAAATGCAATATTAAGATATGACTATAAATTGGATTGCATTTCAAGAGAACATTATAAGCATAAACAGTTAACCAACAAGTTCAACAAGATTAGCAACAAGGTTTTAAACTATTACAAGCAAGCACATATTTAAACTATTGCAAGCACATAAGCATAAGTTCAACACATTACAAAACATTATAAACGACTTGCTCCCCCTAAATCTTTCTCTTCTCGCTTCTCCCCCTTTGGCATCAAGGTACCAAAAACATCTCAGACTGCTGGGTCCTGAGGAGGAAGAGAAGCTGGGTCCTGAGCCAGAGGAACTGGAGAGGCTGGAGCTAGAGCAGCTGAATCCTGAGGAGCTGTGGCTGGGTCCTGAGGAGCAGGAGGGACCTGAGGAGCTGAGTCCTGAGGAGCAGGATCCTGAGGAGCTAGGTCCTGAGAGGCTGGATCCTGAGCCACTGAATCGGTAGCAAGTGCTGGAGGAGCTGAGACAGGAGCTGGAGGCACTAAGACCTGACGCACTGAAACTGGGGCCAAAGGAGGAACAATAGAGGAAGTAGAGGCCTTTGAAGGTGGAGGAGGACGATGAGAGTAGCGTTGAGGAGTCCTCAAAATCTGCTCCATATCGTTAATGCTTTCTGCCACAGCAGCAATCCTGTTATGAGTCTCATCAAAGAAGTCATTCTGTGTCAACTCAAGGTCAGCTAGCTTGTTGTGTGTCTCATTTTGAAACTCTATCTGGACTGTCTTCATTGCTTCCAAAGTGCTAATGATCAACTGCTAATTTTGAAGAATCTGTGAAAGAGTACCTTCAGTAGGAGCACTCTCCTGAGCAGCAGCATCAGTGGAAGTACCAGCAATAGCAGAATCATCATGGTGAGTAGGAGGGCTGTCTCGAGGCTTATAAGCCTTATGAGCTGTGCCTAATCCTCCTTAATATTCAATCTTCTGCCTAATTAAGGCCATGATGTAAGGTGCATAGTAAATCCTCTTAATCCTATCATTCTTTGAAGAAACTATGCCCTAGAGAATGACATCCACAACATCAAATTTCTTTCCCTTCATAATATTATCAATGATAGTCCAAGCATATCCTCTGACTGCATCAAAATTCCCACTCTTGGGATAAAAGGTATTATTAATAATCCTATTAATCATGCTTGGAATGGGCTTAAGTCCAGTAATTGTTCCTAGCTTATTTCTGACAGTGGAATCATAATAGTCAGACCAAGCAGGAGGCAGCAAAGCAGGGGTATCAAAAAGCTTATCCCAAGTACCAGAAGGCGTCCTCAACACACGCTCAAAGTCCTCCTTGGTACTCTCTACATATCTAGTAACAGTGACCCATTTCATCCTGGAAAGATTTGCCTCAACATGAACTGTGGCATAAAACTGTCTGATAATCTCATCATCATAATTTTGCTTAAGAGACACAAGATCATGAAGACCCACTCGATGAAATAACTGGTAAACACCACTGTACTTATCCAATGAGTTTATGTGAGGCCACTTAATCCATTTGTTATCTGCAAAGTTTCTATGATTATCATAGAGCTGCTCATACACTTGTTCTTGAAAAACTGTATGAAATCTTGGATTGACTGAGTCTGATTTGAAGAGATATTGATTTACATGTCGCTTGACTGCATACTCATCAGGAGTGAGGAGTCTCAAGTCAATTGGGGGCTCTGGAGGCACTCCTAAATCATCTGACTGAGCTTCTGGCTCTGACTCAGTTTCAGAATCAGAATCTGCCTCAGCTGGAGGTAAGATTTCTTCAATTTTAGATTCTGGGTCATCTTCTGCTGGTATTTTCCCTTTGCCCTTGCCGTGTACGATCTTTTGTCGAACAGATCTTGTGCTTTGAATTGGAACTGTAGGGGGTTGGGGTCTGGGAGGTTGAGATGAAGATTGTCCTCCTTTAGGTGGTCCATGCGACTTTCGAGTCGCAATTCTTGTCCTAGGCATCTTCATATACATAGAATAGGTTACAAGAAGTTCAATTGAATAATCAAAATAGAATTAAGTGAAAAGGAAATAAAATTATGTCTCTGTTAGGATGATCGCTCATACCGCCGTTATATGGCCAGTATGACCACATTGTGGTCGTACCGCGCTCTAGAACCGGTTGTATCGATTTTTCTGACCGAGTTCTAGGTTAAGCAAAAGAATGAATTTTTTGATGTTTTTCATGGGATGAATCCATGATTTGGATGTGCAAACATCACTAGACATCAATTTGATACTTTTGCCCAACTAGAAACATAGAAATCATCTACATTTTCAATTAACCCTAAAATGACACCTAGGGTTCCAAATTTCGGTAAAATTTGAATCAAAAGAGATTTTACCTTATGGATTGGAGGAGGAGAACCCTAGAGATGCAAGGATCAACAAGAGTACGAAGAATCGCCAAAGATCTAAGTGGATTTGAGAGAGGGTTTTGGAGGTCCTTCGGTTTTGGAGAGAGAGAGCCCGAGCGAAAAAGGAACGGTGCGAAAATGGTTGAACCGTCGCGAGGATTAAAGTCTCGGGTAAATAGTAACTGCAAGGAGTTACTGCCCTCTCAAAAACCGACACGATCGAACTGTGAACAAGCCGCCGGTAGTACCGCAGTTATAAAGTCGGTCGTACCGCGCGTATAACGTTAGTTGTTCCGATTATCCTGGAGGTTCAAGGAATTGACTTGGATTTGAGAATATATGCAAATGATCCTTATTTTTGCACTCAAGTAAATATCATTGAGGATCATTATGCATTAATAGACTAATGTCTATTAAGAATATAATTTTTATGAACATAACATTCTTTAATAAATAGTTTGGAAAATATTTTCATAAAAGATCTCAAATAACACTAAATGAAGCACAATACATGAGGCAAGAGTTCAACCAACATTTGAATAGTCTATGACATTTAACTCATTCCTCAGTTTGCAAAAGCGACCTTCATCTAATGGCTTGGTGAAAATATCCGCTAATTGGTCTTCGGTTCTTATGTAGCTAATTTCAATGTCTCCCTTACTCACATGATCTCTCAAGAAATGGTGGCGAATATCTATATGCTTGGTTCTTGAGTGTTGAACAGGGTTATTAGATATTTTCACCGCACTATCATTGTCACACAAAAGAGGCATTTTATCAAATTTAATTCCATAATCCATCAATTTTTGCCTCATCTATAGCAATTGAGCACAACAACTTCCCGCGGAAACATATTCGACTTCGGCGGTGGATAAAGCTACGGAGTTTTGTTTCTTGGATGACCATGAGGTGCTCTTCCTAAGAATTGACAACTACCTGAGGTGCTCTTTTTATCTACCTTGCAACCCGCATAATCGGAATCCGAATATCCAATTAAATCAAATTTAGCACCTTTGGGGAACCATAGTCCAATGCTAGAGGAATGCTTCAAATATCTTTGTATTCTTTTAACAGCCATTAAATGGCACTCTTTTGGAGTTGCTTGAAAACGTCCACATATTCAAACACTAAACATGATATCGAGCCTAGATGCGATAAGATAAAGCAAGCTACCAATCATAGACCAATAAAGTTTTAAATCTACCGATTTACCTCCCTCATTTAAGCCAAGATGACCGTTGGTTGCCATGGGAGTCTTGATGGGTTTTGCGTCCTCCATGCCAAACTTCTTGATTAAATCCTTTGCATACTTGGTTTGGCTCACAAATGTTCCATCTTTGAGTTGCTTGATTTGAAATCCAAGGAAATAGCTCAATTCTCCAATTATATATATTTCAAATTCCCTAGACATCATATCACCAAACTCTTCGCAAAAATCTTGATTAGTAGACCCGAAAATGATATCATCAACATAAATTTGACAAACAAAGAAATCATCCATATTGCGCAAGACCATGCTATCAAGCTACTAGTCGCGATCCCTCTTAATAGTACGGCATTTAACCTATAATTCGGTCTTCCAACTATTTCTCCTAAGACCAGTAAAATATAAAAAGGATTCTAGACTACTTGTACCTTGTCTTGAGCCGTGTAGATCTTCATTGAACCCTTTAGCATGCATCTTTACATCAGTAAAACCACCAATGGGACTTCACCTTGTAAATACACAATAAACACGTTAACCCCATATTCACATATTGTCATTAATTACCAAAACAATTTTTAGGGGCCTAGATGCTTTCGACAGGTCTAGATCCGAAATCCAAGTCCTCTGTGCAGTATCCGACGTGGCGAAGTTGTCCACAACCCTAAAGCCTCTTAGCTCTACGCACCACGCCTGCTGCACCCTCTCCTTCATGAAGTACTCCGATATGAAGTTCGATGGTTCCATGTGGACGGTCCCACACGCGGCGAGGACATAAGAACATGGCTTGTGAAGGAGCTTTAGCTTGTTGCATGTGTAGCTAGGTTCATTCACATGGTCTCCAAGGCATACCTCATGGGTAACAAGAGACCGAGCCGTCCTGAATCCGGCTCTATCTTGAAGGATCACGTCGAATCGATGCTCCGTATTGCTCATTACGAAGATCGTGTGTGACTGAGCCTTCTCGGTCTTGGCCTGCATGTATTCTGTAATCTTCAAGCAGTACGGTGTATTTGGGTTGGCTGCATGAAGTGCCGTATTTGCATGCCTTTCCCTAAAATATCCGATTGTACTGTGCAGAACGCCTTCGACGATGGTGACGAGAGGCTGAGAACGGAGGCCCCTAATAATCCGGTTGTACACCTTTATAAGGTTAGTGGTCATTATGCCATACCTTGCATCGTCTGTGTCGTGAAGCAAGGACCACTTCTCCAATGGCTCGGCCTCAATCCAATGAGAGAAACACCCGATGTCCCTCGAGGTCCTCCGCGTCAAATGGGGAGGGTCGAGCTCCCGTAGTGGTGTGATGCGTTCGGGCTACGCCGCCCCAGGAATGAGGGGACACTTGTTCCTCTCGACGACATGCTTCCTGGTGTGCTCGTCCAACATCTCCCACAACGTATCAAATTTATGTTGCTGGTTCTGCATAGAAAGCCTCTTGAACAGCTTCATCAACGGTTGCTGCCTGAACTGTTTGAAGAAGTTGGCCCCTAGATGGCGAATGCACCACCTATTCCTCATGTCTAGCCAAGGGAATGGCTCATCGGGGTTTTGCTGAAGTTTTTGGATGGCCTTCATCATCCCAGGGTGGTGATCATAGATTATGCAGACATCCAGACGTGCCCCAACTACTCCCGCCTTCAGATGTCAAAGGAACCACAACCAGCTGTCGAAATTCTCACTTTCGACGAAAGCGATGGCTAAGGGTAGAATCTGATTGTTTCCATCGACGCCAATTGCTGTCAGGATCATGCCTTTGTATTTCCCAGTTAGAAACACCTCGTCCACTAAGATCACAGGCAACATTTGTTTGAATGCATCGATGCAGGGACCGAATGCTAAGAAGGACCTCTGCAATACCATATAACCTAGCGGCGGTCTTTTGGATGGCTTGTCCTTCACAGCAATGTATGTGCCCGGGTTCCTGTCCTGCAGCACCTGGAGCATACGAGGAAGGTTGTCGTAAGATACCTCAAAGAACCGAATCTCCTTTCCAAAGCCTTCTGCTTAGCATGCTATGCATTCGCGTAGCTAATCTTATACTTGAATTTCTGCTCGATAGCCACCATGACGTGCTTGGCCCCTAGATCCGTTTTCTTCACTATCTCTCCGTACATCACATTGGCTATGAAGGTGGACGTCAGGTTGCGATGCCTCGGCAAAACACTACTGAGCAAGCAGGAGTGCGCCTCCACCTTAGAGACAATCCAGTGAGTCTCGTACTTGGGTCTCCATGCATGCACACTCCAAGGACACCCAGCCTGCTCGCAGACCACGGTGTACTGCTCCTGGCTAGATTTGAGGACACGAAACGTCTGCTGCATGGACAAGGCCCACAGCTTAATGGCATCCTGCAATGATCCCTTGTTAGCAAATATTGCACGAAGCCGATAGGCAGGAATGCAGGGGCTCCCACAATAGGCAGACCGAGCAGCATCATGATATCCTGTAGAGTAGGGGCCATCTCCCCGAATGGGAGGTGGAAGGTGTGCATCTCGGGTCGCCACCGGTCCACCAGGGCTGTCAAGAGCAACCGGTCGAGCAGGAACCATCGTGACCGCTCCGGACCGGCCTGGACCTCCCTGTCGTCGTCGACCAGACCGCCATCCTCTTCGGTGGCCTCCACCATCCGCGTGAGAGGTAGAAGGCCGGCACGGCTCAGCCTACAAAGCACGAAGAAGTAAGTACATAGTGGGCATATGATAAAAAAAAAGTGGCACTGCTTGCGGACAAACCTGTCTACCCAGCGTGGGTCCAGTCTCCAAGCCCGTCGGGGTGTCCGTGTATGAACCACCCCCAAGTCAGCTGCATCATCCTCACAACCGGATCTTGCACACGACACCTTCAAGCGGTCTTTGTAGCGTCGACCAACCGTCCAATGAGATCAAATGCCAATCCGAACCATCAGGGTCGTGAACCATACCTGCAAATGAAGAAATTAAAAAGCATTAATATTAATTGAGCATTTAAATTATATTCCAATGGAAAATAAATCATATTTGGTATGTTCTTAGTGGCACCTAAACACTTTGCTCGAACACAGTGGTAATACATATACAATTTCATGAAACCCACGTGGTAAAAACATAATTTTCCCTACAAAAAGCTATATTACATTAACACCTGTACCAGATGCTATGGATTGCAAAATATTTAAAACATCATGTTACTATGCATATTTATAAGGGAAATTTAGATAAACGCCACGGCTAAGCGACCGTATCAGAGAAATGCCACTACAAAGTTCATTATTTGAAACATGCCACTATAATTTGTCCATTCTTTGAGATATGCCATTATGCAAAAATTTAGGACTACAATGCCCCTACCTTCTTCCTCCTCCCTCCCATCCATGACTGACTTCTTCCTCATCCATGGCCACCTTCTTCCCCTCAAGATTCGGCTGTTGTTTCTCCACTACTCCCATGCCCATGCCTCCAATCTCGCCACCGCCACCGCCAAACCAAATCGAGGCCGGCAGTGGCAGTATCAGAGCAACATCTCCGCCACTTTCGCCATTCTTCCTATGCTCCATGGCCGTGACGGCGTTGGGCCGCCCAGTGCTGTCCACCAGTGAGGTCGAGCGGCACCTCCTCCCGCTCGCCGATCTCGAGCCCGAGGAGACTTCCCGCCGCGCGCCTCTCTGCGGCTGCCTTCTCGCACTCCCGAGGAGAAGCAGAGGTTGGAGATGAGGATCCTAGCGAGGTCTGCGCTGGGTAGCCCCGTCCCTCCCCAACGACAACGTGAGCCACCTCCACCGCCCGCACCAGAGGCGGGTCACCGCGTGCCTCATCTTCCTCCATGAGCTCTCCCGTTCCACATGCGCCCTCCCCCTATTGTTCTCCCGCCGCCTGGGGTTGCAAGCCGCCGCTGCTTCGCCGCCGGATCAGATTCCCCTTGAATCCAAGGGCGATGGCGTCGTGGTCATGGAGACGAGGAGCAGCGACCCGGGGAGATGTGGTCGTGGAGGAAGGCGAGCGGCACGGCAGCAGTGGTGTCCAGCAGGTCCACCCATAGCTCCTTTGCGCGGCCGAGCTTGGCGCTCGCGCTCCTGATCTTCTTCTGTGTGTCTTCTTTGTATCATTCTTGGCTCTGGCGATTCGACACGAGTTAGTAAGTGGGAGCTGAGGCGGCGTTAGTCTTTGGGTCGAGGAGGAGACACCAGATATGAGGACGGTGGCGCTGGGTGAAGAGGGAGGCAGTGTCGGGAGTTGGGGTGGCGGCGCTGGGTGAAGACGGCGGCTGTGGCACCAGGGGACGAGGGAGGCGGCGCCGAGGGATGAGGGAGCAACGACGGCCATGGGAGGAGGTGGGGAGTGGGAGGGGTAGAGGAGAAATGATGAAGACATGGACAATTTCGTCCAGAATGGCATATCTTTAATTTTGCCCAATTAGCAGTGGCATATATGGAATAATGAACTCTGTAGTGGCATATCGCATAATCTACAACTTTGTAGTGGGATGTATCTAAATTTCCCTAAAAAATATGGATACGAATATGGTATGAACTTTTGCCATCCGAAATGTTATTTTATCCGCACTATTCGTATTTATACTCGATAAAACAATATACATATTTTATTACAGCATAGCTAATTAGTTTGATGAGTATTTTTAGTTTAATATGAATTCATGTTTTTATGTGAAATAGATAAACTAGAATGATTAAGTGTGAATTTTTTTAATAATTTATTTATTTTATTTAGAATTACAGAAATAATACCGCTTAATTTTTTTTTTCAGAAATAACCTCTTGTCGCCGTACGGTTGGGCGACTTATTCTAGTCACCCAACCAGTGAACGACAATTGTCAAGTTCGCTCAATGGCATAGCGATTAAAGCATACTCGCTCAATAGTATGGCGATTTAATGGTTCGAGGCATAGTCGTACAATGGGATGGCGACTTGGACCTAGTCGCCATACGGTGGAGCGACTAGGTCAGAAGCTGGACCCTAGTTGCCCAACCGTATGACGACTTGGGGTGGCTATAAAACCACGCGAGCGGCCGAACAGCCGTCATTCCAGTGAGCGATCCGAGCCGAGAAAGAAAAGAAAGAGAGGAGGAGAGGGAAAAAAGAGGAGAGGAAGAAGAAGAGGAGAAAGAAAAAGAGGAGAGGAAGAAGAGGAGAAGGAAAAAAGGTTCTTCGCTTCACATCGACGACTACGACGGTGAGTTTGTAATATTATTTTATACAAGTGTATTTTTGAAACCATGGTAGGTTAGCAAGTAACATCATGTGTAGTGACATATTGTTAGCAAATATTTAGAGATATCATGATTAATTAGTAACCATGGTAGGTTAGCGAGCAACATCATGTGTAGCGACATATTGTTAGTAAATGTTTAAAGATAGCATGATTAATATGATTAGTTCAGAAGTTCGTATGGAGGAAAAATTAGTCGGTGAAAATAAATGTAATTGTACTATTCCGCGTGCTGCGCTAATTGCGTCCGGGCTTGATAAATGATAATGTGTTACTTTTCTATTATATAAATATGTCGATAACCGATGCATTCACAAATGCTAGTTTATAGAATGTTAAATATATGTATTTATTTGCACAATAAAGAGTTGATAACATTTCCTTTATAGTTTTGGTTGGATTAAGGAATTATAAAATACTAAGACAAAAATCATTGATACATTGTTCCAAATCCGTAGGATTCTCAAACATATGATTTTTTTTTCTGAAAGCTTCACTCATTATAAATAGAGAAATTTAGATACATACCACTACAAAGTTGTAGATTCTGAGATATACCACTACAGAGTTCATTATTCCATATATGCCACTGCTAATTGGGCAAAATTTGCAGATCCGAATAGAAATAGTGGAGAAATTGTTAATTGGATGGAAAAATCTAAACCATATTCGTTACCAACCGAATTCGAATGCCAGATAAAATGGATAATTTGGATTCGATTGACAAGCCTAGTTCCAACCTTATATTTTTATTGATGTTTTTGGCCATAGCCTTGTATGTACAATAAGAGCCCCTGTCTCCTTTATATAGGGGGTATTCCTTAATGCATGAATAAACAATATGAAACTAAACTAATTAATAGACCACAACCTCTAGTAGACTTGGGTTTGGGTAAAATATCCGCTGGGCCCCGGAAACATGCGATGCACAATACGCTACGACAATTGTTTTCCTATTTCTTGGCGAAATCTATAGATGATGGGCTAGGCCAACCTGACGACAGGCCCATTAAATCATGCGTGAGTAACTTCCATTCATGTGCCAAACCATGGCATGTAGCTGCATTCTTAAGAACAGCCTTCAGCGATTCATCAGTCTAGTGCCCAGCCTGGTGCACCTGTTATTCTGAGCGCATCTTAACTTTGCGTGTAAATGCTACTACCAGCGCCCTCGAGACTCAGGAATTTCCTCTTTTGATTAACTCTTTCTCCCTAAACTACGAGTAGCTTGGTTTATTCTCGTTAAAAAAAAAGTAGCTTGGTTTATAGTAGTTCACGGTGATTTTTTTGCTCAAATATGCCTCACAATACCCCTGATCTCTCAACTTGTATCTAAGTCCATATATGCTCAATCATACAATATTATATAATCTAATCTAGGCATAACATTTCACAGGACTAATCTAAATATAACATACCAATATACAAGAAAAATAACACCAAGAAATATCATTTATACAATAATTTACATGTAATTTTTAGATTTTTTTTTTGTTAATACGATAGTGCCATAATCCTACGATCCGATCCTATCCAATCTAAAAACAATCCCACCTAGTATGACAAGAAATATTATAATCAAACAAAGTAATGGCAGAATTACCTTGTGTAATACTCAATATTTAGATAATGCACATGGACGGTAGGTTGGACGAAAACAAAATGTTCTTCAGCGGAAAGTGGAGCAAGATCTTCCAACGTCTTCTCTTTCATATTAATTGCTTAATTGCAATCACCCCAGCATTTTGGTCTTCGATGTTCACCATGGACATCAGATAAACAACATCATCCCGATGCACACTCAAGGTGGGGGCACCCGTTTTCACGTTCCTTAATGTCGCTTTTTCAGTATGATTGTATCTCAACTCAGGCAACAGATCAGAATGGCTTGGGTTATGGAGATGTCTTCAACGTCAACCATACAATCTGTTGTAATATGTGCAATATTAGCAAATAATCATAATTAATTCTAACATAATTAAGAAACAATAAAGCATTAATGATACGGGGTCGCCCGATCTTCTCGACGTAGGATCAAGATACTCACGTGTAGCCTCTCGAATCGTAGTGATCCTCCGTTGCCAATGCAAGAACGAACACTCTTTAATTCACGAGAACACACGTGCCGGACTTCACGACCACCAAGCGAAACCCTATCACGCTCCCAATTCCCAGTGGAAAGGTTGAACGATCTTGATTTAGACGAACTATCAATTTCCCCTCATGATGAATTGTTCACCATGAAAGAACTCTCAAGCAAAGCAATCTATTAATCTCAAAACATCTGGTCTGGTTTTACAATAGGAGGCGGCGGCTAGTTAAACGCCCCAGCCAAACCTAACGCGCGCATGCAATGGACCCTGGGCCGGCTGTGAGCAATAATTGGATTTTATAATCCATGTTTAACTACAAGTATATGGCCCAACATGGCTTGACCGTGGCTTTGGCATGTGTTGACCGTGGCCAACATGGCTTGATGCTTGACCGTTGCTTTGTTGGCTTGAGTTCAGTCCATGGATTCGAAGTCGTAAATCATCCAAGAAATGGTCTGGTTTCGATTCTATAACATTGTGCTCCTTGACGCTAACCCTGACCAAACCAGTTAGACCATAGGAACGTGCAGCAACCAACACGATATCTGCTTTCCTGCAGACACCATCTAGTTTCAGTAAAGAACTCTCCAGAAGGTAGATGCTCCCTCCAGTCGTATGGATCCTTCTTAATACTTGGTGGTCTTCCTGTGCATTGGTCTCGATTCCCTCCTCATACCTAATTATGCACAAAACACTAGCATTAGGTAGTATATTGTTCTCATCAATAGAAGGAAGTGTATTAAGAAACAAATTCACCTGTTTATTTAGAAGCTTGGCTTGTTCTCTAGTCATTAGACCTTTTGGTGCTTCATGAACACTTGGAGATATGGTAGTAGTAATAGGGATGTCCTCATCAATTAATCCAACACCATTTAAATGACCAAATCAACATAATCAAATGTAAATCATTCAAGTCATTTAAATTGATTGAAATGCTAAACATGTACCACATGTATATAAATGAAATCAGCATAGAGCACAAAAAATTGAAGTTAATGTGAGCTCTTATATGGCGAGTTGCACAAGAAACAAACTTGGTCATCTCAGCACTAAAGTTTATTCTCTTCATAAATTGGATAAGAACACTAAAATCCAGGTTTTGAGCTATATCCAATGCTTAACTAGACTGACAGAACAATCACGCGTATAAGAAGTTCAAACTGATACTATCTGTCAACCATAGATCATCAAGAACCATCAATATCCACTATTGTATTCCACAGAAGACTATAACAAGACTCACAGATTTATTACTTCAAACAAAAAGCCAACAGACCTTTAATGAAGACATAGAAACAAAAAAGAATCAAGTAATACTTTCTTCTGTTAAAAGGACAGGATAACAAATTAAGTGATCAGGTAAAGTACTACAGAAGTATTGGAACTTCTAAATACAAATTGACAACAACAGACAAACTGGTAGAGTTCGAAATTGAACTAGTAATTCTACCAATTTCAGAATTAGACCATTTCAATCATAGAGCAATATTAAGCCCACAAAATTCACTTTGATATATCTCACAGATTATGGAACAATAACAGAATAGCCCACACAAATATATAATCAAAGTAAACCAAACTTGGATCAAAGGGATACTCACAGAACCAGTGGTACTCAAAGCCATCGAGAAGCAATCTAGACAAGGCATGCCTGATGGCGCTGTCCCAGAAAACCTAGCGCCCCGCTATGCCGCGGTGATATGACGTGGTCGTCGGAGATATAGTGTATTCCTTCGCACTTGGGGACATACCAAAAATACGAAGCCGAGGAATCAGGAAGATGCTGCACAAGACCTCCAGATTTATGCTCTGGCCAGAAGCAAGAAACAGAGCATCACTGACCACAGGAAAAAGACCTCCTTCCTCTAGATTTCAAATCTAGAGAGCTCCCCAGGAATAGACTCAGATGAAGCACTTCCATGAAACCTCACAGAACCCAACCAAGAAGAGGGCACAAGAGGAACCAGAAAAGTGCCAAAATCGCCCAAAGTCTTAAGTCTCACCACTAATTTTAAGCAAATCAGCTTCAAAGCTCTCATGAACCAAAAACCAACATTAAAGGATTTGTAATCAAAGAAGTAAACCGCCTTCTTCCTTAAACTCATCGATTTTTCCACTATGGCTTGAGAAAACCGAGGGGCTACCTATGAAGAGGACGAAGACCCGGAGGCCACCTGGCTGCAGCGAATGGCCGCCGCACAAAGCATGCAGGCCGTTCGTGCCACCCATGGTGCCACCGCCCCGGTCTCCTCCCTTCCCGCAAGAGCCAAACCGAAAAACCAAAAAGGTGTAGCACCCCTCCATCGAAACTATCGGATGAGGTAGTCAAAGCCTGCCTTATTCCCTTTCCCATTCCGACAGGTGGGCCCTTCTTTCCCTTTTTTTCTTTTTCGTTTTCTCAAATTGCGAAATTCCCAAAAAAACCCTCAAAATATCAGCAATCCCCACCAATTTACCAATTTGATAAATGATGCTCAAAATCTTGTTTAATATACAGCTGTGCGACGATGGGTACCTTGCGGGTTTGAACCCAAAGCCTAGCAACAAGGATTACGACTCTGCATAGATAAAGGAGGACTACGCCTTGATCCAATGCCTTGGTGTGAGAATTTTTGCCCAAGTTACAATCTGTACTAGGCGGCTTGCCCTTTTCCCTCTCGGGTTGGGACGTTACAGTCATGTCCGCATATCTAGCTCGTAAGTACTTTAAGAAAGTATACCCTTATCTTCCTTTGATCGTGACCTCACGATCATACTCAAGTAGGTGAATTCTTCAGGGAATCCTGTAGGATGATTCCCGATACCATATAGGTCTTGAATTCATTAAGAGCTATTGCTCAACCTCTCATATAGTTAGAGCACTGCAGCTAATGGGATCCTTTCGATGTGCTCTATTATCCCACACAGTTTGTTGTCCTAGAGCCTAGTTCACGGAATCTCCGATCTCCTAGGATAGGTTACCACCAATGTGAGCCTTTACATGGGTATAAGCCCTATTCCCTTTGATGCTACCAGGATGGCCTTCCGCGCCAATCCTTTGGTGAAAGAATCTGCCAAGTTCCTTTTAGACTGAATGTATTCTACGGTAATGAAACCCGTCTCTCTAGCATGCCTTACTGACTTAAGTCATGTTTTAATATGTTTTGAGGACTTCATATTTTCCTTCCTAGTCTTCGCCTTAACCAGAACGGTTTAGTTATCGCAGTAGGTTAATACGGCTGGAATTGGCTTTTCCAGCACTGATAGGTCAAAAAGGAGTTCTCTAATCCATTCTGCCTCTACAGCCGTTGTGTCCAAAGCTACCAGCTCAGCCTCCATGGTGGATCATGTAAGGATAGTCTGTTTAGAAGACTTCCACGAAACAACCCCACCTACTAGAGTGAATATATAGCCACTCGTAGCCTTCATGTCATTCGAGTCACTGATCTAGTTAGAATCACTGAATCCTTCTAAGACTGCCGGATGGCCAGAATAATGCATTCCCAAGTTAGAGGTCCTCTTTAAGTACCTAAGTACCCTCTCTATTGCTATCTAATGATCATCTCCTGGATTGGACGTATAACGACTCAATCTGCTTACAGCATATAAGATGCCAGGCCTCATTGCACTAGTTAGATACATTAAGGATCCTATAATTTGATAATATTTAAACTGGTCTTTTCCATGTCCAATGTTTTTATGAAGCTTGGCATTTGGATCGTAGGGTGTGGCTACTGATTTACAGTCCATGCATCCAAATCTGGATAGGACATTGTCCACATAATGGGATTGTGAAAGAGTAATCCCATTCTCACCCTTAATAAGCTTGATGTTTAAGAAAACATCAGCTTCACTCAGATCTTTCATATCAAAATTCTGGTAGAGGAAAGACTTCGTTCTATTGATTGCATCTATGTTGGTCCCAAAAAGCAATATGTCATCTACGTAAAGACATAGAATGACACCTTTGCCCCCACTAAACCAATAGTAGACATATTTATCGGATTCGTTCACACAAAAGCTGACCGAGGTCATAGTACTATTGAATTTTTCGTGCCATTGCTTGGGAGCTTGCTTTAGACCATACAAGGACTTAATCAAACGACATACTTTCCTCTCTTGCCCTTCCACCACAAAATCATCAGGTTGTTGCATATAAATCTCCTCATCCAACTCTCCATTTAGGAAAGCGGTCTTTATATCCATTTGATGTACTTGGAGTCTATATGCAGCAGCTAGTGCTAAAAGCACCCGAATTGTGGGTAAACGAGCCACATGAGAGTATGTATCAAAATAGTCTCCACCCTCCTTTTGCGTAAAACCCTTAGCCACTAAACGGGCCTTTTACTTTTCAATAGTACCATCAGGTCTACGCTTTCATTTAAAGATCCATTTGCAGCCCACTGGCTTGAATCCATATGGAAGGTCTGTAACCTCCCACGTTCCGTTAGTTATGATGGAATCCATCTCGCAACGGATTGCTTCCTTCCAGTAATCCACATCTGGGGATGCGTATGCCTCTGAAAGGGTTCGTGGTTCATCATCCACAACTTAGGTGACAAAGTCATCGCCAAAAGACTTTTCAGTCCTCTGCCTCTTACTCCTCCTCAACCCCAATTCTGGAGCAGTGTTATCCACCCTAGGAAGAATAGAGTGTTCACTTGAACCAATAGGATCAATGACTTCATTTGGTCTCATAGGAAACACATGCTCAAAGAATGTCGTATCACGAGATTCTATCACTATATTCGTAGCGATGTCACTTACCTCGGATTTGACCACTAAAAATCTATAAGTCGTGCTATTTTTATCATACCCTAGAAAAACACAATCAACGATCTTAGGTCCAAGCTTCCTTTTCTTCGGTAATGGCACATGGACTTTTGCAAGGCATCCCCAGGTCCGGAGAAAAGACAAGTTTGGTTTTCTCCCCTTCCATCCTTCATAAGGTGTTTCATCCTGATTGCGAGGTGGCACCCTATTGAGGACATAATTAGCTATGAGAACTGTTTCACCCCACCAATAGTCCGACATACCTGAACTTTGTAACATGGCATTAACCAGGTCACATAGAGTTCAGTTCTTCTTTTCAGCTATTCCATTCGATTGGGGTGAGTATGGTGGAGTAACTTCATGAATTATTCCACTTTATTCACAAAATTGAGAGAAATCATAAGAGACATATTCACCGCCTCGGTCCGACCTTAACCGTTTGATTTTCTTTTCTAGTTGGTTTTTCACTTCAGCTTTAAAGATTTTAAAGTGTTCTAGTGCTTCATCTTTTGACTTAAGTAGGTAGATATAACAATACTTAGTCGCATCATCTATGAGAGTTAAGAAATATCTTTTGCCACCTTTAGTTAATATTCCATTTATCTCACAAAGATCAAAATGGATTAGCTCAAGTGGAGAGGTATTTCGCCCTTCAACACTATGAAAAGGTTTTTGGGGTTGCTTAGCTTGTACACACACTTCGCACTTTGAACCCTTCTCATAATTATAGCTGGGAATTAAATCTATTTTGCTTAACCGCACAATAACTTCAAAGTTAACATGACACAAACGAGAATGCCAAATATCATGTAATTTATTGCAATGAAAAACATTAAAAATGTTTACATTATTTGAATCAAGAATAGATAAGCGGATCATGCCTCCGCTATCATAGCCTTTGCCCACAAAGGTACTCAATTAGGTCAACACGACCTTATTAGACTCAAAAACAAGCTTTATTCCTTGCCTACAAAGCGTTGACCCGCTAATGAGATTGCGAGTCATTGCAGGCACATACAGTACGTCTCTCAGAATGAGTGTTTTGCCTGAAGTAAACTTTAAGCAAACCTATCCAATCCCACGTATTGTAGCAATGGCTCTGTTGCCCATCAGGACGGATCCACCACCTTCACCCTGAAATAAAGAGAAACATGATCGACCAGCACAAATATATCTAGTAGCACCTGTATCAATCCACAATCTATAGATGGACTTGCCATAAAGGCCTTAGGTACATACCCTTCAGAACTAGTATTATCCAGACCGACATTCACCTCGGCCTTGCGACCCTTATGCTGAGCTGGAGAAGGACCATTGCCTTTATGATTGCGGCAATGGTTGGCTTTATGGCTAGCCACTCCGCATACAAAGCAAACAATGTCCTCCTCCTCCTTCTTCTTCTTCATATTCTTTCCTTGAAGCTTGATTTTGGGCTGATTCTTCAATTTTTGATTCCCAGAGCCACCAACACTCTTGACCTCCACTAGATGAGCTTGGACTTGAGCCTTACCTTTGATGTCACCGGCACTTGCCCGCTCCTCGACATTGATAGCTGCTGACAGCTCGTTGAGTGTCAAGTGCTCCTTTATATGTCATCGGACTGTCACAAAGTCACGCCACGAGAGCGGTAACTTAGCCAAAATGACGTTAACTTGAAAACTCTCAGGTAGGAGACAGTCGTACTGATTAAGATCACGTACATGGAGTTGAAACTCATGGAGCTGCTCCATCACCGACCGTCTCTCTACCATGTTGTAGTTCAAGTATGTAGCAGTAATAAAGGACTCGTTACCATTATCCCCTTTGGAATACTTCTCATCTAATTCATCTCAGAGTTGTTTGGCATTAGTAAAATTGGCATACACGTTGAATAGCCGGTTAGATAAGACTGCTAACAACCTAGCTAGGGCTGAATTGTTCGCATCCTCCCACCGCGTCATCTCAACGGTTTCCAAAGGGAACATCAGAGGATTTGAAAAGACTCAGAAAAGTTTGAGGTCGGTCAGCCATACTTTGGTTTTAGCTTGCCAACACTTAAAGTTAGCACCATCAAACACCTCCGGCTTAACGACATCGACGATGAAGCCATTTCTTTAAATATAGGTTTCCTGGATTGTTGTAGTATGTGCAATATTAGCAAATAATCATAATTAATTCCAGCATAATTATGAAACAATAAAGCATTAATCCAACAACATTTAAATGACCAAATCAACATAATCAAATGTAAAAATCATTTAAGTCATTTAAATTGATTGAAATGTTAAACATATACCACATATATATATGAATGAAATCAGCATAGAGCACAAAAAATTGAAGTTAATGTGAGCTTTCATATGGCGAGTTGAACAAAAAAACAAACTTGGCCATCTCAGCACTAAGGTCTATTCTCTTCATAAATTGGATAAGAACACTAAAATCCAGGTTTTGAGCAAATCAGCTTCAAAGCTCTCATGAACCAAAAACCAACATTAAAGGATTTGTAATCAAAGAAGTAAATCGCCTTCTTCCTTAAACTCACCGATTTTTCCATTGTGCCTTGAGAAAACCGAGGGGCTACCTATGAAGAGGAGGAAGACCTAGAGGACACCCGGCTGCAGTGAACGGCCGCCGCACAAAGCATGCAAGCCGTTCGTGCTACCCATGGTGTCGCCGCCCCGGTCTCCTCCCTTCCCACAAGAGCCAAATCGAAAAACCAAAAAGGCGTAGCACCCCTCCATCGAAACTATCGGATGAGGCTGTTGGTAATGTGGATAACATTTTAATTCTAGATTTTATAATGAGTCAAAGATCACAAATAACTAGTAATGCATAAAACGATACTAACAGCAGGAGTATAGGTCGATGAAGAACAAGAAGCTATGCAGACTCAATGCAGTGCAGATCGTAGATGTAGTAGTGCAGCAAGCGGTCGTGCAGATGCACTGCCCAGAAACCTTATGGCCGCCTCGTGCAGGTGAACTTTGTGACAATGGTTCAGAGATACCGCTCACCCTCCTTCCCGGTGCACGCCAAGGAGAAGGGACGGCTTGGTTCAAAACAGCACAACCCACAGCACAAGAGAACAGAGACGAAGAAGCAGAAGAATTGGAATGGAAAAAGATGTCTCTTAGTCTGGACCTCTCGAAAACCTTTTTAAGGGTCGAGTGAATTATTCTCTAGTAACTGCTCAATAAAGCACACATTAGAACTGGTAACTGCTAATTAAAAAACCAATTAGTGGTAATTAAGCAGAATTTATCATATCCTGATTACACGTTGATCTTCAGCTTTGACCACTGGTCTACAGCTTTGACCACGTTCTCCAAGGGAGGTCCAATGGGACCACAGTGTTCCGATCATACTCTCTTGGAGTGATCCAAGGGAGGTCCAAAAGATCTCTTGGAGGTCCAAGAGGATCTCCCCACTCCAAGGGAGGTCCAAGAGGATCTCTTGGAGGTCTAAGAGAAATCTCCAAGGGATGTCCAAGAGGACGTCATGGAGGTCTCCGAGAGGACATCCTAGAGGTCAAAGAGAAATCTCCAAGGGAGGTCCAAGAGGACGTCCTGGAGATCAAGGGGTTGCAAGAAATCCATCTTATAAATTGCTCTCCCACTAATTGGCTAGGCAGTACGGGACTAAACCATACATGCTTTGGAATTTAGGAATGAATGGGCCTTTACAAATAACGGCCCAATTCTAACAGAGGCAGTTAAAGCCTGCCTTATTCCCTTTCCCATTCCGACAGGTGGGCCATTCTTTCACTTTTTTTTTCTTTTCCGTTTTCTCAAATTGGGAAATTCCCAAAAGACCCTCAAAGTGTTAGCACAATCCTTCTGCCAATACTTCGAGGAAGTCATCCTATTCCACGTTATCGCCCTCGAGCTTTGGCTTCCTAGATTCCGTGGTAACCATGCTATTGGGGTTTGCATCCTCTGACATTACAATAGGAATGTCACAGATGAACAGTGATATGACATTCTCAAGATTTGGACCGTCGGATCAGAAAGCAGTAGATAGGATCGGTTGCTACAGTATCGCTGTAGTGTCCGTGAACAATACCTATGCTATAGTGTTTTACGCTACAGTATTTGCTACAGTGCCAGATCTCGCTCTCATCCATTGTTTTTCGATCCAATGGCTACAGAACAATGTCATGGTACTGTTCACCGTGACATTACTTCTTAATGTCAGAGGATTTGCATCCATACTGTTGTCCAACTCCAATTCTGCATCGAATAGTGTGTGTTCTCATTATCTTCCGCTAGTCTTTCAGGAACATAAATAACTTGTCTTTGGAGCTATTTGGATTGGTGCCTTAGTGAGCCAAACCAAATTTTGGTAATACCAAAATCTGGGTAATACCAAAATATGGGCAAAAAAAAGTAGTGGGCTAGTGTTTGGTTTGGCACCAATATTTGGTGTTGCTCTAAAAATTTTGGTAATAGCAATTTATCTATTTGAAATGAGTTCTGGTTGGATGCAAATAGTGATATTAATTGCATGGTTAGATTGATTTATCTGTTTCAAATGATCATATTTCCTAAACCGAGAATCTGATTTGCGATCCATTTGAACCGTTGTGTTCCTCGTCATTTTATCAACAAAATAAGACCCAAGTTGACATATTTTGGGCCAAAAGAAAATTGATGTCATGTGGGACCCACGGGCAATACCAAAATTGACTAATACGGCCCTATTCACATCCAACAAAATGATGCCACCTACCAAACTCATGAGCTAGTTGCCCTGCCAATTTTTTGGCCAGCTTTTTGGCCACTCAAACTTTGCCTAGGAATTGTGAAGAAAAAATTGGTTTTACCAAATTTTCTTTGGTAGTACCAAAATTTGGCAACAAACCAAATTCTAGCTAAATTTCATGGGCATTACCAATATTTGGCATTGCCGAATTTTTCAAGGGCACGTCAAGTATAGGAACCAAAACAAACAGTGGCCAAATTTTCTATGCATTACCAAATTTTGATATAACTAGTTAGGGTAGAGAACCAAATAGTCCCTTTGTCTTTTTTCTATCTCAATAAACTTGATCAAACCATTGTTGTAGGTGAAATCTCGAATCGCCCGTGCACAATTTTTCGTGTAATCGACCGTGTTGCCAGCCATTGACTTCGGTAACGGGATGTAACGCACAACAGACTTCTCTTCAAGCACGTTACACAGTAGAATGCACCGCCAGAGATGGACCCAGCCTAGCAAGCCTCCTTCGAGCGTGATCACCTTATCAATATGATGGATCAGCACCTCCTCATCTTTAGCTCTTGAGGATGCTGGCTCTAACAGTGCCAACTTAGTGACCCATCTCCACATCTTGGATGAGAAGATGTGGAGATCATATTCCCTGGGAATCCATCGAGAATAGAGAACAGCCACAGTAAAGTCTTCACCATCAACGTAGGGGAAGAGACCAAAATTTACCTCTTGGGGGTTAGATATGTGCTGGGATGGCCTTGGGACTTGGGAGCAGATCAAGAGAAGTGTGCTCGGGGTTGGTTCTGTAGTCGAAATATTTGTAGAGCCCCACCTCGGTCGATAGGGGGTTTCTGGAAAGCAAATTCTATGAGACGGGACCTCACGGTGAGACCCCTCCCTCGAGCCATCCGAGCCATTGATTTCAGGGGGGATGGATGGATGGAGATGGGGGAGAGGCCTTAGGGAGGCCCCGTCCCATAAATTTTTTTTTCCGTTTTCTGGGCCCGAAGGTGAAGTATACGTTCTCCGAGCAGACGACGTTGGGCTCCTCGGCGAAGTCCGTCTCCTTCAGGCCTGGGCAATAGATGCACACGTAGGAGACAACCGGTGGATGGGCGAACCAGAACGATACCTCGACGGTCTGGTAGGTGCGCATGGAGGCTTTAGCGGTGGTCGCGTTCTTGCGGTCGGTGAGGTAGGCCCATTGGTCGAGGATGACCCAGGCACGAGTGCCAGAGGCGGTGGTGGCGTCCAGATCCGATGGTGGATTGCAGGAACCGGAGCAAAGGAGTAATCTGCAAGGCTTTCAGAATCTAGCTAGCTCGAATTTTTTTGAAATAATTTTTTTAATTTTTTTTTGCAAAACTGGGTAGTTGCCTCAAAAAATTACAAAAATAGGTCTCTGTCGCTAGTTCAACTAGCGACAGGAGCCTGTGCGACAAAGACCATGAACAATGGGGGAGGTTCCTGTCGCCAGCTGAACTGACGACAGGAATCTGAGAATATTCCAATATAGAAAATGAACTCAAAAAATTACGAAATTTTTTGTGAAGCCTCCCGATACAGAGTTCTTGCCTGTGTAATTTTTCTATAATTTTATCTATTATGAATTGATCTTTAAAATTCATTTAAGTGTATTATTTGTATAATTTGTAAATATAAAAATGACGTGAAAATGTTTTGTACACCGTATAATTGATTGTGTAATGTTTTCAGAATTTAATATCTTCTGAAATTATCTTGCAAATTAAGAGTTTACACAATCAAGCACACTGTATCGAAAACCTAAATTCAGAATTTTTGAGATAATTTTAGAACATAAAAAATTCTGAAAAATTACAAAAATAATTACACTATGTAAAGAGTGTTCAAAAAAATTTAATAGTCTTTGGACCTCATTTTGTATATTTATATATTCCTAAAAGCAGTATACTTAAATGAATTTTTGAGACAAATTCAGAATGGATAAAATTGTGAAAACACTACACAAGTAAGAACACTGTGTCAAGAGACTCCACAAAACATTTCGTAATTTTTTGAGTTCATTTGCTATATTTAAAAATTCCTACATTCCTATCGTCAGTTGAACTGGTGTAAGATCGAGGAGGCCAACTAGAGGGGGGTGAATAGGTGGTTTTAAAAATATTTTAGCTAAAACTGAGTTTTATTCGAAATTGTAAATTAATTCGGTTTTGCACAATTAAAGTATAAATCAACTAGTCTTTACTAAATGCACAAACAATACAAGTAAACAATTTAATACAAGGAATATAAATTGCACAAAGTAAAGCACAAGAACAAGCCATAATGACACGATGATGTTTTACCGTGGTGCTCGAAGACTTGCCGGTCTCCCCTAATACACGTTGAGGTAAGCCCAAACTAATTGGACCGGCTCCACGATTTAAGCCAAACACCTCCGAGGCAAGTCCAATCACTTGGACCGATTCCAACATGAACCAACACCTCGATCCACTAGGGGTTGCTCTTCCTCCACTCCAGAGATGGCGAGCACCAAGCCACTCACAAATGCCCGGGTCTTCTCATAACCTTCTTTGATAAGATCACCGAACCACGATGCCTCCACGCCGTCTAGGTGTCGGCAAACACCAAGAGAAACAAGTCAAAGAATATCACTTGAACTAATCAAGTGTCTAAGCAAGCACAATGAGCTATCGACACATGACTAACTCAAGCTACTAGTTAAGACCCTTCTTAATAGTACAGCAACCTATACTAGCAATCTGGTCTCCATCCAAACATCAAGACAGGTAAAAGATTAGGAACACATCCTTAGCCCTAGCTAGTTATACCTTTGCCTTGCACATCCTCTTGAAGCTTGATGATGCACATCTTCACTTCAAGTATGGGTCCTTGACTTGGTATGTATCAACCCATGATGCATTGTTTACTTGACCTCCATCAACAAATGATGGATCTTCTCTTGACTTGATGATCAACTCATGATCATCGCCTCTTCAAGATCTTGATATGCATCAACACATGATGCATCATTTACTCTTGAACTTTGACTTGATGCTTATCAACTCATGATGTCATCCCAAGTCATCATCATCATGGAACATAACCTATTCATCCAACTCATGGAAAATGTTAGTTCCACAAAGTGATTGTCATTAATTACCACAACATACCATTAACTCATAATGGTGGGACAAGATACTCCAATCTTTCCCTCTTTGGTAATGGATGACAACCATCTCAATAGCAAATAATTGAACATTAAGATATATGAGTATATATAAACTACACAAGTTTTGTGTACTCATATGATATGTTTCAAAGTAAAGATCATTAATATATGTGGACAAGGAATATGGATCAATACTAATGAAACCAAAAAACATAGAGTGAACTCCCCCTAAATATGTGCATACACAAATGTATAATAAGAACATATGCACATATTCAAGTTAACCTTTTAGTGGAGTTCAACCTATATTTTGGATTCGAGGAATGCAACAAGATATGAGACATGATGTCGAATGCACACCTCCATGATTTTCACCTTTTCATCCAAATAAGACTACACATTAGTTTTATCAATAAAAGTGTTAGTGTCACATATGGATTTGTCATTAATCATCAAATACTCTATTAACTCATAATGGCGGGTCTAGATTCTCCAATCTCCCCCTTTTTGGTGATTGATGACAAATCCTTTATCTGTAACAACATTTGGATATAAATCATCATAAGATAAGAATTTAAGCTATTGAATTATATCCATGTGTGTTACTAAGCAATTTAAATTCTCCCCCTTTTGTACTATGCTTGAAAAAAAGTGAAAACACAAGAGAGAATCCAAATGAAAATATATTGATCATATAAATCTTCTCCCCTTTTTGGCATTAAACACTGAAACTCTAAAACAAATCGAAGCCAACATAAAGAATTAAAGATTTTGCAAAGTAATGAGCTTGACAATTTGAATTCATTTTATTTTGATCATACAACATTCTCCCCTTTAAACCAAAAAGGTTTTGTTTTAAAGATATTTGAGGAAAACTAAACTAGGTCACAAACTCCTCTTTTATGGCCGAAAAGAGCAAAACAACTCCAAATGGGGCCATATTTGAATTTAACTAAGGGAAATGATATCTGGAACATATTCAAATAAACTCCCTCTTGGAATCTTCTGAAGAAACATTTTTCATGAAGATACCATGCTCATTTGAAACCATGTTGAGCTCAAAACTTTCTTAAAGCATTTGAAAAAGTATGGAAACAAGCTCCAAAAAATCTGAGATAAATCATGGAGCTAGTCCTTGCAAATACACATAATTTTTATTTTGGGAGGCTCAACCAAATGTCAACCATTTTGAAGATGTGAGAATCACAAAGTTTCAGAAAACTGAAAAATTCAGGTTTTCATATTTTGATAATTCATTTGAGCTTCAAAACATAGCTAAAAAAACTGGTTAGAAGAGATCCAATAAAGCTGTGAAAATTTAGCATAAAAGATCAAATATAGAGGATAAAATGTCATTATATCTTCCTCAAATTATGAGTCCATTTGGTGATAAAAAAACACAAATCAGCATGTTGATCAACGAGAGAAAAAGTCAAATCTAAAAGCTTTGAAATGTTCAGGAATAAATTTTAGATTCCAAGAAATCTTTTCCAACAAGAATTTTCGAAAGAGAAATCTCCATTTAAAACATATTCTAGAAAGAGCTTTGAAGGCCAAATTTTTGCTTAAAGAGAAGATAAAACAATAATTTTTCAAATGAAGTCCAAAAGCTTTGAAGTTTTCTAAATATTTTGAATTTCTTGTAAAACAAGAACCATATAGATAACACCCCCCCCCTAAACATATGCATATAGAGATGCGAATTGAAACTCATGCATATATGAGGATTTTATGAAATTTTGACGGAGTTTCCCCTATATATGGAATCCAAGGAAGCATGACACAATTGATAATCAAGAATTGAATAATCATGCAATATCAATAAGGATTCAACAAAAACATATTTTGAACAAGGATACAAAAATATGCATAAAACATAGCATAAGACATTAAACATCCAAGTGTCCAAAACATTATCAGAAAGCATTCAAGGTTTAATAAGCTTACAAGATATTACATGAATGACATTAAGATTATCCTCACAAGACAAGCTCTATTAACCTAAATAAGAGATATAACATATATTGTCTCTTTGTCTCCCTTTCATATTTATTCTCCTCTCCCTTTGTCATTAAAGCACCAAGAAAGTGCTTCTTCTTAATCAGCGTAGCTTGGTCTGAATTCAGTTTGAACCCTGTCACTGGCATCACTGTCAGTTGAGTCTTCTTCAAAGTCATCATCCGATTTGTACACAACCTTTTCTTTTCCTCTTGAGGAGGATGGTCCGGAATTTTGAGGCATGGTTGCTAAAATAGGAAGAGATAATTTAGAATAGGATTTATGCAAAAATAGTATGATTTAATCAACTTTTCTCTTCTAGAGCGGTAGTACCACCATTGATATCCGGTATTATCGCAAGTCGGTAGTACCGGCGACCACGGGGTAATAGTATTGCAGTTCAAAATCTTTAGGGCAATCTTTTGATTTTGATTCTAACTAGTGTTTGATATGAATTAATCCATAGAAACGTCATGATATGTCATCAAACACTAATTACTATCAATATTCCCAAGAGAAATTGATCAATTCATCCACATTTAGAATCAAACCCTAAAAGAGAGATAGATGCCAAAAATAGATGAGAATCAGGGCAAATACCTTAGGAATTGCATGAGAAGAGAGTGCTAGAGTTGATCTCAGCCAAGAAATCCAGGAAAACTTCACTCAATCGAAATATTTGAGTTTAGGGTTTTGAGTGGAGCACGGGAGGAGAGAGAGAAACCGTCAATGGTTTTTAGAGAAGAGGGAGTGGTATGACCGAAAGAGAGAGAGGGACTGAAGTTAAAGTTTTGGAACCACCAACTGAAACGGTAGTACCGCCGTTGAAACGCGATATTATCGGCAATGGTAGTAATCTGCGTTAAAAACGCCAGATACTAGCTTTTACTGAAAATCAAGAGATGAACTTGAATGCAAATGATCCTTGATTCAAACACTTAAACACATATATTTTAGGACCATTATGCATGAGATAGACAATAGAGACTCCATGAATATAGTTTTTATTAAATAAACTTTTGTTTTTGCAAATGAAATCTTATTTTCATGAAACTTCCTCAAAAGATCCAAATTAAGCATATGATGAAATTTAGAGCATCCAATTTTATGTATAAGTCATTAATACCATTATGGACCTATTTATATGAATAAATTAGGATCGAATGGCAAAACTCACTTAAGTGCTAGAAAGTGACCACTTAGGTCAAACTAGTATTATGGACGAGTTTCAAAATCAAATAACTTTTTCTAGGTTGGCCTTTTGGAAATCTTGTGAATACCAAAAATGTTTAAAATAGCCAACTCTAGGATTTTTCTTTTAGGGTGATTTTCAAATTTCTTTTAGAATAGATTTTACACAAAAATCTAGTTTATGTCAAAAACAAGATACTATTATTTAGAATTTTGGTTAGAAACTCATTTTCACTTGAAATAGGTTTTTCTTGAGCCAAAACCTTTGGTAAACCTTTGAATAGCATTTGTATACATTTTGCAACTAGTTTTTCAAAGGATTACTAATAGTTATGAAATTTTTGACTTTTTGGCTAAAAGGCTCAATTTTGAAAATCAATACTAGCATTTAATTTATTTGGGCACACTTAGCGATGTGATATACATGAATATGATTTATCACTCCCCCTTAATATGCCACATCCATCTTGCTCAAGATTTTGATAATGAAGTTTTTGAACAAGAGCAAGAACACCCTTTTTGTAAGATTTTCATGAATACAACCTACACAAGGCATAAGGGTTAGATACTTCAATGTAAATACTTGTTACTGATATAGCATTGGTTTATGATAAGAAGTAATCATCCTCAAGGTTAGCTCCAATTTTGCATATGGTGAAATCCACCTCTTCATGTGAGCCAAACCTCTAATACCTCTCCAAGTACCTAATAATCATTTAAGCACATTTGGTACCCAAACTCGTTTGGGTTCTTGAATGTTATTAGTCACAAGAGATTTGGGCACCCAAATGGCCCTAGCAATAAGCTTTGGTGAACTAACAATTCTAGCAAACACATTGCCATATTTATCCGTCCTAAGCAAATAATGATCATTATATATAATAGGCTTAGGAGAGATACCTTTAGAACAATCCTTACTAAAATATTCATTTTCCCGGCAATTGTAGCAAGTTGGGCTCTTACTTCCCTTTCTTGTCTTCTTTTCTTGCTCCTTGTCGGTTCGCCTCTTCTTTGAATGTCTTGACTTGACATCCATTTGATTTGGGCATACCGAGGCTTTGTGGCCCTTCTTATTGCATTCGAAGCATTTGACATATTTCTTCGTGTGTCTTGCATTGTGCATTGTCTTGCTATTTTCCTTTTTCTTGGAGATGAAGCTAATCCCACTCTTATCTTGCAAGCATCTTTGCTTGCTCAATATCTCATCAAGAGTGGACTTTCCTTTGAGGCTTCTTTCTAAGTCATTAGTCAATTTCTTGACTTGTGCATTGAGCTCTTTGTTTTTCTCTACAAGGTTAGTCTTAATAAGCATAGAGGAAGTAGAAGCATTTTCACTAGAGTTACAAGACATATCTAGCAAGTCCTCACAAGAAGTGGATGTGCTAACCTTAGATGAAATGCAAGGGTTAGCAACTATTCATGGCATATCATCTAATAAATTACATGTAATGCCTATATCTACCTTAGAGCTAATGACTTCCTTGAGAATGAGAGATTCATGTTCTTCTTTTAGCATATCATAATTGTTTTGAAGAGAGACATGTTCTTTCTTCAAAATCACTTAGTCTTCTCCTTCCCAAGATATTCATTAAGATCTTCTAACATATCCATCAACTCATCATATGAAGGCTAATCATCATCATTTACCTTCTTATTACCTTTTGCCATGAAGCAATGCGATGATGTGGATGGAGTTGAGGACTCCTCATTGTCGGAGCTAGAAGTTGAGCATTCTTCTCTCAACATCCATTCTTCTATGCAATAATCATTGGTTGAGGTGGACCTTTCATAATGATCTTGAAGACTGGATCCACATCTCATGAGCGTTCTCGAGATTGTATACTTCATTGAACACCTCTACACTCAAAGCACTAAATAAAGCGTTAATTGCTTAAGCGTCGAGATGTAAGCATTTTTTTCCTCAATAGTTAGAGCAAGAGGATCCAATAGAGGAGAAAAGCCTACATCTACAATCCGCCATATTTTTGAACTCATGGCCTTAAAATAACATGACATGTGGATTTTCCAATCTACATATTGTGTGCTATCAAATAGAGGAGGTTCACCTAGGTGCACTATATCACTAGTCGCCATCCTTTACTCTTTAGGCGGTGAAGCCTAATAAAATGAGAGACCAAACTCTGATACCACTTGTAAGATCGAGGAGACCGACTAGAGAGGGGTGAATAGGCAGTTTTAAAAATCTTTTGGCTAAAACCGAGTTTTACGCGAAATTGTAAATCAATTCGGTTTTGCACAATTAAAGCCTAAATCAACTAGTCTTTACTAAGTGCACAAACAATACAAGTAAGCAATTTAATACAAGAAATATAAATTGCACAAAGTAAAGTACAAGAACAAACCACAATGACACAATGATGTTTTACCGTGGTGATCGGAGACTTGCCGATCTCCCCTAATCCACGTTGAGGTAAGCCCAAACTAATTGGACCGGTTCCACGAATTAAGCCAAACACCTTCGAGGTAAGTCCAACCACTTGGATCGGTTCCAACACGAACCAACACCTCGATCCACTAGGGGTTGCTCTTCCTCCACTCTGGAGATGGTGAGCACCAATCCACTCACAAACGCCCGGGGCTTCTCATAACCTTCTTTGATAAGATCACCGAACCACGACAGCTCCACACAGTCCAGGTGTCGGTAAACACCAAGAGAAACAAGTCAAAGACTTTCACTTGAACTAATCAAGTGTCTAAGCTCAAGTGGATACTCAATCCACTACCTAATACAACACATGCACTTAGGGTTTGCTCTCTAAGCTCACTAAGTGCAACTAGGGGTGCAAGTGGGGCGGGCTGTGGACAGCCCGCGCCCACCTTGCGCTGACCACTTCATAGTTGCGGCTGTTGCGGGCTAGCAACGCATCGCTGCCTGCACCAAAGTGGGTTTGGCGGCAGCCCACAACACATCGATGCCAAGAGCGCCCAACCCAAGTGGTCGACGACGGCGCCAGGTGCTCCACCCGGGTCGACCTCGATGATCTAGGACAAGAAGCTCGTCCTCCCGCTCCCGCCCTCCGGCCGCATCGACTTCGTCCATGCCAACGCCGCCGAGGGTGTCAAGCCGCTTGTCAGCTCCGCCCGCCTTGCGCTCCGCGACGTCCTCGACAACGTCGGGATCGGCGGTCGCGCCTCCCGCTCCCTCCGCCTGAAGCGCCCCTCTGGCCGCCTCGAGGTCCATGTTGCCGTCTGTGAGGTCACCTGCTACTACGACCTGTCCCCTTACCCGCCTCCCTACGGCCAATCCGCTAGCTCCCGCGACCCGTACATGGCCCCGCCCGCCTACGGCTCTGGTGGTGCGGCACCAGTCTGTTCGCGCCATGTCTGGTACTCGGCCGCCTACTGCGCCAAGGCAAGGGCGTCTGGCCTTCTTCTTCCTCCTCTGTGGCGTACGGATCGGTGGTGGAGGATCCGAAGAAGAAGAGCAAGATGGGGATGGGGGCAGGGCTGGCGGTGGACGCGGCGACGGGAGTGGTGGGCGGGCTGGCGCTGGCTGGAGGGGCGAGCTACCTTGAGGACTCCTCTAGTAGCAATAGCATCGGTCGAGGAAGGCGTTGTGGTCCTTGCGGAGAAGGTGGAGGAGGACCTGGTCAATGCAGCAGCAAGATGCTAATAATGGCGGGTGGGTTTGGCGGGCGATGCGGCCAGTGCGAGCTGGACCGCATGGCTCTACTTTCGGATGACGGGTTAGCGGGCCGATTTTAGTGGGCTTATTTTGCGGGGCGGGCTCGTGGCTTAGCAAAGTGGCCTGCCCCACTTGCACCCCTAAGTGCAACACATGCACAAAAGAGATGAGAGGGCTTACTCTTAGCTCAAGAGAATGTATATGGCACTAGCAACCTTAACTCCAACCGACCACAAGGGGTATTTATACCCACACAAGATAAACTAGCTGTTGGAACCAACTTCCTGAAGGTAATCAGGAATTGCGGTAATACCGCCGTTCAAGCCTGGTATTACTGATTTTTGCTCAACGGTCGAAACAGCAACATTCAATGCTCTGATCTAGACGTTACAAAAAGATTTGCGGTACTACCGCCAACTAAGAATCGGTATTGCCATTCAGTGGTAATACCGCTCAGATATATCGGTATTACCGATTTCCTGAGACTTAGAAATCACAGAAAAACACCCTCTCTGGTAATATCGTACCGCCGTTAAAATATCGGTATTACCGACTTGCGGTAATACTGCTCAAGAAGTGCGGTCATACCTATTATGACTTAACACAAGGTCCAACTCGATCACCTCTTCCGATCAAACCAAAACAATCGGACTGACACATGGTCGGATCAGATTAAATGGGTCGTTCGGACCGCGTGTTATAACCGCATGATCAGAGCAACGTTCGGACGGTCCGAACATTCACAACTCGTTTGGACCGTCCGATTTGAATCGAACGTCAGATAGGTCACCTCACGTTCGGACGGTCCGAACGTTCATCGATCGGTAATACCGCTTAACAACTACGGTCTTACCGATTTCAAGATTTCGAGAAATGCTCCCAAAAATATGTTCTCTGTTAAAAACACACCGCCACTTCTTTCGGGATTACTGGCCTGTGGTAATACCGCTCAGCAACCGCGATCCGAATTTGGGGTTTCAAGAAAACTTCCAAAACCTTTCTCTCTAGAAAATTTATACCACCATGTAAACTTCGGTATTACCGATATACCGCTCAATACTTGCGGTCTTACCGTTTTTCAAAACAGTTTTCCAGAAGCTTAAACCAAATGCAAACAAGAGTTAAAAGTAAGATTCTCAACAAGTTGCAAAACACATTTGCCAACTTTTAGAATCAACGTCACAAGGAATATGGTACATGGATTTAAACCATTTGCAAAACATATTCGCAAACTAAAGTCACATGCTTCAAGGATTATGCATGAGCTTTGACTATTTGCAAAACACATTCGCAAATATTGGTAACATGCTAACGAGAGCTAGAGCAAACACAACGAGCTATCAACACATGACTAACTCAAGCTACTAGTTAAGACCCCTCTTAATAGTACGGCAACCTATACTAGCAATCCGGTCTCCATCCAAACATCAAGACCGGTAAAAGACTAGGAACATATCTTTAACCCTAGCTAGACATACATTTGCCTTGCATATCCTCTTGAAGCTTGATGACGCACATCTTCACTTCAAGTCCGGGTCCTTGACTTGGTATGCATCAACCCATGATGCATTCTTTACTTGACCTCTATCAACACATGATGGATCTTCTCTTGACTCGATAATCAACTCATGATCATCTCCTCTTCGAGATCTTGATATGCATCAACACATGATGCATCCTTTACTCTTGAACTTTGACTTGATGCTTATCAACTCATGATGTCATCCCAAGTCATCATCATCATGGAACATAACCTATTCATCCAAATCATGGAAAATGTTAGTTCCACAAAGTGATTGTCATTAATCACCACAACATACAATTAATTCATAATGGTGGGACAAGATACTCCAATCTTTCCCTCTTTGGTAATTGATGACAACCATCTCAATAGCAAATAATTGAATATTAAGTTATATGAGTATATATAAACTACACAAGTTTTGTATACTCATATGATATATTTCAAAGTAAAGATCCTTAATATATATGGATAAGGAATATAGATCAATACTAATGGAACCACAAAATATAGAGTGAACTCCTCCTAAATGTGTGCATACACAAATGTGTAATAAGAATATATGCACATATTCAAGTTAAACTTTTAGTGGAGTTCAACCTATATTTTGGATTCGATGAATGCAACAAGATATGAGACATGATGTCGAATGCACACTTCCATGATTTTCACCTTTTCATCCAAATAAGACTACACATTAGGTTTATCAATAAAAGTGTTAGTGTCACATATGGATTTGTCATTAATCACCAAAATATTCTATTAACTCATAATGGCGGGTCTAGATTCTTCAACTGGCGACAAGAACCTCCCCCAACTGTTCAGGGTCCATATCGCCAGTTCAACTGGCAATAGGAGTCTATCGCCAGATGAACTGGCGATAGGGACCTATTTTGTAATTTTTTAGGACGACTACCTAGTTTTGTAAACAAAATTTAAAAAATATTATTTCTAAAGAAAATTCTAGCTAGCTCTCGTCAGGTGAGAAGTATTAGATTTGGGTTTGCTCGGTGGCTCGGTTCTGTACGGGGAGAGGCGACGGCGCATGGCGTGGAAGGCCAGCAACGAGCCTAGCCTCGGCGCAGCCTCCGTTCCCCGAGCATTGGGTGGGCTAGGCCACACCTGATGCCCATTAAGGGTCTGTGTCTATTTAGTTCTTGATCCTAACTAGTCTTACCAAAATTTTAATAATAACTAGAAAATTTGAACAATGTTTATTTTGGTTCTAATATTTGGCGTGCCTTTAAAATTTTGACAACACCAAACTTTTTCTTACCAACTCCCAGGCCAAAACAAGGCGACCATTTTGCTCACCAAAGAATTGGCAACGCAACCAGCCAATGAGTATGCCACATGGCGAATTTTTGTTGGATGTGGTTCTTGACGTTAAATACAAAGTTAGTTTAATTAATCAGTTTTAAAAGACCATATTTCCTATATTGAGTATCCGATTTATGATCCAATTGAACCGTTGTGTTCCTTGTCATTTAATCAACAAAACAAGATCACTATTGGCACATTTTGGTGCAAAAATAATATATGTCATGCAGAACCCTGTGTTATACTTACATTTTTGACAAATTTTGGTATGGTTACAATCCAAACAATATTTTTTTCTCAGGTTTTGGTATTATCTAGATTTTAACATTACCAAAATTTTAGTATAACTAACTAGAATCAAAAACCAAATAGACCCTAATGGAAGGTAGCTGCATTCTTAAGAACGGCCTTCAGCGATTCATCAGTCTACGCTGGCCCAGCCTGGTGCATTTGTGATTCTGAGGCTCTGATCCCATCCTAACTTTGCGCTGAGGCTCTACATGTCTACATGACTACATGCTACTGCTATATATGCTAGCTCCTCGGGACACTAAGAATTTCTTCCTTCGACTTGATCTTTCTCCCTGGACTGTGAGTAGCTTGCTTTATAGTAGTACAGCGTGAACCTTGCCTCTTAATTACTCTGCACGCAACGCCGACCGTGGAAAGTTGCTTGCTACGTCGTACCTTTCGAGGGATGCTTGCTACGGCGTACCTTAACCATTCATATCACAGTCACGCTTGTTCGTCGTTGCGTGAAGCACCAACATTGTTAATGCAGACTATGTAGTCAATGCCTCGCATGCTCGCTTACTCCCAATACGACAATGTTGTGATATCGTCCGAGCGTTCACGTTTGTGCACAGACCGCACCAATTAATTATTTCGCATCGATGCTTTTTATTTACCTTTCTGCAGTGTACGTAATGCCGGAATTCTTTACGTGCTCCGGCGGCCAGTCATGGCATGCACATGGTTGCGGTAACCAACCTCTTATCATACATAAACCCTGCACTGTGCGTGGTTTATGAGCCACCCTGACAGATGAAGCACATCACATAAGTGAAGAACCACACCGACCTCATACGTAAAAGAAGGCCTACAATATTGCATCCAGATCCTCTGCGTTACTGCAGAGGTTCACGGTGTGAAAAATACTCTACAGTGGTAATGTAGTAATACATACTGCAGTAACAGTGAAATATTTACGGCAGTGATTTTATTTTAGCAAAATCACTGTAGCTATTGGTATCGATCTTCCTAATGTCATGTATCTCAATCCTACGATATTAGCTTGAAGAATTTGAACGAGAGACAACAAAAAAAGAGAGGAAAAAAAATCTTCAAATCCAATTTTGATAAGTGATGTTGCGTTTTATCTGGCATCAGTTTCTCAGATGAAATTAACCTGGTGTCTTGAACTCATTTATGTCGGCACAAATTCTTTGCCGCTAAAACAATACAAAATTGGGCGTAATTACAGTACAGCTCGGTTGCTAAAAAAAGTAGAATCACGGAGGAAATGTTTAAATCGGTACTGGCACTCCACTGGCAAATCTGCAAACCCATCGCTGAAGTTTTTCTTCCCCTCGAGCTGTTCTCATGAACACTAGCCAGTACCGGTCCTGCTCCGACTTGAAGAGCAGTGCCGGTCATCAGTGTCACGCCACCCTATATACCTATGCGCCGCAGCCCTTTCTCGTCATCCATTTTCACCGGTGTTTCTTCCTTAGATTTCTCATTCTACAGAAGCAGTAGGGTTCCATCATGGGGACTCGTTTGGTTCTTTTAGGTGTTTTTGCTGTGCTCTTGGCCGTCAGCTCCGGTTCGGCGGCTTCCAAGGCCGAGGCGGCGCCGCCGGTCGTGGTTGGCTCGGTCAAGTGCTTGGATTGCTCCCACAACGACGTCAAAGCTGAGGATGCATTTAAAGGTAACTTGCGTTTGGCTGGAGCCATGGAAAGTTTCGTCGAACTAGAGTTATTCTCTTAGTAAATTATGTAGTAGCAGTTTAATTCACTAACTCAGTCTACCTGTATATACATACTTATCAAAAAAAATTGTTTGTAAGATTAATGTTCATGTGTTGAAGTGATTCAGCAAGACAACGAATCAAGGCACCATACGAAAGTATATATGCACAAAATAAGTACATAAATAGTTTTAGACTCAATCACACATCATCGCTCAAAGGTCACACATAGCAAACACTATTTCATACGCGAGTCTAAAAAAGCATATTCCATATGCATAGCGCATACTGGATTCAACAATATATAGTCCCAAACAGGCAGCAAAAAAATCCAATCCCATATTTCTTTACCAAGCTGCTGGCATCGTTTAGTACCAACTCGGTTGTACATAGCCAGTTGGCCCGCTTCATAATCAACTCGTCCGATACAACACTTCGTTCTCCGCGCCCTTTTATCTAGTTACGATTAGAACTCTACTTTGGACGGCCCACAACGACGCGGCCACGCTTCTAAATTTTTCTATCGCGCGTTGCAGGGCTTCAGGTAGCCATCAAGTGCAAAGCCGGCGCCGGCGAGACCTACGAGACGAAGACGCTCGGCCACCTCGATGACACCGGCGCCTTCAGCATCCCCCTGGCGGCCGACCTCCTCCGCGACGACGGCGAGCTGGACCACGACTGCTTCGCGCAGCTCCACAGCGCGCCCGACACGCCGTGCGCCGGGCAGGCGCCGCCCAGGATCGCACCGGCTGGGCCCAACAACCAAGACCGCGCAACCTACCTCGCGGTCGCGGACGACACGGAATTCTCGCCCGTCGCGTGCAAGTGCGGCAAGTTCAAGAAGAAGCACTTCATGTTCAGCAGGCCGCCGCCGCCCAGGCCGCCCGCTCCGGAGTACAAGCCCCCGACGCCGACGCCCGTGCCGACGCCCTCGTACGGGCCGACGACGCCCAAGCCGCCCTCGCCACCGGCGGAGGATGATAAGCCGGAGCCGTTCTTCCACAAGCACCCGAAAATGAAATTCATGCACAAGAAGAAGCCGTGCCCGCCGCTCGTCGACGAGGACAAGTCTCAGCCCAAGAATTGAGCTACGTTGCATACAGCGGGCGCCGGGCGGTGGCGCGTTTCTTACCTCCTGCATGGCATTACCGCATGGAGCGCAGCAAGCTCTAAGGTTGCTGGATAGATGATGTTTGTCAGTTTGTGTTGTTAGTAATCAGAGCTTTTGAGTTTGGGAACTGGAGAGTTGATAGGTTGTGTTGTTGTTGGGGTTTATTTGTCATCAGTGATAATGCTTTGCTTGGTTTTATTTTTCTATTTCGTTACTTGTTACTACTTGTTGTCTGGTGAGATACGCACCGGTTCATTCCACTACAATAAAACTATCACGTAGAGACGCTTTTGTTTTCACGCTTTTATGTCTGTCTCTACGGCGAGAAACACCTCATATGTAAAGACGCTTCTCAAGACGTTTTATATGACGCCACAAAATCTCTTACCGTAGGAAGGCACATATACATTTACATTTATGTAGAGATGAATCTTGAGACATTCGAGAATATGTCTGAGAATTAAGAGGATAAAATTTTAGTTACAGAGACGAATCTTGAGACATTTTAGAATATGCCTCTACAGCTCTAGGAAAAGGGTTTCGTTTTAATTTTTTTTCGGTGGGGACCGAAAGGACTGAAAATAATTTCGAAAGAATTTCGTTCAAATGTTTTGGATCAAATATGAATTTAAAATATAAAACATTTGCAAAAATTAATGCTCCGAGGGGGTTTCGATCCCTGCTCGCAGAAAAAACAACAACATCACCTTGCCACTGGGATGTCTCTCGTCTCTTGTTTCTTTACTGATTGTTACTCTCTTTAACACTCTTTCTTGCTCCCATCTGATTCTATCCCAAGAAATGACCAGAGCGTGTATTCGGATCCTCCATCTGATTCTATCCCAAGAACTGACTAGAGCTTCTTAACTAATAAAAAAAGATTTACCCTGCGCAGTGGAGGAATCGTGCCGCCCCGTTTTGAAGAAACGCCCGATCTCGACCACTGGGTCATGTGATTTATGTCTCATCCCCACTTCTCCCACTATCTGGTAGAAGCAGGAACTACCTCCCAATCCATCTCCATCTAGCGTCGCCTTCTCTTCTCCACCGCGAACCATGCTCCAGCATCACCGCCACCACCCAAGCTTTGCCAGTTCCTTTCCCATTGCTGCTGCCACGGTCGAAATTGATGACGACCTGATGCTGGCGAGCTCCCGTCGAGCCACCGCCGCAAGGATTCGTCGTGGTTCCCCATCTCTGCAAAAGGTATTGGCTCAAAGTCCCATTCTAATCTCGATTCCCCTTCTTCCTCCTGCCTCCCCGGCTCACGAACCCATCGTCGCCTTTGTCTCTCACGACCTCGCCTCCCCCATCACCGGCGCCTCTCATCCTTCCCAATTTTTGCTGTCCCTGCCTCCTTCCATTTCCCAATGTCCTCACTGCTCGCCGATTTGGCCAATCGAGGTGAAGAGGCGGTCAGCACAGCGTCTCATGGCGACGGGCACACCGGTGGAAACACTTCGACGTCCTTACCTTCCTCCACTCCATCTCTTCCTCATCCATAGATCTGCACCAAGTGAGCAGCCTTCACCTTTTTTTGGTTTGTTTGGTTTAGCTGCGTTTGACTTGGTTAACCTTTCCCCCATTTTAGCCAAATATTTTTGGAAATTAATGTGAGAATTTGGTCGATCTCACAGCCATGCTTGCTAATTGGTGTGTTCCCTCATTCGTCGCTGCAGAGGAGTTCAATTAGGACCAAGTGGGTTGTGAGGTAAATCCATCCTAAGTTGTCAATATGTGGTTAGGGAGATAAATGACTTTTGAACTAATTTTATGCTCTATGAACCAATTTAGTGCTTCGTAAGGTCAGCAAGGGAGTGAAATCAGATATTTGTCAGAGGTCATAAAAGAACTTTCGTATGAATAAGAAAGTCTTGCGATTTTAGTTCTATGCTCTAGAGATGATATTACTATATTTCTGTTACTGCTGTTGATTTCAATTCTGAACTAGATTTCACTTCTCAATTCTATATTCTGTTCTATTACACACATCGATCAACAACTATGGATTTTGTAGAATTTCTCTACTACTTAAAAGAAAAAGTTTACCGTCGTCCGTCCTCCCACTATCATTTTTGTCCGTCCGATCGGACATCTTGATCAATAGATCGACGGCTCGGAACCGTCCGTCTCCCATTACCATCCATCGAAACCATCACCAACCCCCCTTTCTCTTGTCCCACCTCACCCACGATTGCCCCCATCTGCCCCCGCGCCTCCCTCGCCCCACGCTCACCGCCACGCTCCCCTCGCCCCTCGCCCACCTCCCTCGCCACCACTCCCAGCCGCCGCGTCTCGGCGTCCCCTCCTCTCTGCTTCCAACAAGGCCAAGTCCCTAGATCCCACCCCCTCCCCCGCCACCCTCCCTCCTCTCTTCTTCCCCCCCATGATGCCGGTCCTTGTCCTCTCTCCCTCCTCTCGCCTTCTCCTCGGGCTGCTTGCGCCTCCTCGCCGGAGGCCAAGTCCGGGACCTCCTCGTCGGCTCCGTCATCTTCTGTCGTCCGGCCATCACTTCCGCACCGTCCCTCGGCCGTCTCGGCGCCCGCCTCGGTAGCTGCGCAGGTACACACACGCGCTTCCCTCCTTCCCCAATGTCTTCTCATCCCCACGGAGTTCCTTCGATCTCTGACTCTTCCTTCCGCTCCTCCCCCTGTCGCCGACGTGCTGCTGTGGCAGCGGAGGAATGCCTCTACGGCTGTTGTGGTGGGCGCCATGGCGGTGTGGTTCCTCTTCCAGCGGCGTCTACAGCTTCCCGTGGATCTTCGAGCACAAATAGGGACGAGGCTAGATTTCGGCAGTAAACATGGTGAATTTTAGTTATCCTTTTTCTTGACTGCTATCTTTACTATTGCACAATGCACATTGTTTTTCCTTGTGGCGTCTTCGGTTGAAGAAAAGCTCAAACTATCAGTCATTTTTCTAGCATTGAATCCCCTTATATTGTCCAGGACATAATTACATTGGATCTGAACACTTGCTTCTCGGGTTGGTCTGGGAGGACAAAGGTTCGCCAGCCATTATACTTAAGGCCATTTAAGCAGATCCAGCAGCATACGCTGTGAGATAAATTTAAGAAAGCCGATTGATCAATTTCTGTCCAAAAGGTGAGTCTTGTCAGTTTTATTCTCGTTTTATAGTCATGAATTTGTCTTTCCTCTTAGGTTCTTCAAATGATTGGTGAAACCACTAAAGGCCAAAATGTTAGTGCTGGAGTTGGGGGCGGAAGTAGTGGTTTTTTTTATCTTGCATATTGCTGCTATTGGGATGTGACTGACTAACTTCGCAATAGGGAAATTGATTTTTCGTAGTAGTAAAGATGAATATGATGATATGTTCCATATTTCCTGTTGCTATTATTTTAATAGCGTGATACCGAATCCTGATTTGACTCTAGGTGAAATGTTTCCTTAGTCGTCTATGTGTTTTTATGTGATTTGCAGGGCACTCAAAACTACAAAAGTGTCAAGCAAACAATGAAGCACTTGGAAGAGGCTGCGGTTTCATCACGCGGGGACGAGAGAGTTCAAGTGCTGAGGCACTGGCTCAGGGTGCTACAAGAGATCAAGGCTGAACTTGGAGGTTTGGATGGATCTGTTAGATAGAATGCCCCTTCAAGTGAACCAAACACATCAAAAGCGCCATTAGCAAGGGTATATTCTGCTCATCTAATGTCATTCTTGTAGTTTTCTTCTAATTTGTTGGACAACTCATTAGCTTTGTGTGGCCATTCAACCATGCTACCCTGGTTGTCAAGATACCATCTATTCATCTGACTAAGTAATTCATTTTTAACAAACCAACTTGTGCTTCCTGTTATATAATGCTATGGTTTGTTCTTACCACCGATGGAAGTTAAGCACTGTTAATCTTTCCCATGCTCAGATTCTTGAAGCTCCTAATGAATAAGAGGTTTGAGACGTATCAGTTATCGCTTTGAGCACTCACTGTTGTGGACTGAAAAAGAGGTTGTACCAAATGTTTGCCATTTGTTTTCCATTAAGTTAAAACCTAATGTCATGACGTGATTTATTGACATCTGCTAGATAGATATGACAAGGCAAGCATCCTTACTTCCTTTTGCTTATATCAATGGTTCTAAGTTAGATATGCTATGCTATATGTTTTGCCTAGATGACAAACGAGCTTATTGTGTTCGAATTTTTCTTTGTTATTGATATCCACTATATTGTTTTTGTTCCCCACTTACCATCTGAAGGATATCTTTTTGGAAGAGCATAGTGATAAGAGGTAAATCCATCTGCCTATGTATATTCTTGTTTGAACATACGTTACTTTGATTTATCCTTTCCTCTTGTTCTGTGGGAAAAACTTTTGTTTGCTCCAGTATTTGTCAGGTATGTGCCTTTCCATTTTCCTCTTGAGCCATCTCAATTCGCAAGTTTCATGTAGGTGTCAAATTTACAACAACTGCATACCTATATTAATTTTTAGGTTATATATAAATGTTGATAGATTCTCACTACCTTCAAGGTAGACTGTTGTGAATGAAATAAAGGTAAAAATAGTTCCTCTCACCCCAAAAGTTGCTCTACATCCATGTAATTATCCTATAAAGTCACGATGATAGGCCCGCTTTTAGTTAAGATGGGGTGTTGCGACGAAGGCAGCCCAGGTGTGCGGTGAGGGACGCGTCCACGAAGAGGGTTGATTTTCTTGATGCGTTAAAGAAAAATGCTATTGAGTCTAAAATTTATGGTCCCATTGCAACGCACGGGCATGTTACTAGTACAATTCTACATTATCATTCTTCTATTTTATTTGTGGTTGCTCCTTCTAGATAAAACTTGTGAACATTACAGGCTTAACGATCAACAACTGCAACAAGATGGGGATTTCGCCACAGCAAACACAAACGCGAGATTCTTCCATGTACAGGAGAGGTCTCCATTTCGGGAGGTGATAAATATGTAGAATTGTGCTCAGCCAAGTTCGTTGTCTAAAGGAAAACAAGGTTGAGTGATCCGTATATTAGTATTTCTTCCATATATTGCTATATACATTGTACATTGAGAGGCTAACAGTGTTTACTATACTATGTTCAAGATACTCTAACCAAAAACTTGGCGAGCCCAAAAGTTGTAAAGGCGACCTCCACACATGTACATGGGAATTCTCCATTTGGAGGTGTGCCGAATGTATTTGGTTTTCTTATCAATCAGCCAAGTTATTGTATGGCAAATTTTAACTCAGTTTTTCCCCAATGAATTTAGATGACACATCTAGCTGTTTCGCCATAGGAAAATTAGGTGACAAATCTAGGGGTGTATTGAGGGAGACAACCAAGATTTTGGCCGAGCCAAGGAGTGACATCGATGCCACATGAAAAAATACCAAAAATATTGTATATAGAGATGTTTTAGTGTAATTCATGTATCCCTTTCATGCATTTGGACTTCTTTAGCATTTCATTGTGCACTAGCAGTAGCATATAGATTATTTGATTTCATATCTTCATGGTATTTCAAAACTGGTGCAGTAGCAGTAGCATATAGCTTGTAATTTATGCTCTGAAATTGCTTGATTTCATATCTTCATGGAGAATGAGATGGTCAGAGCATATTTGTTTATTGGTTTGCTTTCAGGTTTTTTACTTTGACTGCTGTTCAGACAAAGAGAAATGGTGTATATATGTGCAATCTTTACCTATTTCAATGGACATGTCAAATTTTGTTTTGAGAGTGATATTCTTGCTTTTAGGTTGTTTAGTTAGAGTAACAAAAAATACTTTTGTTCACCACTGCAGGGCTCAATTTGGAGTTTCATGTTCGTACTCTCTGTTGGCCATTCAAATAGCAAGGGCATATGTGCAGTCTGTTCCTGTTCAGAGGACATGTTAAACTGAGTTTGAGCAACCAAAAGTACTATTGTTGACCACTGAAGGATGTGTGATGTCATGATCATAAAGGATGGGAGAACACCTTGAGTAGGTCCATGTGTTTTGACTTCTGAATTTATGAGCTCAGCGGCTCCCTTGGGTAAAGCTTATAGATAGATCCCAACTATTTAAAAAAAATTGTGTCAATCCATAGGATCTTTTCCTGATGTATCTGCACCTTTTTTATATGGATGTTTTATTTAGTTGTGAACTCCACTTGCTATAAATTCAAATATTTGTTGTTGCTATGAAGTGCATGCATGCTCTACACTTTTCTTAGTTTGCTGATTGTGAGAATATGATGCTTCCATGTGAAGACATGTGCTCTACTGTTTTCTAGTTTTTTTTGGATGTGGTGGAATAATGTGTTCATATGACGATATGTGTTTCCGTTTGTAGCAAATGCGCGAATCAAATTCGAAATAATCCAATTAAATTCAAAATAATTTTTTTCACAGTAAGATGCCCAAAAGACACTTTTGCGTATCTAAAGACATATATAACATCTCTACAAAATGTGTATAAATTGTGCGCACATGAATTGAATAAATTTGTAAAAGCGTCTCTATGTTTGTTGGCACGCAAATTAGACGTGTCTATATCAGTAAAGATGTTATGTAAGTGTATTTACTAAAATGTCTCTACATACATAGACATGAATTTTAACGTCTCTGTAAAGCGTCTTATATCCTGTACACATGTTTTACAAGCGTCTCTACGGTTCTTGACACGGTCCATGGGGAGACGCTCCAATGGCGTTTTATAAAAACGGCTCTACGGTCCTCTAGAGATGAAATAACACGTCTCTAGCCTATAAATTAGACGTCTCTACATGGATGTTATGTTGTAGTGATTCACACACTCTAGTTCTCCATCGTCTTAGCAACACCAATTAGTGAATGAATTCCAACCCTTCAATTTACATCTTAGCCCCAACAAATTCGGAAAACTGAATGCATGTAGTCCTGCAGAGACTGCAAATATGTGCATGCCATGTCATTGCATCAAAAATTGTCGGTCTCATCAAGCATTCAGAGAAAAGAGGATTTTTATTGACAATAGTTTAATCAGAACCGTTAAGTACACAAATCAGCGACCTGGATCTGCTGCGATTTTTTATTACGGCATGAGGTCCAGAAGAGGCATGGCAATACAGAAATGAAAATATGGTTGCAAGCTCAACCAGTAATGCACTTACATGGTCCGCTAGCCCAATGCCAACGGTTGTAACGTACGACTGTACGGGGGCATTTTGATAGCACAGTGCGGTTAGGGGGCAAAACGATACGGTGGTTCTGCTGAGCGAGGTCATGCTCGATAGCTAATTATCTATGCTACAATAATAGTGTTGAGAATTTTGTGTGGCCCTAATACTTACTCTAATGAGAACCTACACACGCTACATCAACTACCCTCTAGTTAGCTAGCTTCCGGGCAGCCGAGTCACTCATGTTGAATCACAACCCACAAACACTAAGTACTAAGAAGTATGTGGCTTACCAGGGAGACCAACACTTATACATACGAGATGGATAACTCAACTCTTATTGACTACTAACAAATTTGATACAACAGCTCACACTCTTCTAGTGGCTACCTATCTCACTACGATGACCTCATATAGCCATCCCTAACACCATCTCATACTCATGGGTGGTTCATCCATGTAACACACCAAGGAGGGGGGTATGACACCCCTATTTTTAGGCCTAGACTACTGTTGGATTTGCCCTTGGTACAAAATATCTAAAGAATTTTCTAGCCTAATATATAAATATCTTTTACCTAGAAAGTTCACTCTAAATATTTTTGCTCTAGAACTTTCTTAACTTTACCACGAAGCATGGCTAAACAATTTTGTTCTAGAGCATTCCTAGTTAAAATATCATTTTCTTGATAACTTGAGAATGCTCTAGAATTGTGGAAGTATGCAATTCCATTTTCAACACTCCCCTCAATGCATAGTTGCCTGGAGAACCATTTGCTTGTTCCTGTTGCCCTTGGGTTTTCCGCGCTCTGCCACATCTACCCTTCTTCTTGTCTATTCGCCAAGAAGGAATATCATCCTTCAGCTGGTTCACCTAATTCTTATTTGACAACCGGATGTTCTCCGCAAATTTGCTGCCACATTGCAGCTCGCTTTTCTTTTTCACCCTTCTCCACACTTGCCCTCTAGCTGCTTCTTCATATGAATGTAGAATAACTTGAGCAAGTGCAACACCGGTGTACCTTTTACTTGGGCATTTCTTCTTGGTCTGCCAAACTTCTATTTTTGGTTCATCAACCTCCAATTGACTAGGACAAAATTCCTTAAGTATAAGATCATCTGTACCTTGCATGCCATCCTTGATTTCTTCTAGAAGCTTCTCCTCCTCAATATGCACCGGTGTATCATCGTTGATGGCCAATGCTCCATCTGTGTCCTTATTATTATCTTGAGGATTCTCATCTTCAAAAGATATATGCTCCATCTCCTCTAGCTTAATATTGTCCTTATCCGCTACTATAAAAAGGCTAATACTGAACGCCTCATCACAGACGGTTGACCAAAATCGTCTGTATTACATGCAATCACAAACGGTTCATATTGATAACCGTCTGTGTTATTGCCTGCACTAAAAACCGTCTGTGAAAAGATAATATCACAGACGATTCATATTGAAAATTGTCTGTGAAGTATCACAGACAGTTCTAAACACAAACCGTCTATGATAATTGTAGACTTCACAGATGGTTTTTAATTATAACCGTCTATGATAATATCACTTCAGCTCCTTGGCCAGTGAGTTTCTTCGTCATCCGTTGAGTTTCTTCGTCGCCGATGCGTCTCTTCGTCGTATCAATGCCGCTTCAGCTCCCCGAAGCGTCTCTTGGTCTCACGCTCCGAATTTATTCCCTATTTTATAAAATGGATCATCCACTATCGAAGATGATCATCCCCACATATAACTCTAAAGTAGAAATGGCTCCCTCTTCTGTTTCCTTGTCGCCGGCATTGATGGCCTACCTAGCCATACTATATGAGCACCTCTCTGGCCATACGTTGGCGAATGCTGCGGAAGGACACTGTTTCAACAGTGTCTTCACTCCTCTATCTAAGGATTTGCCGGAGCAGGTGACAGCCACCTTCCGCCCGTCTTGACATCCTCCTCCTTCGCGGCTTCCGGGTGATCTCCCACTTCCAGTGAGTTTACTGCGTCATCGATGTGGTCCTCCACAACGATGTTGCACATCTCTAGGAGGCTTGCCATCACTTGGACTGCTTAATCGAGGTGGCGGGCGACCGAGTCGACCATGCCGAGACCCCTCAAGCAAGGGAAGAGAGCCTATGGGCTCAATTCTTCTTGATTCAACAATCCGAGGGTCTTCGGGAGACACTAGAACGAGCGCGTCAGCGAGTGGACGCATTTCGGGCTTCGTTCGCTAATGATCACGAACCGTCCAATGCCGCCGCCGCCTATGAAGTTTTGAAGACAGAGATAGTAGCCTACCTAGCAACCTACCTCCGCCACTAGAAAAACATTGTTTATTTAGGTTTCTACTTTTTTAATCTTTGTAAGAAGCGACTGGCCACTTGTTTGGCCATATGTAATGTAAGGATCCGGGATTAACACCTCAAATTCTCTGTGCATTTCTAAACTAGTCCTATGATTAGTGGCTAGCTCACACAGTAAACAAACATGGTACCATAACCATAATCGCAAAACTTTATTAATAAATATCAGAGTTGATTACCAGAAAGGCTTACGAGCCAACAATACAAAACACAGCGAAAGACGAAACAAGAAGAAGTAGAGCCTAGCTAATCTGCCACAGGCAATCGAATGGGGTAGCGGCCTAGTCATCGAGATCTTCAGCAGGTGCAAAGTCCTTCTCCTCTGAACAACATTTTATTAAGCAAGAGTGAGTACAAATGAATGTACTCTGCAAGTTATACCCAATAACAGTATTATAATGTATGTCGGGATATATCAAAAGAAGGCTTATATGGCTTGTTTGCATAAAGTAATGTTTCTTTCCTAATACTAGTACTAAGTTCCAGAGCAGATATTCTATAGCTAAAATTTATTTTCTAAATTCTCAAGTTTTATAGTCAGATAACATTCATCAATGAGTGGTGAAGGATACTCTCCTATCTCAAGGCTACCCGTCCAAATCCCATTTGGACAGAAATCCAAAATTATTTGATAAAGTCTTTTGAAATTAAAACCAGAATCTAACTTAGAGTGGCTTTGCTAACATGTCTATGACCGTGGACACGGCTATTCGAATAGTTTTATACTCTGTAGAGGTTGTACAGCTTTACCCACAAGAGATAAGTAATTATGTTGTCCGCTCATACACTTCTGTAGGTGTGCTACTAAGTAATTATCACAAGGCTTTTACAATGCATCATTCCACCGTAGTCCCGCCTTGTTAAGGTTTCGCCCCCTTTGGATAGAAACCCACCGGGTTCAGGCAACCTCTTGCGCCACGTGGGAATATATAAAAGTAAGTCATAAAAGACACCCACGCAACCGAATGACACGACCACAGTGAAAGGATACAAATTATTCAGCCAAGTCCCGCCCACCAAGACATGTGGTAGTACAATGGGGATTAGCAAGATGCGGCTCGAAGACCAGTTCTTAATTGACTTGGGCGACTTTTCAAAAGAACCCTAGGCCTCGATCGTAGAAATGAATCAACCCCGTGCATGAACATGCACCCATCCAAACATCTATTTCGCCCAAGTCCAAACCAATTTTTATTTTATTTCAGTTTTTCAAAGCATTCATAAACTTCCATGACAAGCCAATGTCATGGATACCATTTTAGACAACATTTGATCTTTTGGCTGTAAATTTTCCCAAATCAAGATTTTTGGTTTAAGCTTTGACTAAGTATAATTTTTTAATATGTTCTAGTCATACTAACGTATTAACTAGAGTTTTATCTAGGGTGACAAGGTGTGAGGGATTCAATGTCTAAGAACTGTCAAGTGCGAGATCAGTATGTAAACCATCCGTATTGTCATCATAATCCAATCTCCAGCAATTATATAATCCTATACTCCAATATCAATTAGTCCAATATACACAATATCGGTCTATTTCTATGATCCGACTTCCATTGATCCAGCATTCAACTATACTCTAATTCTACAATCCAATATCCATCAATCCATTATTCCTTAATAAATTATTTCTAATAATTTAACATCCATCAATCCAATCTCCAATAATAATTCTATAATCCGATATTCATTAATCCAACATCTTCTAACAGCCCGAAGTTCTGTTACCAATTTAAATTAATTAAAGTTATTATTTTGTTAGACTTTCTAAAATTTGAAAGAGTTTGATTGCTTTATTTGAATTTCTGAGATTTCAAAAGTCAAAAATAAAATTTATTAAAGTTTTTGAAGTTTTATTTGAGTTAATTTTGAAAAATAAAATTTTAATTATTTTCTAAAATTTTAAAAGCTTTTTCCTAAATATTTTAAAACCAAAATAATTTATTTGCAAAATTAAAAGTCAACTTTAAGTTGGAAATAATTTTATTAGTGCAAAATAACTCTAGGAATTTTTTGAATTTTTTAGAATTTTTGGACTCTATTTGTTATGTTCTAAAAATATTTAATTTATTGCTTAATCTGTATTTCGGAAATAAATATATTAAAAAAAGGGGTTCGAACCAGTCCGAACATACGCATTGACTGTTTTGATTTGTCAAATCTCACACGGAGAATGTTGATTCAAAAAAATTTAAAAATATTTTTCTAACTCGTAGTGCCCTTCCCATCGGGTCACCCATCCCCTAATTTGCTCCCGTGCGTGCACGCTTAACAGCAGCAAAGCAATACACTACCATGCTTCCCTTTTACCTTTCTTAATAAATAGTATTCCTTTTATTCTTTTCTATACTCATTTCTCCCTCCTTTCTTCTTCCACCTCACGAACCATTTCTTCTCTCTGGCGTTCTTCTAAACTGAACACAACCATGGCAGCCATGACCGAGCTCCCTCCATGCCGACCTCTCCGGCGCCCTCACCATCGCCGCCGGCGCCGCCCCTCACCGTCGGTCATCTCCACCACCGCGCCATCTCCCTTTTTCCCTCTCTCCCCTTGCTGTCCAGAGCTACAAAAACAAGTAGTCCACCATTGCTGCCCAAGCCGAGCTCCGCAACGGCCACCTCAACCACCCACGAGACCCGCGCGCACGTACGCACGACCCGTCGCCCCCAACCGCCTCACTCCCCCACGTTCTCTCTCTTCGTGTGCATGATTTCGCCCACGTCCCGCAAACTACCGCTGCACGCTCCGCCACGATCTCCCACATCGCCTCACCGCCCCGGTGCCCCTTGGCCCCTATAAAAGGAAGCCCCGTGCGCCCCTTTCCTCACTCAACCCAACGCCGCCACCCATTCCTCCCCTCTCCTCGTGAGCTCGCCGGAATTCGAGTTTTTGTCGCCGTCGGCAGCAAGCGACGCCGCCACCTCTAGCGCAGCCTCCGGTGGGTCTCCTACACCCTCGTCACCACCGTCGGCTTCGCGACGTCGTTCTCTACGCGGTGCTCTCCTCCCCCTCACTGGAGTGCCACCTCTCCCCATGGCCGCCGCCACTGTGAGCTCGCCGCAGCCACCGTCGACCTCCACTCGCCGCGCCGCCGCCTCCTACGGCTTCGCCTCGGGGTAATCCATTCATTTTTCCTATCCCAGCCATCCCTCTCTTTTACTTCACTAGCGCCACCATTTTTCTCCATGCGCCCGAGCTCCAGCTTGTCTTGTGTTCGGTGGAAGAAGACAATCTACATGACTTTTTATCTAGTCTTTGCTTCATACCTTTGTACATGATCACCGCCATCGATCTAGTTCAGATGCTTGCTATTCTTGTACGGATGCATAGCCATTTGTTGCTTCATTTTATTCAACGCAAAATAGCATGCTATGCTTCCTGTTCGTAGCTTGAAGAAGCATGAACAGTGAACTACTAGGATCATCCATGCTAGACACTTTGTACATGTCCATTTAATTCCTTTCAAAAATCGTTCTCTCACATCCAAACTCCAAATTGGGTGATTCAAATTGCTAAAATCTTAGAAAATTATTATCTATCCAAATAAAATAAAATTATTTCATTTGGAATTAGTTTAATTTGCCTTTTTGAATTTATTTGAATTTCAATTGATTTGTCGTATTTTCACGTTTAGACTACGACGATTTCAGGGAATTTGATTCTTCCGAAGATTTAGAATTTCAAGACTTCAGCGAAGGCAAGTTATACCCTTGACCATATTGCTCCCAGTATTTTAAAGCTATTTAATTCAGTTTTTAAATTATTAATTGCATGCTTACTTTTATTAAATTATTTCAAATCCCTGTTTAATTACTTAGATATTCCAATTGTTATTGTATGGCCAATTTTGAATATTGAAATGTCATTCCTTTGTCACCATAGATAAATTGGTATGGAAATTATTCATGCTTAGTAAATGCTTAGACCATGATTTTGATTTTGGGAGGATTTAGCCAAATCATTACAAAATTGTTCAAACTTGAACCTATGGTATTGTTTTACCATAGAGTTATTGTAAAGGTGGTTTTTATTAAAATAAAATTAAAAATGGTTTGGACTTGGGAGAAATGGTTGAATGGTGGGTGCAGGTTTATGCACGGGTTTAATCTGGTAGGATTAAAGCCCAGGGTTTGATATTGAAAGACGCCCAAGTCAATTAAGGACCGGCCTTTGAGCGTTCCTTTGCTATGCCTTACCGTACCACCACATGGCCTGTATGGGCAGGACCTAGCTTATTAATTTGGGATACCTCATAGATATCCGTGCCATGTTTTATGAGTGGGTGTTGGTTAGACAGTAGTCCCACCTGGTGCAAGAGAGGGCTTTCGGAGGATGGTTAGTCCAATGGAAGTGAAACCTTAGCGGGCATGAGTACTTTGAGGTAGATCATTGTAACGACCTTGTGATAATTGCTTTGTCACACGCCTTAGGAAGTGTGGATTGGCCGACTCAAAGAGCAAATTATCTCGTGTGGGTAAAGCTGTACAAACTCTGCAGAGTAGAAAACTATTCGAATAGCCGCGTCCACGGTCATGGACATGCTAGCAAAGCCACTTTGAGTTAGATTTGTTTTTGGTTTTTAAAAGTGATTTCAACAGATGTTTTTAGGATGGTTAGTCCTGTGGGAAAATTGGGCGGTTAGCCATTGTGATAGGAGAGTATCCTTCACCATTCAAATATGGAGGTTATCCACACTATAAAACTATCATTTAAAATCTGATTTTAGATATAGTATAAAAATGGCCTTGGAAATTAATATGATTATTTAAAGTTGAAAATGCTTCTTTATGCAAATAAACCCTGCCAATACCCCTTGTTTACCTTATGCATGCATTCAATCTGTTACTTGACGGGTGTAACTTGCGAGCACGGTAGTAGTTCTCACTCTTGCTGAATAATCTTTATTCAGGAGAAGACCTCTATCAAGACGGTGAGGACATCGATGCTTAGGCTACGCACCCCAGACGATTGCCTGTGGCAAGTCGTATGGCCTACTACTACTATTTTTTCTTTCGCTGTGTTTTACTTTATTTGGCCTCAGGCCCTTGTAATAAACTCTGAATAATTATTAATAAAGTGCGTGATATGTTTTGATTATCACTTTTGTTTGACTGTGTACACTAGAAATCCTGGACTAGTGTATGAACACAGAGAATTCGGGATCCTTCGCTCCCGGGTTCGACACATCTAACACAATCTATTTCTATAAACCATATCCATTAATCTGGTATTCATCAATAATCTATTTCTATAATCCATTAAAGATCGATGTACTTCTATAATCCAACTTTCGACAATCCAATATACAATAACAATCTATTTCTAGAATCCAACATCAACAATTCAGTATTTAACAATAGTCTCTATCTATCGTCCAATCTTTATTAATCCAATATCAACAATTATAGATTATCCGAACACTTTTATTCAGTTAACTCCACCATTTCATCAATTTCTTTATGTTCCAACCAAGACTATTTCTCTAATCCAACAAACATTCATTTCTATAATCCAACCACAATAATCATGTAAACCTAGAATCCAATCTCCAATAATTATATAATTCTATAATTCAACATCCATCAATTGGTCCTATAATCCCTTCTCCAACAAATAATCGTATAATCCAACATCCGACAATTACTTCTATAATACAATCTCCAATAATTCACACTTCAATAAAAATCTATTTCTAATAATTCACCATCTATAAATCCAAAAATGATATATTATAATAATCCAGCAAATATATACTTGTATAATCCAACCAAGATATATTTCTATAATCCGATCAAGATTTATCTCTATAATGCCACCAAGATTTATTCCTAAAATCCAACCTCCATCAATTATTTATTTCTATAATCCACATCCGTCAATATTGCATTTCTACGGTTCAATCTCCAACAATTATTCAAACCTATAATCCAACAATCAACAATTGTATAATGCTATAATCAATATCTAAGAATCATGTATTCCTACAATCCAATTTTCATCCATCGTATAATGCTATAATCCGACAACTAGGTATTCTCATAATCAAACATCCAACAGTAATATATTCTTATAATCCAATCATTTCAATTTCTAACTCCTAAATACATCACATTCGGAAAGGTCCTCCATACTGTCTATCTTGATAATAAATGACTATACAATGGAATTAGTGATAACTATAAAGCTTAAAACAGGATTTAAATTACTTTAATTTAAATAAGCATGAAATAATAATTTAAAATAGAATTTAAATAATTTAAAATACTGGGATTCAAATATGATCAAAGATGTAACTAGCCATGCTTATTTAGTGGTTGTTCTTAAATGGCATCGAAATGCGGAGAAGCGTTGAAATCCGGCTCTCTAAAGTCATCGAAATCAACACGCGACGATAAGCCAAATTCAAATAAAATCCAAATGAACTCCAAGTCAAATAATTTTAGTGTAGATAGCTAGATCGTGAATTTATATGAATTTAGAAATTTAAATCGCTCGAATCGGAGCTCGAACGGAGGAGAACGGACTTCCAGAAGTTTGAAAATACATGAAATGATGGAAAAGGGGATTTTCGGAATTTTCGGAATTATTTTTCAAAAGGAAAGTGGGTGAGCCACTGACAAGTGGGCCTAGGTCTTGTGGACCGGGTCCACGAGCATGCGCCAGTCCATGGTGGACCTGGCTCATGGCGTAGCGGTGGTGCTGACGCAAGTGCACACGCGGGCATGACCGGGCTACCACGTCAGCGAAGGAGGCGACGTGGCGCTAACTTGGCGTCGAGGTGGCTTGGCCACGTCAGCAACCGGCGACGGTGGCTCAGGCGCGATGCTCGCCGGCGCTACGCGCCATGGCGAGCGGCGGCGAGGGCAGCTACGGGGAGAGGGGAGTGAGGCGAAGTGAATGCGCTCGGTTTTGGTGACTAGGCTAGACGGAAGTGGCCAGCGACGAGGGATAACATGGCAGCGGCGACGATTGAAGGCAGTAGTGACGCTTTGAGGAAGCTCCAGTGATGCGGTGGCGCGCATGGTGTGGGCTGCGGGCTTGCCATGCCGAAGGCAAAGATGGAGGTGACGGAGGAGCTTCAACAGCGGCGTAATCACCGATGGCGAGGATTGCGGCCGAAGCTCTTGGAGCTCAAATCCCCGGCGATTGAGGGCGAGAGAAAGGGAGTGGGTTGGGGGAAGAGGAAGTGGAAAAGGAGGGGCTCCGAGGGCGCTCTTTTATAGAGGTCGAGGGGGTGGAGAAAGGTGGCTTGCCGGCATGGGCACGCTGTGCAAGCTCTGCCATCGCAGGGCATGGCACGGCGCTTGGAGTGACGAGGGCAGGTGGTGGGGAAGAAAAAGAGGGCAATGGGAGCGGCGGAAGACCCGACACTTAATGCTCGTTGACAGGAGCGGTGAGGATGAGCGAAGGCGACGGGACGAGGGAGGCAAGGTGACGCACGGCGTGACATGGGGCTGCAACGAGAAGAAGGAGGTGACGAGGACGAAGCACCATGAAAGCCAATAGGTCGGGCCGCCTTGGCAGTGAGAGAAGGGGCGGTGAAAGAGGTGCGGCGTTTGGGACCGTCCGATTTTGATCGGACTGTCCAAACCACTTTGAAATGTTCAGACCGTCTGAACGTTTAAACACGATCGGGTTGTTCAAACTCGATTGGACGGTCCACAACGCTTGGGATGTTCGGACCCTCCGAACCTCCCATCTTGATCGAATCGTCCATTCTTGATCAGACGGCCCACAAGAGAGGAAGGCGTGGGCACACGGGTTGAGCGGGCCACGTGCTTGTGCGAAGAGAAATGGGCTGAGTGAGATTCGACTCAAGGGTGATTTCTGATTTAAATCGATTTAATCCATTTAATTAATTCTCGTAATTCAAAAAGTCTTTAGAAAATAGCAAATAAAATCCAAAAATTATGAGAAACTTCATATAAATTCTTTGAGATATTTTGGACTTAAATAAAATAGTTCCAACTTTCAGTTGGTAATTAAATTTGCAATTAGTTTTGTTTTGGCTTTGAAATAAATAGGAAAAAGCTTTTTAAAATTCCATAAAATCAAGAAAGTACTTAAAATACTCTTTTCGACTTTGAAATGAATAAAACCCAAGGAATTCAAATAAACCAAATTTTGAATTAATTGAAGTTTGATTAACTTATTTTAAATTGTTTTTGTTTTCTAAAATTTCAAGTTTAAGCTTTAATAGATAAGGCAAAATCAAATGGTGATTTATATTTAGAAAACTTCGAAAAGGCCTGAAGGTCAAATAGATTAGTTTTGAAATAATCAAAATTACCTCTAACTTAAAGTTGGCTTTTATTTTTATACATAACTATTTTTAATTTTTGAAAGACAGTAAACACCTTTCAAAATATCGAAGATTCAAGGAATTAATTACGTTTTTCTTTTTAACTTTAAATCCAAGAAAATCTCGTAAACTTAATAAATTTTATTTTTGACTTTTTTATAATAAAGGAATTTCAGGAAAAGCAATAAAACTCTTTTAAATTTCAGAAAATCTAATAAAATAATATTTTATTAATTTTAAAATTGGTAATGTAACTTTGGGATGTTACATGTAAATTCCAAAATGAAAAAAAATCTAGTTTGGAGGTGAAGTTAAAGCATATTTTCAGTAGTATTTAAATGACAAAATTGAACTTGAGAACAACCATATCACAAACGGTTATATTATGGAACTGTATGTGATATGGGACATATCACGGACGGTTCTATTATGGAACCGTCTATGACAAGTATCACTGATGGTTCTATAATAGAAGCGTCTGTGGTATCTCTTTATTAGTAGGAGCCCGCTAGGGTTTGCGCTCTAACTCGTCACTCTCCAGTCCCCAACGCCATTACTCTTGCCACTCGAGTGCCCCCGACATCAACGGCGCCGCCCGAGTCATGCCTTCTCCCTAACCCTATCGCCAATGCCCCCTGCCAAATCCACCTCCCTGCCGCGAGATTTGCCTTCCCCTCTTCGTCCTTTCCCACCAGCGTGCTCCCCCGGCTACCTCTCCACCGACCTCAACACTGCCGCCCCCGACATTGACGACTCCGCTCGAGTCGTGTCTCCTCCTCAACCCATGTGCCTCCTTGCGCTCGGCTCTGACCCGGCTGTGGTTTGAGGCCCGGTTGTTTGGGGCTTCCTACACCCTGGACTCAATCCCCCATTCCCCCATGCTTGAGCTTGTTTTGGTTTACTGATGTGAGTTGATTATTTACTGATGTGGGTTAATTTGTTGATTAAGCATGGTAAATGAAATGGAGGTGGGTTAATGGATGGTGGAGGTGTTATCACGATATTATGTCAGACCGAGGTAAAAATTCTCTACTCTCTATCGCTTTCCCTCCCTTGCTCGTGATGTAAACCGAGGGCTATTGATGTATGTGCATTCTCAGCATCTTGCTTAGTTCATGTTTGTGGGTTCAGATTGACAAAAATGAATGGGGAAAATGGTGGGTTTGGTTAATGCTCTCTGATGGATACTAAGGGTTATTGATGCCGGTTCTTTGTGCTTGGTTGGCTTACATGGAATGTGGTTCGGATGGGGCAAAACATCAGTCTGTACACATATAAATTTTTGTACATGTAACTAATCTTATGGTATGTTCCTATATGGTATTCTGTTTTTGAAAGTTGCAATTAACTTTTCAGATTTCTAAAGGTTAGGCTAATTTGTAAAACTACAATTAACATACAAATTTCTGGAATTTTTACCTAGCTTGTGCCTCTGATCATCAATTATTTATTAATCAGTGTGTATTCTATTCCAAAACAAGACCAAATGAGTCAAAAACTACTACAACACCTCTTCACCTATCGCTTGCCATTCATTTCACCTTTATCTGTGTAACCGTGTTCATGCCGGTCAAGTTCTCCTCCCTTGCGTCCTAGGTACGTCCTACCATTCCATTCCTGGTCTCTTCTCTATAAAGTCTTCAAGCAGTTGATGCTTGTGCCTTTAAAACCGGCTTCATATTATATTGTTCGTAGTCCCCCAACCACTTTCGAGGGGTCGTGAGGAGGATGAGACAATAGCCACGGGCAACTTCATCGAACTGCAAGTTCAAGAAGCATGGTGCCGGGGAGATGGACATCAATTACTTGATGTCGTCGATGATAATTGGACTTGATATCAAGGAATGGTTGGTTGCTGATACATGAAGCCACTTTCTAGTCGGAGTACATGTGCGTCCACGCCATGTTTAGAAGGTGGCGTAGATGCTCAGGTACTCCGAATGGATAGTGGCTTCATGTATAAGCAACCAACCAGTCCTGATGTCAAGTCCACTACCCATCGACGACATCCTGCAATTGTATGTCCACGCCTCCTTGCAACCATGCTTCTTAAACTTGCAAGCTCGATGAAGTTGCCCATGGTCATTGCCTCATCCTCCTCACGACCCCCCTCCCTAAAGTGGCCGGGGACATATATATATATGTATATATATATATATATATATATATATATATATATATATATATATATATATATATATATATATATATATATATATATATATATATATATATATATATATATGTATATATATATATATGTATGTATATATATATATATATATATATATATATATATATATATATATATATATATGTATATATATATATATGAAGCCGGGTTTAAAGGCACAAGCAGCCACTGCATGGAGACTTTATAGAGAATATATATCATAGATAATTTCATCTTCAAACGGTCTGTGATAGTCTATATCACAGACGGTTCGAAAACCGTCTGTGATGACCTCATATCATTACTAACCCATAAACTCAGACGGCTCATGAAACCGTCTATGATGACGTTTTTGAACCGTCTGCGAAGACCTTTTCTGTAGTAGTGATCATCGGTGACAACCTTCCAATCTTCGTCACTATTATAGCCAAATACTAAAACCTCACCAAGAAGATCTTGATTTTTCACCTCTGTGGAGAAGCCACCTTCAACATCACATTCTTCTTCTTCTTCTTCTTCTTCTTCTTCTTCTTCTTCCTATTTTCTATATTCTTCTAGTAACGCCACCAGTCAATGGATGCTCACTCTTTGCCAAGTCTTCAACAAAATAATATAATCTTCCATTAAAATTGTAGCTTGAGCATCCCACTCTTCTTCACTAATGCATCCCTCTAGGATGACATCCCTCGCAGTAGCCACATTTGCTTCTGAGTGCTTCCTTGGACTCTAACAGTCCCGAGCAAGGTGACCTCTTTTGCCGTAGGTGAAGCACTCACCCCACTATCAGGTCTTGTTGATCTCCTCTTCCTTGTTGAGCTCCCCTAAATAGTTGCTATCCTTTGGGTAACACCTTTCACCTTTTGTCCAATTATCCTTGGCCTCTCCTTGGCCTGTAAGTAGACCATTCTTCTTGATGAAGAGGACCTCTCCTCCATCCTCTTCCTTCAAGGTGATTTTGCCTATTTGTTTGGCTAATGCTTCCTGATCAGTCAATAAATCCTCCAACTCCACCAGTGATGGATGCTTCGACCATCCCTTCACTGTGGCTATAAACCACTGTATTCAGGTCTTAGGCCATTGACGATGATCCTCCTCATCCTCCCTCGCTGACCTTCTCCTCAAGGTCAAGGTGAGATATCTCACGACATATCTTCTTCACCTTTGTAAAGTACCGACTAATACTCAGAGTACCTAGTGCGATACATGCGAGCTCATTCTCTAGGAGCTGGAGTCATGCCTCATTCTTCTTTGAGAATAGGTTCACCAATGTCTCCCAAACCGCCTTCAGTGTCTCCACGCCTCGGATGTGCTCTACTAGGTCCTCCTCAATCGTCGTCTTCAACACAAACATTGCCTTGCCTGCCTTGATGCACCACTTCCACAAGGCTTCTGCATTTTCTCGAGGAGTTGTCTCGGTGCCTGCATTGATCTCCCATAAGTCCTGGCCTGCAGGTAGGACTATGCAGGTCTGCCAATAGCCATAGTTGTGGCTAGACCTATTCAAATGCCGGGTCGGGCCGGGTTTCGGGCCGGGCTTGAAAAGCCCTACCAAAAATAGCAGCCCGAGCCGCCCAAATCAGATTTTCAAGAAAAACATTATTTTAATCATTTTTGGGAATAAAAAACTAATATTTAATTGATTTTCAGCATTAAATAAATAGTTTTTTGATTTTTTTTATTCTTTTTACAGGAATTTCGGGCCGAGCCAGTTTTCCGGTCCCAAGCCCGGCCCGGATAGTGGCGGGCTCGGGCCAGGCCGCCCATGAACAGGTCTAGTTGTGGCTAATGAGCCTCTTCATTTCGCTACTTGCGCTCATGAGATCTGCCATCTCAATTGACGCCCAACATCAACTATGCTTGGCCTCAGATCAGCGTTCTTCACAGTCCCATATTGTGATCTCCCCTTAGCACTTCTCGTTGCCACACCGAGCAATGTAAGTGCCCAATACTTACCAAAGATTGCACCGATCAATGTAAGTGCGCAGCACTTACCACAACCTCCTTCCACAAGTGACAACCCCGAACTGCCTACTCTAATACCACTTGTTGGGAATTTTGTGTGTCCCTAATACCCACTATAATAAGGACCTATACACACACTACACCAACTACCCTCTAGTTGGCCAGGATTACCTCCATACTACTTAGTGCTTTATTGTAACAGTCCGTTTTCGGATTGTCAATAGTATTTCTTCATTTGTCGCTTTGGTCTTCCAACCTAATTCAAATTAATTGTATATTTACAAAATCCTCAGCTTCTACCTCAATTCAAAATTTCAATTTCAAATTTCAAGTTTGAACTTTAGTTTCAATTTCAAATCCCCTCTGTTGGGTGTAACATCCCAATTTTCTGAGCTTTAAAAATCTTTTAAAGAGTTAGTAGGGTAAAATTCACCATTTGGACTTTATTTGATTTTAATTTAAAAGCTTAATATGGACTTTGTACATCAAAATAATTTAATATGATTAAAGTCAACATCAACAATGGTCAAAACTATTTTATTTGGGTTCCTTGGGCTTGGTTATATTTTGGGAAAATTGGCTACAGGGCACTGACCAATGTGCTCCTTTGCCAACGGACATTGGAGAATCGTGTCACAAATTGTAAAGCACCGAGAAGTCAGAATTTGGCTACAGGACACTGAGCCGCTTATTTTATCATTTCCCAGCCGGAGGGAGAGAGAAGGCATAGGAATTGTCCTTTTTGCCCTTCGGTCGGACTTGGTTGAGACGGACCATTTAGGCCCGCTCGCTCCTTATCCGGCCAGACTCAATCGCGCTTTGACTCTCTCTCTCTCTCTCTCTCGTGTTGGCGGGCGGGCAAGTGGCGATGGCGATCGACAATGCGGCGGCGACTGGTGTTGCTTTCGGCCACGGCATGGCGGTGGTTCATTCTCTCGGTCTCGCCCTCGGCGCGTGAGGTCTGGCACAAGACTCATGAGTGGTAGACTCCCCACAGTGCAAAGGCCCCTTTGCTGACTTTTGGTGGTGGAGCGCACCTCCGGATGAGCTCCAATCCGGGCAAGAAGTTCTCCAAGTGCCCGAAGAATGAAAATGTGGGTAGTATTTGGTGTTTTGTTTGCACTTGGTTATGCATTTGTGTTGGAATTTGTCGGATTCAATTGATTGGTTTTGTACATTGGTTGATTTTCAGCTCCTGAACCATTTCAAGTTTTTCATGTGGGAAGATAAGTACGAAGCCTATTTGGTTGATAATGGTTTGTTCCCTTTGGACATTGGGATTCCTGATGATGCGGCGGCCTCCATGGAAGCCCTCCTGGATGAGTTGAAGGTGGCCGTTAAGGAGGTCCAGGAGACTATGGAAGAAATAAAGGGTTCCATTGTTGCAATTCCTCCTGTTTTCCTCCTTATGGCTATCTTGGTAGTGTCTCTTAAGAAGTAGATTTAGCTAGGCATGTAGATGTTAGGCATGGCACTGAATGGTGTATGCAATGAGGAACCTGCACTTCCCTATGTATTTTGTTCACAGTATTCTGGGTTGTAATGCTGAAATGGTTTATGCAATGAGGAACCCAGAAAAATGACTATGTATTGTGTTGACAATATTCTGGCTTGTAATGCTGAAATGGTATATGCAACGAGGAACCCAGAATTTCCCCCATGTATTGTGTTGACAACATGATGAAATGGTGTATGCAATGAGGAACCCAGGAAATGGCAAAACTTCAATATTGACATGACAGAACCATGGTATAACCATACCAGAACTAAACAGTGACATATTCCATACCAAAAGTAATGGATTACATGACATATTGACATGTCCAGAATTCATGTTCAACTCCAAATTACATGACACGTCGACATATTCCATACCATACCAACTAGCTGTCATTACTCTTACAAAAGGCACTGGAACTCAGTGGATTACATGTCCATAACATTCAATTAAACAAAAGTCTTTCTTCTTCTCCCATCCATGCCTAGCATTCCCAGGACTGCTTCAGATTGATCTTACTAACTTCCTAGGATCTGCCCTATTGTTGATGAACAAAATGTTACAATGCAAGATAGACATGTACAAACTAGTAAGAACCTTACAAGATTGGAGTACACAAGATTTACCTCCTTGTTATTGGACCAGGACGTTGGTATTCCGCATGAGGATTGAAGGAGCATCTCGATTCATTGCTAGCGACTACTCTCTTAGCTACTTTGCTAGTCTTTCTCTTTGGCTTTGGGGGTGTAGGTTGAGGAGCATCTGGGTCATCAATGTGCTCATTGCATGTCTTCATGATGTGCCCAAACCGTCCACACCTCTTGCACTTGCTTCTCCTTTTGCTATAACCTCCTTCCTCACATCCTTTGAACCTTCTTTTCCTTGGCCTTCCTGCTGCCCTCTTGAGTATAGGTGGCCACACTTGAATCCTAAGTCAACCTTAGGCCATCGATGCTTGTCTCGTCATTGGCATCACTAAACCTCGCATATGCTGCCTTGAATTTGTCCACACTATAGTATTCATGCACATATCTCTCAAGTTCTTCATTTCTCTTAAACAAGATGAGGCAAATAGCATGAGTGCAGGTAGTCCAGTTGAGTCGCCACTCCATGCAACAAGATTCCTTAGCATTCAGTCAATCAGATGCCTCCAAGTAGTCAAGTCTTTATTGGTGCCACCAATCTCTCCCTGTGAAATTATGACTATGGAAGATTTTGAATGGCGTGTTTCGCTCTTTGCATTCGTGAGTTTGATGACATGGGGTATTACTAATCCTCGCAGCTTGTCGACAAGGTTTCTCCCGTGCACATCTTCTGCATGATCATTTGCCCGATTCTATCCATCAACTCCATAACAGGAGTGATTTCTCATACTTCACCCAGCTTGTTGAATGTCTCAAGAATGTTATTTGTGACATAGTCACATTTACTTGCAAGAGAGAACATGCTCCTAGCCCATAGATGCTTGTGGTTCTCCTTAATCCACTCCATGCCTCTAGGTGATGCTTCCTCCATTACCTTGTAGTCCATGTCAAAGTTGGCCTTTTTGTAAGCCCTGGAGGCAGGCCACAGATGCCTTTGGAAAACCTCCACATGAAACCTCTTCTGGAAATTTTTGACAAGGTGCCTCATACACTCCCTATGTTCAACCCCATTGGAGAATATCCTAGTAACTCCAATATCAATGCCTTTACTCAAGATCTCAGAGATATCACCAAGCCGGGGTGAACCAATGGCTCAGGCAAATTCTCGCATGAACCATCGCCAATTCGCAAAGACTTTCGATTCAAAGACTCCATAAGCCATCGAAACATCCAATTGTGGCCATCAATCCCTATGGCGATGCCAATCGACCCTCCACCTACCAAAGGAGCATAGTTGAGTCAATGCCTAAGTAAGGTCTACAACCATTAAGGAATCCATCAACACAAGCCTTGAGGGCAACAAACATCTTGTCAACCTCATCTTGTTGCCAACCCGCCATGCTCTATCTCTACTATGCCGCCAGACATCTCCTCTCTAATTTTGCCTTGAAGTCAAAAACATGTTGAAAATCGCCCTCCCATCTCGCCAAATATCTCATCCAAGGCTATTTGCCTCCCATCCCAAACAACATAATATGATATGTTGATTTTGAATTTCTCCTCTAAAAACTTCTTCAGAGTCAGAGCACCAATTGTAGGATCATGTCTCAACTTTGCAATAACCCTATCCTTTACCCATGAATTGGTAGCCATACAGCCTCTCTACTTGGCTAGAGCTTGACATGAATGTTTGTATGGCATCTTCCTAATCAAAAGGAAAGCATTAGACATGAGTACATGACAAAAGATGTATACTATGAAAACAGAAAGCTTACCATCCAAGTCCTTCCATCCTCAAGCCTTGACGATGTATCCTCCACTTGCACTTCTTGGCCTTGCAATGGGCTCAAGACTTGATGCCTCACCGAGGTAGTCAAGTTGGACCTCATTAAGCATCGTGATATTGCCTTATACACCTCTTAAAGCATTGACCATCCTCAAAAGTAACTCCAACATCTATGTTAGGATTCTCTATGTTAGTTACATGAACATTAGTCCGACAACCACCTCATCATCAATCGAAAACTCACTTTGATCATCATCATCATCATCATCATCACCGCACATACTCCCAGGTCCGAGGTATCACACCGACATCAAATCTTTGTACTCAAGCCGCCATCATCCACACCCACATAATCTTCTTGGTCATCATCGCCTCAAATTTCATTTGTCCACATGAGCAAAGCAGCAGTTTGCAAGGTCCTAGCTCATTGTCCGGGCAAGTCAGGCTGCCTTGTGTTGGCAAATCGTAAGGATGGCAATGTCTCGCTTGTGAGGAGGTGGCTCACGGGCACAAGATAGGTTGCTAGTACTTGCTCGCCTACATGCATTTGAACCAGATACACCAACAACTAGAGGGAGCCTCCGATGTCCCAAAGACATGTCAAACGATCAAGCAAAGGCTTGAGTCGAAGCAACCTCGGTATATCTATCGCACTTTTTGTTCCAAATGGTGACAAAGAAGTGTTTGTTTGCTTCCATGTCGCACCTCATCGTCAAGATCTTTCAAGAAGTCAAGGAAACAACTAGTATCCCTGTCTAAAACCCGCTTAATGTCCCGCTAACATGGTACTCCCGCCACCGTCGCCGAGGAACTCGACATAAGCACTAACACGCGACAACTACTCAAGATGCCACTCCCGGATCCATCCTACCCACATTAGAATGGAACGAAGAGAGCAAGATCAGAGCGCAACGCACATTACAATGCAACGAAGATAGCAACATCAGAGCGCAACCCTAAATCGACGCACATTGCAATGGAACGAAGATAGCAACATCAGAGCGCAACCCTAAATCGACGACATTGCAATGGAATGAAGATAGCAACATCAACAAGACAACCCTAAATCGACACACATAAACCCAGATCTAAACTACAAACACCAGATCAACACCAAATCGGCATGAGGAAGAACCTTACCCATCGGGACCCATGCAAGCTTCACAGCTTCGACGGGAGTCCGTGCTCTCGAGGCGCCAGATTTTACACATCGGCGCTTTCATCTTTGATAGAGCTCACCTCAGAGCACATGCTCCAAATTAATCCGAAGGTGGCGACGGGAGAGATTTGGGGAGAAAACGTGAGGGAGATAGGATAATGTGCGGGCGACGGGGAGAAGAACCGCTATAGCATGTTAGGGTTCGATCAAGACCGGTTCGCCAGGCACTCCATTTTTCGGATATTTTCTCTCCTACCGAAATGATAAAATAAGCTCTCGTTGTCCTATAGCCAAATTACATCTTTTCTTAGTGCTTTCGTCATAAAGACGATTCTCCAATGTCCGCTTGGCAAAGGAGCACATTGGTCAAGGCCTCAGAGCTAATTTTCCTTATATTTTCCAGATTTTTCTGGAATTTTTCCAAGTTCAATTGTTATTTTCTTTTGCTTATTTGGATTTCTGGTATTTTCTTAAAAAGAAAAACTGTTAAAATCTTGACAAAATCCTTCGGGCCGAATCTCCCTCCGATCCGGCCCGCTCCTATTCATTTCGGTCCATCCCCACTCCTTACCATCTCCTCAAGACGCTTGCCCTGGCCCACGCCGAGGATCAAGATGGAACGGTTGGATCAACGCCAAGGTCTGCTCCATGTCCTCGATCGCTGGCCCGCCGAGTCGCTGCTCGACTCGCGTTCTTCTCCACAGAGCTCCCGTCGCGGCCGCCATTGAAGCTCTCCGAGCTCGATACGGCAATGGAGTTTCCAACCGTTTCTCTTCTAGAAACCGTGTCAAAATCATGTCTCTATCTCCCCGCCATCATTTCTGTTAAAATCTGATCTCAATTCGCTTCTTATCTCCAAGATTTCCCAGATTTGTTTTCGTGTTCATCTCGGACACAATTTGGGAGTTTCCATATCCGCGCCTCCCCAGACCCTATAAAGGGCGCCCCGGGATCGCTGCCGCCTCGCGACCTCAAACCTCAAACCACCGCCTCTCGAGTTCTAGCGCCAGAATTTGAGTTTTAAGGTTGTGAAGCCGCTTGTTCGACGAGTGATTTTGCCGCCGGGCCGCCGGAGCTCGCCACTGACTGCCGCCATCGCGACGAGCAGAGGGAACCCCGGTCACCTTCGCCTGCCGGAAGCTTTCTAGCACTGCCGCCAAGCCCGGCCCGCTGCCGCTTCTACCTCACCGCCGACCGCCACAATCATCCTCGAGCACCCGTGACCCCACCCCCGAAGTTCCCCGTGATCCTCCTCTACCTCCCCAGAGCATCCGCCACGGTCGTCGCCGTTCACGACACTTTCGCCTCCGTGGCGCCACTCACCCACCGCCAGTTGCCACCGCCACGCCATCTCGGCGTCGACCTCTGCGTCGCCTGTCGCCGTGTGGAAGCTAAGTCAATACGACTAGGCGTGTCCAGATCCAATCTCCACATCTGCTCGGTGAACTTGGTTCACCGTGAGTTATCTCACCGACGTGTGGGCCCCACATGTCAGATTTTCTTTTTAATTCTTTAATTCCGAGCGCTGACGTCATCATTGCGCAATAATCCGATTTTTCTTTTAAGAAATATTTCGGAAATTCGGAATAATCAGTTTTTAGGGTTTTCTTTAGATTTCCAACTTCCCAAGCCCATATCTTTTGCATCCGAACTCCGATTGAGCCCATTCAAATTTCTAAATTCATATAAATTCAAGATCTATCTATCTGAGATTTTTATTTAATTTTTGGAGTTTGTTTTGCCTCTGTTTTATTTCTTTTTGTTTGTTTGTTTCGTTTGCGAGTAGACGTTGATACCTCGGGAGGTTTTGAAGAGCAAGGACCATCACAAGACCAAGATCAATACCAAGACCTTTTCCAAGGCAAGTTATACTTTTGATCATATTGAACCCAGTTTTTAAAAGTTATATTGATTTAAATTATTGCATTTACTTTAATTATTTATTTCAATGCTTTTGGGATTAGTTAATATCCAACTTGTTATGACCTCCTTGTCTAATTGTATGCCATAATCTTTTGTCACCCTAGTTTGGTTTATTTAGTTGGTGCTATTGTATTACCAACGTGGGTTGGTTAGATGCGATTAGTTGCTTAGCCATGCTACGAGTCATCATCTCATGTAGTTGCAAATATAAACTTGACTAAGTGACTATGGAACTATGTGATAGAAACTGTGTGCGCTATGTGCTATTACTCGTTGATGGCATATGTTGCACTTAACCAACAGGGTGGGAAAGGATTTAGACGGAGGCAAGTGGACTGTGTGATAATTGGTGGAGCTATGTGCGTGGGCTTAATAACCTGTGTGCATAGTGATTTGTAGTTTATTTAGAAGTCTTGCCTTGGTCAATTAAGGACTTAACGTTGTGCGCCATTGAACTGAGCCTCTCATACGACCACATGCCTGGTATGGGACGGGCCTAACTTAGTAAGTTATGGAGTCTTGGCATTGATTACTCAGGTAGTAGGTTAGGCTATGTGCATGGGTGGAGGTGTGCTACCAGGTAGTCACATCACGGGGCGGTTCGCCGTGTCCCTGTCCAACGGTGTGTGTTGGACTAACTTCCTATGTGGGGTTGTCTGACGGTTTGTAAGCACACTGGGAGTGTCAATGTTAAGATGAAGTTTCTGAACTGTTTTGTTACGGCTAGTGCTAGCTACACTAGTTGTATCGTGTGGGTAAAGTGTACAAACTCTACAGAGTGTTAAACATTCTATTCGAATAGCCGCGTCCGTGGTCATGGACACGCTCGGTGATTTCACATGAGGGGTAGATTTTCATAAAACCTTGGGAAGGGAGCTGTGTGACCTAAGTCATATGGCTATGTGAATAACTTGTTTAGGCTATGTGTCTTTGTGAAATAAAACTGTTAAATTATTATTGCCTATTTGTTTTGAATTATGCTTTCAACATATTACTTGTATTTAAAATTGCAAATGCTGCATTTCTGCAAAAGAACCACAGAAGCCATTCCTTTGGAATAAGCCTGCATCTATAATTGCATTTCTGTGGTATGACTTATAGTACAAGGTGTACTCTTGCTTGTTGTAAAACATGCAATGTAAGAGGAGGAGTCTTCGCGCTGCTTTAGAGGAGTTCATCGAAGGTGCTTGATCGTAGGGATTCCGCAAGTTTCTTCGCTCACCGCTATTTTATTTCTTGCTAGCCTGCGTGGGCTTAATAAATGTAAACTCGACCATAACGCCAAAACCCTTATTTGTTATCAAATTACTCGCTTATGTTATTAATCGCCAGTGTGATCGATATTCACCGTGTTGACACTGTGTGCACTAGCGTGATCCTCGACTAGTGGATTATACATGAGGGTCCTGCACTGCATATTTTGGGTCCCGAAAGAGGTGGTATCGAGCCATACCGATTGTAGGTCTTACCCTTAGATCGGCCGTCTTGGAGAGTCCAAATTATTTTCTAAAGAAAAATTAACTTGCAAGATTAAATGAACTACTTAACTCCCCTTATGTCTCTCTCGACTCAACTATTGCTATAATCTTTTTCTCTCCCCGCTGTTTTAACTTGGTTCCCACCCTCTTGTCTGTTTTTATAGATGCTTCATACCTACGGTGAGCGCTAGGGCGGATTTGCCGTAGAGTTGTGGAAGCTGTTGCAAGTACTTGGAGGCTTTGATCGTCCCATGTATTGTGGCAACCAATGGGTAGTAAACGACCGAGATCATGGAGCAATCTGCCGTCGACACCACGCCAGAAGAGCACTAAAGCCACCACCGCTGAACATCTCCGTCAAGGATCACCTTTATGCAAGGAATTCAAGAGTCGCCACGCTCGCCATCCTCGAATTTGCCACATCTACGCATCTAAAGTCAGCGAATATCGTTTTTCGTTACCATCCCCGAAGCTACAGTGGATGGACCAAAGACGCTACTCGCTTCAGATGGAGAAGACGGTGCACAAGCAGTGCACCTCGCCCGAGCCAGGCAGCCAAGAAAAGTCACTGAAGCAAACGCCATCGAGCTAGAGTGTGCCTATGAAACTCTGCAAAGAGCTGAAGAAATGATCACCATACTGGAAGAAGCCCTCTACGGTCAGTACGGCCATGAGGAGGAACAGGAAGAAGAAGACCCTGAAGAGCCAGAAGAACCAGAAGAGAACCTGAAGATCCCGAGGAAGACCCTGAGGAGGTTCCAGAGGAGCCAACAGTAGCTGCAGAGCCGGAAGAGCCAGCTACACCTACACCGGAGGCACTCGCCCCGCCGCACCAGCCTGTGACATCAAGACCACCAGTGAAGATGCCACCGACTTCCAAGTCTACAAAGAAAGTGAGCATCGTCTGTGGTTGTGGAGGCTACCTTAGTGACTGAGATCGCTAGAGTCTTAGTTTGTCAGGCTTAGCCAGTTTCCTTTCGAGTCGCCCTTTTGGCGTTAGCTTGTGTGCTTAGGTTCTTCTTTTTCTTGTATGCGGGTATGAGCTACAAAAGCCCTTAGGCATTGTTGCAAGCCATACTAAAACCCTAATAATAAAGGTGTTCATTTGGTTTTCCCTGAACTGTGTTTGTTGGGTTTAACCTACCCCTTAGATTAGTTCTTAACTCATCTTGTGCTTTCTACCTTATCTAACCTATGAAGCTTCATCAGATGGTTCAGACTCATGATGTCACGCAAGTGGATCCGAACCCAAGGATCAAAAGGCAATGAATGATATCCTGCGGAGCAAGCGAAGACCACCACAAGCACCCCTCTTGACTTGCGTAACTTTGGAGCCTTTATAGCAAAGATGCATACGATGATGTATACTACGATGAACCACCTGCAGAACAAGAGTAATCAGAACAACAACAACAGCAACAACCATCATCCTGGAGCCCCAGCCGCTCATGGACACCAAGGACCATCCAAGCTTGCTGAATTCATGAGGACTCGCCCTACAACCTTTTCTGGTAATGTTTCACCAATTGAAGCTGATGATTGGCTTCGGGTTATTGAGAGCAAACTGCTGATCACTCAATGCAATGACCATGAGAAGGTTCTGTATGCTACTCATCAGATGGAAGGCATAGTCTGCTAATGGTGGAGAATTTCAACAGAAGACATGAGGCGCCGCAAAACATCACTTGGGAAGAATTTGCCGCAGCATCCCGTCAGTATCATGTACCTGAAGGTATTATGGATCTGAAGAAGGATGAATTCCGTGCCCTGAAGCAAGGAGATATGTCAGTGACTGACTATCTGAATAAGTTTTCACTAGCTCGCTATGCTCCGAGAGGATGTCGCTCTCGACAAGTCTCGCCAGAGTCGCTTCTTAAAGGGTTTGAACTCAGACTATAGGTCAATCTACTTGCCCACACTTTCCTGCACTTTCAAGAATTGGTTAACAAGGCATTGGTTATGGAAGATAAACGCAAGGAACTGGAAGACAATCGCAAACGCAGGATGGCCCAGCAAGGAAGTCACCAGTCCCAACAAAGAGCAAGAGTGGTACCACAACAGAGTAATCGCTTCACGCAGAGTTCTTTTCAGACGCTCGCACCAACATTAGCACCTCGTCCAGTTGCTCAGAACTCTCGCAACCCCGCACCAACCAACCCCAATCCAGGGAGCAATCAGCAGAATTCTCAAAGAGTTTATTATTCTTGTCGTCAACCAGGTCACTTCGCCAATCAGTGTTCGCAGAAGGAGACAATCACCCCAGTCCGTTTTAACCTTGGAGCTACACCCACCAAGACCCCAGCACTGAACAACCAAGGAGTTTCTCAACGCATCACCAACCAGAGGAGCGCCTCAATGCGTGGTCGAGGTTGTGTCAACCACGCCACTCGAAGGAGCTCAAGAAGCACCGGACGTCAGACTCGGGTAAGTTTCTAGTAAACTCAAGACTGTGATCGCTTTTGTTTGATTCTAGAGCTTCAGATTCCTTTGTTTCCTGAGTTTTTATCACTAATAATAACTTGGAAGTTATGCGCCTTTAAGCATACTCTTAGTCCAGCTTGTTCGAGCAGAGCTAAGTTCTAAAGTGGGATGTTTAGGAGCTAAGTTACTCATAGCTAGAGTTGAGTTTCAAGCCAAATTAATTGTTCTAGACACCTGCACCTTAGATGTCATTCTTGGCATGGATTGGTTAACCAAACACAAAGTCGTATAGATTGTGGTCAAGAGCCGCTATAATCGAAGATACTAAAGGAAACAAGGTAGAATTTCGCTACCTCAGGCGTGATGGACACCGATAGTCAATAGTTTGAAGGCGCTTGCTTTGGAAGATGTGCCTATTGTCGTGAGTATCCAGATGTGTTTCCGTAAGAATTACCTGTAATGCCACCGCATCGTGACATTGAGTTTGTTATCGATCTAGTGCCCGGACAAAGACCTATTTCTAAGAGACCCTATCGGATGCCACCGATGAGTTAGTAGAAATGAAGAAGCAAATAGAAGAACTTCGAGAAAGGTTTTATAAGACCTAGTTCGCCGCCATGGGGAGCACCAGTTTTGTTCGTCAGGAAGAAAGATGGAAGCATGAGGATGTGCATCGATTATCGATCTCTCAATGAAGTCACCATCAAGAACAAGTACCCATTACCTCGGATTGACAACTGCTCAATCGATGAAGGAGCCGAGTGTTCTCCAAGATTGATCTGCGATCGGGTTATCATCAATTTAAGATTTGTCCTATGGATATACCTAAGACCGCTTTCTCAACGCGGTACGGACATTACGAGTTCTTAGTCATGTCCTTTGGTTTGACTAATGCCCCTGCCTATTTCATGAACATGATGAATAAAGTATTCATGGAATATTTGGATAAGTTTGTAGTAGTGTTCATCGATGATATTTTGGTCTACTCCAAGTCCGAAGAGGAACATGCCGAGTACTTAAGATTAATCCTAGAGAAACTCAGGGAGCATCAGTTGTATGCAAAGTTTAGTAAGTGTGAGTTCTGGAAAAAAGAGGTTGATTTCCTTGGTCATGTGATGACAGCCGAGGGAGTAGCTGTCGACCCCAATAAAGTCAAGGCAGTATTACATTGGGAACAACCCAAGACTGTCACTCAGATTCGCAGTTTCTTGGGAATGGCAGGATATTATCGCCGTTTTATTGAGGGATTCTCAACGATTGCTAAGCCTCTTACGCAATTGTTGAAGAAGGAGAAGAAGTTCACATGGACCCCAGCCTGTGAAGGAAGTTTTCAAGAGTTGAAGAAGCGTTTGACCTCAGCCCCAGTGCTAATTTTGCCGGACATCCACAAAGATTTTGATATCTATTGTGATGCTTCGCGTCAAGGTTTAGGATGTGTCCTGATGCAAGAAGGAAGAGCTGTCGCTTATGCGTCAAGACAATTAAGGCCTCATGAAGAGAATTACCCTACCCATGATATGGAATTAGTCAGCAGAGTGCACGCCTTTAAAGATTTGGCGTCATTACATTATCAGAATCACTGTGAGGTATATACGGATCATAAAAGTCTGAAGTATATTTTCACTCAGTCCGACTTGAACATGAGACAGAGAAGATGGTTAGAGTTGATAAAGCATTATAACCTTGGAATCCATTACCACCCTGGTAAAGCTAATGTAGTTGCAGACGCTTTAAGCCGTAAGAGCAATTGCAATGCCATGGAAATAAAAGAGGTTTGTTCGGAACTTCAAGAGGAATTTAAGAAGCTGAAGCTAGAAGTTGTGTCGAAAGGGTTTATAGCCAGTCTAGAAGTGCAGTCTACTTTGGAGAAGCAGATTCGTGAAGCTCAACCGAAGGATTCAGAGTTTTCTGATATCAAAAAGAAGATGGCGGAAGGAAAGTTCAAAGACTTCACCATAGATGATCAAGGTACACTGTGGATCAACGGACGTATCTGCGTACCAGATGTTGGTGGTTTGAGACAGCTAATTTTGAAAGAAGCCCATGATTCAAAGTATTCGATTCACCCTGGTAGTACTAAGATGTACCATGATGTTAAGAATCAATTTTGGTGGCCAAATATGAAGCGAGAAGTTGCAGAGTACGTTGCCTTGTGCGATGTATGTCAGAAGGTAAAAGCAGAGCACCAGAAACCAGCAGGCTTGTTACAACCCCTGAAGATTCCAGAATGGAAGTGGGAAGAAATCGAATGGATTTCATCATCGGTTTACCCAAAACTCAATCGGGTTATGATTCGATTTGGGTAATAGTGGATCGCTTGACCAAAGTTGCTCATTTCTTGCCAGTCAAAACCACTTATTCAGGAGATCGCCTTGTAGAGTTATATATGTCAAGGATTGTTAGTTTACACGGTGTGCCTAAGAAGATAGTGTCAGATCGAGGGTCTCGGTTTACCTCTCGTTTTTGGCAGAGTCTGCATGAAGCCTTGGGGACTCATCTGAATTTCAGTACTGCATACCATGCCCAGACAGATGGACAAACTGAAAGAGTTAATCAAATATTGGAGGATATGTTAAGAGCTTGTGCCCTAGCCAATGCTACCCCTTGGGATAAAAGTTTGCCATATGCAAAATTTTTGTACAACAACAGTTATCAGGCCAGTCTGCAAATGTCACCGTTTGAAGCTTTGTATGGTCGTGCCTGCAGAACTCCTTTGAATTGGTCAGAAACAGCCGAACGTTTGGTTTTTGGGCCAGACATTATTCAAAAAGCAGAAGAGCAAGTGACTATGATCCGAGAAAGGCCAAAGATAGCCCAATCGAGGCAGAAGAACTATGCTAATAATCGTCGTCGTGATCTCAGCTTTGAGCCAGAGGACTTTGTCTATCTCCGAGTTACTCCCCTTAGAGGTGTAAAAAGATTTCATGCCAAAGGAAAGCTTGCCCCTAGATATGTTGGTCCGTTCAAGATATTGGCTCGTCGTAGAGAAGTAGCCTATCAATTGGAGCTGCCGCGGTCATTAGCAGGAGTACATGACGTCTTCCATGTCTCCCAGTTCAAGAAATGTCTTCGTGTGCCAGAAGAACAGGCCCCGTTGGAGTCAATCGAATTGAAAGAAGACCTCACCTACAAAGAGTAGCCAATCAAGATTTTGGACGCCGCAGAGCGCCATACAAGGAGCAAGACCGTTCATTTTTGCAAGGTTCAGTGGAGCAACCACTCCGAAAAAGAAGCCACGTGGGAGCGGGAAGACGAGCTGAAAGCCGAGTTCCCTAGCCTCTTCTCTAGCTAGTCTGAATCTCGGGGACGAGATTCCTTTAAGGGGGGAGGTTTGTAACATCCCAATTTTCTGAGCTTTAAAAATCTTTTAAAGAGTTAGTAGGGTAAAATTCACCATTTGGACTTTATTTGATTTTAATTTAAAAGCTTAATATGGACTTTGTACATCAAAATAATTTAATATGATTAAAGTCAACATCAACAATGGTCAAAACTATTTTATTTGGGTTCCTTGGGCTTGGTTATATTTTCCATATTTTTCTGGAATTTTTCCAAGTTCAATTGCTATTTTCTTTTGCTTATTTGGATTTCTAGTATTTTATTAAAAAGAAAAACTATTAAAATCTCGGAAAAATCCTTCGGGCCGAATCTCCCTCTGATCCGGCCCGCTCCTGTTCATTTCGGCCCAGTCCCACTCCCGGCCCAGCTCCCCGCGCGCTCGCCCCGTCCCCACCGTAGGATCAGCGTGGAACGGTTGGATCACGCCACAGGCGTCTCGCGTCTCCGCCCCTCTCGATCAGTGGGCCCGCCCGGAGTCGTCATCTCCGACTCGGGTTCTTCTCCGCAGAGCTCTCGTCGCGGCGCCATTGAAGCTCTCCAAGCTCGATACGGCAATGGAGTTTCCAACCATTTCTCTTCTAGAAACCGTGTCAAAATCGTGTCTCTATCTCCCTGCCATCGTTTCTGTTAAAATCTGATCTCAATTTGCTTCTTGTCTCCAAGATTTCCCAGATTTGTTTTCGTGTTCATCTGGGACACGATTTGGGCGTTTCTATATCCGCGCCTCCCCGGACCCTATAAAGGGTGCCCCGGGATCGCCGTGGCCCCCGCACCTCAAACCCTCAAACCACCGCCCCTCTCAAGCCCTAGCGCCGCCGGAATTTGGAGTTTTAAGGTTGTGAAGCCGCTTGCTCCGACGAGTGATTTCGTCGTCCCCGAAGCTGTCGGAGCCTCGCCGCTCACACCGTCGCCATCGCACGAGCAGAGGGAACCCCGGGGTCACCTTCGTTTCATCGGGGAAGCCCTCTAGCACCGTCGCCGTCAAGCCCGAAGCCCCGCCGCCGCTTCTACCTCGCCGCCGGCCGCCACAATCGTCCTCGAGCACCGTGAGCCCACCTCGAGTTCCCCGTCCTCCTCTACCTCCTCAGAGCATCCGCCACCGGTGGTCGCCGCTGCTCACCGGACCTCGCCTCGTCGCGCCACCAGCCCGCCACTATGCCGCGTCACCGCCATGTCATCTTCGCGTCAGCCTCTGCGTCGCCGTGTCGCTCGCGTGGAAGCCACGTCAGCGCTGACTAGGCGGGTCCAGATCCAATCTCCACATCTGGCTCGGTGAACTTGGTTCACCGTGAGCCATCTCACTGACGTGTGGGCCCCACATGTCAGATTTTCTTTTTAATTCTTTAATTCCGAGTGTTGACATCATCATTGCGTAATAATCTGATTTTTTTTTTCTTTTAAGAAATATTTCAGAAATTCGGAATAATCAGTTTTTAGGATTTTCTTTAGATTTCCAACTTCCCAAGCCCATATCTTTTGCATCCGAACTCCGATTGAGCCTATTCAAATTTCTAAATTCATCTAAATTCAAGATATATCTATTTGAGATTTTTATTTAATTTTTGGAGTTTTTTTTGCCTTTGTTTTATTTATTTTTGTTTGTTTGTTTCATTTGCGAGTAGACGTTGATACCTCGGGAGGTTTTGAAGAGCAAGGAGCATCACAAGACCAAGATCAATGCCAAGACCTTTTCCATGGCAAGTTATACCTTTGATCATATTGAACCCAGTTTTCAAAAGTTATATTGATGTAAATTATTGCATTTACTTTAATTATTTATTTCAATGCTTTTGGGATTAGTTAATATCCAACTTGTTATAACCTCCTTGTCTAATTGTATGCCATAATCTTTTGCCACCCTAGTTTGGTTTATTTAGTTGGTGCTATTGTATTACCAACGTGGGTTGGTTAGATGCGATTAGTTGCTTAGCCATGCTACGAGTCATCATCTCATGTAGTTGCTAGTATAAACTTGACTAAGTGACTATGGAACTATGTGATAGAAACTGTGTGCGCTATGTGCTATTACTCATTGATGGCATATGTTGCACTTAACCAACAGGGTGGGAAAAGATTTAGACGGAGGCAAGTGGACTGTGTGATAATTGGTGGAGCTATGTGTGTGGGCTTAATAACCTGTGTGCATAGGGATTTGTAGTTTATTTGGAAGTCTTGCCTTGGTCAATTAAGGACTGAACTTTGTGCGCCATTGAACTGAGCCTCTCGTACAACCACATGCCTGGTATGGGACGGGCCTAACTTAGTAAGTTATGGAGTCTTGACATTGATTACTCAGGTAGTAGGTTAGGCTATGTGCATGGGTGGAGGTGTGCTACTAGGTAGTCACATCACGGGACAGTTCACCGTGTCCCTGTCCAACGGTGTGTGTTGGACTAACTTTCTATGTGGGGTTGTCTGACGGTTTGTAAGCACACTGGGAGTGTCAATGTTAAGATGAAGTTTCTGAACTGTTTTGTTACGGCTAGTGCTAGCTACACTAGTTGTATCTTGTGGGTAAAGTGTACAAACTCTGCAGAGTGTTAAACAATCTATTCGAATAGCAGCATTCATGTCATGGACACGCTTCGGTGATTTCACACGAGGGTAGATTTTCATAAAACCTTGGGAAGGAGTCAGTGACCTAAGTCATATGGCTATGTGAATAACTTGTTTAGGCTATGTGTCTTTGTGAAATAAAACTGTTAAATTATTATTGCCTATTTGTTTTGAATTATGCTTTCAACATATTACTTGTATTTAAAATTGCAAATGTCAGATTTACGCAAAAGAACTACGTAAGCCATTCCTTTGGAATAAGCCCGCATCTATAATTGCATTTACGTGGTATGACTTATGTAGTACGGTGTGTACTCATGCTTGTTGTAAAACATGCAATGAAGAGGAGGAGTCTTCACCGCCGAGGAGGAGTTCATCAAGGTGCTTGATCGTAAGGTCTTGATCCCAACTATTGTTCGTGGTGAATTGATGGGATTCCGCTGAAGTTTCTTCGTTCCGCTGCTATTTTATTTCTTGCTAGCCCTGCGTGGCTTAATAAATGTAAACTCGACCATAAGGTCAAAACCCTTATTTGTTATCAAATTACTCGTTTATGTTATTAATCGCTTGTGTGGATCGATATTCACCTGTGTTGACACTGTGTGCACTAGCGCCTGGACTAGTGCATTATACACAGAGGGTCCAGAATTGCATATTTTGGGTCCCGACATTGGGCCCGGTCCATTTCTCCTCTCTTGGGCTCAGCCCGTTTCTCCCTCTCTCTGGCCCGGTCCAGCTCCTCCTTCTTTGGCCCATGCCAACCTGAGCCACCGTCCCCCTATTAGCAAGACGCAAAGCACGCCCTAGATGTGGCTGCAGCAAGACTGCCGCGATCTCGCCGCCTCGCCACCGCCTCCCGCCTACCCTTGACTCCAGCGCCCACCGCTCGGTCCCATCGCCACCGCCTCTACTGCTACTCGCTTCCAAAGACGTCGCCGAAGGTTAACGCTTATACACCTTAGCGCCGGTCTCACAGATCACTGGCACACGCTACCGCACCTACTCACTGCACCAATTGCGTCACCGCCGCTTTCGGCCAAAGTTCTCGCCATCACCATGATGCCGCCAGGCCCCGCCTGCCGTCTACCCCCGCTTCACCGCCCGCAATCGCCACGCCCATGACCGCCGAGACCGTATCGCTTTTGGCCCCAATGGCTTTCTCCGCCTCTCTCCTTCCGGTTATAAGAGCCCTAAGCCTCCTTGCTCTCCCTACTTCGCCTCCTCGCCAGGTTGGTAAGTTCCACTAAAGAAATCGCCACGCTTCTTTCGCCGCCGCCGCCATCAATCGTTGGTTGGTTTCACGACAAGTGGGACCGAGCCTTTAATTAATAACATTTTAAAACCGGTTTTTGTTTTAAAGCCGTTGACATGTTGGCCCCGGGTGTGTTAAGTGCACAGTGCACACCCCGTGGACTGAAGACACTGTGCCATGGACCAAGGTCCATGCACTATGTCGATGGATCGAGCCATCGACCTGGGTCCCGTGATGTCGCAAGAAAGCGATTTTCCTTAAGAAAATAAAAGGAAAAATAAAAAGGTTACTGTGTAGTGGGTCCCTACCGCCAGTGAGAGGTTTCTCTCACCTGCTTATTTTTTCTAGATTTAATCCAAACTCAAACTTCGAAGCTCTGCTTCTCCTTCGTTATAACTCCAAAAATTATGAGATTTATTTCTAAATTTGTCTAAATTCAAGATCTTGCCAACGCAATGGTCTTATTTAATTTAGAGTTCATTTTCTATTTCTTGTGTATTTATTTGTTCTCTTTACTTGTTTATTCCATTTTTTCAAAGACGCTCGCTCGAGTAGAGTTCGAAGAAGCGGATGATCTCCATTTTGATCAAGCACAAGACTACCAAGACTGTCTTACCTTTAATCCAAGCACAAGACTACCAAGACTGTCTTACCTTTAATCCAGGTGAGTCAATACTTTTATCATATTGAACCTACATTTTATGCAAATTATATTCCTTTAAAATACCAAATTGCATGCTTTATTTCTTCATGCAAATGTATGTTAAATCTTAAGGTAGTTAAATACCAACTTGGTAATTAAATATTAATATGCTATCCTTTGACAATTGAATCCCTTAATCCTTTTCACCCTAGTAACTATGTGGTAATTACTAGCTATAGGTTGTACTTTAGCGACATGCTAGTCTTGCTTAAGTACTGGGACATTAAATGTCCTAATCATCATCTTTTGAACATGAAAGTGGTTTTGGGCAGTCATTGTGGGTAAATGACTGGAATATTGAGATAATGTATTTTGCTCCCCAAAAACCCTATTAAATTGTTGTAACCACATCTTGGCGGATGGTATGGTGGTGGGTGTTGTCGGAGCACGAGAGTGATTGGTATGTGGTATGAACCGCCCAGATGACCCTCAGGACCTAATCTTGTCATGACCTCCCATTGTAAAACAAGTACAACCACAAGTCTGTAGAGTACAACTTGATTTAGTAAAGTTATTGAACCCTGAAAGTCATCTCGCTGGAGGGGCAATAAGGTAGTGCAAGCACTGGATACGTCCGGCTTGAATAGGACACCGATGCAAGGTGAAGTTGCCATTCACTGTGGTGTAGTCAAGCTATGCTGGTCGTTGAGGTGAACATCCCGCACAACTTATGGGGCCCACCGCAAGTGGGAACAGCCCATATGGATGAGATGACGGAAAGGGCAAGATAATTTGAAAGGTTACTGTGATGATCCCTCAACTGCATGACCAAGGAATCATGTGTGGCAACGAGTTGATTATCTCTTATGGGTACAGTGTGCAACCTCTGTAGAGTATAAACTGTTTAAACAACCGTGCCTACGGTCAAAGATGGATGTTGGTGTATCAATGTGTGAAACCTTGTTTTATAGAAATTATGTTAGCAAATCATTAATCGTGTTTGGAACTGACTTCTAAACATAAGGTGAAATGTTGAATCTATGTTTATAACTGGTTATGTGATTGCAAATAGAAATAGCATCATATTTACCCACATAATTAATACGATGGTCAATTGTTTATGAGAGATGAAGTTGGTGTTGAGCACACCAACCGTTGAGTAGATGAAAATTCGTAAGTGGTCATCGATAGCGTGCCTTGGGAAATTTGCTATTGCATAGTATGATCTCGTTAAAATAAATTTATTTCAACCTTGTGGCTTGTGTTTCTCTTGGAAAGCTTTAGAATGGGGAAATAAAGTTTGATGATTCTTGGCACTAATGTATGTTGTCGATGTTATTAAATTGTCAAAAAGTGTTATTGATGTTAATACTTGTAGTAGTTTGATCACCTATGATGATATTCCGTAAATGAAAAATGTTTTAGTTTTATGGCGAGATCATTTGGATCCCATGTTCCATGAGTAGTTGAACCGCTTTGAGCAAATATGACGTGTTGAAGAATTTTATTGGTTCTTAATTAGTTCTTGTAGTTTGGACTAAAGAACTTATCTTGTTCGTTGTGGCAAAGTGTTGTTTTAGTCAAAAGGGTTAATTTTAGTGTTAAAGGAAAGAGTACAATAGGAGTATTTGAGAATTGGAGTCAAGTTTCGTAACTTGCGGTTTATTTAAAATGTGCCAAAACTTTTTGCTCTTTCCGCTCTAGAGTTTTCGAGTTTCAATCGCAATGTCTTATTCTTATCAGTTGATATTTGCTATTATCTTTTGAGGGGGGTGTGCCATCAACTATGATCTTAACTTTTGTTTTCCAAGATCATCGCTATTGGATTATTTCTTTTGAACTCGGGCTCACTGTGAGGAGCAACGTTTTTCTGTGCGTCAAAACTTGTCCTTGTTCGTTTCTTTCTTTTGAGAAAGGATCAACCTTTTTGTGTTGCAAAGTTTTACAAAGTATAAATTGGCAAATGTTGGTGGTGGTTAAGTAATTGTAGCGGTGAGATTTTGCTATCAAGCTATTGGAGGAGTAGTAGAAGATGAATTGGTTTTGATCTGAACCTCTTGGAAGAAATTTGATTTAAATGGATTGTATGGCTTCAAGTAAATCAATAGTGTTACGACTAAGTAGAACCTATGGTATAGTGTAATTCCGAATCCTTAGTTCATATTGAAATGTTGGGAATTATCAAAGGTATGAAAACCTTGATCAATTTTATAGAGTGACGCAATTGGATTATATTGCGAGATTGTGCGGGTGACTCCTGATGATGTCAATGAGTGAGTATGTTAAAATTGTGGGAATATTAGAGATTTGATTTGATGATTTCTCCACTTGTTATAAGAGAAGTTCGTTGTAGAGGTATTGGTGGTTAATTTGGGCTTTGCATTTTTATGCTGGACCTTTGGTCGCTCAATGATTGTGTGTAGAGAAAAGAGAATAATGGTGCTTCCTGAGCAGTGGAATGATCCTTAATAGAACTCTTCCGATGTCGTGCATGAGCGTGTGCATTGATAATTCTGAATTGTTTATTCTCAAATGTTGAGGTGATGTGATTGCGGAAAATCTATTTCGAGGTGTTTTGGGTGCCATCTGTCAAATTAATTTCGTTAGTAGAAGGAGTTGTCTAGAATCTTTTGGTGGGATCAATAGAGCCTTCCCACAAAGGTGTGGATGACGTATTTTGGATTGAACATAACTTTGAGGATGCCAATTTAAGAGATTTGAAATCGTGTAGGATGTGATGAATTCGAATTTCAAGGTTTGAGAGCAATTTTATTCCTAAAGGAGAAACTGAGAGAAAGAATGTTTTCTCGAGTAGTGAAGAGTTCTCTTGATTATTGGTTGAGTTGTATGTTTATGCCAGTGGTCATTTGCAATTTGAGTTGGCTTTATGTCGGCATGATGGTTCTTTCCGGTTCAGCAAAAATAAAAGAAGTATTTGTTTTGGGCATTCGAGTGATCTCCCCTTTGGCTTTTGTGGTGTTCATTCGTGAATTTCCTAAATAGAAAGTGGAATTTCTTACGTGATGAGTTATCCATTTTTTTGGATTTGACCTTTTGGCGAAGAGTTGGTATTGCGTGGTTGCGATGAGAACTCTGTATTTTCAGTTGGATTCTCTTTGTAGAACAGTTGTTTAAGAACGAGTTCTATTGTGCATTCTTGATTATAGGAGGTGCTCCTTGTGAGATGTAGAGTTCGATTTTTGAGCTTGTTAATCGTTGTTTCATTTCTATGGCGTTTGTTCTTGTGTTCTTTTCGACGGTTAGAATTCGAGGTCGAATTCTGTTAAGGGGGTAGAATGTAATACCCCGATTATCGATTAGAGAGAGAATTAATCGGGAAAGGGTTATTAGTGAAAAATTTAGAGTTTTGGGGGATTTATGGAGTTGGGCTTCCGGCCCAGGCTGCACAGCCTTGTGGATGGCCATGTTGGGCCAAGGGGGGAGGTGCCCATGGCCCAAAGCCCATGCTGCCCCTACTCTTCTTAACCCTAGCCAAAGGGGCGCCTTTCCCTTTCCTATCTCCCCACCGCCAAAGACTTGCAACCCCTCATTACACACCGCCTTCTAGTCCTCCTCCCTCCCGCAGATGGCGCCTCCTCCCACCGACTCATTGTCGCCTCCACCAGCTTCGCCTCACTCAGGCGGGCGCCTCCTCCTACGCTGACTCTACTTCGGCCCACCTCCCACCTCGCCTGCCTTACTTGCGGGCGCCTCCTCCTACTGCGACTCGGCCGTGCGCCTCCACCAGCCTTGTTCGCCTCACTGCAGGCGACGCCTCCTCCTACCCTACGGCTCGGCCATTGTCTTCGCCCAGCTCTCTCTCTTAACTAACGCCATCAGGGTTCTACTCCCGCTGCTTTTTCACTTCTTGGCTTAACGCCGCTGCTACGCCACCGCCATCGGGCTCGGTCTGCCGCCATCATTGTTTCACGCTGCTCAGCGCGCTGCCGGCTGCCGCCACGCCCAACCCTGCACCTCGCCTCGCCCGCTTATTTCTCCGGCCTCGGCCTCCCGGCGCTTCGCCACCGTGTTAGTGCTTCCTGGTCCACCACCTCGCCACTGCGGCTTCGCCTCAAGACGACCCGGCCGCCAATGACACTGCCAAGGCTTGCGTTCCTCAAGACGCCTCGACGCCCAAAGACCCAGTGTTGCCCTCCCATGCCTCCCTAACAACAGGTCTTAGAAGTAGCTTAAGGTGGCGTCCGATCCCCGTATTCTCCGGTGATCTCGCTGGTCCGTCTCTTTCTGCTTCCTCTCTAGTGGTCTGTGCTTGTAGATTCGTTTGGTGGTCTGTGCTTGTAGATTCGTTTGGGTGTGTGGGTGGTCCAAAATGGTGGTGTTTGGTGATCTAGATGAGAGTGATTGGCTTTCAGAATTGGATGAGACCGAAATGTTCGATGTATTCCACAAATTCAAGTGCTCACTGATTCTGATGATCCGGAGGTTGCGCAGCAAGTTCAGGAGTTCTATGCTGACTTTTGTGCCATTGACCCTTACCATTTTGCTCTGATCATGCCAGTTCATAGCAAGTATATATATATGCCTTGTGCAATGTCAACTATACTTTGCGCTTAGTAATGCGTCGTTGCATCCGGTTGCAATATGGAATCATTGTGTGCTTTGCAAACCAATATAGTGATCTAGTATTCGATGGTTTAGGACTATCGCTTCTGCTGCTAATGCATTAGTGTTTTACTCGCTTAGAGTGTATTGTGTTCGTAATTTCTTAAAGATCAGAAATGGTGTGGAATGACAGTTTAGTCTAGTGTATTTTGAGGCAAACTTGGCATGGCAAATGTGTGACAACCGACTTGTGTGCCACACACCCGCTAGGGCCTTGTTTGTCTTGTTTACTTGCACGCTTCCACTTAGATGTAACCAAGATGGGTGTTATCACCTAGAGTTTCAAAGGTCGCTCTGTGGTTTGTTTAGTGCATAGCTACGTTTGGTTGTTCTGGAGCATTGGCTTGTGTGACAGCTTAGGATCGCATGGACTTTGCAGGTTATATGTTGTTTCATTAGCACGTATCTTGTGTTGCTGGGTAGTATGCATAAGAGTTGCAATGTGACAACCTCGGACTATTGATTAGCTAGCGGGCTAGATCACCATTGTAGAGTTAGGCTGATGAGAATGTGTTAGATGGTATTAAAGTTCGCAAATTTATTATATTTTTATGTAATCAAATATGATTTGTGGGTAATTTTGTGAAGAACTAGTTGTATCCGTAGGCATGCCGATTCATGGTATGAACTTCATCGATCCCGTGAGATACATGATCTTTTGCAAGGATGTGTGCAAATGTTAGCGCTTGGCTTGCATCATGTCGGGTAAGGTGGTGGTGAACTCCGGTGTTAGAGCGTTGCGCCTTTTGACGTCTGTCTCACAGTTGAGGCAAGTGCAAGTACTATCAATGAGTTATTGTATTATATACTTGATGAATGCCATAGATGATTGATGTTGATTGTTGCTTGGTAATGATGAGGGGCCTAAGTGCCATAGTTTAATTGATGACGCTCATTGCTTGGTAAGGTTGATGAACAGGAAAGCCATAGCTTAATGATGATGTTTGCTGCTTGGTAAGATTGATGGGGATGAATGCCATGGTTTGATGATGATACTTTAAGTTATATATTATCAATGAGCATTACATTTCATGTTGAGTTGATATCATGCTTTACATTCTGCATCATGGCATTAGATCCTTGTGCCTTAAGGGCACAGGCCTTGAGTATGTATTTGGATCCCCGTCATGCATTGGATTTGGCTTGGTCCCCACACTGTGGAGTGTGGGTTTGGATCCCTCGTGCCTAAAGGGCACGCAGCCTAGAGTATGTATCGACGGATACACTACTCGTCATTACCGGTAATTGCTAAGAAGTGAAGAGATACATTCATGACATATTCATTGCATTTCTGCATAAGATGTGGATTTGGTTGTTTAGTCTATATTGTTGTTGTTTCTGGTGGAATTGTGAGATACCTTTGGCTACTTATGATGTTGTCATAAGAGATGGATGGTGGTATATAATGTTGTTATTCACGATGGGATCGTTTTCCCCTTCGACTACTTTTGATGCTATGTTTGATTTACTATTGCACTTTGCTGAGTCATGGACTCACTCTTGCTGTGTTGTGCTTTCTAGGTACCTATCGAGGCAAATGACATGCATGGGAAGGGTAGACTTGGTGCACGTCACATAATCACTAACCACAATGAACAACTTAGTCCATTTATCCACAATTCCTATTCTTGATAATTGCTCTAGATTCAGATTGTGACCATCGTTCGTGGTGGATGTCTTAATTGTGGTCATGATCCATTTATGTTTTTATTCATTAGTTGATTGTGTTCATTTAATTCTCGTTGATGGATTAGAATATTTGGTTGATGGTTTATTGAGTTGTTGAAATTAATTGGTTCAGTAGTCTCAATAATTTGTAATATGGTTGATTAGAAGATTATGGATGCCCTTTTGATTATGCTATAGTTGTTTAGCTTAGCTTGGATGCCCTTTGATGATTCGTTAAATTGGATGATTTGATTGTTGAATGATACTATATTAAATTGTTTGAACCTCCGGTATGGCCTTCTATACAAAGGAGGTTCTGCCGGATTTTAAAGAAATATCTTAGTTCTATTTGGTTAAAATATTATTGTTTGAAAAATGGTTGAAATTATTCCGTACTGCTGTTGTATGTTAGTCTTTTCGGTAACACTTTGGTTTCCGCATAGCCAGGGTGTTACACATGGCTAAACATATCATTCTCTTGATAACTTGAGAACTCTCTAGAATTGTGGAAGTATGCATTGCCATTTTAACATTGGGCTTGATGGGATGCTATAGCATTTGGAAACTACAGTTTTATAAAAACCACAGTTTTTCAGGTACTAGGCATGGAATACCATAGTTTATAGATACCACAATTTTTTCACAAGATTTAGAAAAACCATGATGTGTTTGGCATTTGCAGCATTCAATGCAATATTTTGTGTTGGGATAACAATTATTATGCTAACTAGCCATTATAAAGAAAATTAAACAAGCTAGACACATGCATATACATCTTTGTTGTAGCTAGCTTGTACGTCTAACAATACATGATTGTTATAATTAAAAGCCCTGATTTTTTTGTGCGGACGATCAAACATGTCATATAGTTTCAAGAAATCTCAACATCAACAGATGAAGTTTGTGGTATTGTATATTGTGTAGCGTGTGGATGGACTGTTTTTCTTTTCAACAAGTCCCGACTCGACGCCGATGGCGATCACCAATTGCACAAATTGCTGCGAGGCATTTCTCGGTTTAGAAAAAAGAGGTTGGAACTAGATGTTTTAAAACTTAAAAATACCATGGTATGTAGGATACGATAGTTTTCTATACCACGCTTCTACTACATTCAAACACTCGAAGCTTTTGATACTACAAGATTTTTGAAAACCTAAAACTCCAAAAAATACTGCGATCCAATGCACCCTAAGTATTGTCCATGGCAAGGTGCAAGTGGCACTGGCCATCAGGCATCGTCCCCAAATTTCTACATCAAGGAGGCAAAGAACAATGTGCCCAGATGTTACACAGAACCTCTGTTCTAACACACCAGTCATTCCATCTCTTGCTTACAGACCACAGTCATTCCATCTGTTGCTTGAGAAAGATAGATTTGTTGTGAACAAGTACACGTGATGTCTAATCACCAGCATAACTAATGAGATTGAGGAGTAGCTTAAGGGATATGGGTAGGCTACACAAGCTGGTAATTCAAAAATTCTACCACGTAAACCAGGAAGCCATGCAAGGAGATCAAAGATCGTTACCACTAGATGCGCAGTGCAACAGAAGAAGAGTTGGAGTAGCCCGATCCAACGTAGAGCGCGTCGATGCAGTGGTCATAGTCGATCGTCTAGTGTCCTCGATGTCGATCATCTCCCCAGTAACCAATCACGTTCCTTGCGAAGTCGTGGATTGTCCTTACGCGCAACAGCAACCGCAGCAGTGTCTCTACGGTATCCACATGTCCAGGGATGGAACATCATACGTTGGTGTGCTAGCACCAACTCGCACGGAATGGCTCTCTCGAAAAGATGGCGGCTAGGGTTTCGGTGGAGCAACTCACGTTGTGTGTCTATCTCATGTATCTCCCAACAGCCTCATGCATCTCCTTATATAGAACCAACGACGGATCATATCCGAACACGTTTGTTCTAACCCGTTAAGTGTGTGACCCATTAGGTTCATGCGTAATCGGTTGTGACTCGGAAACCCTTTTCGACCACGAGTCGTTAACGGTTCCTAGCAGGACATAACGATTCCCGAATATACACAAATTATATCGAATGAACATTAATGCAATGTGATCTACGATTAGGTCCTTATCACTTATGACCAACTTGTATCTCTATATGACCAGTTCATATTTAGTCATGATTAGTTCGTAACTCCTTACGACCAGGTTTCAACCAGTTAGTGATCATGTTCGACAAGCCTACGACCAGCTCGTATCTCCATACGACTAGTCTATATCTGGTCGAACTGAACGACCTGCTTGTGTATTCTCCCTTTGCCTCGCGATATCTGGTTGAACTCCAGGTGAGATACTATGTCATCCATGGACTGTTCAATACTTTTTCGATCAAGTGTCGGATAACTTCACGTAGTCGACTCTTCGACCACTAGTGGCATGGCCATACACTTTTTTTATCCGACCACATCGAGGGGCCTAGAGATATCTCTCCTGTTATGTTAGGAGGGACAAATCCCATATCCGATCAGTCACATTCCTTCGCATATTTCATAGCATATCTGAAAGCTACCTTTATAACTACCCAGTTACGGAGTAGCGTTTGGCAACCCCTAAGTGTATTATTACACATGTAGGAAACCATGCTGATCTCAGGTATAAGGATTATACATCTTCATTGCTTGAGACCAACTGATGATACATAAAATCATAATAATCTCAATAGTGTCTCGAGGTGGGTCAATCTAACACCATATTCTCTAACATATGTTCACATTATTAATTCGATATCCCTATATCCATGATCGATGAAACATAGTCATCAATCAATACATGTGTTGGTCGATGAGTCACTAGCGTTCCGATCAGTGACATCCGATCAGGGATACATTTAGAACGACATCATGTAAGTTAAAAGAGCTTCACCAACAAGTCACATACTTGTTAATCTTTATAACAAATGATTCATTCAAGGAACATAATAACATTTATTCAATAACTCATAAATATAGACATAATATAATCATCTCTATGATTGTCTCTAGGGCATATTACCAAAAGTAGCTAAGCTAGTGAGCCATCGTAGTCTTGAGAGAAGTGGGCACAGTCTCAGGGATGTCGTTAAAACTTAGGATGCACCATCGAGACAAATTTCAAAACAATAATTTGAAATCCAAAACAGGCTTTGGACCTCAGACAAACTAGAAGCTAGGGGATGGCCTAACCAACGTTTTTGCCCTCTATGCAGACACACTCCGGAATCGGTCATTCATCTTTTCGCCCAGTGTCGCTTCTTCGGAAGAATTTGGAAGCATACGGCGGACTGGCTAGGAAATTATAGCCTACAACCATCCATTTGGTCTCCTAGCACGGACATCTTGGTTTGGTGGTCTAATGTAGCGGAGACGGAAGGTTCCCCAAGAAAGTCACAACTACGATCCTAATCCTAATTATCTGGGAGATCTGGAAGGAGCAAAACACAAGAATCTTCAACAACAAAGAAACCGCGCCGCTGCAACTACTAGCAAAGATTAAGGAGGAGGGTAGAACTTGGTACCTAGCGGGGGGCAAGTGTCTGGAGCATTTTAATACTCTGTAATTAAGATCTTTTAAAAAAAAATTATCTTGTACTTTACGGCTCTCGTTCCGCTCTTCCTGACATTCCTCGCACCGGTTTCATTAAAAAAAGGACAGCCAGGCGCATGGCCGCCCGTAGGTGCGCAGACACCGCTGGGACGGGGAGCACTGTGCCAGCCGCACAACGGCAGAAATAAACCCCTTCGTCGGTCATGAGTTGATTTGCATACGCTTCTGTTATGCATGTATGACTCTGATCTGATCAAGTCGAGTGAAAGAAGAAACTGCCGCTGACTGTAAGCTCAACCTGCAAGTTTCTCCAGTGCTGCTTCCTCTCGTTTTGGAAAATGCATTGTAGGGAAAACTGTATTCCACTAGCTTCTCAATAATTCTTTTCAACCACTTTTGAGGAACGCCATAAAAGGGGCGATCGTGGAGCGGTCCATGTGCTACCGCGCTTCAACTATTAACGGGCAGTACGAGAATAGCTTTTTTAGATAATGAGTGCGAGAATAGCTGGAAGAGTAGATTTGAAGGAACGGTGATCAAACTGAGGCGACATTAATGGGTAATCTGCAAAACCGGCGCCAATTTAGCCGTCGCGCCTTCACTCGTTTCACTTAACGGCCGCTTCTGTTGATCGAGCTGCGTCGGTGTTCGACACCTATATAAACGCTGCGCGCTGCCACTCCCCACTCATCCGCAGCTTCTCCTTCCTTGGCTACTCCGAACAAGTGGTAGTGTTCCATAATGGGGATCCTAGCACGACAGCTGCTGTTCGGTGTTTGCGCCGTCGTGTTGGTGATCGACTTCGCAAATGCTGTGAACGGCGAGACAGCGCCGATCGTGGTCGGCTTGGCCAAGTGCTCGGACTGCGCCAGGAAGAACATGAATGCCGAGGCAGCTTTCAAAGGTAACACATGCTCAAAACTGTCTTGAATTTAATAGTAAACAACAAAAGGAGGTAAATTCTACCCGGCTGTTCATTGATTTGTTATTTACTTGTCTCAGGTCTTCAAGTGGCTGTCAAGTGCAAGAACAGCAAGGGCGAGTACGAGAGCAAGGCCGTCGGACAGGTGGACAAGTCCGGCGCCTTCAGCGTCCCCCTCGCCGCCGACCTCGTCGGTGAGGACGGCGAGCTGAAGCAGGACTGCCTCGCGCAGCTCCACAGCGCGTCGAGCACGCCGTGCCCCGGGCAGGAGCCCTCCAAGATCATCGCGGCACAGCCCAGCCAAGACGGCAAGAAGACGTTCGTCGCGCTCGCCGGCAAGATGCACCAGCCGTCAGCGGAATGCGCCTCGGCGTTCCTGTGCGATCCTCTCCACAAGCACCTGCACCACCTAATCCCACACAAGCCCGTGGTTGTCCCTCCCAAGCACTCCGTCCCGCCTGTCATCAAGCTGCCCGTGACCGTGCTGGAGCACAAGCCACCGTCTACGCCGGTGTACACGCCGACACTGCCAAAGCCGACCCCGATCTACCACCCCCGGCCCAGCATGACGCCGCCACTGACCCACAGCAATTCAAGAAGTTGCTCCTGTTCCTCAAAAGTTGCTGTTCTTCCTGCCTGGCGTGCAGAAGAGCGAGCCCTAGAAAGTTTGGTCTAGGGTACGTGAAGCAACAAGGCTACTACTCGATCTTTCGGTTGCATGAGTGTTTACTTTGCCTTCGCAGGTCATGCTGTTTCCACTGAATAAAGTTTGTGAGGATGATTATTAGTTTGTCATGAGTGTGTTGCATTAGCTGGGTTAATTTAGAGTCCGTTGCATATGTATTGGATGTAGGCATGCAGCTAAATCTTGCCTATTTTTCCATGTACGGTTTTCTATGAAGTACTCTGTAACAAGTTGGAACTGTATTGGTATCTATGGTAGCCTATTAGGGCTACCCCTCGCTACCCCCAAACCGAAGCGACGCATACAACGGAGGACATCTATATAAATCAAGTCAAGTTTTTTTTACACAACACAAGTTACAACAGTACAAGCGCCAAGTGCGCAATACAAGTTACCACAGTACAAGCGCTCAGCGCGCAACAACCAATTTCAATGCAACAATACAATTGAACTAAATACAGTACAATAATTAAAACGAAACAATACATGGAGTCAACACTCATCACTTGTCACCATACAACAACCATTCTATAAGCTCGTCGTCCGAGGGTTTCGTCTCCAGGAATTTGACGAGATCCCGCTCGCATACTTACTCCCATCCGCAGCCTCACCCGCTGCACCGGAGCGCAGGGCCCGCTCCGGGGGTGCCGGCCGAAGTGGCCGGGGGATCTGCCTTAGCAGCGTCGCCGGCCGCTCCCAGCAGCTCGCGTCAAAGAAGGCATCCGAAGCCCCGCGTCGAAGGAGACGAAGACCACGTCTCCGACCCCGGGGCTCGCACTACGTCCAGGCTCGTCACCTTACCCTCGCTCACGAGGGTGAGGAGCACGCGCTCCGTCACCGACGCTTCCTAGCTCGTCGGTGTAAAGACACTTCGCCGCCCGCCTCCCCACCGGCTTTGCTCCGTCTCGTCATCCCCCACCCCACCTTTTTCTTGTTTGTCAAAGGCTACGAAGCGCAACTGTGCCGAAGCGTTGCGAATGCTACAACGGGCAAGAGAAGGAAATTAGAGTCTTCAAAAGCGCAAGCCCAGACGAGGGGAGTACGAGCCCTTTTATAGCGGCCAACGACGCCACGCCCGACATGGAGCGGGGCACGAAGAGTTGCGTGCCAACGGCGCTTGCCGCGTGCTCCACTCACCCCAACACAGTTACTACCGCAGGTGTCATGAATGCCAACTGCGAACATCAAGACGCACGGTACCCGATGCGGCACAGCAATGCTAGCCGCTACTAACGATGTAAGATCTCGACCGCGAAGAATTTATCGTAGGGACGGCCCACCGACCTCCACGACCTGACGAAGGCCCCTCAAAAGTCATCAAAGGCACCAAGCCAGGAGTGCGGAGTAAGGGGCCCTCGAAGGCCCTAGCTAGGGGTACACCTCGAACAGAGCGAAGGTGCCCAGAGGCCACTAAAGGTGCTAGGTCAGGAGTGCACCTCATCAAGGGATGCACCGCGACCTAGGACAGGGCGCAAGGCCATTGATGGACCGGAGGAGTACAGGCGCGGTGGACCGGGTCTAGGGAGATCCACTGTGCACCGGAGGCTACGACTAGGTACATATAAAGACCCTACTAGATTGGGGCTTTTTTAGGAATAGAACCGTAATATCTCTGTGCCCTGTTTACAACATTATAAATAGAGCATTGCCCCATGTAAGAGTATATACAATAATGTGACGTCAGCTGTTTGTAAGTCTTGACACGTAGGATACAAGATGATATGGATGAGAAAAAGTGTGCACAGAGAATTGGGTCGTCTCTCGTACAGTAGTCGACTGTAACACGAGAAATAAGATATATTGTACATAGAGGAGCTGTCTATAGAGACGTGTAAAGAGACAACCAATTGTAGAAACTGTTTTTAAGATCGCCCATATATGACATGGAGATATACTACGCATAACAATGTCTATATCATCAGTACATGCCCTAATAAAATAGGACTTTTTAAGGCAGTAATGACACATTAACACACTTTTGATATCTGTTTCTCTACCGAGGACCCTTGGTTTCCTTTGCATCTCAGGGATACCTAAGGTCCTCCTTTCTACTATCTAGTTCTCATTATGACACACTTGCCTCCGGATTGATGCACATTTTATCCCCTTGCTTGCTCTTTTTGACAATAGCCACATCAATCTACCATACAACGTTTTGGATCAATGAGCATAATGTCGAGAAAAACTACCTTACCACCTGTACTAATGGATGACGTTGGAAAAAGACATGATGTTGGGCATCTAACATGAAACAAACAGATGTGAGCATATACTGTCATATTAATATATAAAAAAAAGTGGACCATAAAAAGGTGTCTATATAATCGCAAAAAAAGGTGTCTATATATCAGGCACTTCAATTTTGTTAGACAACAGTCGCATTTTCGTTATCAGATCAACATTTAAGAGCTAAAGCTATCTCCAAGCACATCTAACAACCGGAGATTTCAAATTATTTTTAAAAAAATATCAAGCGTCTGGTAACCAGTAAAACTGCCATATATAAATATAATCATCAATTTGTTTCAAGAAAAAGAAACCATACAGGGGCATAAATGCATAATACACATTCTTGGCTCATAGAAAAGCTATCTGGAATACATTACACACTGCAATGGGATAATGTGACTAGAATATCATCTTCTCCGCCATGGGACAACTACTCACTAATTTGAGTCAAATGCTCAAACTATTAATGTCTATATTCCCCCCAGACTACTAAAAAAATGGTTCCAAAATTTCGTGTAGTTTATGAAGAGCTAATCGATCAACTTTACCGCATGTTGCCTTCTCGCAAGACATCAATCATATCATAAATTCTCTTAGAATCCCTTGATTGAACCTAAATTAGAAAGAAAGAGTAAGATACGAAGGAATACCTGTAACAGGTACCATAAACAATAATCCAAAGTAACATATCGACAAACCTTCCTATACAGAAATACTGCGGCATCAACAGATCCTTCAGCATATATTGAACGACCACAAACATTGTGCTGGAACTCAAATGAAACACTGATAGGAGAACACATCATAATTAATCAGCAAACCTGAATGTAAGTATCACATTTACAGGAGGATGCAAATTACCTGTCGTCGGGAGAAGTGAGATGGTACAAATGGAACGCATGCCCTTCAATGTGCTCTTTGGGGACACCAACCATCTCAAGCTGCTGCTCAGGATCCCTAATTTGAACTATCTGCTAGCATAGGAGGTAAAAACCAATATATAATATAACACGAGTTTAAAACATAACTTTCACAAAATTGAGCGAGTACTATTGCTCAATTGTAACAATTAGTAAACTAATGCTATTGGTAACATTCTAGAAAAAAGACATCAGGAAACCAACTCAAACAGTGTGCTAACAGTACTTTGAAAAATAACACTTGGATAGGTACTTTGTAAAAATAATAGAATTTTTTTCCCCACGGAAAATCACATAGTTGTTTATTCTGTTATGTATATACAGGTGGTGGCAAGTGGCAACATCCAGAGAGCTCACTGTACAGCTGTTCAGTATCCCAGCTCCACAGGTGGTGGTGGACAAGAAATGACACCCGTCAACCTCATCTACTGTCAGACCCATTTGCCTTGCCGACAAAATAGCAAGAAAGCAACAAACACTGCCACACATCTCCTAGTCCTAGGTTGAAGATGCAACAGGGACAACACAAACTTTTTCCAAAGGTAAGAAGAGACTACGAAGATATAGACCTATATACAAGTATGAGACATTCATATTACCAAAAAGAGTAATCAAGCATTCGAGAGAAAGGAGGCTAGAGCAGGACCAATATATCCTCCAGTTGATGTCCTAAATGTTAGTCGCTGGACTCTTGCTCTTGGTGATAGCAAGATCCTTACTCTAATCGAGAGGATAACACTTGGAGATAGGGCAATTTTCTTTGTTTATTTCTCACACAATGCTATGCCAACCTGAGGGGTTGGGGATACAAATTTATAGGCTGCTAACCAGCCAAGCATATGCTAAGATGCCAGTCTAAGATGTTGTCCTAAAAGCAGTCTAAGATGCTGTCCTCTAAGATGCTGTCCTTGAAGGGCAAAGAAAAGCAAACACACAAGACTTATCCAACAAGTACAGAGACTTATTCATCATTCTCCCCTAAGTCTTGTGCGCCGCCTTGTGGGAGAGTTGAACCATCCCGATCCCGGAGCGTAACTCGAGGAATTTGACCTCCCAAGAGGCTTGGCGAAAGGTGTCCGCAAGTCGATCCGTGGTGTTGATGTAGCTCGCCTTGATGTCGCCTTCATCCAATGACCTCGGATGAAGTGGTATTTCACCCGGATGTGCTTGCTCCGCTCATGGAAAACGGGTTCTTTGCGAGCCGAGCGACTTGTTGCCCACCCCGAAGCGCCACCGCTTAGTGTCTCGCCGAGGAGATCACCAAGCAATGAACGAGCCAGTAGCGCCGAAGTCGAAGCGCGGAGGCCGCTATGTACTCGGCCTCACACCGACAGGCTACCACCGCCGCTTGATCGACCGCCAGCCTAACGAGGCACTTGCCGAGGAAGAAGAGAATCCCGCTTGTGTTTGCCGGTGTCGATGTCGCCGCGTGGTCGCCGCCATTGCATCGGCGAAGCGCCGCCACGACACCTCGTAGTGCAAGCCGTAGTCGGAGGTGCCCGCAACGAGCGGAGGATCCTCTTCACGGCCGCTGATGTTCGCCGCTTGCCGTCAGATGAACCGACCGACGAGCCGACGGCGAACGCTAAGTCCGGCCGCAGGCGGACAAGGTAGCGAAGGTCGCCTATTACACGCGCCGCAGATCGCGTCAGGCCCACCTCCTCCGCCAGGTTGTCGCGGCCACCTTTCACTTCTCCTCCATAGAGCGTGGGCGGGTTGCGCCGGCGAGCCCGCCCACCAACGATGCGCTTGGCGAAGGCGGTCCGGGCGAAGGAGATACGAGCTGCCCCGCGGACCTCGATCCCTGTAGAAGGAGAGGAGCCCCAAGTCGCTTATCCGAAGGCGGTCTTCATCTCCGCTTTGAACGCTCGACCTCGGCCTCCTGGAGCCGGTGATCACCAAGTCGCCAACGAGACGCCACCGCCAGGCGCTGCCGCCTTGCCCCGCCGGTAGACCGCAGCCAGGCGCGCTTCCGCTGAACCCCATTTGCATAAGGGCGAGTCCAAATTAGCGCTCAGTGCTCGTGGTGCTCGCCGCCAAGCCGTAGAGGGCCTTGCGAGGCAGAGGACCTTGCCCTCCTTGTCGGGATGACGAATCCCATGGCCGACGGACGAGACCTCCTCCTTCAAGTCGCCGCTGAGGAAGGCGGACTTGACGTCCATGTGATGGACGTGCCAACCTCCCTGGCCGCAAGCGCGAGGAGAAGACGAACGGACTCCGCGCGCGACGCGCGCGAAGCGCCGCCGGTCGATCCTCTCGCCGCATGAAGCCTCGTGCCACCAAGCGAGCCTTGTGCTTGACGATGGCGCCGCTTATCCCGCTTCATTTTGAACACCCACTTAAGGGTGATCGCGGCGACCGGCAGAAGATCCGCCAGCCCCACGCCCGGCTCCGCCGACGGCGGCCCATCTTTGCTTTATCGCGACACGCCACGCCGCTGCTCTCCGCCAAAGAAGGAGCGGGTTCGCTGCCGTCGCGACGCTAAGCGCAGCTCATTGTGGTCGTGGCTGCCACCAGGACGGACGGCAACCGAGGATGTTATCCATGGTACGCAGAGCGCAGAGGCTCGCCGTCGTAGTAGGCGCCGACGCGATCTCGCGTGCGACACGGAGTAGCGAACTCCACCGCGCCGCCGCTGCCAGGGACCGGTTGCCGGGGCCGATCCCGGGTGTGGTTGCCGCGCAGAGAGCGCGAGCCGCGGAGCCGCCGCGCGAAGAGCGGGCGAGGCTGGTGCCGGCGCGCGGAGCACTCGAGCCGCGGCGAAGCGAGATGTCGAAGCCGCGAAGACGAAGCCGCTAGCTCTCGCTTCTCGAAATGGACGAGTCGACAACGGTCCCCGGAATCGGTCAATCGCCGCCCACCGCTTTGTCCTATGTCCACCGCTTTCGTCGAACACAACGCCACGCGAGATGCGACGCTGTGTGTCGTGGTCGAGGATGCGAGGCCTTCGAGCCTCCGCGTAGCCGGCGAACACTCCGAGTGCTCTCGCTGCCGAGCTTGCCGGCGCCAAGCCTTGGCGAACGCGAGGGAGCCAAGACCCGCAAGCGAGAAACCGCCGGCTATGCCATGCTAAACCTCGCACGGCCCCGCCGCCGAGCGCCTTGGTAGGCGAAGCGGTTGAGGATGTAGACGGCCGTTACCACCGCTTTCCTGAAGACACCGCAGATCCTTCGCTGAGGAGGCCCGAGCCATCCCCACAACCGCTCGTTGCGCTGCCGACGACGCTGCTTCGCTACGGCCAGACGGCTGGAGAGCGGCGCTGAATGCCCTTATCAAGACAAGACGACGCGAATTCACCGCCGTGAATTCGCCATTGAAATCAGGCAAAGACGCGCAGTTTACGGCCAAGATTTCGCCTCCGCAGAGTCAAGGCGCTTGATGGCGCCCGCAGCCTCTCCCTTGCCGCCGAGGACCATCACACACATGTAGCGGGAGAGGTCGCCGACGAGCAAGCAGGAAGTAGCGTTGTTCTTCCCGTGCGCGGTGGTCACCGCCACACAAGTCCCGCAGGCACGAAGCTCGACGGAACTCGCCGGGAAAGCGGAGTCGCCGCCAACACGCAGACGCCGCAGAATCGCTTCCACATGGTCAAGGACGGCAGCTCGCGACCATCTCCGCGGCACCGAGCCGCCAGGCCTCGGGCTGGCGGTGCCCAAAGCGCTGCGTGCATCGCCACGCCGCCGCCCCATGAGCGCCGAGACAGGGGTTGTGCACCGCACGCGAAGGATGTAGAGTCTATTTGCGCCCGTTACCTTGGCAAGAAGGCGGCGAAGATCCCAAACCGCGAAGACTTCGCGCTCGATCTCGACACGCGAGCCGCTTCATCCAAATTGCCCCAAGTCGATGATGGAGTTCGCAGATCGGGATGTAGTAGACGCCGGCGAGCAACAGGCTCGCCAGACACTGGCGGCGAAGATGACGAGCCGACGCCTTGATTTTCACGCCGAGGCGTCGCGAACTTGACGGTGCCTCGAACGCTCGAGTCGAGCTCGAGAAGAACTCCCGCCGCCCGGTTACGTGGCGGGTGGCGCTGCGGTCGAGGCACCACCCGGCCGGTCTTGTCGCGTTTTAACGCGCCGAGGAGTACGCGTGCTTTTGGCTCGCCGACGCGGAGAGAGCCATGCGGCCGGTCACCGAGGTAGTTCGATGCTCGTGATGAGCAATGAACAGAGCCACCGCTTCCTCCTTCGCTCGCTGACGCGGGCCGCCGCTGCGTGGTCGCCGACAACTTGGCCCAATGACCGTGCTTGCCGCAGCTTGGCAAGAGTCGCCTCGCGGTTTTGCTTGCCGCCAGCCATACCTGGCGCCCACTGGCCATCACCTCGTGGTCGCCGACAATCTTGGCCCAATGACCAAAGCTTGCGCGCAGCCAGCAAGAGTCGCCTCGCGGCTTTTTTGCTTGCCACGCTATGTCGTTCGTCGTGGAAGAAGGCTCCCTTCTTCCTCGCCACCTGGCTTGCACCATCGCTTCCCGAGCGAGGAGCTTCCCGCCAATGGTGACGGGTCCCGAGGGACGCTATGGTTCATCGCCGCCAACGACCTTGAGGCGACCCAACGCCTCGATCGTCATCGTAGAGGTCCAAAGAGACTCGATCGAGCGAGCCATCCGCTTGTACTTCTGGGGGACGCAGCGGAAGAGCTTCTCCACGCCTCTCTCCGCCAGAGGTGTCGCCGCCGAATCGCACTAACTTCGCAACAGAGTGTTGAGACGGAGAGCAAAGTCATCAACGCCCTCACCGCTTGAAGGCCGTGTTCTCCCACCTCATGAGTGCTCGCAATGTAGACTTGCGGGCGCTGGCTGCCGCCGCGCGTGCAGCCGATGGCGCCCCAAACCTCTTTGGCAATTCCGCTTGTTGGTAAGCGAGAATCGATCTCAAGGATCGCAGCGATGAGAGATCTAGCGCCTGCCGATCCCGGGTCGAGTCGACGCTCCGCATCGGATCAAGATCCCACATATGCCGCGACTGAGCCTTACCTCATCACCGCACCCCACTCGACGAGTTGGTCTTGGCGAGGTAGGCCACCACGGGGCCGACGCCCTCGACGACACTGTACTGTGGTGACCACTTCAGATCAACCGGGGAGAGAGCTGCCGCATCTGCGCCAAGGCCATGCTCCGTCGACCCATACGCCGCCGCCGCTGCGCTGCCTCCTCCAGAGCTGCCACAAGGCCACACCGTTCGGCACCATTGCGCTGGCGCGGGCGCGTTGCATCCATCGCGCCACTCGCCGCTGCCGCTTCCTCTCCGCTCAAGGTCCGCTGCCATTGCCAACACCGAGATGAGTCATTGTACGCTGCCAGAGAACTCGACCTCCGCTGCCGCCAAGACGCTGCATCTCTACCGCCGCCGCTTCCACCTCCGCTGAAGCCGCCGCTACCACTGCCGCCACCGACGCTTTTTTCACACCAGCTGCTCAGGTTGCCGCTGCCGCTTTCCGCCACAGCCGAAGTTCGGCTTTAGCCAGGTTTCGAGGCGATCGAAGGCTGAGATCGCCTCATGGACATGGCGCGCCCGGAATCGCTGCGCGAGAGAGAGCTGCTATCGGTCGGGTCGCATGGGCCGAAGCGAGGCTAGAGAAGGGATTGAGCAGAGATGCTCAAAGTTGCGTGATACTACGGCTCGATACCACTTGTTAGTCAGCCGACTCTTGCTTTGGTGATAGTAAGATCCTTACTCTCATCGAGAGGATAACACTTGGAGACGGGGCAATTTTCTTTGTTTATTTCTCACACACGCTATGCCAACCTCGAGGGTTGGGGATACAAATTTATAGGTCGCTAACCACCAAACATATGCTAAGATGCCGCCTAAGATGTCAGCCCTAAAAGCGCCTAAGATGTCAGTCCTCTAAGATGTCGTTCTCTAAGATGTCAGTCTTGAAGGGCAAAGAAAAGCAAACACACAAGACTTATCCAACAAGTACAGAGACTTATTCATCACTAAAACCTTTACAAAAATAAAACAATGAGATACAAACCGTGATCATACGGACAAGATTCGGCCAGATTTATCCTACAACAGAAACAAATTTTAGCTCGAGTCCCAACCAGAAGAGAACATTTCAGTCAAATTGGTAATACTATGGTACTTTTTTATAGAAATAATAGAGAATTCATCATTTACATTGCAGTTGTTAAGGGTATTAGTGGTATTTCCTATTGTTAGGGTTTAGTCTTGTGTGTGTCCCCTTGTACTATATATATGCCCTATAGGCTATTGCAATAGATAAGCTTCATTCATATTAACATGGTATCAGAGCCTAGATTTAGAACTTACCTACTCCCACTGTTGTTGTTGTCGCCTTTAGAGCGATCTCCACTCCCGGGGCGGCTATCTCCACATTACTCGTAGTTTTTTTGTAGAAGTAGAAATAGCAGCAGCAATTTTCGTCGCAATCGATCGGCCTCCTCAAGTTCATTGCGCCAGATCCGGATCCGGCGGCCAGAGGCGGCGGCGAGGAGCCGCGCAGATCCACGCCGCTTCAAGATCGCCGGACGCCGACCACCGCCCACCTCTCCGCCGCTTCCCACCAGATCCACGCGGATCTGCTCTCCCGACACACGGCGCATCGCATACGCTTCCGCCACTAAGCCGCCCAGGCCGCTGCCACAGACACGCTACGCTTTGATCCGACGCCGATTCGCGCTTCACATCACCAGTGTTCTCCGCCAGATCCGGCCACGTTTTTCTCACTGCCGGATTCGCTCTCATACGCCGGATCTCGCTGCCACTTTGCCATCGCCGGATCTCACAAGGCGGCCTGTTGGCTCGCTTCTCCTCACCTCGCTTCGCCACACTGACGCCGCTTCGAAGGCCGCTGTTGCCTTTTGACCGCCACACCAGATCCGCCTTCAGATCCGCCGCCGCCTCATGACGACCGCCTGACGTTTTTGCTTTACCGCTTCGCTTTGCCTTCGCTTTTCCCTTTCATTGCCGCCACGGATCCTGGTTGCCGCCGGATCTCGTGGCCGCCGCCACTCACTCATGAAGCTCAACAGCAGGACACACCGCCACAAGATCAAGGCTCATACACGGCCCAAGCCATTGTCCGCTCCCGGCCTTCTTCGTCGCCTTCGTGGAGAGAGTGAGATGAGGAGAGGACGCAGGGAGAAGAAATGGCAGAGAGAAATGTGGAGGCGGGGATGGCAGAGATGTTCATGTTTTGGTCAGGGCGCGTGTTGCTAAGAACATGTTGGAGCAAGATCTTTGGTGTTGGTGTGGTCACGCCGCTATAATTCTTCGCCGCTAATGAGTCTTTTCTTTTGAGTCTTCCGCTTAGGCCCATCCAAGTCCGTAGCATCTCTCTTTGAGTTCGCCAAAGTCGACGAGTCCACAAATCCTTGTCACCACCGATTGCTTTGCTAGCCATGATTCAACCTCTTGGATTGAATGTGGTCCTCTCCTTTCGCATGATCGCACTCGCTTTCTCTCTAAACCGCTGCAGATCGAGAAGTCTTTATAATGCCACCGCTTTCTTTGAGCCGCCGCCGAGCTTCTAAGGCCATCATGCTTTTCTCATCATCACTACCAAAAGGCTTCAGTGATCGCCCATTGCCTGGGCTTCGATCTCACGCCATGCTTCTATCTCTCTTCGCTTGATTTGATAGTTCTCTATTTGTGTCACCTTCCACATCCTCTCTCATCGTGTTGTCAGAGTCGACTTTTGCTCCGCTACCTCTACTTTCTCAAATTTTGCACTTTGTGTTTATGGGTCAAAGATGATTTCTTGACGGAGGAGATCCCTTGGTACCGGCAATAACAATTTTCCAAGAGTCGACGCTATGACGACATCTTCCACTCTGACTTCGGTTTTTCCTATTGTAGTGTCAATCCTTTTCCAAATGCAATGCTATTGCATACGCCTTTGCATTTGAGGGTGTTAAGGTTATTAGAGGTATTTCCTATTGTTAGAGTTTAGTCTTGTGTGTGTCCCTTGTACTATATATATGCCCTATGGGCTATTGCAATAGATAAGCTTCATTCATATTAACAGCAGAACCTCAGATCAACAAAATCCTACCAAGAAAAGTAGTTATCATCACTATTTTAATGTCTGGAGTCTAAACAGTGAAGGGTTTGAAAGAAGATCAGAAATAGTTCCAAGGAAAAGGTCTTGTTTCATAAAAATAGCATAGCAATTTTACTGTGGATTTGGAAATGACTTCATTAAGGCTTTGATGCGCATTTTATGCAGCAAATTGTTAATTTCTTAACAAGATGTATAATATATATACAATCTCAAGCATAAAAGTGCAAAGCTTACCCGGTTCATGTCATATGACACACCTAACTTCTCAAAACAAGCAATTACAGCTTTAGCTGTACCAGATATGTCCAGCTTGCCTGCTTGATGGGATTCCAAAACCTGCAAAAATTCTCACACTCAGAATACGCATGGGAAGTCTGGATTCAGTCACTAGAAATGTGTTTGGCCTAATTATCTAAAATAAGTCTCAGGCTAGACAAATAATTCCAAAACCAGCAAAGAAGCTTTATAAATGAGTAGTTGCTCTCCGAGATATATTAAGGTTAACTGATGATATATTACTGGCTCTTGAAGTACAAGCTTAAACACTTTAGCATTATCAGCAACTTTTTCTGAACCTTGAATTCCTAAGGGATATTCAAGGTAGAATTGTACCTCTAAACGATAGCCTGAAAAGGCCCCAGGAAACTGCTCAGCCATGATTTCCATTGCAGCAAGAAATGCAACTACCTGATCAGGGAAGAAAGAAAATGGTACAAGTGGTTCATAGTTTCAACACTTTGAAGTTTAATAATGACAGTGGTACACCTGATTAAATTAGATAGTTCCTTTTGATCGCACCTGTTTGCCCATTTGTGGAGATATTAGTGCATAGTTATTTGAATCTTGCACTGATTTGTAGAGTAACTGCCCATCCCCACCAGTTGTGCCCATCACAAATGGCAAACCAAGCTTGCAATAGAGCTCAGCATTAGCTGCATAATGCAAGAGTATTTTGTGTTTTGAGTCAGAAGAATAAGGATTAAGGACAGTCTTGAACAGGAAACAACATTAGCACAGAATTTCGGTTTTGTCTTGGGCAAAGGAAAAGAGACACTGTCTCTGGAAAGGTAAAAATAACTACCCTAGATCAAGAACCTGTGACTTTCAGCAAGATCAAACTCATTTACTAGTTTAGATATCCTCGTAAATTTTGGCAAGCTATCAAAACAATGTAATCTCCTTTCTATCTTTATTATCTTGTCATATAAACACTGAAAAGTAACCATTAATGTAAACCAAGAGAAATATGGCATCCAGATTCCAGCATATACATTTTCAAGTGAACTTAGCAGCTAAGAGATATTATATTTAACAGAAGCATGCTTCGCATTTAACTTGCATGAAGACTTACAAAGGAATTTCTGCGACTGAAATTTCACAGCTGCAGAAGATAATGTGATGATAAATGATCCTAAGCAAGTTATATAGGCATATAGTGAAAAATAACAAGATAAAACTGTTTACAGTTCACAGAATCAGGCGCCGTGTAGTCCACAACAACAACATCTGGGAATTCATCAATGACAGATGAAAGAACATCTTCTCTTGCTGAAGGACCATATATCTGAACGTCCGTATGACCAATTCAGACTGTTCTATCAAGCTTCTCTACTACTGAATGAAACAGGAACTAGGTGAAGACCACTAGAAGCAGCTGCCTCAGCAACAGATACCCCATTTTACCAGTGCAGCCATTCACCTACAGAATTGAACAAGTGAAAGACTAAATACTACTAATATCAGGTCCCTTCGATTAATAAGGCTAGCCCGGGAACAATTTTCAATTTCTCTTCTAGTAAAAAATTGCAAGCAATTGTTTAGATTCGTAATCTCTATTCTCTTCGCTCATCCAGCCAGAATCGTTGGATTGGACCTGTAATCACTTTTATTAGCTGTGCAGCAATCTTGATATATACAAGTAGGGAATTGGCGAATTGGCCTACCGTTGAGCATTCTTAATATAAAGCGTTTGAATAAAAAAAGGTTGTTGAGATCAAAATATTTTCTTTCCCCTCCTAAAGCATGAAGTTCTTTCATTGAAGAAAAAGTGAATACAAACTATCTGATGTAAAATATTAACCAAGTTGGCCACCCTTCACCCTTTAAAGAATTACACATCAGCATAATCTATCAGAAAAGTTATCAACTATAGTTAGGCCTGTTCAACATCTTTTTTCTTTTTGGCAGCTCTGTTTTTTAATAATTGCAACAAATTCTTCCACAGTCATCCTCCCAAAGACCTAGATAAGTCATTATAAGCGTAAGATATTGTTGAGAAGGATTGTCCTTGAGGAAAAAAACAGAGAAAATTCTAGGGACATTTTGCACTGCTATTTGGTTGGCTTCATGTGAAATACAACGGCAAGTGTGACGCCAAATGAGCCTCCCTTGTACAAGGAAACTCAAATTCCAGTAAAATAATAATAATAATAAAGGAAACTCAAATTCATAGTTGGCCAAGTCTGCTACCGCAATGTGCATCAAGTAGCCAAAAAGCTGAAAGATAAGTGACTTATGATAAACCCATCTACGAAAATTTGCCTACTGTAGTAACTAGTAAACTTGTGATTGCCCATAACTAAAGACAAGCGACCACAGCGGCGTTTCGTCGAACAGGTCAGTGGCATGGTAGATACAGCCAGCATACCAGTATCGGAAAGGAGAGGCTCGCCGGCCGCGCAAGCGCAACGGCCTCCGGAGCGGCCGCAGGTACCGCGGCGCTAACACACTGCGGCGCGGCGACTCCATCCAGGCAACCCCGTCCCCGCCACCGTGGGGGCGGGATAGTATGGGGCGGCCGCAACGAGAGCATCCTCTTGCCCCGGCGGCGGCTGGTTAGGTGCGCGGTTACGGCCTGCGGGATGCGTACCGGATCTGGATAGGGACCTAACCAACGAACGGTTTATCTCGAGCGGACTCGTGCCGACTGCCGAGTCCCCACCCCGGGCGAGCGAACCCAGCTCCACGGCGTGCTGCGAATCTGAGATGGACGCGAACAAACTGGCCTGGAAGGCTGGAACGGACGGAGTAATGGGGTACGTCGCGCTATCTCTGACCGAACAAACTGGCGGTTCAGATCGGACGGTGCTTACCTGTTCCCTTCTCCCTGTGCCCATCCGTGCTCTGGATACATGATTACATCAACGGGCCGGTCTGATTTTTATTTGTTGGTCCCACACATTCTCTCCCCCACATGAGCCGAGCTTGGTTTTGGCTCCCACGAAGTACTTGAGAAGGATGGTTTGAAGCAGATCCCAGCAGATGCGTCCATGGCACCGAAGTCACCGGCCAGCAGCGGCAGCCAACGTCTTCGGTGGTGGCAGTGGCGACAACGGCTACTAAGGCCATAACGAGCTTGGGACTGGGTGGTCGCTATGCTTTCAGCACAATGACCCTTGTTTCCTACGAGAATTTGGAGCTTACAATGATTCAAGGCTGGATAATATGCACGTACTGGCACAACAAAGCTACCAACCGAAGAAACGGAATCAGCAATCTCACTACCATGAAAAGAAAAATGCCCAATTGAGTTCCGGCCAAAAAAACCCAATTGAAGCCGCCGCCGCTTACAGCTCAATGAATTCGCTCGTTTCAACCTTCGGATATCATGTCGCTCACAAAACTCCTCGGCTGCCTTCTGCGCCTCCGTGGTTTGGCTATACGCAATTTGTGTTCCCCATTCTCAGAATTTGTCGGACGGACGACAGCTCCCACTAGCGACGGCATCGATATTATAACTGACAAAAGGTATCTGTTAACCACGTTGAAGGTGTTTGACCCACTGTTACAGACCCAGGCAACTACTCTGAAAAACATGATGATGAACATGGGGCCACTTGTTGTCGGCAAGCCAGAAGGATCAGCAGGCGCAAACGCCAACCTTGCGATCGGTATCCGGTGGATGAGTGGGTTTCGTAGAGAACGGGTTTCCTGGGGAGATGATTAGGAGGGCCCACTTGTTTGTTCCTTTGGAGTTGGCCCAGTTGGGGTATTTATGTTTTTTGGGGGGAAATTCTGGAGGGACATGAAAAATGTATTGGCTAAAGATTACTTCTCTGAACCTTCCCTCTAGTTCTTCTTTATCCCTATCTCCTTCTATCCATCCCAGTCTATCCTCTGTAATCCCGTGAACTATTAGTGTTGATTTGAGTGAAATCTAAAGAGGGTGGTAACATTTGGCATCAGAGCCTTGTTTCGGCGCCCTGGAGCAACCACGCTACCGTACAAGAGCCCAGATCCACTCGCAAGAGATGGAGCAGCAGATGGCTGAATTAACGAGAGTCATTCTTGCGCAAAGTGACTCGATCAGAGCCTTACAAGTCAATAGCGACGCAATCCATGCCACCGTGGAAGAAATTAAACCGGTGGTGTTCGAGATGCAGCGGTGGAAGCCCGAGATGGAGTCATCAGTAGAAGTGCTGCGTTCCGAGGTGGGGGGCTTGAGGACGCAGCTTGTTCAGATCTCTAGAAATCCAGTGCTCACGATTCAGCCAACCGATCTACCACCGATCCTTCCACTGCCAGAAGCCAAGCCTGAACAAGATTCAGAGGTGGACCGAACACCCCAGGGCAAGGAGGGACTCAGGCGAGTTCGCAAGGAACGTCATCCAATGCCATTCGGTTACCACGAGGAACCGGCACCTGGGGAAAAGGCCATCGGGGACAAACTCACCGTCATGCCGCCTCCGGGCAATGGTAAGCCAGATCGGTTTGAATTTGATTCTTGTGCAGTAGGGTCTGGGGGGATTTCGGGTAAACATCATGGAGTGTATCATCATCATCCACCCCCTAGACTGGACTTTCTACCATTTGATGGAGAGAATCCCAAGGCATGGCAGCTTAAATGTGAGAATTATTTTAGGATATACTCAATTCAACCGGAGTTCAGAGTTAGCATTGCGACAATGTCCTTTGTGGGAAGTGCCTTATTGTGGTTGTGTTTACTAGGACTCATACTAGAATGGAGGATTGGGACGCTGCTTGTGGAGGTCAGCAAAGAGGTTTGGTAGAGAGGAATTTCATGAGTTGGGCGAGGCGCTTCAATAGGGTTCGCCGCACCACCATCATGTTTTAGTACAATCTGTTGGCGCATCATTCATCTTGCAATCCCTTCCTTTTTTTTTTGTAACCCAATTTATGGATGGTCTAAGAAGTGATATATGATATGCGATGGTGTTAAATCGACCACGGGATCTTGACATTTACAGAGTTCTCATGGTCTCTGCAGGAGGAGGTTTTGGATACGACTAGAAGAGATAGTCGTCGTATGGATTTTGTTTCTAACACACGGTCTGGCATACGTACTGCATTGCCGCTCCCACCACCACCGGGAAGAGGGATACTGGGAGTAGGGAACAAGTCTGACGATAGAAGGGGTATGGAGGGAGCTCGAGCCATACCAGCTGATGACAAGCTTGGAGCTCTACGTGCCTACCGACGAGCTAAGTGTATTTATCATACTTGTAGGGAGCGATGGTCTCGTGGGCATAAATGTGCTCCTACCGTTCAACTGCATGTGGTTGAAGAACTTTGGGAAATTATGGAGGAAGAGGATCGGAAGTCGCTGATAAAAGAAGAGGAGGAGCCACTAGTAGAGGCAGATCTGCTGGCCATATCCAAAGAGGCAGTCAATGGAGATGAAACCTCATGAACATTATGTTTACATGGTACTGTTCAGAATCAAGAGGTTGTCATCCTAGTTGACTCAGGGAGTTCATATTGTTTTATCAGTGAACAGTTTTCAATGAGACTTATTGGTAAACAACAGTCAATCAAGTCTGTTATGGTGCGTGTTGCTAATGGGGAGTTATTGGAATGTATCTTGGAGTATCCTTTGTGCCAGTGGGAGGTTCAAGGTCATGTTTTCTATACTACCTTCAGAGTGTTACCTCTGCAACGCTATGATATTATTATGGGCATTGACTGGCTAGAACAGCATAGTCCAATGAATATTCATTGGTGAAAGAAGGTGATGTCTTTTGTGTACAAAGGAAGGGGAGTTTGTTTATATGGAGTTAAAACCCATGTTCCTCAATGTTGTCTAGTTTGGGATCGATCACAGGAAAGTCTAGTCGGCAATACCGCTATAAAGCAATCATTTGCACTTGGAGTCACTGATGGAACAAACATTGAGGTACCCTCGGCCATTGAGAAATTATTGGAGGAGTTTGCTCATCTATTTGAGGAACCGAAAGGACTACCACCTAGTAGAGTTTTCGATCATACCATACCTCTTATGCTTGGAGTCAAACCGGTGAACCTTCGGCCATATCGGTATAATCCAATGCAAAAGAATGAGATTGAAAGGCAAGTGAAGGAGATGTTGGCTCAAGGGATCATCCAACCCAGTGTTAGTCCATTCTCATCACCGGTGTTGTTGGTGCAAAAGAAAGATAAGACACGGCATTTTTGTGTGGACTACAGGCATCTGAATGCAGCGACCATAAAGAACCGATATCCTTTACCAATCATCGATGATTTGCTCAATGAGTTAGCCGGATCTCAGTGGTTTACCAGTTTGGATTTACCGGCTGGATATCATCAAATCCGCATGGCAGTAGAAGATGAGCACAAAACCGCGTTCAAAATGCATCATGGACACTTTGAGTTCAGAGTCATGTCATATGGTCTAACCAGTGCACCAGCAACGTTTCAAGGACTGATGAATACTATATTGGCACCTTTATTGCGTAAAGGGGTTCTTGTCTTTATTGATGATATATTGGTATATAGTCCTGATCTGCCTAGCCATGAGGAGATACTTAGGAAGGTGTTTGTCATTCTGGAGCAGAATCAACTCAAGGTCAAGAGATCGAAATGCTTTTTTGCTAAACAACAACTTATCTACTTGGGGCATATTATCAGTCGGCGTGGAGTAGTAACAGACCCAAAAAACATTGAAGCCGTTCAGGATTGGCCAGTTCCTCGAAATGTCAAGGTGGTTCGAGGTTTTTTGGGATTGGCCGGCTATTACAGAAAATTTGTTCATAATTTTGGCTTAATTAGCAGACCCCTCACAGATCTATTGAAGAAGCAGTCAGTATTTGTCTGGACGGAGGAGAAGGAGTCATCATTCCAAGCATTGAAGGAAGCTTTAGTCACCGCACCAGTTTTGGCGTTACCAGATTTCAGTAAGGCCTTTGAGATTGAAACTGATGCTTCTGATAAAGGGATTGGTGCCATGTTGATGCAAGAAGGGCATCCTATTGCTTACTTGAGTAAGGCATTGGGACCCCGCACTCGAGGACTTTCAACCTATGAAAAGGAAAGTCTAGTGATTATGATTGGGGTGGAACATTGGAGATCCAAACTGCAACATGCTGAATTCGTTATCAAGACTAATCAGCGTAGCTTGATCCATTTGGAGGACCAACGTTTGACCACTCGCGGCAATGTATATGGCGGCAAGTTGCTAGGATTACAATACCGATCATGTACAAGAAATGAGTAGACAACCGTGGGCCGCGCGTTATCCGTAAAGGATTCATCGGGTGATGGTGAATTACTAGTCAGGTCGACTTGTGTACCAAATTGGTTAGTGACCTTCATGCCGGATATCGGAGGATGCTCAAACAAGTCGAATATTGGCGGAGTTAAGTAGGGTAAGTCTAATCATCGAAAATTTACACTAAAGGATGGTATTGTTCGATATGATGGACGATTCGATTGGTAGTAATCTTGCAAGACAAATGTAAAAATCCTTCATTCAATGCATTCTAATGCACTCGGTGGACATTCAGGATTTCAAGTGACGTACAATCGCATGCGAAAGTTATTTGCTTGGCCCGGTATGAAGAGGGCTATTTAGATGTTTGTGGGAGCTTGCACAGTATGTAAATAAGCCAAAACTGAACATGTCAAGTATCCAGGATTATTACAACCACTTCCAAAGGCTCAAGGGCATGGCGATGATATCTCTAGACTTCATTGAAGGACTTCCACGGTCAGTCAACTATAACAAAAGATAATGGTTGTTGTTGATAAATTCTCCAAGTATGAGCACTTTGTTCCTTTATCACATCCCTTTACAACATTTCAGGTAGCACAAGCCTTTGTCAATAATGTCTTTAAGTTACATGGCCTACCTCAGTCCGTTGTCTCTAATCGAGATCGGATATTTACTAGTACTCTGTGGAGAGAGCTATTTCTCTTGGTGCATACTCAGTTGTGAATGAGTTCAGCTTATCACCCGCAAACCGATGGGCAAACTGAACGGGTCAATCAGTGTTTGGAAACATATCTTCACTGCTTTGTGCATGTCTGTCCGAACAAGTGGTCTGATTGGTTGGCTTTGGCCGAATTTTGGTATAATGCTTCTTATCATACTACCTTAGGGAGGTCACCTTTTGAGGTTTTATATGGACACAGTCCTAGTCACTTTGGCGTGGTTGATTCCAATTCAGGTGCTTCAGCGAATTTGGCAATTTGGTTGCACAACAGGGAGCTGATGACTAGTTTGTTGCGGCTGCACCTCAATCGGGCGAACCAACGGATGAAGGCACAAGCTGATACTAAGCGATCTGAACGGAACTTCCTGCCTTTGGATTGGGTGTACCTAAAATTACAACCCTATGTTCAGTCATCTGTCGCCACAAGAGCTAACCATAAACTAGCTTTTAGGTATTTCGGGCTATTTCAAGTGGAGCAGAAGGTCGGAGCTGTGGCGTACAAGCTAAAACTACCTACAAGGTGCGGAATTCACCCGGTCATTCATGCATCGCAATTGAAGAAAGCGTTGTCTCCAGGAGAGGTTGTGCAAGAAGGACTGCCTGAACCAGCAGAAGACTGAGTGCCAGACAAGGTGTTGAATCGTCGACTTCATTGTGTAGGATCGACTTTGGTAACACAAGTGTTGGTCCAGTGGGCGGGATCTTCACTGGCGCAAGCTACATGGGAGGATTTCCTCAAACTAAAGAGTCGTTTTTCACATGCACCGGCTTGGGGTCAAGTCGGCTCTGAAGGGAGGGAGAATGTTATAGACCCGGGCAACTACTCTGAAGAACATGATGATGAACAGGGGACCACCTGTTGTCGGCAAGCCAGAAGGATCAGCGGGCGCAAATGCCAACCTTGTGATCGGTATCCGGTGGATGAGTGGGTTTCGTAGAGAATGGGTTTCCTGGGGAGATGATTCGAACGGCCCACTTGTCTGTTCCTTTGGAGTTGGGGTACTTATGTTCTTTGGGGGGAATTCTGGAGGGGCATGAAAAATGTATTGGCTAAAGACTACTTCTCTGAACCTTCCCTCTAGTTCGTCTTTATCCCCGTCTCCTTCTTCTATCCATCCCAGTCTATTCTTTGTAATCCCGTGAACTATCGGTGTTGATTTGAGTGAAATCTGAAGAGGGTGGTAACACCCGCATCTGAATCAGATTGAGTCGTTGATGTATCGGGGAGCACGGATGGGCACAAGGAGAAGGGAGTAGCCAAGCCCTGTTTGTTCAGATCAATCTATATGGTTCAGATCGTCTGTGCTACGTGGTTAACGAATTGAAACTTGTTTTGTAAAAACTCCCAATAGTAAATTTTTTGCATCATTACAAGTTTGTCGTGGTGTTCGAAAGGTGCATTGCGTCATCCTTACTAGCTCACCGATCGCTCATGCCAGTTACATAAATTTCTTGTCAAGCCACTCATTGGTGAAACCAGAAACTTTGGTTGTGGTGGCAGAGAAATAAATAAAGGACATCAGACATAAATTATATGTGAGAGGAACCAAAACATTTGAGCCGAAATACACAATTGAAGATGTTTGAACAAAAAATCTACCAGTTTAGGTAAGAACTCAAACTCGATGCTAACCACCAAGTGTCCCCTTGCCTCTATTTCTACAACCATTTGAACGATAGCGGCCCTTGGAGTAACCCATGCGTTGCCCAATTAATTGAAACAAGAGAGATTACATCTTATATGACATGCACATGAAACCGAAAACAATATTTGTGTTATTTATTAATATCATAAGATATATCAATACAATGCACATTTTGTGCTTTGGCTAGCACCTTCCCAAATCTATGTATGCAAAATGTCCGTCTAAAAAAAGGATGACCATTATGTTATACGAAGTAGAATTGACCATCAGTTGATGGTGATCTAAAAAGAACTACCTTTGAATAATTGATGATGCCAGATGAAAATAGTGGTTCTCTCTAACTAATTCCAATATCCCAATGGATCATGCCCGTAAACCAGACCACTTACAAAAAAAAATCCTGCTTGAAATATAATCCTTCGTGGTTCCGGAGTTGAGATTCGCGTTGCCTAATGTCGAATTCCCGATTGCGGAAAAGAAAAAGAAAAGTCAACCAGTGAGCCAGAGCTGGAGCCCGCGGCCCCTAAAAAAAACCCGAGTTGCCGTGCAGCCAATAAGAGCAGCCCACAGAGAACGGTTGACCAAGACGCAGCCCAGAGGCGCGTGCAGAGGACAGCGCCGCGAGCAAAAATAGAAGACCTCGGCAAGCGTTACAAAACGGCCAATCCCCCTCAAAACCTTCGCTCCACTACACATCTCACATCTGAACCCGATATCAGGTCCGAACGGAACCTCCCCATCCCACCAAGGCACGAAATCCACCATGATCTCCCCACGCCCCGCCCTCTCCTCCAGCTTCCTCGCCTTCCGACCCGCCGCCTCGCCCACGCACCCGTCACCGCCCCCCTCCCCGCGCCTCCACGCGCCGCCGCCCCTCTCCGCCTCCTTCTCCCCGTCCGCCTCGGCCTCCGGCTCCGCCGTGGCCGTCGCGGCGCCGGACCACGCCACCGCCTCCTTCTACGACGTCCTCGGCCTCCACGCGGGCGCCAGCGCCCAGGAGATCAAGGCCGCGTACCGCCTCCTGGCCCGCGCCGTCCACCCGGACGCGTCGCCGCACCCGCCGCCTCAGCCGAGGACTTCATCCGCGTCCACGCCGCCTACTGCACGCTCTGGACCCCGACAAGCGCGCCGACTACGACCGCCGCCTGCTCCTCTCCGCTGTCGGACGCCGCCGCGCGCCGGCGCTCGGCCGCTCGCCGTCGTTCCCCGGGTACCGCCGCCGGACGTGGAGACCGACCAGTGCTGGTGACCGCCGTCCGCCCCGAGTAACGCGCCCCGAGTAACGCGTGCGTCGCGGAGCGGGCTCGTCGAGGTGGGAGCTGGCAGTCTCCGACTCCTGCAGCCGGAGCGGCCTCCGGCTGTTTGGACGGGCACGGAATCTTCCAATTGGTCAGAAACGCAAAGATTCCCGCAGCCACTAGGCTCACTTGTGACCTGGTACCACGCTTCTAGAAGAAACAGTATACTGGTACTACTAGTCTTGCACGCTTCGCTGTGACTCGTAAATAAACCTACAAATGTATGGTGTGTGTGACGTCCGCCGATTTGGAAGTGTGTACACATGACCAGCTATAAATTTTATATATGGCCAAATTAAACCAGAAGACACTATGTTTCATTTGGTTTTGAGCTAGAGTTATAAACACAAAATATAACAATACATTATTTGATATTCATCTATTTAATGATCTACCAAAAAAACTTCATATTTATTTTAATATAAAATAGTTGCATGAGAGTGAGACACACAAAACACAAGTAAAAATATAAAGAAACTAATATGTCTAGTGTTTACTAAACTCGTGCTCGCCGATATTTTCATTGCACTGCATTATCTCAAGTTCACAACCGACTTTTCAAGAATTCAATCCATCTATTGTTTGAAGAGTTTCTACGTAGAAGAAATGCACAAAAAAAATGTAATAAGTGGGAGTTGTATGCTTGTTCAGTTTACTGCCTCTCTTTTTCTTATATCTGAATTTGGGATTGTGATAGGTAAACATAAGTCAAAAAAGTTGTAGCTATTAGCTACTCTTCTTAGGAATACAAGAAGAATGATTGATCTTTTGTGCCTAATTATATGCTAATATTGACTAAACAACTAACACATAGCCTTTAAGAGTAACATTTAAGCAATTAGAGGGATCATATATACATTTATTTCTGAAGTTTTATTTTACACAATATCAAGAGGATTTAATTTTTTATGAAGCACAGGTGGGAGCCACGGCTCCGACTAGCCCCTGCTGTCTCCGTCCGTGCTGTCTCCATCCGTGCGGATGACTTGGTGTGGTGATTGATAGGATAGGTTAACTTATAATAGACTGGAGATAAGGCTGAGGGCCACAATAATTGAGCTGAGAAGAAGGTGACTTTTCTGTCTCTTTGCATACTCTTCTTGAGTGCGTCGTGAATGCAGACGTGGTGTGCAGTTTGTGGGTTCTGAATGCTTCGAATCTGCCTGTTTTCTTTGAGAGAAAGCAACTTGATCATCACAGGTTCCAAGTCGTCGCACAAGCGATTTAAATATACATATTGGTCGAATTCGTTATCTTTGCTCTCCTCTGCATCACAGTGTTCGTGAAAAGTATCACTGCTCAGCAGCTGTTCTATAAGCTAGGTGTTATTGTTGCAATCATGTTTTTTACATCACTAATCCGTTAATATTGCTTCTGGTACCCTCTCAGAAATAAAAATTGCTTCTGATACTCTAGCAGTCTAGCACAAGATATGGGGAATATCGATGTGATGAATCCTCCCTTCTCCTAAATATCAGTGGTATCATAGATGTTTAGTCTTATCTCCACAGCTCCACTCAATATGTCACTTCATTTTCTGAGGCCAAAAAAAAATGGCAGATCTTTTTTTATATAATAAGTGGATCCCACATAGTCTGCATGTGTCCATAAAAAAAATGGGTCCATCCAAAACAAGCAAAAATATCATCATATTGAACCTTTGCCGAGCAAATGCGGCCCGTAAACTAGCCGATGACACATCAGAGGGAAGATAATTTTTAGGCCTTTTAGGTAGTTGCACTGCTATTGATCACGCCATCGTAGGCTCACCGATATGCTCCTCTATTTTTTAGAGTAGAGATATATATATATGCATATGCTCAACAGCGCCTGTAATAGGGAAAGGCCATGCTCGTTGGCGCAAAGATGGAGATTTTCAAGAAGCGTCCTGTCATCTCCTTCACTGATGACGATGACCACCAGCCTCGCCATCGCATCCTTCCGCTGCCGATGCCAGTCTGGCAACTACACATGACCCGAAGCAAGGTGCCAGCAAATGGAAAGAGATAATTGAACTGAGCATCCAATTATGTATGTGTTGGGCTTGATAAGAGTTAAGTAAGAGACACGGTTTGTTACTCTTGGTATTTGCTGATACCTAGACGGTGTAAGATCGTGGTCCGGTGATCTTCTCAAGAAGTTTGTGAGAAGACCCACGTGTTGTGAGTGGTTTGACGCCGCCATCTCCGAAGACAGAAAGAGCAACCCTGAGTGCATCGAGATGTTGATTCAAGTTATGAGGGTTTACCTTAGCGTGGATTAGGGGAGACCGGTAAATCTCTGAACACTATAGTAAAATATCCTTGTTCTATTGTGGCTTGCTCTCTTATGATTTACTTTATACAATTTATATTCATAGAATTAAATTGATTGTACGTCAAACTAGGATTATAAACCTTGACTTAGACTTAGATGTTGGTGCACTTAAGAGAAACTACAATATTTATGTTTTAATTATGCAAAATCGAATTGATTTTCGCTTCCACATTAGAAATTGATTTTAGCCTTAGAGAGTTTCGGAGAAAAAAACTGTTCACCTGCTCTAGTCATCCTCTTCGGCCTTACAACGATGAATGATGGCAGATCCGGAGAGGACGAAGGATGATGGGGAGGCTTCGGCTTCCGACGGTGAGGCAGACTCTCGGGCGACGGTGAACATGCGCACACCAGCAACCAGAACACCCGATGGCGAGGAGGGCGACGCATGGACCACCACCAACCACAGCGGCCAACCCCACAGCGAGGCAACCCGGCCAGATCCGGAGGAGATGCGCCTGCCCAGCGCACACAACACCCGCACCACGCCGCCCACACCCGGCGGTGAGGAAGACTCCCGGGCGACGGCGAGCAATAGCGGCTCTAGAGAGGAAGAAAGGAGACGGGGGGCTTCAGATCCGTTGGGGTCACAGGCCAGGGACGACAAGGTCCGGTGGCCAGCGACGGAGGCTTGCCCTCCTCCACGGGTGCACCGGAGGTGGCCCTCACCTTCGGTGCCAGCGAATGACAGCAGAGCGGGGACCCAACACCAGAGAAGAACAGATTTAGATCACAAGGAGGGAGAGGGGGGGGGGGGGTTAGGAAAGGAGGAGGAGAGGGAGTAAGCCCTGCCGCCGTTGCGGACGTCATCGCAGCGGCGACGGCGAGGTGGGTACGAGGAGGGGGTCGGGACTCCGGGTGCACGGGCGAGGGATAATTGGTGTGACTGTGAAAATAGATTGGTTTGGGTTTGATCTGTCGCACCTCAATCGTAGGCTACAGTTTCATATTTTTACTTATATACAGATTACATAAAAAGTCGGTAGATTACATAGGAAGCAAACTCAAAGAGATTACAAGAGGTTTCAGTCGGTACAACAACTTCTATATCTATTCATATACGTGCCGGATGAGGAATAGCACTCGTGCCGGTCATGTTACAAAGCTTATCTCTAACAAACCCCCTTGATCACAAGTTCACAACCCGGTTCTACCAGATTGAGATTGTGTCACAAACGCTGGAAGTCTTGTCTTGCTAGCGCCTTTGTAAATACACCTGCAACTTGGTCAGCTAAGGAAATGAACTTGAATTCCAAAGATTTTCCCACCACCATTTCACGAACAAAGTGAAATTCCACTTCTATGTGTTTGGTACGAACATGAAAAAATGGACTAGCTGAGAGATAAGTTGCACCTATGTTGTCGCACCATAAAACTGGAGCTCGAGACCGATAAATTCCCTGTTCTTTCAACAATGATTGTAACCAAATCAGTTTTGTTGTAGCATTGACAGGTGCCTTGTATTCCACCTTCGTACTGGAGCGCGGTACCGTAGGCTGCTTGTGCGAGCTCCATGAGACGAGATTGGGAACACAATAGATCGCAAAACCTCTAGTAGACCATCGATCATCAATGGAACCACCCCAATCTGCATCAGAGAACATACTGAGCACATTTGTACTGGAACGTTGTATGAGCAAACATGTTGTGTGCGACACTTTCAGATACCCAAGAATCCTCTTAATAACCCCCAATGGATGTTAGTCAGCGCTTGTAAGAACTGACGGACTTTGTTCACAGAGAATGCAATGTTAGAACGTGTTAAGAGTCAAATACTGAAGGGCACCAATTGTACTCCGATAAAGAAACACACAATCCCCACTGAGTGGATTTCCATAAGCCCGAGATAGCTTCTCGGAATTCGCCATAGGAGTATCAATAGGCTTGCAATATTCCATCTTCGTCTTTGTCAAAAGATCAGTAATATATTTCCTTTGAGTCAGAAGAAGTCCATCAGTTCTACGTGTAGCCCCAATGCCCAAGAAGAACTACAATGGTCCAAAATCCTTGGCCGCAAATCACCAGATAACTATTGAATTGACCCATCTGTGGCAGAAGCTTGCGAACCAGCAATAATAATATCATCTACGTAGAGACAAGAACATACACTGTAAGCTCATGGCACTGAAGAATAAACAGGGAAGTATCTGCTCTTGAGAAAACAAACCCGAGATCACATAGCTTCTTGCTTAACCGTGCGTTCCATGCACGCGATGCCTGCTTAAGACCGTAGATTGCTTTTTCAAGCTTACAAAGATAATCTGGATGCAGTTTATCTTCATATCTTGGAGGCTGCTGCATGTAAACTTCTTCTTGAAGTAGACCATGAAGGAAAGCATTTTGAATATCAATCTGTCGCAAGTGCCAATCTTGAGAAACTGCAAGAGAGAGAATGAACCGTACCATCGTGGGTTTAACAACTGAACTGAAAGTATCGGCATAATCGATCCCGTAGCGCTTCTTAAAACCCTTAGCTACTAAGCGAGTTTTGTACCTGTCGATTGTACCATCAGACTTTTGTTTCACCTTGAACACCCATTTGCATCCAATGATATTTTGCCGATTGTGACGTGGAACAAGCCTCCATGTGTTGTTCTGGAGCAGTGCATTATACTCTGTCCATTGCTTCTTTCCGTTGCGGTTGATCAACAGTATCAACATGCGACTGCGGTTCAATTATGTTTGAAACGGACACAAAGAAAAATCTCTTGTTCAAAGGGTACCTAACTGTTCCATCTTTATATTGTTTTGGCTGAACAATATTGTCACGTAGTCTAGTTCTCACGTGATACTCGGTGTTGGCTCCGGCTGTACCAGCTGCACAGTCCATGTCTGCACTGCCAAGTGCTCCGGTTGCATCGACCACACCATGTGAAAATAGATTGGTTTGGGTTTGATCTGCCGCACCTCAATCGTAGGCTACGTCTCATATCTATGTGAGCATTAATCTAAGTCTAAGCAACATTAACCCTAAGCTTATTGAAGAACACCTAGTCTAATTATTATAGCGGAAGCGTGATTACATACCCGAACCTGAAGAAGCCATTGGAGTTGTAGATCTGTTGATGTAGAAGTGTGCGGAGCCGGGGACGATGGTGCGGACGAGGCCGACGGTGACGGCGGCTTGAGGGTGATGACGGCCTTCGCCACGGGTCTCGCCCACCTCTGCTCAAAAGAGATCGGATCTGTTGGATTTAGATAGCCTAGAACAACTTGTGTCAATAGGCCTCGCCAAGTCCCTTAGTTTCTATATAGGGCTGGTGGCGGGACCGAAACCAATAAGTCGGTTGAGTCCCCGATCGTATGCCATGAGCGGGCGTAACCCCGTGAATCTCGGAGGTGGTTAGCCGAGATCAACCCAACATTCTCCCTTTGATCGTAAGGCTAACATCATAAGCCCATTCTCAATAAAACAGCATACCAAGGTAATGCGTTGCATGACCAATGAAGTGCCATACAACCACGGTACCTATAGTGTACTATCCCATCTTGAAATGGATATTCATTATACTTTATGGGAGTTGGTTTGCTTTAAGGTCCTTTTTATCCAGAATCAGAGGCTTTCCAATAAACCCATGCCGGCAACATGATCACGAAAGATATTGGGTGGTAAGCCTTTAGTAAGCGGATCCGCAAGCATTGACTTAGTACTAATATGCTTGATACTAATGGTTTGATCCTCGATTCGCTCTTTCACAACATGGTACTTAATGTCAATGTGTTTGGCAAGACCACTTGACTTGTTGTTACTCAGATAAAAGATCGGGTTCATTATCGCAAAGATAAGGTGAGTGGTTTAGAGATGTCGTCTACCACTCTAAGTCTCGGATAAAGTTCTTAAGCCATACAATGCCTTGTAGCCTCATAACATGCCACAAACTCAGCTTGCATCGTTGAAGATGCCGTAAGGGTTTGTTTCGAGCTTTTCCACGAGATAGCTCCTCACGAGTGTGAAGATATAACCCGACGTGGATTTCTTAGTATCAACACATCCCGCAAAAATCAATCAATAACCAACAACCTCAAGGTTGTCGAATTTTATATGTGAGCATGAAATGCTTAGTAGCTTGCATATAGCGCAAGACTTTCTTAACGGCTTTCCAATGGTCCGATCCTCGATTTGACTGATATCCGCCAAGCATCCCTGCTATAAAAGCTAAATCGTGGTGCGTACATACTTGAGCATACATAATGCTTCCGACAAATAGAAGCATAAGGAACCGACTTCATCTCGATCGGCTTATATTGGTTCCTTGGACACCGAAATGTCCCAAACTTATCGCCTTAACAATAGGAGCAAAGTAGCCGAGCACTTATGCATATTATATCTCTTTAGTACTCACAATGTATGCCTTCGAGATAAACCTAATACTCCTTTGGACCTATCTCGGTGAATTTCAATGCCAAGAACGTAAGAGGCATCACCAAGATCCTTCATATCAAAATTAAATGAAAGAAATCTCTTGGTCTCATAAAGCATATCTTTATCATTGCTAGCCAATAAGATGTCATCCACATAAAGAACTAAGATGGTGAATTTACTCCCTTGAACTTAACATATATGCGCTTATCAACTTCATTTTCCTTAAACCCAAAATTCCTTATGACCTTATCGAATTTGAGGTACCATTGTCTTGACGCTTGCTTTAAGCCATAAATTGATTTCTTAAGTCGACATCCCATATGCTCCTTGCCTTCCACGACAAAACCTTCCGGTTGAGCCATGAAAACGCTTTTCTTGCAAGTCGCCATTAAGGAATGCCGTCTTAACATCCATCCGATGTAGCTCTAAATCATAATGAGCTACAAGTGCCATAACAATTCAATGAATCTTTAGTTGAGACAGAGAAAATGTGTCATTATAGTCAATCCTCTCTTTGTGAGAAGCCTTTTGCTACAAGCCTTGCTTTGAACCTTTCGATATTTCCTTAGAGTCATGCTTGGTTTTGTAGACCCATTTACAATTTCATCGCTTTTGACTCACAGAATTTCTACTAAGTCCCATACATCATTAGTGCTCATAGACTTTAGTTCATCCTTCATGGCATCAAGCCACTTAGAAGAATGTTCACTTATCATGGCCTCCTTATAAGAGGTGGGATCTTCTACCTTCCCTATATCATTAATATCCTCATTCATATAAACAACATAATCGTTTGGGATGGCAAATCTTCTCTCCCACCGTGATCTTCTAATAGGTTCAACAACCTATTGCAGGGACCGGCCGAGGCTCATCATTAGGTACGATATTAGGAATTTCAGAGACCTCAACAAAGGTGCGACAACAAGATTCTCAGATCGAGGTGCAACCACCGAGGCACAGAATAAAGATCTCTCGGATAAGCGGTGAAGGAACACAAACCCGCTTCTCTTCAAGATCTATTTTCCGGCTCCGTGTCCTCGCTATTCTCTAAGAACACGCAGGTCTTGTTTCTACAAACTTAGTTATCCTATCAGACAAGAAAATCGATACCCTTTGGATCTTTCAGGTACCCAATAAAATGGCAACTTATCGTCTTAGGATCTAATTTCCCAATATGTGGATTAAATATCTTAGCTTCAAAGACGACAACCCCACACTCGTAAATATTTCAAACTTGGTTTCCTCCCATCCATAATTCATAAGGTGTCTTAGGTAATCGATTTCGGGAACCCGATTAAGAATATGTGCGTCCGTCTTTAGTGCTTCCATCCACAAACCAGCTTTGCAAAGTAGAATAGCTAAGCATGCTCCGCACCATATCCATAAGTGTACGGCTATACCGCCACCTACTCCCATTCTCCGAGGTTCACCGTGTAGAATATCGGGCAACAATACCATTTTCCAAGGAACTTAGCGAAATGGTCGAATTTGCCCATAAGGGCATGTCTCCGTAATATTCTCCTCACGGTCCGATCTTACCACTTTAATTTTAGGTTGTGCTGATTTTCAACTTCAAATTTTAAATATTTTGAATTTATCAAGCGACTCAGATCGGTCTTTAATGGGAAAGATATAACCATAACGGAGAAATCATCATGAATGTGATGAAGGAATCAAAACCATCCACCGATGTCACAGAAAAGGACCACAAATATCGTATGAATTAATTCTAATAGTCCTGCGTCATGAGTGGCTCCCTTCTTTATTTGCTTTACATATTTTCCTTTAATGCAATCAATGCAATGGTCCGAGTTAGAGAAATCTAATGGGTAGAGAATGTCTTCCTTAATGTGACGCCCATTTCCCCTCAAATGTGGCCTAAACGACAAGCGCTACGCCAAGAAGTCTCATCATTATTTTTACGCTTAGCATCACACACATTCAAAGATATATGAGATTCATTAAGGAAAGATATAGAGCTTGTCTTGTCTAAAAGCAAGACCAACATTATTTGAATTAAATGCAATAATGCACTTATTGTTACCAAAATTACATTTAAAACCATCATCGTCCAATAAAGAAATCAAATCAAATTCCTCCTTATGGAAGGAACATAGACTACATTATTAAGACGAAGTATGAAGCCGCTTATCTAAAACTAATGAAACAGATCCAACTCGATTCAACTTCACTTTTTTTCCATCCGCGACTCTAAGACTTCGCCCCCTTTCTTAGTGTTCTCGCAGATGGAATCCTCAGAAGAGTTGGTAACATGCACAGCTTGCACCTGAGTCAATCCACCAAGACTTAAGGGAGAAATCAAGATAAAGAGTTTCATCAATAAATGTTATTGTATCATTACCCTTTTTGCAGCCACTTCGAAAACCGACACAATCCTTCCGAAAATGCCCCGATCGCTATGTATGACATTCATCCCTTTATGTTCCAAATAGAGCAACATGGGGCTTAGGTGTATTGTGCACCTTAGGCCCCGACTTATCTCAATTAGGGAGTAATGCAATTTTTTCTTGGATTTGAAGTCCCCGAGAACTTCCTTTTGTTAGGACCGCCAACTTGATTCACAAGATCTTTCTTTTCGGTCCTTATTCTTTCTTCCTCCTCGACACACATGGCGATAAAATCGCCATCCTCCACTTATCTTTCTCGAGTATTGTAATTTATCTTAAAAGCAAGTAGTCGTAGGAAGAGAGGTCATAATAAAATGGACTAGGAAACCATTCGATATCTCCATGTCCATGCCCTTGAGTTTTCCACCATATCACCATCATCATGATATGCTCTCTTATGCTATCGACCCGTCTATACTTAGTGGTTAAGAGCCTCGGATTAAAGTACTAGCATAGACTTTAGTGGAGCCTCCGAATTTCTCCTCAACTGCCTGTACTTTTAGCATTTTTAACTGGATTGCTCCCCGATTCCAACCGAGATAGAGGTCTTCATTATCATTAGTGACAAAGGTTAGACCGCTCCCATTTTTCAAAGATTAGTGTCATAAGTTTTTTCTCATCGTAATTTTCCTCACCGCTTGGGGAATGGGAGGAGTCACCCTTAACGCATAGTCAAGGTCTAAAACTCCAAGAACAATCGAAATTCTTTCTTTCCAAGCGGAAAAATTGCTTCCCGTAAGTCGCTCAATGTTGTCAATTGTGGCGCAACATTTGAAGCGTTTATTGCTGCAAAAATTTAAAATAACATAAAGATATATTGCATGCAATTAACCCTACGTTGGTTTGATTAACAACATGCAAAACTACGCTTCTAATCCATATCACCGCTAGCGTAACATGGAAAAAGAACTTAACAATTTTAATACGGCGACACATGATTATAAACAACGTTGGTCGAATATAATCATATGCATACATAATGCCAAAATAAAACATAACAAAAATCTCTAATTAAAATATCCCATTGGTTCAATTTAATTAGAGACCAAACATCGTATAATACATCGCTATTTTGAGCAACTTAAACATTAATTAAAGACAATGCACAAAATAAACACAATCACCGGCCAAGTTATCGCATCGCCCGCCTTTTTCAACGATGGCTCATAATAGGCTTAACTCTCGATCTAATGACCATCGTTGGATCTTATCGGACGGCGGATGGAAACCGAGGAAATAAAAATCCCAAAACCCTAACCCTAACCTCATTCCTCTTTTCTTCTCCGAAAAAATCCAAGGTGGCAACAGAGGCGGCGCTTGAGGCGCCACATGAAGAGCGCGAATTGCTTTGACGACGCAAAGAAAGCGCGAGAGAGCTGAGCGGCGGCGACGCTGTGAGCATCACGCATGGGCACAGAAATTGAGGTCCGGGCTACTGAGGCCCGAGGCACAAGGCATGAGGTTTCAAAATCCCCAAAACGAAGCATCCGCTCGATTTGGGTGTGATTGGGGTTTTGATTTGGGGACTTCGTTAGGGATTTTATGAAATTTCTTGATTCCTCCTTCTAAGTGTCAATCCAAAGTCTAATCATGTAATACGGCACAACAAGTTCGGTTGGGGACTAATTTGGGTTCAACATGAGTCTAGGGTTGCTCGATACCAAACGTGAGCATTAATCTAAGTCTAAGCAACATTAACCCTAAGCTCATTGAAGAACACCTAGTCTAATCATTATAGCGAAGCGTGATTATATACCCGAACTCAAGAAGCCATTGAGTTGTAGATCTGTTGATGTAGAAGTGCGCGAGCCGGGACGATGGCGCGGACGAGGTCGACGGTGATCGGCGGCTTGAGGGTGATGACGGCCTTTGCCACTCGGTCTTCGCCCACCTCTGCTCAAAAGAGATCGGATCTGTGTTGGATTTAGGTAGCCTAGAACAACTTGTGTCAATAGGCCCGCCAAATCCCTTAGTTTCTATATAGCTATGGGTGGTCGGACCAAACCAATAGTCGGTTATGCCCCGATCGTATGCGAATAGGCATAACCCCGTGAATCTCGGAGGTGATTAGCCGAGATCAACCCAACAATGTATACTCATGTACATAGGAAGCAAACTCAAAGAGATTACAAGAGATTTCAGTGGGTTATATCTATTCACATACGTGTCCGGATGAGGAATAGTAGTCGTGCTGGTCACATTACAAAGCTTATCTCTAACGGTGACGAATTCAATGGAGAAACTGGTCAAAGCTAAAATTAAATGCGATTGAGGCTCCAACCTAGTTCCATGGGCCGCCAGGCATCTGCACTTTAGCTTATAAGGGTATGTACAATGCAAAATGATTATACGTGGGTGTTTAAAGAGAGATAATATAGCCACCTCATCAAACACTCATGTAAAATATGTTCCTCCAATATAAACATCTTTCTGGTAGGAGCTTAGATGTTGTATTGTCTATTAATGAGATATAGTTATAACCATAACCACCCATGAAGCACCGTTGCCTACGTAACCATTGATACTACAATACAAGCTCCTTATCTGTCTTAGGGGTAAGAAAAGCAGTTTTTGGTTGCTAAGTATCTCTCTGAACACCTGCAATGTACATTATTTAACTTGAACGAGAACATACTTAACAACACCAGAGTGAAAATTTATGAACAGAAAACCCTTAGCTTCCTGGAACATAGTACCTGTTCTGCTAGATATATTCGCCCAAACAATTTTTCGTAGAACTCAAATAGGATTGCAGAGAAACGATTAGTGTAGCCAGTCGGAAAGAAAAGGGACAGATAATCCATGGGCTATGTTTTCTAAAATGAACCATTGGGTTATCGTTAATTAACACCAGTGCGGCCCAACCGGCCAACGGTCGAAGCACAGCCCATTTATGTTGTCAGACTACATGAATACATGTTCCATATAGGTCATCAGATTTTCGTACGAAGAGCAGCGGCATCTTATAATAGGCCATGGTTCATTGCCTTACCACCCTCGGTTTCGCTCCCGGCTTCCTGCCGGGCAAAAGTATGATGACGCGGTGCCTGCACCGCTCCCGTAAAAATATCTCAAACACCGTGTGCCTGGCTGCCTGCAAGGCTGCAATCGTTTTATCGTTGGTTTAGTGGCGAGCATGCAAAAACTCTTCGTGCGGCGTCGGCGTCGCTTCATCACGAGAAGAGATCGCGATCCGAAGTCAAAAGTGTCATCCATCCATCCATCCGTGTGGTTCGGTCGGTCGCTCAGGTGTGCTGGAAAGTAGTGGGCGAGGAAATTCCTGGGGCCTGGGCTATCGCCTCATCACATTAGCAGCTGGGCATCGCAGCTTTTAGCCTGTTACAGCTCACGGAAATCTTAATCGCCTCAAGGAACAACCGTTCTTAATTCTGTTTTGTCAGGTGGTAACATGGTTTGGGGAATAAAGGGCTCGTTCTGCGATCTCGCGCACGATGTTTTTGTCGTCCTTATTTATCACTAGACATTACGCGTGGCTGCAGCAGTTTGTTTTGTTGCTGAGATCCGGCAGTCGGTGCAAACACCGTCTCCGTCAGGCAGCAGTACACGCACAGCACACCTGGAACCATGAGTTACACGAGGACACATCTTGGTTGTTAAACGAACAGAACACACTCGCTTGTTGGAGCTCAGTTGATCTCAGTGGCTGAACGAACGAGAAAGTTTTGCGTTCGGATGTTCATTATTTGATTGGTCAGCGACCGATTCTTGCTTGCAACAAATAAGATGTACTTTACGGAACACCAAAACTTCAAGTCGGATCGTACCTTCACTTCACATCGATTAGTACTATTATTTTTCAAAGAGAAACACTACAAAACGCTATAATATTTTTTCTCAATCCGACGGTACAAGAAATCCATATCCGATCAAACCATATGTCTTGCTCACAACCGTCTCATTTCAAGGCATGAAGCCACTTCATCAACCTTATCGCTTCCTCGACTCCAACCACGTTGCATTCATCTCCTTCCGAGAATCATCTCTCTCGTGAATCACTCAATCCCAATCCACGCTGGTTGAATTGCCGCCGGCTAATGTGTATTTACGCCATCCCACATTAGGGCGGATGAGGGCAAAGGGCACGGACACGCGTCGTCGTGGGAAGGTGAGGAGGCGCGGCGCGGAGCAGGCGCCATGGCGGAGCCAGCGAGTGGACGCGACGGCGTTGGGTAGCCTACATGTTGTCGGGTCGCTACCTCGGTTTTCGTGTTCACAGACGCTGCGGATAACGCGTTCGCCGCAAGCGTTGTCACTGCCAATCTGACGACACCCATCGTTGTAGGCGAGAAAGCCAACGGCCGCGACATCCCAGCACGCGCGGAGCTGTGGCAGCGAGCAATCACATGGCCACAGTGAGCACGTCGGGATTTTTTTACTCTTGTTTGATTTTTTATGAAACTTCTTAAAACTTTTTTTCTGGAATTTATTGAAACTTGAGTTCCAAAATCTGAAACTTCTTGAAACTTGAGTTCCAAAATCCAAACTTGTTAAAACATGTTGAAACTTGCTGAAACTTCTTGAAACATTTCTGTCTGAAACTTGATTTCCAAAATCCGAAACTTGTTGAAACTTTTATGTCCGCAACTTGTTGAAAACTTGAGTTCCAAAATCCGAAACTTCTTGAAATATGTTGAAACTAGCTAAAACTTCTTGACACTTTTTTTGTCTGAAACTTTCTTAAAATCTTCTGTAAACTTCTAGAAATACACGAAACTCACTGAAACCTGAAGTTTCTAAAATGTTTTAACAAGAATTTTTGAAATTTAATGAAACTTTTTGAAACTATTTTTGCTAAAACTTATTGATACTTGGGTTTGAAACTTTCTTGTAATCTTTTAGAAACTTCTATAAATCTGAAATACATTAAAACCTAGTCGAAACTTCAAACTCAAAATCTGGAACTTTTAAACAACCGAAACTCTACAAAACTACATAAAAGTATTATACCATTGGAAATGCATTCCATCGGTACAGCGTGGGTTAGCAGTCCACAGTAGACCGATATTAGCGCGTGTGATTGTTCTTTAGACGTCACTATTAATCTATTATATTAATATGGAAAACAAGATATTGCTTCCACGGTTGATGAGGAATGTCTCTCTAAAATAAGGGTCTACGAGGAACATATACAGAACGCAATATATTTTGCCGCACAGATTCCTGCCACGTACGTGGCAAATCAAGGCAACAAATGTTGTTGCAGGTTATTGATAACCCCATTAATGGATTTCTTCGGTGTTACGTGACACTCAACCTAAATATATAGCACGTAATATCGATACTATATAACACTTGTTATACGTGCATCTAGACCCGGCCGGTGCCGTAGGAAAATTTTCTGTTTTCTAACTGTGTTCCTAGGAACTGAGTCTAGTTCAGGTTGGGGAAGGTGTGGATGTCCATCCCCACCACCTGGTTTTAATCTTTTCTGCATTTAATTTGGACGCTTATTTAGTATGTGATATCCTTAATGCAGACAGAGATCGAAGTTGTTACTTCCTTTCTTAAAAAAAAAAAAACTGTGTTCCTTAATCTAGAAGTTACGGTGGGAAATTATTTATACCCAGTGTTAGCCCCGTTTGGGTGCCGGGTTAATTTAAGCCCAATACTGTTTGACTGGACTGCCAAACTTGCGTTAGTTTATTGCGGCAAGGAACACAGACGTTGGTGTGCTGTTGTTAATAGAGTCGTACTCGTACTGTCGTACAGGGTTGATTGAGACAGTCCAGCAGAAGAAGAATACTGTAGTGTTCTATCGCACCAATATCATCGCCCGTGCTATTTATTTTAGAAGGTCATGTCGTTTAGCTATCTGCATTTGTAATTTACTTTTTCCGCTCTTGAACTCACGAGGTTGTATCGCTTAACTCCTTAAACTTACATTTACTTTCTTAAGACTTTCGAACTTACGAGATCGCACTCACTTAACTCTCGAACTTACGCCGTCAAGTTCGTTAGATGATATACCACGATTTCGCTTCTAAGTCTAGTGGACAAAATGGATTCTTCGCATTGAATGCATTTCTCTCTCATTGTCGACTCAGGAGGGCAAGATCGAGAGCGGCAAGAAGTCGTGATGGTGGTGTTCGACGAAGACACGAGCACAAGGCTTTCGCTTCAATAACTGCTTTTTATCCGCGTGAGGTGACAGAGATAATAAACACGGTTAGAACGGGTGGCGACGAGTCCCCGGACTCGGAGGGGACGAAATCGCCAAGATTGCATCCGATTTAACTTCGCTTCAATACAAGTTCAAGATTAAGCCAAGACAACTCGCAAGTTCAGTCTTGAGAAAGTGAAATACAAGTTCAGAATCTAAATGATACAATCTCGCAAGTTCAGAGACCGAAAAAGTAAAATACAAGTTCAGAAAACTAAACAGCAAAACCTCGCGTGTTAGTACTATAGACACCTCAGATTATTTTAGGACCTCGAGTTGTGACTTGTGAGGTTAAGAAAGGGTATAATAGAAAAGAAATGAAACCGCAAGCTCGTAACATTAGCACGAAATCTCCAAACAATTACAGTTCGGTGACCACAAGAAACTAATTCAGGTCCAGCAAAAAATGCAGAAAATCAGACTACTGAAGCTTGCATCATTGCAGGTTACAGTGTAGCTCGCCTGTTTGGCGAAGAAAAGAAAAAGACGTCGACTGCGTGGAAGAATCGGGAGCGAAATGACATGGAAATGGAACCAGCCGGTGCCGGAGACTGGAGTAGTAGCTGTATCCGTTCAGTATTTGAACAAGTAAGCGAGCGCACGTTGAACCCGTCGTCCCGGTGGCATATCTCGCGAAAAGGCAGTAAAGGAGCACCGGAGGGCCCAGCGTCAGGCTGCCGATTGCCGGCAAGGCCGACGAGGCCCACTGACTAAAACCACAGCAGCACTCGCCGTTCCGGTTTGAGAAATTTTAGGCATATTCTACTAATATTATATGATGGTAGTATAAATTGAATTTGATTCTTGATTTTAAGGGTATAAAATATTTGTATTTATAATTTTTTGAGTATATTATGGATTTTTTAACTATAATTAAGAGTATTACTCTTGTGTCATATGATCTTCACATAATCCATTATAATTCTACCCTCTCAAGATTATACAATTTATACTATCGATGAAGATAACTAAATCAAACTAATCTGAACCATTAAATAAAAAAATAGATGAACTATATTAAATTAATTGTATGGTAAAAAACTCCCTGGTAAACCATTCCCATCTCCTCGCTCACCTCTCGCTCTCCACGGACGGAACGGAGGACAAAGAAAATAAAAAGAGCAGCTTAGAAACCCACGCTCCCGGCGCCTCCAATCCTTACTCACTGGCCACGTCCCATCGATCGAGCCGCCTCGTTCCGATCGGCGGCTTAGGAACCCACGCTCCCGGCGCCTCCAATCCTGCCCACTGCCCACGTCCCATCGATCGCGCCGCCTCGTTCTGATCGGCGGTTCGTTAGTGGCGGATTTTCGGGCGCGGCCTTGGCAGCTCGGCGGCGTCGCAAAAGCGCAAAAGGATCGTCCCAATTTAAGTTCGGTTCCGGGTGATTCAAGCCGGCCAGCCTCCTCCTGCTTGTAAGGGCTCAGGCTTCTGGTTCTGCTTCTGTTGCCTTTTGAGTTAGTCTTTGGTGAGCAGAGCAGAGGGGGCGGGCGGGATGGGGGAGGTGGTGAAGGCGATGCTGACGAAGCCGATCCAGCTCGCGGACCAGGTGGCAAAGCAGGCGGGCTCAGGTCAGTGCTTCCGGCCGGAGTGCATGGACCTGCGCTCGCGCGCCGAGAAGCTCGCGGCGCTGCTGCGGCAGGCGGCGCGGGCCGAGCTGTACGAGCGCCCCGCCGCGCGCATCATGGCCGACACCGTGAAGGCGCTGAACAAGGCCGACGGGATGGCCGACAGGTGCTTCCAGAGCCACTCCCGCCTCCGCCGCTTCTTCACGCTCAATCCCGTGTCAGGGCTCCCGCGCATCCTTGCGCTGCTCGACACCGCGCTCGAGGACGTCGCCTGGCTGCTCCGCATCTCGTCCCCGAGCACCGATGCCGACGCGGACGACGACGAGCTGCGCGGCCTCCCCAACATCGCCCAGAACGAGCCTATACTGTTCCTGATCTGGGACCACATCGCGCGGCTCCACACCGGCAGCCTCGCCGTCCGGGCGGACTTGGCTGCCAACCTCTCCTCCTCGCCCGCGACAACCCCCACTTCGCCAAGCTCATCATCGAGGAGGATGGCGTCGCACCTCTCGTCAAGCTGCTCAAGGAAGGCACCGATGACGGGCAGGAGGCCGCAGCCACGGCGCTCGGGCTTCTAGGCCGCGACGAGGAGAGCGTCGACAAGCTTCTCCACTCCGGGGTGTGCTCCGTCTTCGCCGCAGCGTTGAAGGAGCCGCCGATGCGCGTGCAGGCTGCCGTCGCCGAGGCCATCGCGTCGCTCGCGCACCACAACCAGAAATGCCAGGACTTGTTCGCGCAGAACAACGCCGTCCGACACCTCGTCAGCCACCTCTCCTCTGGAACCATCCAAGAGCACAGCAGGTACTCTATTGGTGGTAGCAGCTCGAGGAACACCACCTGCCGGTGCCTATGACGTCGCTTCACTCTGTTGTGCTTGCCAAAACGCTCAGCATGCGCCAAGGCGGCTCTGGTTCCCTGCAAATGGGCTGCCGAACGCATCGGAAGCTTTGAATGGCCAAAACCAAGAACGACAGAATCAGATGCAATCCGTGATGGTCGAAAATACGACGACGAACGGGGTCAAGGCGCCACCCGGTAGGTCCCAACTGAGCTCAAGCGGTTCGAGCGGCCGAGGAACGCGCGAGGCCGAGGACCCGCCCACCAAGGCCCGCATGAAGGCCATGGCGGCGAAGGCTCTGTGGAAGCTTGCCCGCGGCCATGTGGGAGTCTGCAAAAGCATCACAGAGTCTCGCGCGCTCCTCTGCTTCGCCAGGCTCCTCGAGAAGGGCGACGGCGGTGCGGGCACCCATCTGCAGTTCTACTCCGCAATGGCGATCATGGAGATCACCCGTGTCGCTGAACACAACCTCGCGCTGCGACAGTCCGCGTTCAAGCCCAGCTCCCTGGTAGCCAAGGCCGTCGTGGAGCAGCTCCTCAGCATTGTGAGCAAGGGAGACTACGATGACTTGCTCCTCCCATGCATCACTTCCCTCGGCTGCTTATCGCGCACGTTCACTGCAAGCGAGACCCGTGTGATTGGCCCGCTAGTGCAGTTGCTCGACGACCGCGAGCTCCCGGTCACCAAGGAGGCCGTGGTCTCGCTCACCAAGTTCGCGTGCAGAGAGAACCACCTACACGTAAACCACTGCAAGGCCATTGTTGATGACGGCGGGGCACGGCACCTTGTTCAGCTCGTGTACCTTGGGGACCAGCTGCAGATTGAGGCGCTCATATTGCTCTGCTACATTGCGCTGCATATCCCGGAGAGCGAGGAGCTTGCGCAGGCTGGAGTGCTCGCCGTGCTCCTGTGGGCGTCGAAGCAGGTGCACATGGTGCAGGACTCGCGCGTCGTGGAACTGCTGCCGGAGGCCAAGGCTCGGTTGGATCTCTTCCAGTCCAGGGATCTAGGTGATGATGCCAGTGGCAGCAGTCACCGGAGGAGTAGAGTTAGTTCTTGCTGCACTATAATATTAGAGTAGATTTATGTCGACTGTTCTTTGTTAGTTCCAATTTCCAATTGTATTCTTGGTAGAGTGTACACATCATGGTTCTGTTTGTTTAAAAGAAAATGATGAATGTAGTAGTGACTTGTCCTTGAGTCATTCATGTAGATAATTTTTGTATGTTTAAAACTGGAAACAAAAAAGAAAAATGTTTGTTCATATGCAATATGCAATGAAATCTAGTCAGTTTGTTAGGTACCGATGGTTCTGTTTTTTTATAGCTTTCAGCCATAGAGAGTTAAAGACATATTGACTTGATTTTAGTTGCGCCTTGAGTCACCTCTATTCCTAACTTTAGTCATTTTGTGCATTAGAAATCTAGAATCGTCTTCGATTGTCTCTTTAAGTATTGTAGGGCAATGAAACTTCTAGCGAAGCTAAATTATGCTTGTAAATGCTTCACTTGTTGTTCAATGTTTTATGACTTTGAATAAGAGTAGATCTCTTGGGGCTACAAGAAGCATACAGCAACATGAAAGCTTTATTTAGGTTCATTGTTCTAACAAGTTTTATTTTTAAAAAACTGGCGTGGTTATAAATTGAGTTGAGTTCTATTTCATCAAATTGGATTAAAGAATGTCCGTTGTTGTGATATTAGGATATTGCGGCAGCAATGGTGAGGTTTCAGTCCAAGCAAATTTATTCGTGTCCTTGGACTTCTGGGAGACAATTTGACTTCAGTATCTCTAAAATATTTGTGGATTACTACTTTCTGAGAAAATTACTAGTAGTATCTGTTAGGTTCCATGAAAATTCGAAGAAAATGATGTTAGTTAACATGTAGCAAATAGAACCTCTCATATCCTCTCCAGTTAGTTCTTCATTCATTTGCAATGTTAGAATTGGACTAGTATCTAAACAACGGACTACTGCTCGTTTTTTTAAATATTGTCAAACACCTCAATGGTCGTTGGCCGGATATTATATTTTCTACAAATTCCACAAACATGCAAGTCAATGAGGATCTTGTTGATAGTGGAAATATCATCTCGTGGTCTCGTGGAGTAGCGGTGGCCAGACGGGCGGCCCTACACAACACGGGCACAATGCGGTCTGGCCTATCATAGCCCGACTAATAGATGGGTCGTGCCGTACCGGTCCATGTGCCGGGGAGGCGGCCTAGGCACGGCATGACATCGCCCAATGTCGTGCCATGCCAGGTTTGCCTCGAGTCTATTTAGCCCGACGGACGGCAGGGTCCACTTGGCCCGTACTCAATTTAAAAAAAATCAAAAAATAAAATATGTAGATTTCATAAATAGATATGAAAATTGTAAAAAATAAGACAAGCATATTAAAAATGTAATAAAAATCTTTATTAATGTTCAAATGATCTGTCGTTAAAACCTTTGCCAAGTAAAAACTCAATATGAGAAAACCTTGGTAAAGGAAAAAGAGTACAACCTATAGCTCTCTACGATATCATTGTTCATGCGGTCGTTGTTCAGGTACAAATTTTCGAATACCTCCGGCAACTCGATTTTTCACAGAGTATTGTGTTCGTGAATCGCTTTGTTCCTAGTCCTTCACGGTTAGAAGTATCTTCACCATCTCACTCGTGAGACGTGTTCTTCTCTTCTCAAGATTCTTCCGTAAAGACCGAAGTGGACTTGAAGGAAACCGTTGAGACATGAATAGTTAACACATCACGCAAGTATTGATAGAACGGGATAAGCTAACTTATGCTCATGCCACCAATGCAAAATTTCAAAGTTAAACGACGAGAGATTGATGGTCTACCTCGGGATCGTATTCTACCACGCATCAGATCGTCGAGGTTGTACAGCACTGTGTTCCGCTTTATCACCAATCCTTGCATGGCATTACATCTTGTAGCATATCTAAGCAAGTGTCTGCTCTCCTCAGACCTTGCGCATAATTCATTGCGATAAATTTTGCAAATAGCATATGGTACCGATTTTCTTGTACATTTGGCTTGGTTGTCCTATCGAAATTCTCCCACACTCTCGATGTAGACGGCCTCAACTTTTGCTTTGGTGGTCGCCAACGGAGATGCTGCGTGGAGCCCGATGACATAATCTCGCTTTGCCCTTCCGGTTTGTTAAGCCACACAAAGAGCCTCCATGGATGCAACTTACTCCGGTGAAAGTCCGAATCACCAAAAGCAAAGCTATCGAATTGCCCATAACAAAACTGAAAATAAAAACTAACACTATTATTACTTTCATCTTAGCATAAAAAGTACTAACAATAAAAGTATGCAAAAAATAGAATTGTACCTCCTTTGCGATTTGTCATTAAAATTGAATTTTTCAAACTTTTGCAAACTTTTTTGAATTTTGGCAAATTACCTCACAACAAATTTGAATTTGCACACCGAATTTCAAAAGAGAGATTGAGGAATAGATGGGTTTTGAATGAGGGGAGATATGATGGCTATTTATAGGAAAAAAAATTGGGATTTTTTTATATTTTTATTTTTTGCTATTTTTAAAGGGTCAAATGGGCAAAAAAAACGCCTAACTGACAAATTTAGTCGGGCCATGCCATGCTGTGCACGGCCGACGAGCCCATTATGGACCGCCTCCGCTTGTTCTCATTGCTGTCTGACCGCCCACACCGGCCCTACCCTTTCCTCCTCAGGTTCTCCCCCACGCATGGGGAGGCGCCCGAGTGTGGCATGCCACACTCACATCAGCCGCAGCCTCCATGCCGCCTCCCTCCCGCCGCCTCCTCCTCCTGGCTCCTCCTTCCCGAGCCGGCCCTGCCGCCTTCTCCTCCCTCCAAGTAGGCACCGCCCTCCTCCTCCTCCTCCTAGCTCCCTCCTTCCCGAGCTGGCCCCGCCGCCTTCTCCTCCCTCCAAGTCGGCGCCTCCTCCCCGCTCCCTCCTTCCCGAGCCGGCCCTACCACCTTCTCATTCTCCACGGCGGCCACCTCCTCCCTGCTCCCTCCTTCCTCGCTGGCTTTCCGCTCCTTCTCCTCCCTCCTGGCGCCTCCTCAGCTTGGGCCTGTCTGCCTACCTCCTCGGCCTCTCCACACGCGGGCCAGATGGGTTGTGCCTAGCACGGCCTCGACACTGCTCAGTGTCAGGCCGGACCGGCACAACCCATGAATAGTGTGGTCGTCGCGCGTTCGGGCCGACCCGAACCCAAGATGGCTCATCCGCCACCTCTATCGTGGAGTATGCTTGTGAGCAATGCTACTATAAAAGTTAGCATAGTCTATCTTTTTAATTGCTTGCCTAAGATATGATATTCCATTTCCTCGTATATATTAAGTGGTAGTAGTTGCACTCATACTATTTTTGTTAGAATAGGTGTTAGAATAGGAACTTTTTGTATTTCCTTATCTACCTTTTATATTGTTTTTATCTCAGATATAGCATACACCCCTTGTACTTACTATATATATTGTCCATTGGGCCTCTTCAATACACAATATTCATAACGTGGTATCGAGCAAAGGTTCTAAACCCTAGCCTCTAACCTAACCTCTCGATCGCTCACGCCTCGGAGGAGCAATCTCCGCCCCGGGTGGCTAATTGTAGTCTTTTTTTTGGCATCAGAATCACCTCGCCCTGAGTACGACCGCCCACCACACGCCTCAGCCTCGCCGCCGCCTAGATCCATCTTCCCGCCTCGATCCGGCTCTTGCCACGCAGCTCACCTCCCGACCATCACCGCCTCCAGATCGAGCTCTCCCGGTCTCCTTGGCGTTGACTCCGCCTGTTGCCGCCGCCGACGCCGAGCCCAACTTGACGCTTGGCCACCGCTGTCAGATGTATTACTGCCGCCAGTGCCGATCGGCCCCTCCGACCCATGGTACTCCTCCGAGGCGGAGCCGACCGTGCCTCCGCCGACTTGGCCTCCGCCTAGAGGGTGATTTGATTTCGATCGAAGGAGACAAGGATGCAATGGGGAGATGGAGAAAAAGAGTTCGACGAGCCACTTTTGCCGTTGTTCTCTTGGTGTGCTTTTCGATCCCGTATCTATGGGACGGGTGGTATATGTTGTTCAACTTCGATTTGGTCGTTTCTACGGAGGTAGAATGAGAAAACAAAGAACGGAGGCGGCGCACTTATGAGTCAGACCGGTGCTTGGTGGTTAAAGCGAGGAGATGGGTCTTCGCGCAGCCCAGATTTGTTGCTAGCTATCGCTTGAGTTTTTTTTATTCGTGTCGCTTTTTTTTCTTCGCTGTGTCTATTCAAGTCCGTACTCACTTTATCGCTTTTTTTCTTCCGCTGTGTTCATTCAAGTCCGCACTCACTTTATCCTTGAGTTCGCTAAGCCATACAAGTCAACAAATTTATTATCACCATAGAAGCATAGGAATTTCCTTCTACATGGCAGTCGATGCCGCTCCGCTTTCTCTCCGAGTCGCCGGCAGATCGTAGAAGTCATTATGATGCCACCGCTTCTCTTAGCCGCCACCCGAGCTTCTAAGGCCGCCACGCTTCTTTTCGGCAACGCCGCCTTGGTTTCGATCCGGCCGCCATGCTTTCTATCTATTCCTCTTCGACTTAATTTGATGCAATTTTCTATTTTGTCGGTTTTATTATCTTCTTCGTAGGTTGGCACGGTCGACTTTGCTCCCACTTGCCTCTACTTTCTCAACAATGACCTTGTGCTTTATGTATTTGACGATGACCCCGGATGGAAGGAGACCTTTTGATACCGATATATTTTCCAATAACGCACGTTACAACGATATTATCAAGGCTCGAACTTTGGATTTTTCATATTTTAGTGCTAACCCTTTTCAAATGCAATACTATTGTATACGCCTTACATTTAAGGGGTGTTGAATAGGAAACTTTTTGTATTTCCTTATCTACCTTTTTGTATCGCCTTATCTCTGATATGACATATATCTCTTATATTCACTATATATATTGCCCATTGGGTATCTTCAATACACAATATTCATAATACTATTTACCTTGAAGCTTATTTGTAATATGTCCCATGATCTAGAACAGCTGAACATGAGAGAAAATTAAAGTCATGTGGTTTGTCTTTTTTAGGAAATAGTCAGTGCCATTATTGTATTAAAAGAAGAGTAAATACAGAATTATAGTCATTGGCCATTTGGCCCCATAGCCGGGTGTAAACGTAGAAAATGCAAAGCAGGAAAGAAGCACAGCACGCCAGAGGCTAGTTCTGACGATGAACTGTAGTTCACCGGGAAAAAACGACTGACATGGCTGAAGGTACTGTAAAGTCAAAGAAAAGAGAGCGACGTGTTACTCGGGCTTCGCAGCCTCCCTGTCTGCTACGCTGACAGCCTCTTGAGGAAGCATGCAGCGGCGCCCGGACATCTTCGGGGAATGCCGCTGATAGGTGATTTTTGTTTTATATTCTTTTTTGGCTGCTTGCCATCTACGAGACCATTTCGAACTTGTTTTATTAATTATTATTTTTAAACTTTTTTATTTTAAAGTTACCTTCGACTTAACTTTATTTAATTGTAACATCTTTGGTCACGCCACCATCCGCGACGCTGACAAAACAACATCACACGCTTACGGATATGTCCGCTAAATAAGATTTTCACACGCCTATCGTCAGTAGCGACCAAACAATGTTGTCATGCTACTGATGAAAGTGTGATAAGAGTCTGCTCAGATACGGCTGACGCGACATATTATTTTTGGACATACTATAAGTGGTGGCGTGACTAAAATAATTAGAATTGAAAATAAAAGTTCGTGGAGGGTTAATTTTAAAATAAATTAATAAAAGATTAATTAATAAAAAACCGACCATTTCAGAGTTGAAACCAAGTTGGACTTGGTTTCTTCTGATTCGAGTAGTAATATATTTAGCTTTTTAATAAGGCGTAGATGAGTCTAAGTTTTATATTTATCAGAGTCAAGCAATACAATAGAAAAGAGAAAACATTGTAGTACATGTAGCACCAAAATCCTCTATTCTTCTTGCGTACGTGAGTTTTCAAAAGCGTACACGTGTGTTGCTTCGAGTTCGAGTCCGTGTATCTCGGTTCTAGCTAGCGCATGTGCCTGTGTGCTTCTGCCGTGTGTCTTCATCTTGGATCAGCATACGGGCATGGACATCTTCGATCGACTTGCAGCGTGTACATTCACGACGTATACATCCAGATTCTACCGAAGCGAGAACTTTCTGGCGAGCAAGAACTTCGGCTGAGCGAGAGTCTGCATTCTACCAAACCGAGCGCGAGCCTCTTCTTCGGTTTGGACCAACAGCCACCACTGCAGGGACATTACACGGAATGGGATCTCCTGGCCAGCGGTCCACAGCTGCCTCAGCCATCTGTGACTAGCGGTGGGCATTGGTCGTGCCGTGTCGGCACAGCATAGGTCCGCCGGCTCGGACCGCGGCCATGTCGATCGCTCGCCCACCACACTGGCCATGCCGCGCTATGCTAGCCGCCTTGCTTTTGTCAGTCCATGCACGGCTCAAAGCCCGCTGTCAGGGCCATGTCCATGCTGCCCAAGCCCACTTCTAAATAACTATAGACACCTGGGAAGATGACAACCGCCACTGCACGGGAAGACATAGACACTCGTGTGCCATCCACACCCGCTCCCCCTCGCCATAGCCTCCTCCTCCTCCCGACGCCGATGAAGAACTTCGCCCACCTCAACCACGCCTGGCGCTATGGCTGAGAAGGACAACGATTTAGGAGGTGGCTGGAGGGAGGCAAAGAAAGCAACACAACATGGGGAGGAGAGGGAGGAGGTAGCGGAGGAGTGGATGGAGGGCGTGCGCCACGCGCCTGGAGAGTGAGGCGCGGTTTTATGAGGGAATTAGGAGATGTGATTAGAGATTGGGAATTTGGGAGCTAGGTCTTGGGATAAAGGGTTGGGGATGGGGTTGGGGAGGCCAAGAGGGATGTTGGACCGCATCGGGTGCGTGAAGAGGGTTATTGTTGATGTTGGACCGACCATGACAGAGGAGGTTATTGATTGAACCTGCATCAAAGTGGGAAGTGATTGAGCTAGGCCGAAGAGGAAGAGATTGGGTTAGAACGAGAGGTTGGGTCTATTTCGCGGCCGATCGCTCAAGACGCACTCAATTGACCGCCGCCTAATAGGCCATATTCTTAGGCCTAATCCGTCCGCTGCTTCGCACTGCACTGGCTCGATCCACGACATATCGCATCAGATCAATTGAACTTCGGACCGACCCGAAAGGCACAGCTAAGTCCTGGCTCTACGTGTGACCTCGTTCCCCTCTCTGAAATGCGTATGCTGGTGCTGATCTCCGTATGAATGGCCCCTGAGTTTCGGTTCTCGGTAGACGACCCCACGGCCTGCACATGGGCCAGGTTCTGTCTTGCATTCCAAGTTGTCCGCGCCTTGCAGGTTTGCCTGTCTGCTGCGGTCCTGTGGTTTCTTCGAAGAACAGCGACGGATAGCCAAGTTTGCAGTCAGATGATGGTCGGGGTGACACGGCCTGCACAAGTGGTTTGTCTTTTCGGCTCATCTCTTTCCAAGCACTTCTTGGACGGCGACTTCTCTTAATTTCGGGGACAAGAGGACACGTTACTGAATGAAGGTTGACCAACACAAGGTTCAGTTGTTTCGATCAAAACTGTGTGCTTCTATACTTGATTCTGACATCTATGTAGTAAAATAACCATAGTTCGTGACTTCTGTATCGCAAAAAGTTTTGTAGGGCAAATGGACATGACATAGTGCATGGAGAATTTACGGGTATATCTTTATGGATATTGATTGCTTTTATTTTATGTGAATAGACAAAAGTCAAAACTGAGTTTTCAGCGACCATCAAGGCCGAATGTAATATTCCCTTGTTTAAAAAAATATATATGGTTCCATGAAAACGAAAGTATGATGTATACAAAGGGCTAAGGTGACAACATCATAAGCTATACTTGATCACATAATCACCCTATATAATCGATAAACCAGAGACATACGCGCCAATCGACAGAGACATTTATACTGTGTTTAATACATGCATAAGGCCATATTCTGTTAATTGCACGATAAACATCCAGATTCTACATAACCGCAAGAGATATATCTCGATAATAACGGTCCTTAAACGTATGTATTGTATTAATGACAATGTGTCTTTTGATAACAGGCCACCCTTTCATACACTATATAAGGAAGCAAATAAGAGGTTCAACAAGCACAACGAGGAGAGATGTAATCAAGCCCTAATTTTAGTGATCTTTGTTGTAAACACAATCAATACAACAACAATACATGAGTAGGGTTATTATTCTCAGGAGAGAAGCTTGACCTATATAAAATTCCTGTGTTCTTTTCTATGTGGTTTTGCTCTAGAAAAGGCTACAACATTCATTAAATAAGATCGATATTAAATCATTAACAATACTAAACAAACAAAATTGATAAATTCTGGATCATGTATACCGTTTTATAGTAACAGTCAGGCTTATTTGGGCAGACGCGCCAGTCTTGGAGGCACTAAGATTGGACAGACCGAAGAAAGCCAACTACACCAATGCACCCTCTTTTCTCGAATACTTGGCACTTACAATTTCAAGGTATGCTTTCTCAAATTAAATGTATCAACTTCACATTTTGTGCTAGCGATACAATTAACAGACGGTATTTTGGTCACGCCTTATCCAAAATATGATTACTTAGGTATATCTGTTTGGGTCAAAAGTGAAAAGTATTAAAAAGCGGAGGGACTATATATCTATTGTCTATCTATCTTTTATCTTATTAAAGTAGAGTCAAAACAAGCCTACGTTAGCTCTCAAGGACTAGAAATTAAGCGTTAATCCGTGAGAGAAAAAAAGAAAGATCTACACCATCAATCGTTGTGGCTCCAAACTATAATTGTCTAGATTAAAAGAAAGAGTCTATGCTAAGTACAATAAAACTGAAATTCAGAATAAAAATAAAATAAAATCAACAATTTGATTTCCCATAAATTCTTAAGTAAAAGAGTCCATGTCAAGTACAATAAAACCAAAATTCGGAATAAAAATAAAATCAGCAATTTGATTTCCATACAAATTTATAAGTAAAATCTCAAAATAATTATAATTTGGAATAAAAAATAAACAAAATTGGAAAATATATTTGTACGAAATCCAACAAAAACTAAAATTTGGAATAAAAATTGAAAAAATCAATTTGAGTTTGATACAATTCCAAAATTATAATTTGGAATAAAAAAATTAAAATAATTGGTAATTATATTTGTACACAAAATGCATCCAAAATAACTAAATTCAAAATAAACATAAAATAAAAATAGGAACTTCATTTCAATACGAATTCCAAAGTAAAATCCCCAAAAAGCGTAATTAGAATGAAAAATTAAAGAAAAAAATAGTAATTGGATTCGGATATGAAGTCCAAGAAAAGAACTAAAGTTAGAATAAGAAATAAAAGAAAATTTGCAATTTGATTTCCATACCAATTCAAAATAAAATTCCAAAACAAATAAAATTCGAATAAATTAAGTAAATTTAGCAATTTGATTTGTATATGAACTCAATAAAAATAACTGAAATGTTGAATAAAAATAAAAGTTATACGAGTATGACACGAATGGTGTCGGGCGAGCACAAAAAAAGCCACCATGTTAGCTCTCAAGGTCACGTATTTCTGTTGCTTCCTATGGAATAAAATAAAAAAATAACTAAATTTTTTAATAAAAAAATAAAAGTTATAACAAAGATAGCCGTATTACGTTAGAGCAGACCATGATAGAGTGCAATGGCATCGATATGTCCTACAAGAAGACATTAACCTACGGAGGCGAAGAGCCGAGGCAGCGATAATGAGGAGATGAGGACAATGTCGTGTTGCTATCTGGAGCCATTGAAGAAAATCCAATGTTGAAGGAGCCAAGGGTCATGATGACAAGTGATGGGCGTCGGTGTTGTTGAATAAGTTAGTGGGCAAAGAAGTTCAATGATGGAGAAGCCCTAGCAAAAGGAGATGAAACTTTGCATTGAAGGCGAGCCATAGAAGATATATGGCCATCGGGTAGCTAGGAGTGTGCCTTCACTGGTGAGGGGCACGTCGTCACCGATGATAGTGAAAATATTCCCCATATCGTTAGACAACAACTAAAGTAGATATGATGACATCAGTGAAGATGCGAGGTCACCACGGTTAGTGAGGAAGCGCAACGTTCAGTTGGCCAACGCCGTAGAATAGGAGCGACCGACATGAGAGAAGAGACGTCGAGCATGTATAACATTATGCATCCGTGCGAATAGAAGCGGCGACGATACAAAACAAAAGGAAAAAACTTAGAGTAGAGATGGTGCGGTCGTAGGGAATATCTGGAGTCATTGGAGAAGCGTGACATTTGTCCCTAGCTAGGATCGTGACGGTTGCATGTGTATGTGTGTTGATGTCATAATGGTTAGCGTTAAGCAATAATTGGAGAGAAATAGAAAATAACTATGTGGTAAAGTATTGTATTAGAAAGGGTAGTAGTGAGAGGATCGAGTGGAAGCCATATTGATTTGGCCAACATCGAAGAGAAGTGACCGATAAGAGAGAGGGCGTCGGCGTGTATAACATCATACATCCGTACAAATAGAAGAGCGGACATCTGGGCGGAAGAGCAAAAGCTTGGAGTAGAGATGACCAGCGGTGTAGGGAATATGCTTGGGATCACCAGAGAGCATGTACGTGTCCCAGTTGGGATTAGCAATGGTTGCATGTGTATGCGTGTTAGCGTCACAATGGTTAGCATTAAGCAATAATTGGAGAAATGGAAGATAACTATGTGGTAAAGAATTGCATTGGAAAGGGTAGCGCTAAGAGGATCAATCAAGATTCACTTCTTGTTGTAAGTTGAAGCAAAAATGTTATATGTGGCGAGAGATAGAGCCACCACAGGTTTGGTAGGCGACCGACGTATGAGGGAAGGTAAGTTCGAGGTAGATCGTCCATGGTGCATCGGTGTATGCATGAGCAAGGTACTCTAAAACACTATATTATCTAAACTAATAAGATAATTTGTCGTACACATAATCAACGTAGATACTTTGTTGTACACATAATCAACGTGTTGCTTGAGATTAAATAGAGGTACATGTGCATACATACATTTTGAAAAGAGTAACCAATAGAGGAGGATGAATAGGAGCATAAAGCTACATGACCCATGTATGATAGATAGTGGTTACGTTTCTATGAACCCAACAACTTATTATGCTCAATGATTTTCTTCCATCAAAGCCCATACTTCAATTGCGTTCTTCATGTTGTATTTTCCTTCAAGCTTCTATGTCATTTCCAATGTTTATGATGTCTTAGAAATCTAAAGGGACAATGGTCAAAATGCCACACTTTTTTCCTGCCTCTTGCAAAATGCCATTAAGATTGATGCAATAGCCTATATGCCACATCTTATTTTTGCACTTCATTAATTTGTCCTTTTAGAATATTTAATGTATATTTTCGGTTTAATGGCCCTGGCCCACAAGTGAAAGGTCCTTTATGCCCTCAATTGTCCCATCAATTTTCTCTAAATCAAACCGACCAACCAAGCTCAGCTTAAATGTCATTGCTCCTCCGATCCTCCATCTTGCTCCATCCTCCTATGACAGCTGACCAAACCCACGAGATCCAAAGCCCAATGCCACTAGTAGTTGAAGGGCAGGGAGGAGATGGCGGAGTCTGAGTGGAGGACAACCACTTCTGTTCAAGGTGCCCTCCGATGGAAGCATTGAGAAGAACCAAATGAGCCTCGAGCTCGTGACGGGCGTAGATCCTAAGCGTCACTGCTATAGAGATGGGGTACTGAGGAAGCAAGAATCGAGCACGTGGGCGAGGCGCGCATGGCGGCAGTTGGCCAGCGATCGCATTGGCTATAAACCATGGCAAACCCGTGCAGGCGTTCTGCGCCTCGGACTCGGGCCGAGGCCTACCACTGCTCGCGCCGGTGTACTTAGCGAGGGTGTGGAGGAGGATGAGGAGGATGGGGAGGCGAAAGTGTTGTCGTCGCGAGCCGCGAGCGGAAGCAGTCTTGAACCTGGACCCGTGGGGATAAATTTGGAGCTCGAGGTGGAGCTCCTTAGCGATCTGCGACAGCGGATGGGCTTGAGGGCGCATGGGTGGGAGTAGGGGAAGCCTTGGCGTCGCGGAGCCAGCGGAGGTGGAGGTTCGCCGGGAGGAGGCGATGGGGCGGGCGGGGGCTGCGTTGAGGAAGAGGAAGGCATGGGGGGGGCTCGGAGCGAGGCGGAGGCAAGAGAATTAGCCTGTCGTTCACGCCTCCTTCACGCGTCTTTGTGTGGTGGTGGTTAAGAGGGGAGTTAGGGGAGGAGGAGGGCCAGGCGGTGGAGGCGGCGTGGGGAGAGGAGGCGGGAGGAGGAGTAGTGGGCGGAGAGGAGGTGCGGATCGACGGCGTCGCCATGGGCCTTGACGAGAGAAGAAGGAGTAACAATAGCTAGACCAGTAGTCCAAGGACCGGCCGGAGGGCATAAGGACCTTTAGCATGTGGGCGAGGCCATTAAACCGAAAATATACATTAAATATTCAAAAGGGCAAATTAACAAGTACGAAAATAAGATGTGGTATATATAGGCTACTCGTCAAACTTGATGGCATTTTGCAAGAGGTAGAAGAAAGGTGTGGCATTTTGACCATTGTCCCAAATCTAAAATGGCCCCACAAGATACTTAAATATACTCTAAAACATATAAATTATATCATTTTGATACAACAAACTTAAAAACAAATA